>OX451737.1:919570572-920203695 GCA_948472305.1 Vicia faba
TTGCTTGTGTTTGTTTTGAAAAGTTTTATTTTACTTTGTTTTAACTCTTGCTTCTGTCTTCAAGAGTGTTACGAAGTATTTAGAAAACTTTGTTTGAAAAGAGTGTAAGGGTGGCAGAGTTTGATTTTGAGCAAGTACCTACTAGTATCTACCTACTCGAAAATAGAATGTTTCTGTTCTTGGTTTCCTTTAGACATCGCTATCCACTATTAGTGAGTAGGTAGCACCATCGTTAGAGTTGTAAGGTCAATTCGAAAGGACGTACGATCACTAGGCAATGTTAGGATGTCTTAGTAATAACCCTAGTGTCTTAAGATCATATTTGAGGCAACTTTTCCAAGGAAACCTTTCCGATGCAACATATCTGAGGCAATGTTTCCGAACGGCACATTTGATCTTTGTTTAGACAAGAGGGCGACCACTAAAATATCCTATACTTAATGACCGTTACCGAAGGCAAACCGAGGTGAGAGTATACCCTAGGAGTGCGCATGTGCGAGTGATTTGATTCAAGTTATTATCTTTGCACATTAGGGTTTGCTAACCATTTTAAAATTCACATACATTCTTGTCATGCAATCCTATTATCATACATCTAACAGTTAATATTTGCGAAAATTAAATGCGAGAAATAAAACTACGCTATTACAAGGCTTCGGGGAGGGGGATTAATTTACATAGCCAAAACTCGTAAAATGACAAATAAAAGAAAAAAATCCTATTAACTATTACATCCCATGAGCAGTTACATTAATATTGTAAAAATAATAAACGCGCGATGAATCGAGAACGAGAGAAAATTAGGGTTTTGACCCCGTCTAACCTAGTTGCAAGAAAAATCATTTTTTGGTTGTTTTTGATTACTTTGAGAAAATAAGGTTTTAATTAAATAAGTACAAACCTAATTACTATTAATTTAAATTAAGAAAATAATTAATTTGGCCTATTTTTATATTTTTGGTTATTTTAGAAAGGAAAATAAAAATTAAATCAAACACATCCTAATTTTTCTAATTGATTTTAATTTATTTAACAAAAAGATTAAAATTACCCTAAATTTAATTAAACTAATACTAAATTAAATTTGACAAAATAAATATAAAAAACTAAATTCTAATTTGGTGAAAATTGATTTTTATGAGTTTTTTATAAAAAAGGAATTAAATTTTTGTGTGAGAAAATAATTTAAACAAATAATTAAATAAATAAAAGAAAATATATAAAAGAAAAGAGAGAATTGGGTCTGGTATCCAAGCAAAAGGGGGGTGTCCATAGCATATCTGAGCCCAAAAGCCTTGGTCCACGTTTGACTTCCCAGATATGGTGTATTAGCTTGACAAAGGTACATCATGGACCTTCAAAGAATGGTCTTTGGATCCAGCTCGTTGGAGATCTGGTGGCTGGACATTGAGGGCCTATGGTGAGAGGCTTGGGCCAAGGGTACACTGAATCTGTAAAGAGAGATTGAGAAAATGGAAAATGTTGGAGGCAAGGGTCGAATCTCTGACCTCATGCCTGCAAAGCCTTAACGCCTTCCCTGGCTACCACTGGGCCACTTGAATTCATTTGTTAGTATATGAAATAATAATAATATAATGAAAAACAATTCCAGTTATCAAACAAACGCGCCATAATTCAAACGGGCGAATGGGGTGTTGCCATGCAGTCATCGTCTACCCTCGTCCGTCGTTTTAGGTAAAACAACTTTTACCTACAGACGTTCTCTGTAGGTATAGCCCCTGTGATTTTCCAAAATTCCCTACAAGCATGATAAACACATAACAATGGTACCAATCAACTCGTGACAACCTCACGAGCATCATGGTACCTCAATCATGGCCCAATTGTACCTGTAATCAAAATCCCTAAAAACGGAACCTAAACCCTAATCATGGAAAATCTCTGTATGGCTAACAAAAACGCAATTGAATATTATCATTAGCTTGCAAATGTTTCAATGAACAAGAATATGTAAAGAATTCATGCTACAAATGCCAGAATCGTGATATTGAATTTCAAGAAAGTAAGGATATCGTGAGGTACTTACAGTGTGTTCTTGGGCACGAAAACACTGGCTAATGATTGGGATAGACTCCTTGAATGCCCAACAAGCGAATGAGATAGCTGAGAAGGCTTGAGATAGCCTGGAACTATGAAATCAGATTGCCACTTTTTCTTGATTTTTTGAAAATTGTTCTTCTCTTTTCATGCCTCTCACCCTTGTGCTTTTGGTCTGCAAATGTTCTATATGTATCCTTGAATGGATCAGGGTTACAAATTTGCTCCAAATCTTTTTCAATTAAGGTGATTGAATCATGATTTGATTCTTATTCAAATATTTCTAAATCATGCAAAACTCAATCTTTTTGTGTACAAACAAGCCTTGCACGATTTGATCTCATTTCCAGTTATTCATGGACCTGAAATATGCACAAAATCTCAAGGTTTAAATGATTTTGATATTTTCATGATTTTATTTTGATTTAATTTGATTTAGTTGAAATAAAAATCAAAATAAATTAAAAAAATAAAATAAAGGCAAGTGGGAAGGATCATGGTTCATGGACCATGTTACAAACTCAATACAAGCACAAAAAGTTGGGCCCATTTGACAAAAATTGCAATTTGAGGCATATTTGACTTTTGGCAATTTTGCAAAAAAAAGGCCAACTTCACCAATGCATAACTTCCTCAATTTTGACCCTAGAGATATGTTCTTGGACTTTTTAGAAATCTTAGGATGTCCCCTAAGCAACCTATTTGGTTTCATCTCAATTGGATCTTCAATGTTCATATAAGAATCTTTGACTCAAAAGGTGTTTTTGTTGACTTTTCAAAATGGCCTATAATGTCCAAATTCATAACTTCTTGTGAGTGCATATTCTGAACTTGGGAGATGAAGATGAATTGTAGGTCATTGCATCCTATTCAAAATTATATTTGGATGGGTCATTCCTAATAAAGTATGAGAAAGTTACGCTTGGTCAAAGTTGAGTTGACTTTTCCTGCAAAACCCTAATTTAGCAACTTTTGGGTTTTGATGAATTATGACCAATCCTTGAGGAATCATGATAAACTCTTGATAAAATGATGAATAATACTTCAAAATTAGGATGTTGACCAAAAATATTGAAGTTTGACTGTATATGGGCCACAATTGGCTTTTGCCCTAACACAGTTGATTTTCAGGCCTTTGAGCAATTGATTGAGCAAATTTTCTCTGCAAGGCTTGAAAATTGACATGGATGATCTTGAGAACATATTAGGACATAGTGAGCATTTGGGACCCTTTTGATTCAAGCATCTTGATGCAAACTGAAACCCTAATTTGAGGTAGACTGCCTTAGGAGAGAGTTTGTCTGGTCAACCCTTGGACTTCCTTGAGCAACTTGAGGACCTCACTTGAAATGTATTGTGAAATATGGAAGGGAAAATTTTGGGGTACAACACTACCCAAAAGTCTTTTTTTATTCATTTTCTTTTCTTTTGACATTGTTATCTTACCATTGATTTGGTAAGTAACCATATCTTTAGATGTAAACGGGACGAGGATGGGTCATCGTATAACCATGATTAGCAATGTTGGAAGGTATCTTAGCATTTTTCTTTAGGGACTAAGATCATTTGAAAGGCAACTTAGATAGCGTCATCAGGGGCCTATGATCTTGTATTTTTGCTTATTTTTGCTAAGATACCTCACATGCATAATATGGCCATTTTGTAAAGGCAACCAAGTGAATTTACCCTAAGGGTGCTTGTGTGCAAGTGTATTGTTTTCATGCTTGATTTTGTATTGAATTAGGGTTTTCTAAGTATTGGTTTTAGTATTTCCATACAAACCCTAATTACTAACATTTGTATATAAAACGATAAATTGCGGAATTTAAAGTTACTACGCTATTACAATATTTGTGGGAGGGGGTGTACAAACTATAAATGGGGATTGCAAGAATATAAACCTAATTAATCTATTACAACCAAATTGAATTTGTACAAGAATTGAAATGAATAATGTACAAGATGAATAAATATGCAAGAATGCAAATATAAAGAAAATGGATAATTTTGTTTGGATTTTTTAGGAAAAAGTGAATTTGTTTTAACCTAATTAATTAAAAGAAAATAATTAATTAAAATAATAAAAGTAAACCTAATTTAATAAGAAAAGATTTTAAATAAAACGCTAAGTCTATTAATTGATTAAAAGGAAATTAAGTTTAAGAAAAGTATTTTTGTATTTTTGTCTTGAAAATAACTTGTAGTATTATAAAATATTTTTTGGCCATTTTTATATTAAAATAATATATTTTAATTGGTGTAAAAGAAAATAAATAATAACCTAGTTTTAATTAAATTTTCAAGAATAATTAGTAAAATAAATAAAGTATGGTTAAATAAAATATATTTTTTGTGAGAAAAATAAATAAACTAAGTCAAAATATAAATCTACTATTTTTATATTTTTTATGATTTTTTTTAATATTAGAAAAATAATTAAGAAAATAAATAAAATAAAAATAAGAAAATAAAATAAAATTGGGCCGGGGGTGCTGATAGCCTGCAAGGGGTTAGAAAGCAAAAAAAAAAAAACAAAGCCCAATGAGGCCCAACACATATCCAAGAAACAAAGTCAGAAAGCAAAAAATGTGAAAAAATCAAAAGGGTACCACTGGGGCTCGAACCCAGGTCCCAAAGGTTACATGCGCGCGCTTCTACCACTGGGGTGGCTATACATCCGTTAACATAAGCAAAGAAATAAATATATGATACAAAACGCACCCAAATTTATACTTCATCTTCAACCTCCAGCCAGACCAACTGTAACTTATTCAAATCTCATCAAAAATTAAAACTGTAAACATGAAACTTGTAGCAAATTTCCTCACGGTTTCAGAAATATAAAGCATTAAAACTATAACTCAAAGATAAACATGAATTTCATTGGCCCTAGTCTGAATCCTAAAAATCTCATAAATTTCAAACTTAAAATTCTCTAAGCTCAAGCAAAATTAATGGAAACTATGAACATGGTTAGCTTTAGGGCAATGATATCTACATGTTTCATTCACAAATAAATCATTGATGATGCCTGTATGAAAAGTTCCAAAGTTAGAAAACTTACCTTGCAAGAGGGTATTGAGCTTGAAGTTTGAGTAACTTTCAATGAGTTCCAAAGACTGGGTTAGCTTCCTCAAGTTCCCAGGAAGCTAATGGGATACTTAGCTTGAGCTGAAAGTACTTGAGGAGTTCTGGAGAAGTCCAAGTGCAAAGCTCTGTTTCTGAAAATGGAGGATGGTGTTAATGGTGTTACAGTCATGTAACAGGGTGTGAGATCAGTTCTAAATGATGCTTAGAAGCTTTAGGAACCAAAAGGCTTGGAAACGCACGAGGGAGTTATGAGTTTCAAGTTTTTGGTCAGTTTATGTGAAAATGGAGGTATGAGATGTGATTCTGAGCTCTTGGTGTTTTTAGGGGTCAAGCTTTCGTGTATTTGTGGCAAATAGTTTGTATATATATAAGCAAAAGGATTGGAGTGGTTTGGACAATCAGAAGTACAAGTTTTCAGCTAATTGTTAGGTTACTTGATTTTGAAGAAAAGTAGGAAACCAAGTTTCAATGTGAGGTACAAGTATGGGCTGAGTGATTGTAAGTATCTAACAAGTTTCTTATGGGTTATGGGACTTGTGTGATCAGAAGAGAACAAGTTTTGTGTAAAAAAGCACTTTATCAAAATGGCAATGTACACTTTCTTCCAAAAATGGATATAAAGCATGTCCATGCATTGAATGCTTGAAATGAGACCTCTAACAGCTGTGCAAGCAATTAATTATGGAGTGCCTAACAAGTTTGAGGCCTGAAAAGTAGAGTTTATACAACATAACTTTGAATTTGAATTTTGTTCATCACAAAATGCCTTGTAATTCAAGTGATAAAACCCTAACTTTATCTCTTCGATTCTCCATACTCAAAAATGATCTCAAGGAGTTCTTGGACATTTTGGAAAGCTTGAAATGTTCTCTACTACCCATATTTGAATTGCTTTTGAATATTCCACTTGGAACTATATGAAAAAGTGCCATGAAGTTGGGTCAAAATCCTGACCAAATTAGGGCAAAATTTCACTAAGTGTTTTGTTTCATGACCACATGTTCTTAAAATTATAACTTGAGATCTAAGCACTTTTGGAAGAAGTTTTGTAAATAAAAGTTATAGATTTCATGGATATCTACAACTTTCATGTTGGAAGTTTCTCTCGAGTCACCTTGCATCATGGTGAAAAATTGGCTTAAAGTTATGAAAAAAATAAGAAATTTCCAACACTTAGAAAAATTTCTAAGTTTAGAAATT
Source organism: Vicia faba (assembly GCA_948472305.1). NCBI lineage: Eukaryota > Viridiplantae > Streptophyta > Magnoliopsida > Fabales > Fabaceae > Vicia > Vicia faba. The sequence goes on from OX451737.1 coordinate 919,576,921, forward strand.
TTAACTTTTCAAAATGAAATCTTGAATTTTTTATTTCTTGATGAATAAGTTTCATATTTTGACATGCTTTGATGAATTGTGATCTTTGGCATTTGATTTTGACCAAAAAGTCAAAGTTTGACTTTTTAGTATACAGTTGACTTTTGATTAGTTGACTGAAAATTCATTTGTCAATACATTGGACTTGCAATGTTTTGAGCCATGTAATTAGGTTAAAATGATGCAACTGGACTCTTGAGATCATGCCTTAAACCAATTGATCATTTTCTAGGTCAAAAATAAAAAAATTGCCCTTTCCCAATCAAAACCTTAATTTTGACCATTTTTCCCTTTTGAAGATTTGATCAAATTTCTTGAGGAATTGTGGTCCAAACTTGATCAAATGATACATATGAGTTTATAATGTTGATGTGGATAAAAAATTATGAAGTTTTACTGTAAATTGGCCATATTTGACTTTTCCCCAATACAACTGATTTTTAGGTCAACTGCTCAATTGACTGAGCAAAAGTGTGATCCAAGGCTTGAAACTTGACATGAGTAATCTTGGGGGTCCATAATGATCCATGAAAGTCGTATGAAGCATTGAAAGTTCAAATATCCATGTGCAATCTCAAACCCTAATTTTGGTCATTAGTGCTTAAGGAGGTGTCTTGAGCTTATCAACCCTAGTGCAGTCTTGAGCCCAAGGAGATCTTGTGAGAAAATTATTGATAAGCGAGAGGGAAAATTTTGGGGTACAACAGCCTCCCCTGTTCAATCTTCTTAAACCTGAAGAGTTAGATTGGCATGTTTTGCCATTCGTGACTTGGAGGTGGAAGATGATTGGACACTAGAGTGCCCAGAAATTTGCACTCGGTGATGTGAAAGTTGATGGTATAGGGAATGAGTTTAAAGATGCCATTTGGAAGGATGATGGAAAGTTTTTCGGAGATGGGATTGTAGATGCCATCCAGAAATGATTGTTGAATCATATCTGTAAACTGAAACTGAATGAGTACCAGAATGGCGTCCTTGTCTAGAGCGTATTTGAACTATATTTGAAAACTGAATATGAATGAGTATCAGAATGGCATCCGCGTCTGGAGCATATATAAACTATATCTGAACGAGTATCAAGATGTCATCCGTGTCTGCAGCATATTTGAACTGTATCTGAATATTGAATCTAAATGAGTATCAGAATGGCATCCGTGTCTGGAGCGTATATGAACTGTATCAGAATGAGTATCAGGATGGCATCCGTGTCTGGAGCGTATCTGAGCTATATTTGAAAGCTGAATCTGAATGAGTATCAGAATGGCATCCGTGTCTGGAGCGTATATGTATTGTATCTGAAAGGCCTTTGAACATTATTAATGGTAGCCGCTGATTAACCTTATCCCGAAAAGGGTAAAATGTTAGCTAATATGCAATGTCATGTTGTATGAAATGAAAGGTATAATGCCTTTGTGTTATCAATGTTTATGATATATGGATGTGATGTATGCATATGTGAGCTAATGTGCTGCACTGCTTGTTGGACTTGGGGAAAATAAATCCCTGACTGATGTTGAGGATATGGAGTATAAGTCTTTATGTTGTGAAGCTGAAGTGTTGACGAATTTCCGCTTAGAGAAATAAACTTTGTTGTAAGGGGAATGTCGTATACTTCTTGTAAAATCCTGCTGGGGAATCCTGAGAAATTTGGCGACTTCTACCGGGGAGTGATAATTGGAAGTTTTATTCCGCTGGGGATTAAACTACACACTATGGGGGATTTCATGGAAATAGCTTAGAGAAATTTCTCCATCTCTTAAAGCCGTCAATGACTGTCTTTTTATTTTGTTTATTTGTAAACAGTAATTATATTCAAATACATATTGTGATACGGTTGGAGAACTGACTTGACGTTTTGCGTTTGTGTTCGCAAATGTTGCATTTTAGCAAGAGTCGCCACCGACTTTTCTTTTATCCAAAAAGGAAAGGTGAAAAAGCATAGGAAAGACCTTTAGAGATGTTTTTGAGTTCGGGGGGTAGATTATGAAAAGGCGAGTTATTAGCACCCTTTTCATCCATGGTTTTCCATGGGCTCTTAGTTACTTGCTAGATCAACTTGCTTTTGTTTGAATGTGCTTGTGGTGTGATTTTTGAAAGTATTTTGAAAAATGTAACTTTGTAATGATTCTCGTTTCTATAAGAATGAATACAAAGTGTTGTTTTCGAAAATAGTTTAAAGATGTGTTTGTGGAATGTGTTTTTTGAAAGTGATTTTGAAAAGGGTTTCCTTTGTAATGGCTCTCGTCTCTATAAGAACGCGTACAAAGTGTTTGTTTCAAAAATGTTTCAAAGTGGAAGTATAGGTGTATGAACTGTTTTGTTGTGAGCAAGCGAGCAACTAAGAGCGAACCTACCTACTCGAAAGGTCTTAAGTGTGCTTTTCCTTCTCCTTTAGATGTGGCTATCTTACCATTGATTTGGTAAGAAGCCTCACCGTTGGATGTGAAGGGACGGGTGTAGGGACGTTTGTATAGTCATAGAAGGTAACTCATGGAACGTTTTAGCAACGATGTTTTAGGGACTAGATATTTTTACCGAAGGCAACATCGAGGGTCATCGAGGGACTACGATCTTTTATCGAGGGTCTTTGCTACAACGCCCATATTCGAGGGACATGACTATTTTTCCGATAGGCAACAAAATGGGATTACCCTAAGGGTGCATGTGTAAATAGTGTGTTTGATTGCATGCATTTGAATCTTGATTAGGGTTGTCTATTTTGTCGTTTTCATGTCTTGCCATACATCCTATTTACTATCAATATATGAAAAGCGAATAAAATGCAAAGAAATAAAATCTAAGCTATTACATCGCTTTTAGGGGGATGGGGGTACATATTTATGAATGGGGGTTGCAAGTAAGATTAAATCCTAAGTTATTATTACAACCATATCGAATGGATCAGAATGTGCAAGAAACAAAATTACTTATTTATTTAAGAAAAGAAATAAGTTTGCTTAAAAAAATATGGGTATTTTGTTTTAAGAAATAAGGCAAAGCATGAAAAAATGTTTTTTGGTGTTTGCCGATTAATGAAATAGAGAGTGATAGCAAAGATAGTGAGAAAAAGTAAAAATAGAATCAGCGCGTTGCGGATTAAGGGAGGTCAGAAGTTCTGACCCTGGCACACTGCAAAACAAAATTCCAGTTAGTAAAAAAACATAAGCAGAGTCAGAAGTTCTGAGTCCAACAGGAGCACATTAACTTTCAAAAGTTCTGATACCACCGACAACAGAGTAGGTTTCAGAAGTTCTGATACCACCAGCGACAAAGTAGGTTTCAGAAGTTCTGAGACCACCAGCAACAAAGTAGATCTCAGAGATTCTGATATCATTGGAAGAACTTGGTCTCTCTCTTCATGGAAGTCAGAACATCTGCATTTTTGGTCATTTCTCCATAAAACAGAAGATGTACATATGAAAAATATAGCAGGTTTCGTAGCATTTCAGAAACAAGAAATATCAGAATCATAAATCAAAGGCAAGTGTGAATCTGCTAATCCTAATTCCGAGTTCTAATCTCTTTCAGAAGTTCTGAAGCTGATTTGTTCCATATTAGGAAAGCAAACATGTGAAGTCTCAGAATATGTATAACATCAGAAGCATGATATTTACATTGTATTTTTTTGGGACATGCAAATCTGATAATGCTGAAATAATGTGATAAGAGTCAGCAAAAACTTACCTTTCAGCTGGAAAAGATTCTGCAAGCTGGAGGTTGGTCCTGGACTTTGGTGATGTTTTGAGCTGCTTCTTCACGTACTCAGCAAGATGGAGGTTTTCAACTTCTGGAACAGCCAAGGGGTGATACTCTGACTTCTTTGAGGTGGAGGTAAATGGAAAGTGTATAGCAGTATGAATACAAAAGTTAAGATAACTTCTAGTATATGAACCAACAAACGTGGGGATGGTTTTAGTCAAGGAACAATGGAGTTTTGAGGTTGGAATCAAATGGTAAGGTTTTGGAATTCTTGGTGTTTACAACTTTTGGGTTCTTGGAATTTTGAAAAGATTCAAAGCCTTTTCCTTTCTTTTGGTGATTCTCTCTCTCTCTCTCTCCAAAAACCAACCTCTTCAACGTGTGATGGAACAAGCTATTTATAGATGGATTTTGCTGTGGTTTTGGGGGGAAAAACAAATGAGTTTTTAAACATTTTTGGCATACTGCCCCTATGTTTTTAAATCACAGCTTTTTGTAAGCTAATTTGGTGCAAGAAAAACACAGGCGTGGACTGGATCAACAATACCTTGGAGTGTTGTGGCAGCTGGTTTGCAGGATTGTGCCATAGCAGGGCAGTAGGTCAGGGTTTAGGGTTTGGTGATGTTCTGATTATAGAACATTAGAAACATAACCTCCAAACGCTGAAGGAGCATCTTCTGACCAGAGTGTTGAACATAGTCTCTGCATGCTGAAGAATCATGTTCTGACTAAAGCATTATGTTCTGACCAAAGAGCAACGCTGCTGCATGTCCTGATTGAAGCGTTATCTTCTGACAGCACTTACATAGAGGCTGGCTCAGAAGTTCTGAAGTATCACATTCTTTAGACACTTAGAAAATTTTTCTAAATGTTTAGAAGATTTGATTATTCCAAAGTAACTTCTGACTTCTGATTTTTTCTTTTTGATGAACCCATTTTATGCTTTAATGAATTGTGATTTTTTTGAACTTGATTTTGATTTAAAAGTCAAAGTTTGACTTTTTTCAAAATACTTTTGACCATTTTGCCCTTATGGATGATTTCCTTGAAAAATGATGGTCCAAGACTTGGAATTTGGTAGAGGCAAAACTGAGAGTCCAGGATGAATCCCTTGAGAAATGAGAGGGAAAATTTTGGGGTACAACATTTGCCCCTGTTCAATCTTCTTAAGCCTGAGGATGTAGATTGGCAGATCTGCCCTTCGTGATCTAAAGGCGTAAGATGATTGAACACTAGAGTGCCCAGAAATTTGCACTCACATGAAGTAGTACAGATGGGTAATGTCGGGAATGGGCTTACAGATGACATTTGAGAGGCGATGAGAAATCAAAGGAGATGGGCTTAAAAGATGCCATCCAGAAAAGATTGGTTGCATAAGAGATTCCTGGGTGAAAATCCATGTACCTGCTGCCGGGAATGTTGATTTATGCACTGGGAAGTAAAGTCTAGGAGCTTTTGGTTTTCCATTACTCTACTGGGGAATTATCTCTTGGTTTGAAGAGGTGAAAGTTAACTGTTTACCTGGTCAAGGTCTAGGTTGTACAACAAATCGCTGGGGAAATGTGAAATCGACCGCATCTGATCAGGTCTAGGCCTTACGGGGTTGTGACCCGTTAACTTGGAGATAAGGGAGAAGGAACCTGGATAGTAGGGTCACTTTGAAACGAAAGCCTGGGTAGTAGGGCTGTGAGAAGGAACCTGGATAGTAGGGTTACTTCGAAATGAAAGCCTGGGTAGTAGGGCTGTGAGAAGGAACCTGGATAGTAGGGTTACTTCGAAACGAAAGCCTGGGTAGTAGGGCTGTGAGAAGGAACCTGGATAGTAGGGTTAATTCAAAATGAAAGCATGGGTAGTAGGGCTGTGAGAAGGAACCCGGATAGTAGGGTTACTTCGAAATGAAAGCTTGGGTAGTAGGGCTGTGAGAAGGAACCTGGATAGTAGGGTTACTTCAAAATGAAAGCCTGAGTAGTAGGGCTGTGAGAAGGAACCTGGATAGTAGGGTTACTTCGAAATGAAAGCCTGGGTAGTAGGGCTGTGAGAAGGAACCTGGATAGTAGGGTTACTTCGAAATGAAAGCCTGGGTAGTAGGGCTGTGAGAAGGAACCTGGATAGTAGGGTTACTTCAAAATGAAAGCCTAGATAGTAGGGCTGTGAGAAGGAACCTGGATAGTAGGGTTACTTTGAAATGAAAGCCTGGGTAGTAGGGCTATGAGAAGGAACCTGGATAGTAGGGTTACTTAGAAATGAAAGCCTGGGTAGTAGGGCTGTGAGAAGGAACCTGGATAGTAGGGTTACTTCGAAATGAAAGTCTGGGTAGTAGGGCTGTGAGAAGGAACCTGGATAGTAGGGTTACTTCGTTTGAACGAGTAGGATAATTGACCCGTTTGGTTTCGGGAACTGATGATTTTCCTCGATTGCCCGTAGTTATGACATGTATAACTGCTGGTATTGTTGGTGATAACTGTCTTTCCGAAAAGATAACAGGGTTAGTTATATGTGATGCATGAAATGCATTGTGAGATGATGTTCTCAAAATAAGCGAGATTATGCCATATGTGATATGTATGTGCATGTCATGATGTATGAACATGAAATGTTATTGTGACATATCCGAGTCTGGGAAAATAAATCCCTGACTGCTGCTGGAGAGTACTGGCAAGTGAATTCCTGACCACTGTAGAAAAGAGTGGTTCTTCTACTTCCGCTGGGGATGATGAATGGAGGTGATTGTGATGGGAATTTGCTCCTTATTTATGAATGTTCTATCGGGGAGAGACTCTAATTGATAATAACTCTGTGGGGAACCACTTGAAAGGTGAATTTCTGATAGCTGAAGTAATGGGCTCTGTCGGGGATTGTGCTTCTGTATCCAGAGAAATAAACTCTGCTTGGGAAATCAGAAAATTATGATGACCCACTCGTGATTATAAAATCCGACTGGGGAACATAGGTGTCAGGTTTCTGGAGGATCCTGGCTATGGAGATCACTTCCCGTTCTGAGAGAAATGTTATTGATACTTTGATTACTTCTGCTCTGGCGCTAGAAGGAAGGGAGTATAAATGTTACAAGATCACATGTGTTGATGACTGTGCTCCAAAGCTGTCTCAGCCCTGGTACCTGCTGGACATGGTAACTGTCGATTTTGATATTTCTGATCTTTTGTTCTGGTTTCTTAAGTTATGAGCAATTGTCTTTGGTTTCTTTATGCAAATATTTGTGACAGCAATCATATTCAAATGCATATGTCAAGAATAAATCATTGGACGTTCTTGCAAAATAAAACAGGAAAAAGGAAAACAAATAGTTTTGTAAAAATGTCTTGTATTAATTTGGAAGTTGGCCTATAACAGGCGCTTTTGTACAAGGAAGCTGACGCTCTAGTAAGAGAGTGTTGCCATAAAAATGAAGGGTATACAATGTTGTGCACAACAGAAAGAAAAAAGCTATGTGCAATAATCCCATTGGGTTTCAAATCCGCTATTGCAACTATGTCTTCGAGTGTCTCCTCACTTTGCTGCTTGTCTGAAGCTGATTAGATTGAGGAATGCCATTTGAGCTTGACAGTTGATAGTGAGATCAGATCGCAGGGTGATCCAATGGGACATAGTGATACGCTTTTCATCCCTAACTTTTTCCTGGACCGCCCTTTCAGGTTTTCGGCCCACCGGGATACCCTTTTTTGCCCAAGTCACCTTTTCAGGTTTTCGACTTGTCGGGTGTACAGATTTTTTTCATTTTCATCCCTTATTTTTGCCCGAACCCTTTTGGTTCGCCGGGAAGCCCTTATTTTTTCCTAGGCCAGTCAACCTAGCGGGTCTTTGATTATGCGTAGTATCTTTTCACTATGTCTGCATTGATAGTATGAGGAAGGCCGTTGCCATCCATAGTGGTCAGAATCCTGGCTCCTCCTGAGAAAATATTTTTAACCATAAATGGCCCTTCGTATGTGGGAGTCCATTTGCCCCTGGGGTCACCTTGCGGCAGTATGATGCGCTTGATCACTAGATCTCCGACTCGATATTCTTGACGCTTGACCTTTTTATTAAAAGCTTTGATCATGCAATTTTGGTATATCTGACCATGACAGATAGCTGCTAGCCTCTTCTCATCAATCAAATTCAACTGGTCAAGTCGAGTTTGGATCTAATCTTCCTCGTTCAAACCAGCATCCTTCATGATCCTCAGAGAGGGGATCTGGACCTCAATGGGTAAGACAACCTCCATGCCGTATACTAGAGAATATGGTGTTGCCCCAGTTGATGCACGAGTTATGGTACGATACCTTTGGAGAGAAAACGGTAGCATCTCATGCCATTCTTTGTATGTGACTATCATTTTTTGTATGATCTTCTTGATGTTTTTATTTGCAGCTTCGACAACACCATTCATCTTTGGCTGGTAAGGGGAAGAATTATGATGCTGGATCTTGAATTGCTCGCACAAGGCAGTGATCATAGTGTTGTTTAGATTCATACCATTATTAGTGAGGATTCTCTCTGGGACACCGTACTGACAGATGAGGTTCTGTTTGATGAACCGGGCGACCACATTCTAGTAACGGAAGCGAAGGAGGCTGCCTCAACCCACTTTGTAAAATAGTCGATGGCCACTAAGATGAAGCGGTGTCCATTGGAGGCCGCTGGCCTGATTTCCCCAATCATATCAATTCCCCACATAGCAAAGGGCCAAGGAGCCGTCAAGACGTTCAGAGGAACCAGAGATACGTGCACTTTATCAGCATAAATCTGACACTTATGGCAAGTCCGAGAGTGTTTATAGCAATCTGCTTCCATGGTAGACCAATAGTATCCTGCCCGTAGGATTTTCTTTGCCATCGTATGCCCACTGGAATGGGTACCAAAAGTGCCTTCGTGTAATTCAACCATGATCCTTTCAGCCTCAACCTTGTCTGCGCATCGAAGCAATACAGAGTCATGAATGCGTTTGTACAAAATACCGTTACCGAGGAAGAACTTGGATGAGAATCTTCTTAGGAATTTCTTGTCATGTACTGAAGCTCCTTCTGGATATTCCTGAGACTCGAGATACCTTTTAACTTCATGGAACCAAGGTTGATCCACTACTTCTTCAATACTGATCTCGTGACAGTAGGCTAGTTCATCCATCCGCTCAATGGTGATTTGAGGAGCCTCGTTATCCCAATTAAGTTTAAACATAGATGACATTGTAGCTAGTGCGTCTGCTAGATGATTTTCTTCTCGCGAGAAATGCTCGAAGGTGATCTCCTCAAAATGCGGCAACAATGTCAATACATGTTCTTTGTAAGGGATAAGGTTGGGGTGTTTGGTATCCCACTCCTCTTTGACTTGACTGATGACCAAGGCTGAATCTCCAAATACATCCAAGGATTTGATCCCCAAGTCTATAGCAGCTTTGAGACGGAAGATGCATGCTTCGTATTCTGCCATGTTGTTTGTACAGTTGAAGCAAAGTCTGGCAGTAAAGGGAGTATGACATCCTTCTGGAGATATGAGTACAGCGCCGATACCATTTCCAAGTGTATTGGATGCTCCATCAAAGAATAGGGTCCATCGGGATCCTTGTTCAGGTCCGTCATATGGCCTGATTTCTTCACAGTTGTCTAATGTCGTGATGTATTCATCCGGGAATTCAAACTTCATGGACTGATAATCTTCTACAGCTTGATGAGCAAGATGATCAGCTAGCACATTGCCCTTTATTTCTTTCTGGGTAGTGTACTGTATGTCATATTCTGTTAGGATCATCTGCCATCTAGCTATCCTCCCAGACAAAGCAGGTTTCTCGAAGATGTATTTTATCGGATCCATCTTAGATATCAACAAGGTAGTATGAGTCAGCATATATTGTCTTATCCGGCGAGCAGCCCATGCCAGAGCGCATCAAGTTTTCTCGAGCAGTGAATATCTATTTTCACAGTCGGTAAACTTTTTGCTCAGATAGTAAATAACATGCTCTTTTCGGCCAGACTCGTCATGCTGCCCCAATACACACCCCATTGAGTTTTCTAAAATAGTCAGATACATGATCAGTGGTCTTCTCTCGACTGGTGGCATCAAAACAGGAGGCTCTTGTAAGTACTCTTTGATCTTGTCAAAAGCAAACTGGAACTCATCATTCCATTTGACTACTTGACCTTTCTTCAATAGTTTGAAGATTGGCTCACAAGTAGCTGTTAGGTGAGAAATGAATCTGGAAATATAGTTCAAGCGTCCCAAGAATCCTCTGACTTCCTTTTCAGTATGAGGAGCAGGCATTTCTTGTATTGCTTTAACCTTGGCAGGATCGACCTCAATGCCTTTGTTACTGAAGACAAAACCTAAAAGTTTACTGGACCGTACTCCGAATGTGAATTTGTTTGGATTCAACCTTAGTTTATATTTCTTCAACCTCTCAAAAAACTTTTGCAAGTGATCAAGGTGCTCTTCTTCTGTTTGTGATCGGGCTATCATGTCATATATGTAGAACTCTATTTCATGATGTATCGTATCATGAAACAAAGCTACCATGACACACTGATAGGTTCCCCCAGCATTCTTCAGTCCGAATGGCATCACCTTGTAGCAGAATGTGCCCCACTGTGTAACGAAAGTTGTCTTTTCCATGTCTTCGGGAGCCATCTTGATCTGGTTGTAGCCAGAGAAACCATCCATGAAGGAAAAGATTTTGTACTGTACGGTGTTGTCAACCAGAATGTCAATATGAGGAAGTGGGAAATCATCCTTGGGGCTTGCCCTGTTCAGATCTCTGTAATCCACACACATCTGTACCTTACTGTTGTACCCCAAAATTTGCCCTCTCATTTTTCAAGTATTTGCTCACAAGATATTCTAAGAGGTCAAGTTTGCAGCACTGATACATCAATTTAGGCTTGAAATCGGCACAAGGGGAAAATGGTCAATTGCATACTGGAAAGTCAAACTTTGAATTTTTGGTCAACATTACAACCCAAAGATCAAATTTCATTAAGACATTCAAAAATATCAAGCTTGATCATTAAGAAGTCAAGAGAATCAAAAATCCAACTTTGCAAGACTTTGAGATTTTTCTAAGTATTCTCTATACTTGGTTAATTTCATTTACTTCATGGCATTTTACTACAACTCCAATTAATTCAAGATGATGCAAGTAATTCAAGTTATTACAAAGTGGCATTCTTACTAAGTTACAAATTCTACAACTATGCCTTGATTGAATCTTCTCAAAATACTTTGTCACAATGTTTTGGCCCTTGATATAATGTGCATGAAATATTCCACAAGACCCAAAATTGTGACATGCTACAAACTATGCTGTCCAAAGTTGAAGAAAATATGATATGATACTTCTATACATTGCCACAACACTCCAAACCTGCATTGATGTCCTATACAATCCAAAATATATCCACAAAACAAGTCAAAAACTGCTCTATGCAGTCTGCCCAAGCCTGCACCATGACAGCCCCAAAATTGCACCAAAATGGCAAAGGAAATTTGTGTACAAAAAGTGTCAAAGCAGTAACCAAAAAGAAATCAAAATAACTTATGTAGTTTCCCCCCTAAACCACAGTCAAAGGTTCTACAAAAGAGGACTGTCTCATAAGACAAAGATGGTTGGATTTTGGAAGAGGCATAGAGAGAGAAAATGGAGAGTTTTGTTGAGCAGAAAAACAACATTCTGTGCAACCTTGATTGATTTTCAAAAACCAAGTCTATTCTTGTTCAAAACAGAAACCCAACCCATTGCTCCACCATACAAACTCTTCCTCAAAGACTGTCCAAACATAACAAAAAAAAAACAGTCCTTATAGTGCTACTCACCTTCATCATTAAAAATACCAAAAATATTACAGTACAGTCCAACTCAGTTCTAGCAGTCCAGAGCAGCTTCCTGAAGACTCACAAGGTTATCACATCATTTGGAAAAGCATTCAGATCTAAAACAACCAGTGCAGCCCAAAGGTAAGTCCTCTTGACTTGATATCTTATCATTACATCATTAACAAGCTGTTGTTCTTTGAAGACAAGATGTAGTACCTTATTATCCCGTCGAACTAGTCATTTGCTTAAGGTTTAGGTTTATTCAATCATTTATTATTCATGTTTATCCATCATATGCCATAAATTAACCTGTACAATCAGTAAAAACAATGTTTAAGGCAGGAAAATGCAGCATGTATCGACACATATCCTCATGTGTCGACTCATCCTAGTGAAAAAATAGGGTATGAGTCGACACATAACCCCCATGCATCGACTCATACTGATTTCAGGTTACAAAACAGAAGTGGGAAAAGACTATGAGTCGACACATACACGTTTCGCATCGATGCAAGAAGATGCATGAGTCGACACATCCCATTATGTGTCGACACATCCCATTATGTGTCGACACATCCCATTATGTGTCGACTCTTGCTGAGCAGATTTTGTTTTACAGGAGCAAGGAAAAGACTATGAGTCGACACATACACGTTTCGCATTGATGCAAGAAGGTACATGATTCGACACATCCCATTATGTGTCGACTCATACTGAGCAGATTTTGTTTTACAGGGGCAGGAAAAGGCTATGTGTCGATGCATAGCAGCATGGGTCGACACATAGCAGTTCAAAGTGCAGTTTTCTTTTTATTTTACACTGTTTTTACATTGTTTTCATTATTATTTGATATGGTTGTAATATTTCAGTTCCCACTTCATCCCCATTGTAAATTTGTACTCCCATCCCCCTAAAGTGATGTAATAGCTTAGGATTTATTTTCGGCATGTTTACTTTCTTTCATATACTGCTAGTAATTAGGATGTATGGCAAGATAAAATCAGCAAATAGATAACCTTTCAAATACAAGACAAAATGCATGCAAACTAACACACTTGCACACTAACACCCTTAGGGTAATTCTACTTGTTGCCTATCAGAAAATAGTCATGTCCCTCGAATATGGGACGTTTTAGCAAAAACCCTTCGATAAAAAAGGATCGTAGTTCCTTGATGACCCTCGATGTTGCCTTCGGTAAACGATCTAATCCCTAAACGATATTGCTAAAACGTGTCATAAGTTGCCTTCTATGACTATACAAACGTCCCAAATGCCCGTCCCTTCACATCCAACGATGGGGCTTCTTACCAAATCAATGGTAAGACAACCACATCTAAAGGAGGAGGAAAAGCACATTTAAGACCTTTCGAGTAGGTAGATTCGCTCTCAGTTACTCGCTTGCTCACAACAAAAACATTTTTACCCACACTCTCATCTTTGAACTATTTTCGAAACAAACACTTTGTAGGCGTTCTTATAGAAACGAGAATCATTACGAAGTTCCATTTTCAAAATACTTTCAAAAACACATCTCACAAACACACCTTTGAACTATTTTCGAAACAAACACTTTGTAGGCGTTCTTATAGAAACGAGAACCATTACGAAGTTCCATTTTCAAAATACTTTCAAAAATCACCACTACAAGCACAATTTCAAACAAAAGCAAGTGATCTAGCAAGTAACTAAGGGCCCATGGAAAACAATGGATGAAAAGGGTGTTAATACCTTCCCTTTTCATAATCTACCCCCGAACTCAAAAACATCTCTAAAGGTATTTCTTGTGCTTTTTCACCTTTCCTTTTGGATAAAAGAAAAGTCGGTGGCGACTCTTGCTAACCGCAACATTTGCAAACACAAACGCAAACCCTCAAGTAAGTTCTCCCACCATATCATAGAACTGGCGACTCTGCTGGGGAATCTACTTAAAGTGGGGTTACCTTAGGGTTAGATCACCTTTACTTGCTTACATTGTTTGATTTGTTTGCTTTACATTTTTTCCTTGTTTGGGTTTGTTTTAAATCCTACACCCAGATTTGGGGGCACCTTTTAGGTAAGTAGCAATAAACTGTGAGGGAACTGTGCGGCTTATACCGACATGGTTGAAGTAGTAGCTACGCTGATGTGGCACTTTGGTTGGTACCGGTAACCCTTGAGTTGAATCAAGGAGAGTATGGGGCCGCCGCATGGTGTCGTGAAGCATCAACTGACCTTAGAACCTTACTTGACCAACTTGGCCATTAGGACATAGTGAGATGACCGATTTTGGTGTAGAGCTGAAAATTGGTTGATACTCGATGCTACACTCATTGAGATTTGACCCCTGAGTTTTGTTCGGTTGCGATTCAATTGCTTATTGAACGAAGCTTATGGGAAAGGTCAGTGATATTGAGATCCCTTAGAACCCGATTACTATTAACTAGGACAGGTTGAGCCAACCAAATTTCAAGAGGGTACTTACCAACAAACTCCATGCAAGCCTAAAACTAAGGATTTGTTTGCTTTGTGTGAATATGATTATTTGTATATAAACTTGCTTACCTCGCATATCTGTACATAACATCATAACATCATACCATAGCATTTTCAATGACATTGAACCATAACATTTCAAGGATCTCAAGGGTCTTTGATGCAGGGTCACATTGAACCAGACGTCTATCAAGAGGCAAGAGGATTTATTTTCCTCTGACCAAACACCGTCAAAGATCAAGTATGGAAAACTCGAGTCAAGGGCTATGACCCACTTGATATGGTGAGCATAATCCTCTTGGAAGAACATCCGCCGATACAAAGTTCTCCAATCAAAGATGTTGATCAAAATTCAACTTCTAACTTTTTCTTATGTTTACCCCGCGAGATCCTTGAAAACATGCATCCACATATCATGCATCATATCATGACAGGTTTCTCCCATACAGGTCCTTATCTTCCTGCTGTTTATTTCAATAAGATGGATATGGAACAAACTGTGAAAGATCTTCAAGCTCAAAACGCTCAATTCCAACAAATGTTCCTGGCTATGGCTAAGGGGCAAGAAGACCTGAAAACTCTCCTTCTCAAAGACAAGGGGAAGAAGTCCAAGAAGTCAGTGGGCATCCTGAACTTGAGAAGAAGACCTAGAGGACCAGTCAAGACAACTCTAGATCTTTCGAATACATCCAACATGGGGGATAGTCATGAAGAAGACAATAGTCTAGAGATTGATGAAGCCGAAGCTGACTACTCTAAGGAACAATCTCCTCCCACTGATGACAAGTTCAAACAGTTGGAGGATCGCCTCAGTGCTATGGAGATTCAAAAGACATATGGCTTGGATTTAGGAGACATGGGTTTGGTTTCTGGAGTGGTCATCCCGCCAAAGTTCAAAATCCCTACCTTTGCCCTGTACGATGGAGTCTATTGCCCTAAGATGCATTTAAAGTCTTATGTCCGCAAGATTCAACCATACACAACTGATCCAAAGCTTTGGATCCATTTCTTCCAAGAAAGCCTGGTAGGGACTCAACTCGAGTGGTTCTATCAACTGGAGAGTTCTCACATCCACACCTGGGAGGATTTAGCTGCTGCTTTTTACAAACAGTATCAGTACAACGCTGATCTTGCACCAACTCGTGTGCAATTGCAAAACATGACCATGGGTTCCAACGAGAGCTTCAAAGGATACGCCCAGAAGTGGAGAGATCTGGATGGTAGGGTGCAGCCCTCTTTAACTGACAGGGAGCTGATTGACATCTTCATGGGAACTTTGACAGGGCCTTTCTTCAAACACTTGATCGGAAGCTCCTCAGCCGGGTTCACCGAGCTAATATTGACCGGAGAAAGGGTCGAAGCTGGCATAAAAAGTGGAAAGATTCAAGAAGCTACACCTTATGATGCTCAGAAAAAGCCATACAATGGGAAGAAAGAGTCCAATGTTATGTATGGTCAAAAGAGTCGTCATGACCAACATGTAGGAGCAATCTTGATCTCTAATCCTACGCCTTCTCAACAAAGGCAGGGGCATCAACGTAAGGAGGTCGCGCCTAAAAGACAATACACTAAGATCAACATGTCACTGGATCAAGCGCTATAACACATGTTAAAGGCAGAGCTGATTACGTTAAAGGCTCATCATTCGAACCCTAAGACTTCTTCTCCTAACTACAACCCGGATGCAAGATGTGCTTATCATTTTGGTAGCCCAGGGCATGACACAAACAAGTGTTAGGCTCTGAAGAACAAGGTCCAAGACATGATTGATGCCAAGGAGATCGAGTTTGACCCTCCGGAGACTCCAAACATAATCATTGCTCCTATGACGAATCATTAAGAGGCTTCTGTTCATTTTGAATTTTCAAGTTGTAATTTCTCTTTTTTCATTCAAACAATTATCTATTAATGTCAAACTTTGTTTCATTAATGCATTGCATATGTTTGTCTTGAATTCATCCGTTCATTTTCTCTATATTTAAACTATGCCTTTTACTCTCTTTATGACATTCAACTCTTGCTAAAAGTTACAAGCCTTTAGAGGGAGGATGACGAAAACAATGCCATAATCTCATACATTATGCTTTTGGACAGACCTTGCTGACGATGTACAGTAGTTTCTTTCAAATCCTAAACACTGGAGTTATAAGGAAGACAATCCCTAGTCAACCCCTTTGAGCCTAAGAAGTAGAAGTTTTCTGTTTTAACACAAATTGAAACCTTTAATCAAAACCTGGGGCAGGGTAGTCTCTCAGTTAATTCAAACGCGCATTAAGTCGCAAACTCTCATCTCGTAATACAACGAATGACATCAAAAACATTACTCTGGAATCAAAAGACGGTGATGGTTCCCTACCACATAGGCAGTCATTATCTCTCAAAAAAAAGAAGAAGAAAATCCCACTAAGTCAAAACCTACGAAGGAGACTTAAAGAAAAAAACTGGGGCATCCCACTGACTGTAATCTCAAAGTAGGAACAGTCAGGCAAAAATTAGGGATAACAAATCAAAAGAAAGAGGTCACTACAAATCCTCAACAACATGAAAAAATGTTGCAAAAATGTCTGCCTTCCAATAAACTTAACTTGTTTGAACCATCACCAAAACGTCATCCCAGACTCAATTGGAGTTCAAACATACAATTAACTGAGCTTAGAACTGAAGAACATCACGAAGAACGGGTGGGTACAAATACATTTGAGCCTTTATCCTTTGTTTCTTAAACCGTGAACCAAGCCATGTTACAACCCTTCAAAAGTCCTAATTGAAGCTTGGGTTAATTCGAAAGCGTACTGTTACAAAAGGTATCTTGACTCCTGTAAGGCTTTACTCAAAATCCAAAGTTGAATTACAAACTTCTTTACTTGCTGAAAACGCATTTTACAAAACTTCAAAACAAACATAAACTTTGCATTACTTGAATATCACTGTTTGCATGTGGCTATTTGTTTGACAGTGGAGAAATTCACACAACGAAAATCCGATGAACGAAAGCTCTCTCAGTGAACAAAATCACTTCAAAGAAGGACGACACTTCCATTGACAAATCTCCTATCAACAAGGGGACATGACATGTCACTATCTAACACACCTGGGGCAGTCCAGTCAAGATTCCAGGAAACCTCTCAAGAAGTGCAGAGTAACCAGGGGCAGGCCTCCATCTCCGTCACTTGGGGCATTGAACGTCAATCTTAGCAAAGAGTTACGTATAGTCAAACATTTCCTGGCAAAGCCACAAACACTCGCTACTAGGGGCGATGAAAAATCTCCCCAAAATCTTTCTCATAGGATGATTCCCCAACAAGAGTTTAATCTCTGAAAACTTTCCCCCAGCTGGGAAAACCTCAAGAATCCTCGAGGACTTACCCCAACGAAGTGGTCACCTCTCTAGCTAACCGGCAACAAAGTTTATTTCCCCAACAAACTACAGATTCCCCAGCTTGAGTTTGCCTCTCGGACTGCTACAACTCAAAGGACCACAACTCCTCTTCCCCAATAGACTACTCTACAATCCCCAACAAGTTACTGCGAAACCTGGACCCGACCAGATATCAATTCAACTTCGATTCCCTAGTAAGAGCAACGGACAATCGAGACTCCTGAACTCTTTCCCCAAGCAGGAATAAACATACTCCTCGTAGAGTTTTCAATATCCCCCAGCGGAGTTCTCCTCAAACAACAAAACAGGAATCCCCAATGGAAACATTCTAAGCAAAGTTTGAAGACACACCAACTCTTCAACAATAGTCCAGAATTTAACGGTTCCCCGACATCTGTCAAGGATTTATTTTCCCAGACAAAAATACATTATTTAAACATTTCACATTTCATACATCCTATTCTCATACATGATAAGTGCATATGACACCATCTCATTTATTTTGAGAACATCATGACATCACACATTTCATACATCATGACATTGCATACAACTAACGTTCTACCTTTTTCAGGAAATATCGATCAACAGATGGTTACCATCAACCATTTTCAAGTTCCAGATTAATACCTGTAGCAAGCCAGGGAAACTATTTGTGGACGACTGATTGTGGATTAATACCTGTAATAAGCCAGGAAAACTATCTACATGAAGAGATTGAAGATTAATACTTGTAGCAAGCCAGGAAAACTATCTTTCTTTCTCAGGTCAGAGATTAATACCTGAAACCAGACAGGATAACTATCTCGTTGACCAACCTTTTCAAGTTCCAGATTAATACTTTTAGCAAGCCAGGAAAACTATCTGTGGACGACTGATTGTAGATTAATACCTGTAACAAGCCAGGAAAACTATCTACACGAAGATATTGAAGATTAATACCTGCAGCAAGCAAAACTATCTTTCTTTCTCAGGCCAGAGATTAATACCTGAAACCAGACAGGACAACTATCTCGTCGACCAACCTTTTCAAGATCTAGATTAATACCTGTAGCAAGCCAGGAAAACTATCTACACGAAGAGATTGAAGATTAATACCTGCAGCAAGCCAGGAAAACTATCTTTCTTTCTCAGGTCAGAGATTAATACCTGAAACCAGACAGGACAACTATCTCGTCGACCAACCTTTTCAAGATCTAGATTAATACCTGTAGCAAGCCAGGAAAACTATCCGTGCACGACTGATTGTAGATTAATACCCGTAACAAGCCAGGAAAACTATCTACATGAAGAGATTAAAGATTAATACCTGTAGCAAGCTAGGAAGACTATCTTTCTTTCTCAGGTCAAAGATTAATACCTGAAACTAGACAGGACAAATATCTACTCGACCAGCTCAAACAATTCAACCTCCTGATACAGTTCAGATACGCTCCAGATACGGATGCCATCTTGATACTCATTCAGATTCACCTTTTGATACAGTTCAGATACACTCCAGATATGGATCCCATCCTTATACTCATTAAGATTCAACTTTCAGATACAGTTCAGATACGCTCCAGATACGGATGCCATCCTGATACTCATTCAGATTCAACCTTTTGATACAGTTCAAAGACGCTCCAGATACGGATGCCATCCTGATACTCATTCAGATTCAACTTTTAGATACAGTTCAGATACACTCCAGATACGGATGCCATCCTGATACTCATTCAGATTCAACTTTCAGATATAGTTCAGATACGCTCCAGATACGAATGCCATCCTGATACTCATTCAGATTTAACCTTTTAATACATTTCAGATACGCTCCAGATACAGATGCCATCCTAATACTCATTTCTTCAACTTACAAATTACAACACAAACAAGCATTCTTGGATGGCATATTTAAGCCCATCTCCAACAACTATCCATTACCTCTCCAAATGGCATCTTTAAGCCCATTCCTCCTATCATCGCATCGCCGAGTGCAAATTTCTGGGCACTCTAGTGTCCAATCATCTTCCACCTTCGAGTCACGAATGGTAAAACTCGCCAATCTAACTCTTCAGGTTTAAGAAGATTGAACAGGGGCAGCTGTTGTACCCCAAAATTTTCCCTCTCATTTTTCAAGTATTTGCTCACAAGATATTCTAAGACGTCAAGTTTGCAGCACTGATACATCAATTTAGGCTTGAAATTGGCACAAGGGCAAAATGGTCAATTGCATACTGGAAAGTCAAAATTTGACTTTTTGGTCAACATTACAACCCAAAGATCAAATTTCATCAAGACATTCAAAAATATCAAGCTTGATCATTAAGAAGTCAAGAGAATCAAAAATCCAACTTTGCAAGACTTTGAGATTTTTCTAAGTATTCTCTATACTTGGTTAATTTCATTTGCTTCATGGCATTTTACTACAACTCCAATTAATTCAAGATGATGCAAGTAATTCAAGTTATCACATAGTGGCATTCTTACTAAGTTACAAATTCTACAACTATGCCTTGATTGAATCTTCTCAAAAGACTTTGTCACAATGTTTTGGCCCTTGATATAATGTGCATGAAATATTCCATAAGACCCAAAATTATGACATGCTACAAACTATGTTGTCCAAAGTTGAAGAAAATATGATATGCTACTTCTATACATTTCCACAACACTCTAAACCTGCATTGTTGTCCAATACAATCCAAAATATATCCACAAAATAAGTCAAAAACTGCTCTATGCAGTCTGCCCAAGCCTGCACCATGACAGCCCCAAAATTACAAAGGAAATTTGTGTACAAAAAGTGTCAAAGCAGTAACCAAAAAGAATTCAAAATAACTTATGTAGTTTCCCCTCTAACCACAGTCAAAGGGTCTACAAAAAAGGACTGTCTCATAAGACAAAGATGGTTGGATTTTGGAAGAGGCATAGAGAGAGAAAATGGAGAGTTTTGTTGAGTAGAAAAATAATATTCTGTGCAACCTTGATTGATTTTCAAAAACCAAGTCTATTCTTGTTCAAAACAGAAACCCAACCCATTGCTCCACCATACAAACTCTTCCTTAAAGACTGTCCAAACATAACAAAAAAAATAGTCCTTATAGTGCTACTCACCTTCATCATCAGAAATACCAAAAATATTACAGTACAGTCCAACTCAGTTCTAGCAGTCCAGAGCAGCTTCCTGAAGACTCACAAGGTTATCACATCATTTGTAAAAGCATTCAGATCTAAAACAACCAGTGCAGCCCAAAGGTAAGTCCTCTTGACTTGATATCTTGTCATTACATCATTAACAAGTTGTTGTTCTTTGAAGACAAGATGTAGTACCTTATTATCCTGTCGAACTAGTCATTTGCTTAAGGTTTAGGTTTATTCAATCATTTATTATTCATGTTTATCCATCATATGCCATAAACTAACCTGTACAGTCAGTAAAAACAATGTTTAAGGCAGGAAAATGCAGCATGTATCGACACATATCCTCATGTGTCGACTCATCCTAGTGAAAAAACAGGGTATGAGTCGACACATAACCCCCATGCATCGACTCATACTGATTTCAGGTTACAAAATAGAAGTGGGAAAAGACTATGAGTCGACACATACGCGTTTCGCGTCGATGCAAGAAGGTGCATGAGTCGACACATCCCATTATGTGTCGACTCATACTGAGCAGATTTTGTTTTACAGGAGCAAGGAAAAGACTATGAGTCGACACATACGCGTTTCGCATTGATGCAAGAAGGTGCATGAGTCGACACATCCCATTATGTGTTGACTCATACTGAGCAGATTTTGTTTTACAGGGGTAGCAAAAAGCTATGTGTCGATGCATAGCAGCATGGGTCGACACATAGTAGTTCAAAGTGCAGTTTTCTTTTTATTTTATACTGTTTTTACATTGTTTTGATTATCATTCGATATGGTTGTAATATTTCAGTTCCCATTTCATCCCCATTGTAAATTTGTACTCCCATCCCCCTAAAGTGATGTAATAGCTTAGGATTTATTTTCCGCATGTTTACTTGCTTTCATATATTGCTAGTAATTAGGATGTATGGCAAGATAAAATCAGCATATAGATAACCTTTCAAATACAAGACAAAATGCATGCAAACTAACACACTTGCACACTAACACCCTTAGGATAATTCCACTTGTTGCCTATCGAAAAATAGTCACGTCCCTCGAATATGGGACGTGTTGTACCCCAAAATTTGCCCTCCCATATTCTTCAAGATTTGCCAAAAGCATGCTTCGAAATTCCCCAAGGGTTGCACAGTTCAAGGGCCTCCTAACAGTCAAAAACTAGGGTTTTGGTTCTGACAAAGAAAATGAAGTTTCCAAGGGTCCAATCAAGTCCCACATGCCTACAAACATGGTCAAGTATCCTCATACCAAGTTTCAAGACTTACGGCACAAAATTGCACAGTCAAAAACCCTAATTGCACTACAGTCAACTGCAGGGGCAAAATGGTCATTTGACAGTCAAAAGTTCAAATTTTTGGTCAACATCTTATTTTGAAGCCACAAACATCATTTGATCAATGCTTGATCATGATTCTCAAAGCTTGGCTCAAAAAGTCTCAAGATGCAAAAGTTTCCATATTTGGACAGTTGAAAAAGTCAACTGTAACTTGACCAAGGCATAACTTTCACATGGATTATCAGAAAAATTCCATCCAGATCTCATTTCCTACAACTCCTCTTCACACTTCAAGTCCAAGAAATGCTCTCACAAAAAGTTATCAATTTCAACATTATAGGTCATTTTCAAAAGTCAACAAAAAAGGACTTTAAGTCAAAGGACATAACTTGAGATTGGTAAATAAAAATGACATGGGACCAAAGACATTGGTTAGAGGACTTCAAGACCTTTCCAAAATGTCCAAGAACATGATCAAAGCTTAAAAATTGAGCAAGATATGCCTTGTGGAAGTTGGGAAATTTTTGGATATTTTGAAAAGTCAACTTTGCTTCAAATGTCTTAAAAATTGCTAATGGGCCACATTTTCTTCCAAGAATCATCATCCAAAGCATGTGCACGACCATTTGGCCCAAAGGGAATTTATTCATCATTTTTATTTATTTATTTGAATTTTTAATTGCTAATAATTCATTTAATTAATTAAAATATGGGAAAAATACCAAAGCAAGTTTTTCAAATCTTTTTATGCATGAAATATCCTCAAGATTTCGTGCATTATCAGATTTGGAAAGAATCAAGGTAATTGGATATGATTGGCATCAAAAACATGTGAAAAAGATTGGAAAAATTATGCCATGAAAATCAAATATCTTTCCATCAATGCAAAGGTTTTTTGGATCCAATTTTCAACCCTAATCATTCCATACATAAGCAGGATGTAAACCCTAGTGCTAGAGACCTCTGAGCTGCGCCAGAATTCAAGAACCACTTTTGCATTTTTTGTGAAAAACTCAAGAACTGAAAACTACATTCCAGTGCGATTCAAAGGAAAATAATCATTCCATTACATTCCTGAGACTTCAAGGAAGGTTTTCAGATCAGAACCATCAACTCTAACGTCCAGAATTGGTAGAACCACCTCATCCTGTTCATACTTTTTTCCATGTTCTTGCATCATGATTCACGCATTGTTGTTAATTTTTAATATTTGATTTATGTTCATTGGACCATTCTAAAGCTAACTGTGTGTTTTAATTGAGTTTTCACACATCGTATGAAGAATCACCATTAAAGCACGCTAGGGTTCTTCAAGCTTCAAATTGGGCATTTTTGAATACTATAAAATTAGAACATCCTAATACCATGGCTAAACTCAGGAAGCTTGGACGAACCTAACCATCCTATCGCGCCCAATTTCTGATCCAAGACGAGCTATTCGCTATTTTTGGAAAGGGTGTATTTTGGGGGGGTTTAAAACCCCCGCTAATTCTTTTTATGTTTCAGGAAAATACAAACAAGGAAGAAGAAGATTAGGTGGCACCATCTGATTGAGCAATTTGAAATTCGCGCGAAAACGTCCCACTAACTCTTGTTTTATCTCATATTAATTGTTGGTCATATAATAAACAAAGTACGTTGGTAGCTCAGTTGGCAGGCACGTTATTTGGTAAGCAACAGGACCTGGGTTCGATCCCAGGTCCCCCTCCCTTTTCTCATATTATTTTCCATTCCATCTTCCTATGCAGCGCGTATTACAGGGGTCTACTATGCACTCAATATCCAGCTTGCCACATGGCCACTGAGGGCAATCCAAGGGCCTTGATTGGGAGACCACCATGGGCATGAGTCAGACGCGTCATATGCAAGCCAACAAAGTCAACGAGGCCAGGAAATTATTGGGCCAGAATTGCTAAATTATTCCTCCACTTGGGGTCAACACCCCCTAGGGTTTGTGTCTATTTTCTTTTTTTATCTTTTTTTTATTATTATTTGTTTAATTTAGTTATTTCCTCTAAAAACTTTGAATTAATATTTTCATAAAACATAAAAAATAATAAAAATCAGAAAGTCATAAAAATCAAAAATATATTTTATTTTAATATTCTTGTAAATAAAGTCTTATTAATTAATTAGTTTTATTCTTAAACTTAATTTTGACATTTTTCAATAAACTTAAAATTTGTAGAATTAGGTTTTAATTACTTTAATTACTTTTTCTTTTATTTTCTCATCACTAATAATTAATTAATTATTTTTATAAATCAAATTGCATTAATTAATTAGGTTTAATTTTAGGTTTAATTTTCATATTTTCTTAATAAATTAAAAAATAGCTAGAATTAGGTTTTAATTTCATTTAATTCTCATTAAAATCATAAATACCAAAAAAACTCAAAAATCTTTTCTTTTTTATTTTAATTTAATTAAAAAAGGGTCCAACGCCCTCGCTTTCGATTATTATTTTATTTCACACATTTTATTTCTTATAATATTAATGTAATTCTCCCAAAGCCGTGTAAATTTATATTTCTCGCACTTTCCTTTATTTTATGTCAAATCGGGTCCTGGATTTAATTTGGCGATGTGGACCCGCGCCTTTGTAATAGTTTAGGAACTTTATATTTCTCGCAACTTTTTAACTGCTAATAATTGCATGCAAGAACGAATGTCTAAATAAAACAAACGCGTAGATCACCCATACATGACAAGACAAAATATCTGAATCTGACACACAAATCACGCACCACCCCTAGGGTACGCCTCACTGTTGCCTTGCCTCGAAAGGTGATCGTCGAGTAGAGGATGTCTTAGTAAGTCCTCATGATCCGGGAACCTGGCATGAGGGTAGCTTCTAAGGTGTCTTCCTATTGCTCCGGTGATCACCATGTCCCGAACTTCGAATTGACCCGAACACCTCCAATGGTGGTGCTACCTACCTCTCAATGGTGGGATGGCACTACTTTAAAGGACATTTACACAGACGAATTCCTTAGGGTAGGTAGACGACTCTAGATACTTGCTCTAATTTCAAAACAAATTCAAAAATACTTTTCACACCGAC
Organism: Vicia faba; assembly: GCA_948472305.1. Classification (NCBI taxonomy): domain Eukaryota; kingdom Viridiplantae; phylum Streptophyta; class Magnoliopsida; order Fabales; family Fabaceae; genus Vicia; species Vicia faba. Next base: position 919,601,792 of record OX451737.1, read on the forward strand.
ACCTTTTCAAAAAGCTTTCGAAAGCAACTTTTCAAACACTCTTGAGGACCGATACAAGAGTCGAACTGGAATTTTCAAAGAAACTTTTTAAAACCCACAGTTGAAAAGCAAACAAACCTTTTGAAAACACAAATGAGCAAGTATCTAAGAGCCCATGGATAACCATGGATAGAAAGGGTGCTAACACCTTCCCTTTCTATAACCTACCTCCCGAACCGAGAGCAATCTCTATGAGGAATTTTTCTGTGCTTTTGTCCTTTCCATTTGGAGAAAATAAAAGACGGCGGCGACTCTTGCTTCCGCGACATTTCGCGAACCAGCGTTAAACAGTCAGTTCCAGATCCACCGATCACAGAACTGGCGACTCTGCTGGGGATTTTACTTAAAGTGAGGTGTACCTTAGGGTAGTTCATAACTGTGTTTTCAATTGTATTGATTTGCTTGCTTTAAAATTGTGGGTTGCATGGGAGTTACATAGATCCTAACCCGGATCTGGGGATACCCTGTTTAGGTAGCATAAGCTGTGAGGGACCTGTCCGGCGTAGACCGACACGGGTGAAACAGTGGCTACGTTGGTGTGGCACCTTGGTCTGTACCGATATCCCTCGTGTTGCAACGAGGAGAATATGGGTCTTCTGAGGATTCATTAAGCACCAACAACCTTAGAACCTTAAATGACACAACTTGGCCATTAGAACAGTAGCAGTATGCTACGCCCATTGAGGCTAAACTCTCGTGATGGTTCTGGCCGCAAGAAAAGATTGCGATGCTGGAATTATGATCGATTGAGGGTAGTCAATGATATTGGGATCCTCTAAGAACCCGGTTACTTTGATAGGACAGGTATGAACCAACAAACTGAAAGAGGGTAGTACCTAGACCTCATTCTGGCCTAAACTTTAAGGGCTTGCCTTGTGTGACTTGTGTGCCTTACCATGTTTGCCTTTGTATCTATTTGTGGTGTGCTTTATCATAACATCATAACATCATGAGCATTGCATACATCCTGCATAAGGACTGACCATTTCAAAGACAAGAGGGTTTCACCTTTGCTCTGTTTTGTAGGACACCATGATGCCTGTGCGAAGGAATACTATCCGGTTCAACTTTGTTCAACCACCTGAGTTGCTTGAAGAGTTGGTTAGCAGAATTCCAAATACCACTTCCTTCATCCAGAGGCATGGTTCTCTTCTCAGTTTAGTCACTACAAAGCGGGATCAACAGTTGATGAGTGTTCTGACCCAGTTCTATGACCCTCTGTACCAGTGCTTCACCTTTCAAGACTTCCAGCTGGTCCCTACCCTGGAAGAGTTCTCTGATTTGCTTGGTATCCCTATCTTGGATCAGACTCCCATTACTGGTTGGGAAAAGACCCTCAGGCTTGAGGAGGTTGCTGCAGCTCTTCCCTTGACACATCAAGAGGTAATGGACAACTGGGTAACTAGAAGCGGAGTTAAGGGTTTCTTGGCAAGTTTCTGATTGGTAAAACTAACAGCTTCTAGAATGACCTGGACTTTAGGGCATATGAAGACATCTTGGATCTCTTAATCTATGGGTTAGTCTTGTTTCCTAATCCTGACAACTTCATCAATGTCACTGCCATAAGGATATTTATGTCTCAGAATCCTGTACCCACTCTCTTGGGTGACATCCTGCAACAACTTTATGCTCGTACTACCCGAAGACGAGGAACTCTATGGTGTTGTATCCCTTTGTTGGTGAGGTGGTTTATTTCGCACCTCCCTAAGTTCGTACTGAAGAACCAAGAAGGAAGAGGTTGGGCTCATAGGTTAATGTCTCTCACCGACAAAGACATCATTTGGACTTGCAGAGGTTTGGATGAGATAGCTATTATTGATCGATGCGGGGAATACCCTAATGTTCCTCTGATTGGTACCCAAGGAGGAATCTCTTACAATCCTTGTCTAGCTCTCCGTCAGTTTGGAAGAGCCAGAAGAGCAGGGCCTCATGAGATGTTGGTGCCTCACATTAGTTTTGAGTTTCAGGTGGATAGTGACGAGCTGCGTCGTAGGTTCATCAAGGCTTGGGATAAAGTTCATAAAGCTGACCCCCAAGAGTTGGGGCCAAAGACTTCTTTACCTATGGAAGCCTACTACAAATGGGTTCGCATCCGTGCTCAGAAGTTAGGTATGCCATACGAAGCTGTCACACCCGTCATTCTTGAGCATCCTGACAAAGATGGTGTTCCTCCAACTGTCCTCCCTCCTCAGATACCTACTGATTATGAGACATTAAAGAGATCTTGGTCGCAACTGCGAGAAGAGCGGGATTCTTATCGGGAAAAGTTCAACGAGCAGGAATTGAAGATCCAGAAGCTGACAAAGCAGTTGGAGAATGAGCGAGCTCTGAATGCTTACATCCGTACTGAGAAGAGGAGACCATGGGATCAATAAGGAGCTCTGGATGTTCTTTTACAGTTTCATTTCCCTTTTCAGTATTTCCCTTTAATGTAACGCCTAAGGGCAACCTGTTGAACAATTTAAGTTTCAAAGTTGAATCTAATGAAGTGTGTTCCTTTTTGTTTACAAAGTTGATTCCCGATTGTCTTTGAAAACATAAATCATACGCATTCCATTCATCATGTGCGTAGCAGGTTTTCTTCTTTTCAGGTTGCTTACTGTTCTTCGCTGTTTATTTCAGCATCATGAATCCTGACTCATCATCAACCGAGATGTCCATCAAGGCTCTTCAGGCACAGAACGCGCAATTTCAGGAACTAATCATGGGTTTGGCTCAGGGCCAAGAAGAGCTGAAAGCTTTGCTCCTGAAGAAGGAGAAGAAGAAGAAGAGGAGAACTGTTCTTTTCAACTCGGGCCGAAGGTTTGGCAACACTCTGCAGAATGAAGAGGCTGGTTCTTCTATAGGCAAGGGTACTCCCCAAGGGGAAAAAGGTCCTAGTCCGGTGGTCTCTGGCAACGAGACTGATTTTGATGAGGAACAGTATCCTCCTGCAGAAGACAGATACAAGCAGTTGGAGGACAGACTGAATGCTATGGAGATCCAACGAGTGCCTGGGCTAGATTTTGGAGACTTGGGTTTGTCTACTGGTGTGATCATTCCTCATAAGTTCAAAGCACCATCTTTTACCAAGTATGACGGGGCGTCTTGTCCCAAGCTACCTCTCAGATCCTACGTGCGGAAGATTCAACCGTACTCAGTGGACAAAAACTTGTGGATCCACTTCTTCCAGGAGAGTCTTTCAGGGACTCATCTCGAATGGTTCTATCAGTTGGATGGGACCAAGGTTCGTAACTGGGAGGAGTTGGCTACTGCTTTCTATAAGCAGTATCAATATAATGCCGACCTTGCCCCTACACGTACCCAACTCCAGGGTATGTCGCTAGGGTCAAGTGAAGGTTTTAAAGAGTACGCACAGAAGTGGAGGGATCTGGCTGGCAGGGTGCAGCCTCCGTTGACTGACTGGGAGTTGGTAGACATGTTCTTGGGGACCCTATCTGGGCCATTTTTCAACCATCTTATCGGTAACTCGTCTGCAGGGTTTACTGATCTTATTCTGACTGGAGAGAGAATAGAGGCTGGGATGAAGTCTGGTAAAATTCAGAAGGGTGCATCGTCAAGTTCTGAGAAGAAGCCCTTTAAGAAGGAGGCTAGTGTTGTATATGGCTCTAGAAGACAAGAGAAGCCTGAGCGCCGCCAATCTGTCAACGCGGTGATGATTGCTAAGCCTGCTGCCGCTCCTCGGCAAACCAATCCTCCAAGGGCTGAAAGACCTAGAAGGGAGTTTACCCGTTTGAGTATGACTTTATCGCAAATCTTACCACAGTTGCTGTCCACCAACCTAGTAACTGTCAGGGAGGCCCCAAAGGTTGTAAACACTGCTTCTCCAAAATACAATCCAAATGCCCGCTGTGCTTATCACTCCGATAGCCCGGGGCATTCCACTGATGACTGTTGGGCCTTAAGGAATAGGGTGAAAGACCTTATTGACGCAAAAGAGATACAGTTTGAAGCGCCTGAAAGGCCAAATGTGGTGACTGCTCCTATGCCCCAGCATGGAGTAAATGTTGTTGATGAAGATGTATACGCTGTTTCTGTGAATGATGTAGCTACTCCCTTAATGACTGTCAAGAGGAACCTACTGCTGGCCGGTTTATTTCCGGGTTGTAGTGAGGGTTGCCTTTTCTGTGCTGTTTCCCTTTCTGGTTGTCCTTTGCTGAAGTTGGGCATCCAAAGCCTAATGGACAGCAAGGAGATTCTATTCAAGAAGTCCGCTGTTCAGTTGGTTCTGGTAGAAGAAGTTTCTGTGGTTACAATCTTTAATAATCCAATCAAGGCTCTCCCAAGGAAGCCTGTTCAAATCATGACTGTCGCACCTGTTGTTATTACTGTTCCGGGGCCTCTCCCCTACGAGTCTGATAAAGTTGTCCTCTGGCACTATGGGGCAGACGTGTATGTGAATGGAATCAAGCAAGAGTTCAACACTGGCACTAGTATCAGCAATATTACTGGTCCAGCAAAGGTTACCCGCAGTGGCAGGCTCTTCTCGCCTGACATTGCACCACCCGCTGTTCGAAGACCCCTCACTATAACACCTACAAGTGTACCTGTTCCTGTTTCCGATCAAGTTGTTTCCCCCGCTGCCGAGTCATCTAATGCTCGGGGCAAAGGGATTGAAGATGAGCCTGCCCGGATGGAGGCACCAAGACCTGTAACTGCTGAGGCCTCCCAACAAGAGATGGAGGAAATTCTAAAAATAATTAAGAAGAGTGACTTTAATGTTGTTGAGCAGCTGGGGCATACGCCATCCAAGATCTCAATTCTCTCCTTATTACTGTGCTCAGAGGCCCATGTTAAGGCCTTGATCTCATTTCTCAAGACGGCCCATGTGCCACAGGAGACATCTGCAGTCCAGTTTACTGATTGCGTAGCAAATCTGACAGCGGACAATGGCTTGGGTTTCTCAGATGTTGACCTTACTGCCAAGGGAAGAGACCACAATGACGCCCTGCATGTCTCTATTAAATGCAGGGGCACTACTCTTGCGCACGTGTTGGTGGACACTGGTTCTTCCCTAAATGTGCTACCCAAGAAAGCCTTAGACCGTTTGGATTGTGAAGGCCTGGAGCTGAAACCTAGCAATATCATCGTCAGAGCCTTTGACGGTTCCAAGAGGATGGTTCATGGAGAGGTCGACATTCCTATTCGTGTGGGCTCTCAAGTATTCGACTCTACTTTCTATGTGATGGATATCCGCCCATCATATTCTTGTCTACTGGGTCGACCTTGGATCCACAAAGCTGGGGCAGTGACCTCTACCTTGCACCAGAAGCTAAAGTACCCCGTCAGAGGGAAGATTGTCACTGTGCAGGGAGAGGAAGAGTATATGGTGAGCCATTTGAATTCCTTCAGGTATATTGAGATGGACGGGGAGTTTATTAAAACCCCCTTTCAGCATTTCGAAGAGGTACCTCCAACTTTGGCAGCAGCAGAAACAGTGGTCGAAGAGGATGTTCCTTTGAGGATGGCTTCCTTGAAGGATGCCCGGGCTGTGGTCAATAAAGGTGAATGTGCTAACTGGGGCAGGCTCCCTGATTTTACACAGAAAACTGACAAGTTCGGACTGGGTTTTACTGCAGAGGGTCAGAAAACTATGCGGAAGGCAAAGACCAGAAGACCTCCTGTGCTTATTACCAATCCAGGAGTGAATGCTGTTGGGGAGGATAATGAAGTGGATGAAGCTGAGTTCAATAGCTGGATCTACCCGACAACTGAGGGCGGATTGACCAATTGGATTGCCAAAGACCATACTCCTGTTACTTTTGTTACGCAGTAATAAACTTCTTTGTTTTGTTATTTGTAATAAACAATTAAAACTCTATGGCCCGGTGTCTTACCCGGGGCACCGTGGCTTCATTTGTGAGGGCATATAAATTGTCATTTCATATATCATGAATAAAGATCTTGGACGTTTTCTCGCATTTCAAATCTTATGCTCCTTTTCTGTCTTTCCTTCCTTTATATATTTCAAAACAGTTGTATTTACACACACTCACTCATACAGGTTTCAATCCACTCTGGATCTCACTGGTAACGACTCTGCTACTGCCAGTTATGACTTTGAAAATCCGATCAACTTAGCCGAAGACGAAGGTGAAGATGATTGCGAAGTGCCTGGCGAGCTTGCAAGAATGTTACTCCAGGAAGAGAGGGCAATTCAACCACACGAAGAGCCAGTGGAAACAATAAACCTGGGTACTGATACAGACAGAAAGGAGGTAAAAATTGGTGCCAACCTAGAGCTCAGCGTGAAGCAACGGTTGACTCATATGCTACATGATTATATGGAGATCTTTGCCTGGTCCTACGAAGACATGCCCGGGTTGGATACCGATATTGTGGTCCATCACTTGCCTACTAAGGAAGACTGCCCTCCGGTTAAGCAAAAGGTCCGCCGTATGCGTCCAGAGATGTCTGAGAAGATCAAAGCCGAGGTTATGAAACAGTTTGATGCTGGGTTCCTTGCAGTGACTTCTTACCCTCAGTGGGTTGCTAATGTGGTGCCGGTACCAAAGAAGGACGGAAAGGTCAGAATGTGTGTTGATTACAGGGATCTGAATAGGGCCAGCCCCAAGGATGACTTCCCTCTACCTCACATTGATGTCCTTGTTGACAATACAGCTCAGCATAAGGTGTTCTCTTTCATGGATGGTTTTTCAGGTTACAATCAGATCAAGATGGCACCTGAAGACATGGAAAAAACTACCTTTGTTACTCAGTGGGGCACCTTCTGCTACAAGGTCATGCCTTTTGGACTGAAGAACGCTGGGGCAACCTACCAACGTGCCATGGTTGCTTTATTTCATGACATGATCCATCATGAGATAGAAGTGTATGTTGACGACATGATCGCAAGGTCCCAAACTGAGGAAGAACACCTAGATCATCTGCAGAAGTTGTTTGACCGGTTGAAATTGTACAAGCTGAGGTTGAACCCGAACAAGTGCACCTTCGGGGTAAGATCTGGAAAGTTGCTAGGCTTCGTTGTAAGTGATAAGGGTATTCAAGTGGACCCTGCCAAGGTTAAAGCTATTCAAGAGATGCCTGTTCCTAAGATAGAGAAAGAGGTCAGAGGCTTTCTAGGACGCCTGAATTACAACGCCCGATTCATCTCGCACCTAACTGCTACCTGTGAGCCAATCTTCAAGCTGCTGAAGAAAGATCAGGTAGTACGTTGGACTGATGAATGTCAGGCTGCTTTTGACAGAATCAAGGAGTATCTCCAAGAACCACCCATCCTTATGCCACCGGTTGAAGGGAGACCTCTGATACTATACCTGACAGTGCTTGACAACTCAATGGGGTGTGTGTTAGGGCAGCATGACGAGTCTGGCCGAAAAGAGCACACCATTTATTACCTTAGCAAAAAGTTTACCGACTGTGAGACCCGATACTCACTGCTTGAGAAAACTTGCTGCGCTTTGGTATGGGCTGCTCGCCGGCTGAGACAGTGTGTGCTGACTCACACTACCTTATTAATCTCAAAGATGGATCCGATAAAGTACATATTTGAAAAGCCTGCTCTGTCTGGGAGAATAGCAAGATGGCAAATGATCTTGACGGAATACGACATCCAGTACACAACCCAGAAAGCCATCAAAGGAAGTGTATTGGCAGACCACTTGGCACATCAGGCAGTAGATGACTATCAGTCAATGAACTTCGAGTTTCCGGACGAGAGCATCATGATAGTGACTGATTGTGAAGTACCTGGACCGGATGAAGGACCTGAGGAAGGATCCCAATGGTCTATGCACTTTGACGGAGCCTCCAATGCTTTGGGTAACGGTATTGGCGCTATAATCATATCCCCTCAAGGCACTCATACTCCACTCACTGCCCGGCTATGTTTCAACTGTACCAACAACATGGCAGAGTATGAGGCGTGCATCATGGGTCTTCAAGCTGCGATCGACTTAAGGATCAAGTTTCTGAGTGTCTTCGGAGATTCCGCTCTTGTGATCAATCAAATTAAAGGAGAGTGGGATACGAAACATCCGAATCTTATTCCTTACAGGGAATGTGTGTTGACCTTGATCCCCCACTTCACAAAGATAACCTTCGAACACTTTCCGAGAGAGGAGAATCAGCTGGCGGACGCGTTAGCTACGATGTCTTCTATGTTCAAGGTTAAATGGGATAATGAGGCTCCCCGGATCATCATCTGGAAACTGGACGAACCGGCATATTGTTGTGATCTCGAGGCTGAATTGGTGACCGAGAAGCCTTGGTACTGTGATCGGTGGATCTGGAACTGACTGTTTAACGCTGGTTCGCGAAATGTCGCGGAAGCAAGAGTCGCCACCGTCTTTTATTTTCTCCAAATGGAAAGGACAAAAGCACAGAAAAATTCCTTTAAAGAGATTGCTCTCGGTTCGGGAGGTAGGTTATAGAAAGGGAAGGTATTAGCACCCTTTCTATCCATGGTTATCCATGGGCTCTTAGATACCTGCTCATTGTGTTTTCAAAATTGTTTGTTTGCTTTTCAATGTGGGTTTAAAAAGTTTCTTTGAAAAATTTCAGATCGACTCATACGTCAGAGTGTTTGAAAAGTTTGCTTTGAAAGCTTTTGAAAAGTGTTGGTGAAAAGATGTTTTGATTTGTTTTTGAAATTAGAGCAAGTATCCTTGAGAACCTACCTACCCTAAGGAATTCGTCTGTGTAGATGTCCTTAAAAAGTAGTGCCATCCCACCATTGAGAGGTAGGTAGCACCACCGTTGGAGGTGTTCGGGTCAATTCGATTTTTAGGGACATGGTGATCACCAGAGCAATGGGAAGACACCTTAGAAGCTACCCTCATGCCAGGTTCCCGGATCATGAGGACTTACTAAGACGTCCTCTACTCGACGATCACCTTTCGAAAGGCAACAGTGAGGCGTACCCTAGGGGTGGTGTGTGCGAATTGTGTGTCATGTTTCAATTATTTGTCTTGTCATGTTTGTCGTGTTCTACGCTTGATTTTAATTAGGTCATTCATTCTTGCATGCAATTAACAGTTATAGAGTTTGCGGGAAAATAAATCTAAGGCTATTACAAATGGCGCGGGTCCACATCGCCAAAATTAAACCGGACCCGATTTAGCGGAAAATGAATAAAGCGAATAAATAAAAGTGCGAGGAATTTAAATTACAACGCTTTGGGACAGATACAGAACTATTTAAACGATTATAAATGCGCGAAATAAAGAAATTAAAACAAAACTAGGGCGTTGGACCCTTTTACAAACAATTAAAATTAATAAGGAAATTAAAATTAAAATTGAATGAAACTGGTATTTTTGTGTTTTTTTAGATTTAATGAGAAAAAGGAGTTAATTGAAATTAAATTAAACGGCAAACCCTAATTCTAATATTTTTTAAGTTTATTATGAAAGAATTAAATTAAAACCTAAATTAAACTCTAAATTAATTTATGTACAATTTTTAATTATAAAAATAAAATAATAAATAAATAGTATTGTGAAAAAAATATAAAAAAACTAAAAAGACATTAAAACTATCAATTAACTTAATTCTACATTTTTTGGATTTTTATTAAAAAGGAATTAAAATCAAAACCTAATTAAACTAAGTAATTTACATTCTAATTTATTTATGAAAAAATAATTATAATATAAATATTTATTAATTTTTGGCTTTTTTCTGATTTTTGAATGTTTTTATATTTTGTAGAAAAATAAATTAATTAAATTAAGACAATAAAATAAATAAAACAACAAAAATAAAGGTAAGAAGAAAAATATAAAAAATGCAAACCAGGGTGGGGTGTAGCCCCAGATTGTGAGGTACAGGCCTGGACTTTTGGCCCATCAAGCCTTGAATCCATTGACTTTTCAAGATTCCATATGATGCATTGACTGGAGTCTAATGTGCTCCTGGGATCCACGCCTCTGATTTGGTTGTCTGGGACACGTGTGTGGCTTGATGATGAGAGAATATAGTGTACCTGAACGTTAGCGTAGCATAGGAACAATTATTGAAAAATAATATTGAACATTTGCCAGACCTGGGACTTGAACCCAGGTCTTTGAGGTTATAAGCGTTGTCCCTGCCAACTGAGCCACTGAACGTCAATTGATATATTATAAGGAATAAAAAACAAAAGGAAAAACCAAGCGCACTAATACTTGGGCGCGCGAAATTTAAAACACCCAACCATATCGTGCCAGCACGTCATCGTCTTCATCCCTTTTTTATTTTTTCTGAAACATAAGCATACAGCAACGGTTTTAGAAACGTTGCATTAGGCCAGTTTACAAAAAATAGCGATTAGCTCGTTTCTCAACATAAATTAGGCGCGAGGGTCTAGATTGCTTCGTCCAGATGCGTTGATTGCAATGGCATAGGTTTGGAATCCTAATTTTACTTGGTTTGGGAAACCCCAATTTTGTAACCTGCAAACCCTAAGATTTCAAACATGGCATAATCTTGTATGATCAATAAAAACGCAATTAAACACCACAGTTAGCTTTAGAACTTCACAAGGAATAAGAATCAACAAATAAAAATGCCAAAAGATGCTTGAATGATGCTATACAATTTCGAGAATTTTGATGTACAGTTTGACTTTGGGGTACCAATTCAAGGCGTTTTGGTTGTTGTTAATGATTGAGAAACGTTCAAGGATGTCTCAGGATGATGATGGAATGAAAATTTATGCTTGAATCGCCCTTGAAACTGGTTTTCAGTGTTTGAGTTTTTTGGAGAATTTTCAATATTGTAATGGTGTCTTATGCGCAGCTTGCAGTCTAATATCATTAGGGTTCTGTTTCTGAGTATGTATAGAGGCTTTTAGGTCAAGAAAGCTGTACAAAATCTCATGCCATAATGGATTTCAATATATGATTTTACAAGATCTTTTTGAATATTTTTTCATGTGCAATTTGTATCAAATCTGATCAATTCTCATCAAAACTTGCTTAATTAAGAAGTGCACGAAATATTGACCTTGGAATGTGCATAAAAAGATTTTTTTAGGTTAGGTCTATATTTTTCATGTATTAAAATGATTTAAATGAATATAAATTAATATAAATTCAAATAAATAATTAAAAAATATGAAAATACTTCCCTTTGGGCCTAATGGTCGTGCATAGGCTTGGCATGAAGAAACTTGGAAGAAAAATGGGCCCATTTGCATTTTTAGGCCTTTTGCATCAATGTTGACTTTTCAAAATTCCTAAAAATTTCCCAACTTCCACAAGGCATAACTTGGTCAATTTTTAAGCTTTTCACATGTTCTTGGACATTTTGGAAAGGTCTTTGAGTCCTTTAACCAATGCCTTTGGTCCCATGTCATTTTGATTTACCAATCTCAAGTTATGGTCTTTGACTTAAAGTCCCTTTTTGTTGACTTTTGAAAATGACCTATAATGTTGAAATTGATAACTTTTTGTGAGAGCATTTCTTGGACTTGGAACATGAAGATGAATTGTAGGAAATGTCTTTCTCTTCAAAATGAGCTTTGGATGTAATTTTTCTGATAATCCATGTGAAAGTTATGCCCTGGTCAATTTCAGTTGACTTTTTCAGCTGTCCAAATATAGCAACTTTTGCGTCTTTGATGATTTCTGAGCCAAATTTTGAGAATCATGGTCAAGCATTGATCAAATGATGTTTGTGGCTTCAACATGATATGTTGACCAAAAATTTGAACTTTTGACTGTCAAATGACCATTTTGCCCCTGCAGTTGACTGTAGTGCAATCTAGGGTTTTGACTGTGCAATTTTGAGCTGAATGCCTTGAAACTTGACATGAGGATACTTGACCATCTTTGTAAGCATATGAGACTTGATTGGGCCTTTGAAAAGTTCATTTGCTTGACCAGAACTCAAACCCTAGTTTTGACTGTATAGGAGACAGTTGAGCTGCACAACCCTTGGGGAATTTTGTGACCTTGACTTGACAAATTTTGGATAATATGGGAGGGCAAATTTTGGGGTACAACAGTTGCCCTTGTTCAATCTTCTTAGACCTGAGGATGCAGATTGGATGACGTGCCTTTCGTAATCCGAGGGTAGAAGATGATTGAACACTAAAGTGCCCAGAAATTTGCGCTCACATAGTAACAGTGTGATGGGGGAATGGGCTTATAGATGCCATTTAGAGATTGCTGGATAGGATGATGGGCTTATAGATGCCATCTGGATGTTGATCGCGTAGGAGATCCCTTAGCGAGAACCTGCATACCTGCAAGAGAGAAAATGAGTACCTGACACGCTGCAGGAGCTGATTTTAGATGCTTGGTATAGATGTGTCCTGACTGGTTACAGGAGCTGAGTCTGGAGCTTCAAACGCTGATGAATGAACCCGGGATGGTTACTGCCTTAGCATGAATGGTAAGAGAATCCCGAATGATTTCAACCTCAACCACGCTCGTTGAGAAAATCTTGGTGAGAATTACCATCTTCGTAGTGTCAGGAAGAGAACCAAAGGACATTATAATCTCAAAGGGAGTCACCTCACTCACCGTTGGAGAGGGAACTATAGGAAATTATAATCTGGAAGGAAATATCACCTCACTCGCCGTTGGAGAGGGGACCATAAGAGAATATTACCTCACGCTCATGCCGGAGAGGGAAATATCTGAAGAAGGAATTACCACCTCACTCGCCGTTGGAGAGGGGACCATAAGAGAATATTACCTCACGCTCATGCCGGAGAGGGAAACATATGAAGAAGGAATTACCACCTCACTCGCCGTTGGAGAGGGGACCATAAGAGAATATCACCTCACGCTCATGCCGGAGAGGGAAACATCTGAAGAAGGAATTACCACCTCACTCGCCGTTGGAGAGGGGACCATAAGAGAATATCACCTCACGCTCATGCCGGAGAGGGGAACATCTGAAGAAGGAATTACCACCTCACACGCCGTTGGAGAGGGGACCATAAGAGAATATCACCTCACGCTCATGCCGGAGAGGGGAACATCTGAAGAAGGAATTACCACCTCACTCGCCGTTGGAGAGGGGACCATAAGAGAATATCACCTCACGCTCATGCCGGAGAGGGAAACATCTGAAGAAGGAATTACCACCTCACTCGCCGTTGGAGAGGGGACCATAAGAGAATATCACCTCACGCTCATGCCGGAGAGGGGAACATCTGAAGAAGGAATTACCACCTCACACGCCGTTGGAGAGGGGACCATAAGAGAATATCACCTCACGCTCATGCCGGAGAGGGGAACATCTGAAGAAGGAATTACCACCTCACTCGCCGTTGGAGAGGGGACCATAAGAGAATATCACCTCACGCTCATGCCGGAGAGGGGAACATCTGAAGAAGGAATTACCACCTCACTCGCCGTTGGAGAGGGGACCATAAGAGAATATCACCTCACGCTCATGCCGGAGAGGGGAACATCTGAAGAAGGAATTACCACCTCACTCGCCGTTGGAGAGGGGACCATAAGAGAATATCACCTCACGCTCATGCCGGAGAGGGAAACATCTGAAGAAGGAATTACCACCTCACTCGCCGTTGGAGAGGGGACCATAAGAGAATATCACCTCACGCTCATGCCGGAGAGGGGAACATCTGAAGAAGGAATTACCACCTCACTCGCCGTTGGAGAGGGGACCATAAGAGAATTTCTACTGAGTCTTTATCAGAAAAATCTGTTTGGAGTCGATTTAACTGGACTAGAGAAGTCCTTGAAATATGTTTGAGAATTTCAACTGCATTTTTCCTGCAAGGTAAAGGTCAGTTATATGCAATGCATGATATGGATCAAGCAATGATGTTCTCAATATGGATGCGATTTATATGATATGATGCGTACATGCATGCTATAATGATGTATGTGATGATTCATGTATGTTTTTGTCTAAGGAAATAAATCCTTGACGGGTGCCGGGAAGTCATATCCTGGGCTGATGTTGATGAAGAGATTTTGCTTCCGCTGTGGATGATTCGTTGCAAGAATACCGGTAGGAGGAGATAACTCCGTTGAGGAATGAAATAATTCTGCGGGAGAAAAGATACTCTAGCGATCATGCTGGGGAGTGCTACTCTGTGGGGATAGCGATGCTTTGCTGAGTTGATGAAGATAACTCCGCTGGGGATACCGTTGACGAGTTATGCTGGGGGTAGGAAGATACTTTGCCGAGGACGCTCCTTCCGTGGCTTTTGGCTGAGGATAACCCAGTTATATCCTGTTACGGAAATAACTCTTTAAATCAAGCCGGGACGACGCGTTCGTGCTCTGAGGATAAGCTTCCAGAATCTTCTGGGGATAGGCTTACTGCTTGGGGAGATGAATTCCAACTTTGTTGGTGAAGCTGGATTGGACTCTTCTGGGGAAGTATTGAACTGTATTGGAAGTAACTTCACTGAATGTTTGATATACCGCCGGGGAACAATCTTTAGGTCAAGACTGCCGGGGATGCTTGTAAAGAATGTCTGCATATCGTGCTAGGGAATGTTGAGATCTGCTGGAGGATACTCAACTTCTTTAAGGCTGACTGTAGGTTTGCTTGAGGAGCGTGTACTGACTTGCTGGCTCACTCTTTGGGGAATTGGGATGTACTGGTTATGTTCTTCATCTGAACCTATCTTGATACCTTGATGGACAGAGCAATTAGATCGTTTGGACAACTCATCATTTCCCCTGTTTCTGAGGTGGGAGAGGAAGACCTGTGAGGTGCTGATAGTTGTTGATGGGCAAACCTTCTTCTGGTAGGCAGGTGACAAGATGTCAGGACAAAGTCGTACGCTTTGATCCCTAACTTTTGCCTGGACCGCCATTTCGGGTTTTCAGTCCACCGGGGTACCCATTTTTTGCCCAAGCCGCCTTTTCAGGTTTTCGACTTGCCGGGTGTACAGATTTTTCATTTCATCCCTTATTTTTGCCCAAACCCTTTTGGTTCGCCGGGAAGCCCTTATTTTTGTCTAGGTGTGTCAACCTAGCGGGTCTTTGATTTCGCGCAGTATTTTTTCGACTATGTCCGTTCTCAGAATGTAGGGAGTTGCCCCTGTTAGAAGTGTTTTGTCGTGCCACCAGAAGGTGTTTGATCAGGCCAGATTCGTTGTTGAAATGCCCCCAGTGACCCAGGAGGAGATTTGCCCCAGGCTATTTGGCCTTTGAGAGATTCTCCGAATCTTGATTGGGATTGCCCCAGATGATAGACCATGATCAGGTCTGCCCCTTGATTGGAGTGCTTTTATTCACCAGGTATTCATCGTGCGAATTTCCCTGCTGTTCAAACAAAAAGTCATATGCAAACAAAGTTATGTTAAAAATGCAAAGCTTATGTCTGTCTTGAAGATTTTGAAAATGCATTATTTTTCATAAAACAAGTGAATGTTTGTAAAACGTGATGTCAACTCCGTCTTTACCGTAGGCCTTAAGGAGTCAGGATACCTTTCGTGACAGTATGCTTTCGAGCTAACCCATGCTTCAGCTAGGACTTTTGAGGGTTATAACGTGGCCTGGTTCACGGTTTAAGAAACAAAGGATAAAGGCTCAAATTATTTGTACCCACCCGCTCTTCGTGATGTTCTCCAAACCTAAACTCAGTTGATCGTGCGTTAGACCTTGCTTGAGTCGTTGCTTTGATGTTCCAATAATGGCTCAGATGTTGATAACTTATTTTGAATAGGCAGTCATTTTTTTTGCTTTGGTTGAGGGTTTGTGAGACCTCTTTCTTGATTTTGTTGTCCCTTTCTTTTTTTGCCTGAACTGTTTCCTTTTTTGGAATTACAGTCAGCGGGATGCCCCAGTTTCATAAGTCCCCTTTGTAGGTTTAGACTTTTTGGGCTTTTCATTTATGAATTTTGATGATGACTGCCTGTCCTTTTGATTGTTCTGAACCATCACTGTCTTTGTTCTTTTTGTAAAGATCTCTTCGGTGCCATTCGTCATGCACTTGGATCAACTGAGAAACTACCCTGCCCCAGGTTATGATTAAGGGTTTCAATTTTTCGAAAATAAAACTCCTACTTCTTTGGCTCTGATGGGTTGACGAGGGATTATCATCCTTATAACTCCAGTGTTTAGGGGTTGAAACAATGCCTGTACCTCATCAGCGGGGTCTGTTCAAAAGCATACTGTAAAGATCGTGGTATCGTTTTCGTCATCCTCCCTCAAGAGGCTTAGAATTATTTAAGATCAAGAGTTGACATCAGAAAAAATATGAAAACAGTTTGCATATAGTGAATGCGAATATATTGATTCAAAAATAGACATAAGCGATGCATTAATGGAATAAAAGAGTTTGCTATGACATTAATTGTTTGTATAAGCAAAGAAAAGTACAACTCAAAAATTCAAATAAACAAAAGGCTTCAATGATTGGGCAACGGAGCAGTGATTGTGTTCGGAGTCTCAGACACTTCAAACTGAATCTCTCCAGCGTCGATCATATCTTGAATCTTATTCTTAAGAGGCCAGCAATTGTCTGTAGTATGCCCCGGGCTATCTGAATGATATGCGCACCTATCGTTGGGATGATAGTTGGGAGCAGAAGTGTTCGGATTCCGAAGAGGAGCCCTTAAGGTGATCAGCCCTGTCTTCAACAGTTGTTGCAGTGCTTGATCCAGCGACATGTTGAGTTTGGTGTACTGCCGTTTCTCCTTTTGCTGTTGCCCCTGTCCTTGTTGAGTAGGTCCGGGATTGGAAATCTGGATTGCCCCTGCCTCATGACGGCCTTTTTTACCGTGCACAGCATTGGATTCTTTCTTTCCATGATGAGGCTTTCTATCAGAAGGTGCGGCCTCCTGAATTTTCCCAGACTGGATACCAGCTTCAATTCGCTCTCTAGTCAAGATAAGATCTGTGAATCCAGCAGACGAATTCCCAATCAGGTGGTTATAAAATGGACCAGACAAGGTCCCCAAGAACATATCCACAAGTTCCCGGTCAGTCAGAGGTGGTTGTACCCTTCCAGCAAGATCCCTCCATTTCTGCGCATATTCTTTAAAACCTTCACTTGACCCTAACGACATACCCTGGAGTTGGGTACGCGTAGGAGCAAGGTCGGCATTATATTGATACTGCTTATAGAAAGCAGTAGCCAACTCCTCCCAGTTACGAACTTTGGTCCCATCCAGCTGATAGAACCATTCGAGATGAGTCCCTGAAAGACTCTCCTGGAAGAAGTGGATCCATAAATTCTTGTCCACCGTATATGGTTGAATCTTCCGAACATAGGACCTTAGATGCAGCTTGGGGCAAGACGCCCCGTCGTACTTAGAGAAGGGTGGTACTTTGAACTTCCGAGGGATAACCACACCAGTTGTCAAACCCAGATCTCCGAAATCCAGCCCAGGTACCTGTTGAATCTCCATAGCTTTCATTCTGTCCTCCAGTTGCTTATATCTGTCATCCGCAGGAGGGTACTGCTCTTCATCAAAATCTGTCTCGTTGTCGGAGACCACTGGACTGGGAACCTCTCTCTCATGATGACTGCTTTTTCCCACAGAGGGGGCTGTCCTCTCAGTTTCAACTTGCGGTGTATTCCCAGATCTGCGTCTAGGGCTGAACAGAACAGTCCTCTTCTTTTTCTTGTCCTTCTTCAAAAGGAGAGTCTTCAGGTCTTGCTGCCCTTGGGTCAGATTCATGATCAGCTTTTGGAACTGGGCGTTCTGAGCCTGGAGGTCCTTGATAGTCTGTTCGGCTGATGATTCAGGATTCATGATGATCGGCTGAAATAAACAGCGAGGAAGGGTAAGCAACCTGTCAAAGTGATACCTGCAATGCAATGAGATGTATGACATGCATGTAATGTTTTCAAGGACCTCGCGGGGTAAACAAAAATTGTTAGAACTAGGTAGCTTGATTAAGGGAACTTCATGTTTGCTGAGATTCCTTCTTCAAGGGTCAAAGGCTCACTATATCCAGTGGGTCATAGCCCCTGACACCCTTGGCTAGAGGAAAATAAATCCTCTTTGCCCCTTGCTGAATGTTTGATTCATCATGACCTGCATCACAAGCCCTTGAGATCCTTGAAATGGGTTAGGATGTATGCAGGATGCATGCAATGGTATGATGTCATGCTATGCATAGGGTGATGTAGGTAAACCCTGCTATGAGTCCCAATTAAGGACTATAAACAGACCCTGCAAGAAATTCAATATACTTTGTTATGAGTCCCGATTAAGGACTATAAACAGACCCTGCAAGAAATTCAGTATATTTTGTTATGAGTCCCAATTAAGGACTATAAACAACACCTGCAAGAAATTTGGTAAACCCTGTCATGAGTCCTAGTTAAGGACTATAAACAAGACCTGCAAGAAATTTGGTAAACCTTGTCATGGGTCCTAGTTAAGGACTATAAACAAGACCTGCAAGTAGTTAGTACACCCTGTTATAAGTCCCTAATTAAGGACTATGAACAAAACCTGCAAGAAACCTAAGTAGAATCTGTCATGAGTCCCCATTAAAGACTATAAACAGAACCTGCAAGTGGTTAATACATCCTGTTATAAGTCCCAAATAAGGACTATGAACAAAACCTGCAAGACATCAAGGGTCAGATAACAAGCATGCAAGTAATCAAGTACGAAGGCACACAAGTCACACAAGAGAAACCCTTAGAGTTTAAGGCCAGCATTGGGGTCTGGGTATTACCCTCTTGAAGTTGGTGGGTTCAACCTGTCCTATTAGAAGTAACCGGGTTCTAAGGTTCCCAATATCACGGGATTGCTTTCATTGTTCATCGTTTCGATTTAGCCACTGAACTGGCGACCAAAATATTCCAGGAAAGCAACCCTCAATTGAGTGTAGTATCGAGTATCAACCAACCTCGGACTGCACCAAAGTCAGTTATCTCACTACCCTAAAGAGGCCAAGATAGTTCAATTAAGGTTCCTAAGGTCTGTTGATGCTTCACGACACCACGCGGAGGCCCCGTACTCTCCTTGACTGAACTCAAGGGTTACCGGTACACACCAAAGTGCCACATCAACGTAGCAGACTGTTTCAACCATGTCGGTATACCCCGCACAGTTCCCTCACAGCCTTGTTGCTACTTTCTAAGAAGGTATTCCCCAGATCCGGGTTAGGATCTATAGAACTCCCAAGCAACCCACAATAATAAAGCAAGCAAAGAAGACAATTGAAAACACAGTGATCTTAATCCTAAGGTACACCTCACTTTAAAAGATCATCCCCAGCAGAGTCGCCAGTTCTGTGATCGGTGGATCTGGAACTGACTGTTTAACGCTGGTTCGCGAAATGTCGCGGAAGCAAGAGTCGCCACCGTCTTTTATTTTCTCCAAATGGAAAGGACAAAAGCACAGAAAAATTCCTTTAAAGAGATTGCTCTCGGTTCGGGAGGTAGGTTATAGAAAGGGAAGGTATTAGCACCCTTTCTATCCATGGTTATCCATGGGCTCTTAGATACCTGCTCATTGTGTTTTCAAAATTGTTTGTTTGCTTTTCAATGTGGGTTTAAAAAGTTTCTTTGAAAAATTTCAGATCGACTCATACGTCAGAGTGTTTGAAAAGTTTGCTTTGAAAGCTTTTGAAAAGTGTTGGTGAAAAGATGTTTTGATTTGTTTTTGAAATTAGAGCAAGTATCCTTGAGAACCTACCTACCCTAAGGAATTCGTCTGTGTAGATGTCCTTAAAAAG
The DNA here is from genome assembly GCA_948472305.1 of Vicia faba. NCBI lineage: Eukaryota > Viridiplantae > Streptophyta > Magnoliopsida > Fabales > Fabaceae > Vicia > Vicia faba. Next base: position 919,621,414 of record OX451737.1, read on the forward strand.
TAGTGCCATCCCACCATTGAGAGGTAGGTAGCACCACCGTTGGAGGTGTTCGGGTCAATTCGATTTTTAGGGACATGGTGATCACCAGAGCAATGGGAAGACACCTTAGAAGCTACCCTCATGCCAGGTTCCCGGATCATGAGGACTTACTAAGACGTCCTCTACTCGACGATCACCTTTCGAAAGGCAACAGTGAGGCGTACCCTAGGGGTGGTGTGTGCGAATTGTGTGTCATGTTTCAATTATTTGTCTTGTCATGTTTGTCGTGTTCTACGCTTGATTTTAATTAGGTCATTCATTCTTGCATGCAATTAACAGTTATAGAGTTTGCGGGAAAATAAATCTAAGGCTATTACAAATGGCGCGGGTCCACATCGCCAAAATTAAACCGGACCCGATTTAGCGGAAAATGAATAAAGCGAATAAATAAAAGTGCGAGGAATTTAAATTACAACGCTTTGGGACAGATACAGAACTATTTAAACGATTATAAATGCGCGAAATAAAGAAATTAAAACAAAACTAGGGCGTTGGACCCTTTTACAAACAATTAAAATTAATAAGGAAATTAAAATTAAAATTGAATGAAACTGGTATTTTTGTGTTTTTTTAGATTTAATGAGAAAAAGGAGTTAATTGAAATTAAATTAAACGGCAAACCCTAATTCTAATATTTTTTAAGTTTATTATGAAAGAATTAAATTAAAACCTAAATTAAACTCTAAATTAATTTATGTACAATTTTTAATTATAAAAATAAAATAATAAATAAATAGTATTGTGAAAAAAATATAAAAAAACTAAAAAGACATTAAAACTATCAATTAACTTAATTCTACATTTTTTGGATTTTTATTAAAAAGGAATTAAAATCAAAACCTAATTAAACTAAGTAATTTACATTCTAATTTATTTATGAAAAAATAATTATAATATAAATATTTATTAATTTTTGGCTTTTTTCTGATTTTTGAATGTTTTTATATTTTGTAGAAAAATAAATTAATTAAATTAAGACAATAAAATAAATAAAACAACAAAAATAAAGGTAAGAAGAAAAATATAAAAAATGCAAACCAGGGTGGGGTGTAGCCCCAGATTGTGAGGTACAGGCCTGGACTTTTGGCCCATCAAGCCTTGAATCCATTGACTTTTCAAGATTCCATATGATGCATTGACTGGAGTCTAATGTGCTCCTGGGATCCACGCCTCTGATTTGGTTGTCTGGGACACGTGTGTGGCTTGATGATGAGAGAATATAGTGTACCTGAACGTTAGCGTAGCATAGGAACAATTATTGAAAAATAATATTGAACATTTGCCAGACCTGGGACTTGAACCCAGGTCTTTGAGGTTATAAGCGTTGTCCCTGCCAACTGAGCCACTGAACGTCAATTGATATATTATAAGGAATAAAAAACAAAAGGAAAAACCAAGCGCACTAATACTTGGGCGCGCGAAATTTAAAACACCCAACCATATCGTGCCAGCACGTCATCGTCTTCATCCCTTTTTTATTTTTTCTGAAACATAAGCATACAGCAACGGTTTTAGAAACGTTGCATTAGGCCAATTTACAAAAAATAGCGATTAGCTCGTTTCTCAACATAAATTAGGCGCGAGGGTCTAGATTGCTTCGTCCAGATGCGTTGATTGCAATGGCATAGGTTTGGAATCCTAATTTTACTTGGTTTGGGAAACCCCAATTTTGTAACCTGCAAACCCTAAGATTTCAAACATGGCATAATCTTGTATGATCAATAAAAACGCAATTAAACACCACAGTTAGCTTTAGAACTTCACAAGGAATAAGAATCAACAAATAAAAATGCCAAAAGATGCTTGAATGATGCTATACAATTTCGAGAATTTTGATGTACAGTTTGACTTTGGGGTACCAATTCAAGGCGTTTTGGTTGTTGTTAATGATTGAGAAACGTTCAAGGATGTCTCAGGATGATGATGGAATGAAAATTTATGCTTGAATCGCCCTTGAAACTGGTTTTCAGTGTTTGAGTTTTTTGGAGAATTTTCAATATTGTAATGGTGTCTTATGCGCAGCTTGCAGTCTAATATCATTAGGGTTCTGTTTCTGAGTATGTATAGAGGCTTTTAGGTCAAGAAAGCTGTACAAAATCTCATGCCATAATGGATTTCAATATATGATTTTACAAGATCTTTTTGAATATTTTTTCATGTGCAATTTGTATCAAATCTGATCAATTCTCATCAAAACTTGCTTAATTAAGAAGTGCACGAAATATTGACCTTGGAATGTGCATAAAAAGATTTTTTTAGGTTAGGTCTATATTTTTCATGTATTAAAATGATTTAAATGAATATAAATTAATATAAATTCAAATAAATAATTAAAAAATATGAAAATACTTCCCTTTGGGCCTAATGGTCGTGCATAGGCTTGGCATGAAGAAACTTGGAAGAAAAATGGGCCCATTTGCATTTTTAGGCCTTTTGCATCAATGTTGACTTTTCAAAATTCCTAAAAATTTCCCAACTTCCACAAGGCATAACTTGGTCAATTTTTAAGCTTTTCACATGTTCTTGGACATTTTGGAAAGGTATTTGAGTCCTTTAACCAATGCCTTTGGTCCCATGTCATTTTGATTTACCAATCTCAAGTTATGGTCTTTGACTTAAAGTCCCTTTTTGTTGACTTTTGAAAATGACCTATAATGTTGAAATTGATAACTTTTTGTGAGAGCATTTCTTGGACTTGGAACATGAAGATGAATTGTAGGAAATGTCTTTCTCTTCAAAATGAGCTTTGGATGGAATTTTTCTGATAATCCATGTGAAAGTTATGCCCTGGTCAATTTCAGTTGACTTTTTCAGCTGTCCAAATATAGCAACTTTTGCGTCTTTGATGATTTCTGAGCCAAATTTTGAGAATCATGGTCAAGCATTGATCAAATGATGTTTGTGGCTTCAACATGATATGTTGACCAAAAATTTGAACTTTTGACTGTCAAATGACCATTTTGCCCCTGCAGTTGACTGTAGTGCAATCTAGGGTTTTGACTGTGCAATTTTGAGCTGAATGCCTTGAAACTTGACATGAGGATACTTGACCATCTTTGTAAGCATATGAGACTTGATTGGGCCTTTGAAAAGTTCATTTGCTTGACCAGAACTCAAACCCTAGTTTTGACTGTATAGGAGACAGTTGAGCTGCACAACCCTTGGGGAATTTTGTGACCTTGACTTGACAAATTTTGGATAATATGGGAGGGCAAATTTTGGGGTACAACAGGTACCATGAGGTGAAGAGATACTTGGAAGCTCAGGAATACCCTGAAGGTGCGTCTGTCAACGACAAAAAGTTTCTGAGAAGGTTCGCAGCAAAATTCTTCCTTAGCAACGACATCCTGTATAAGCGAAACCATGATTCGACTTTACTGCGTTGTGTGGATAAGACTGAAGCAGAAAGGATCATGGAAGAGATACATGAAGGGACCTTCGGTACACACTCCAGTGGACACACTATGTCAAAGAAGATCCTTCGGGCAGGGTATTTCTGGTCCACAATGGAAGCCGACTGTTACCAACATTCCCGGACATGCCATAAATGCCAGATATATGCAGACAAGGTGCATGTTCCTCCAGTTCCTCTAAATGTTCTGACTGCGCCTTGGCCGTTTGCAATGTGGGGCATAGACATGATCGGTGAGATTAAACCTACGGCATCCAATGGGCATCGCTTCATCCTAGTAGCGATTGATTACTTCACGAAGTGGGTCGAAGCAGCATCCTATGCTACAGTAACCAAGACGGTTGTGGCACGGTTCATTCGGCACAACCTGATCTGTCGATACGGCGTCCCAGAAAGAATTATTACAGACAACGGTACCAATCTCAATAACAAGATGATCACTGAGCTCTGCGAGCAGTTTAAGATACAGCACCACAACTCTTCTCCTTACAGACCGAAGATGAATGGGGCTGTAGAAGCAGCAAATAAGAACATTAAGAAAATCGTGCAGAAGATGATAGTGACTTACAAAGATTGGCACGAGATGTTACCGTTCGCTCTACATGGGTACCGTACCTCAGCCAGGACGTCAACCGGGGCAACTCCTTTCTCCTTGGTTTATGGTATGGAGGCAGTTTTACCGATCGAAGTGCAAATACCCTCTCTCCGGATAATGAAGGATGCAGATCTGAGTGAAGATGATTGGATCCAGACACGACTTGATCAGTTAAACCTTATTGATGAAAAGAGACTTGCTGCTATCTGTCATGGTCAGACGTATCAGAAACGGATGATCAGGGCATTTAACAAAAAGGTCAGACCACAAGAATATCAAGTTGGGGATCTGGTAATCAAGCGAATCATCCTTCCTCAGAGTGATCCAAGGGGCAAATGGACCCCTACGTATGAAGGGCCGTTTGTGGTTAAATATGTGTTCTTAGGAGGAGCCATGATTCTAACCAACATGGATGGTGACGACCTTCCTCACCCCGCCAATGCAGACATAGTAAAAAGATACTACGCATAAAAAAGACCCGCTAGGTTGACATGCCTAGGCAAAAATTAGGGCTTCCCGGCGAACCAAAAGGGTTCGGGCAAAATGAAGGGATGAAATGAAAAAATCTGTACACCCGACAAGTCGAAAACCTGAAAAGGCGGCTTGGGCAAAAATGGGTATCCCAGTGGACTGAAAACCTGAAAGGGCGGTCCAGGCAAAAGTTAGGGATAAAGCGTAATACTATGTCTCATTGGATCACTTTGCATCCAGAATCCGGTATCTACATCAAGTTCAGACGGCATCGATCAGTCAGCTTCATCTTCAACTAAGGTCATCAAGTGATGAGACGCTCGGAGATATAAGGGCGATAGCAGAGTTGAAACCCAGTGAATCATTCATTTCACACAGCTGTTTTATTTTCTTGTACAAAACTGTATAAACTCTTTTGTTCGGCGGCGTTCTCTTACTAGGACGTCAGCCTCTTGTATATAAACGCCTATTTACAGGCAAATTCAAAATCAATACAAAAATCACTTTTCAGTTAAAATTGCCAATTGTTTTTCCTTTTTCTGTTTTGTTTTGCGAAGAACGTCCAAGGTTCAATTTGTGATATATGCATTGACAATAATTTGCTAACTCATGAATATTTGCATACGAAACAAAGGATTAATTACAGGTAACATTAGAAACAGGGGCAATAAAGAGTTGTCTAAGCAATCTAATTGTTCTGTCCTCCAAGGTACCAAGGTAGGTTCAGCTGAAGAACATAACCAGTACATCCCAATTCCCCAGAGAGTGAGCCGGAAAGTCAGTACACTCTCCCCAAGCAAAGCTCTTATCAAACCTTAAGGAAGTTGGGTATCCCCTACAAATCTCAACATTCCCCAGCGCAGTATATATATTCTTAACAAGCATCCCCGACAGTCTTGATCTAAAGATTGTTCCCCGGCGGTATATCGAACATTCAGTGGAGTCACTTCCCCGATACAGCTCAAAACTTCCCCAGGAGAGTCCAATCCAGTTTCCCCAGGAAAGTTGGAATCCATCTCTCCAGCAGTAAGCTTATCCCCAGTAGATTCTGGAAGCTTATCCTTGCAGGGCACGAACGCGTCTCCCGGCTTTATTTAAAGAGTTATTTCCCTACCAGGGTATAACTGGGTTATCCTCAGCCAAAAGCCATGAGAAGAGCGTCCTCAACGAAGTCTTCTTATCCCCAACGAAGTCTATTAACACTTCCAACACAACAATGGTATCCCCAGCGAAGTTATTATCAACAACTCAACAAAGTACTTCTCTCCCCACAGAGTATTGCTTCCCAGCAAGATCGCTAGAGTACTTTTCTCCCCGCAGAGTAATCCATTCGCCAAGTTTATTCCCCAACGGAGTTATCTCCTCCTACCGGTATTCTTGCAACTATCATCCCCAGCGGAGGAAAAATCTATTCTTCAACATCAGCCCAGGATATGACTTCCCGGCACCCGTCAAGGATTTACTTTCCTAGACGACAAACATATATTCATAAACATCGCACTTTCATACATTATAGCATGCATATACGCATCATATCTCACAAATCTCATTTATATTGAGAAAATCATCGCTTGATTCATATCATGCCTTGCATATGACTGACCTTTACCTTTCAGGAAGAATTCAGTTAAGTTCTTAGCTATATTCAAGACCTTGACCGATTCAGTTAAATCGACCCTAAGATTTTTCTGTTTCTTATCCAGTCAAAGGCCTTCTCTGGTTCAGTCAGATCGACCCTAAGATCTCTCTGTTTCTTATCCAGTTGAAGATTTGAAGGCCTTCTCTGGTTCAGTCAGATCGACCCTAAGATCTCCCTGTTTCTTATCCAGTTGAAGATTTCAAGACCTAGACTGGTTCAGTTAAATCGACCCTAAGATTTTTCTGTTTCTTATCCAGTCAAAAGTCTTCTCTGGTTCAGTCAGATCGACCCTAAGATCTCCCTGTTTCTTATCCAGTTGAAGACATTTCAAGACCTAGACCGGTTCAGTTAAATCGACCCTAAGATTTTTCTATTTCTTATCCAGTCAAAGGCCTTCTCTGGTTCAGTCAGATCGACCCTAAGATCTCCCTGTTTCTTATCCAGTTGAAGATTTCAAGACCTTGTCCGGTTCAGTTAAATCGACCCTAAGATTTCTCTGTTTCTTATCCAGTCCAAGGCCTTCTCTAGTCCAGCTAAATCGACCCCTAACAGATTTTCCTGATAAAGACTCAGTAGAAGATATCCAAGATTCTCTCAGTGTTACTGTTGAGGTAGAAGTCGCCCAAGATTCTCTCAGCGTTACTGTTGAGGTAGAAGTCGCCCAAGATTCTCTCAGCGTTACTGTTGAGGTTGAAGTCGCCCAAGATTCTCTCAGCGTTACTGTTGAGGTAGAAGTCGCCCAAGATTCTCTCAGCGTTACTGTTGAGGTTGAAGTCGCCCAAGATTCTCTCAGCGTTACTGTTGAGGTAGTAATCGTCCCCAGATTCTCTCAGCGTTCCTGTTGAGGTAGTAATCGTCCAAGGTTCTCTCGACGTTCCTGTTGAGGTAGTAACCATTCCCGGTTCATTCATCACCGTTTGAAGCTCCAGATTCAATTCCTGTAACCAGTCAGGACGCATCTATACAAAGAGTTCAAAGACTAGCTCCTGTAACAGGTCAGGTAATCCTTTTCTTTTGCAGGTACGCAAGTTCTCGCTAAGGAATCTCTTACACGATTGACACCCAGATGGCATCTATAAGCCCATCCACCTTCCATCATCTCTCAGCATGGCATCTATAAGCCCATCATCCTATCCATCAATCTCCAAATGGCATCTATAAGCGCATTCCCCACATCACACCACTATGTGAGCGCAAATTTCTGGGCACTCTAGTGTTCAATCATCTTCCACCTTCGGATTACGAAAGGCCCGTCAGCCAATCTGCATCCTCAGGTCTAAGAAGATTGAACAGGGGCAACTGTTGTACCCCAAAATTTTCCCTCCCATATTCTTCAAGATTTGCCAAAAGCATGCTTCAAAATTCCCCAAGGGTTGCACAGTTCAAGGGCCTCCTAACAGTCAAAAACTAGGGTTTTGGTTCTGACAAAGAAAATGAAGTTTCCAAGGGTCCAATCAAGTCCCACATGCCTACAAACATGGTCAAGTATCCTCATACCAAGTTTCAAGACTTACGGCACAAAATTGCACAGTCAAAAACCCTAATTGCACTACAGTCAACTGCAGGGGCAAAATGGTCATTTGACAGTCAAAAGTTCAAATTTTTGGTCAACATCTTATTTTGAAGCCACAAACATCATTTGATCAATGCTTGATCATGATTCTCAAAGCTTGGCTCAAAAAGTCTCAAGATGCAAAAGTTTCCATATTTGGACAGTTGAAAAAGTCAACTGTAACTTGACCAAGGCATAACTTTCACATGGATTATCAGAAAAATTCCATCCAGATCTCATTTCCTACAACTCCTCTTCACACTTCAAGTCCAAGAAATGCTCTCACAAAAAGTTATCAATTTCAACATTATAGGTCATTTTCAAAAGTCAACAAAAAAGGACTTTAAGTCAAAGGACATAACTTGAGATTGGTAAATAAAAATGACATGGGACCAAAGACATTGGTTAGAGGACTTCAAGACCTTTCCAAAATGTCCAAGAACATGATCAAAGCTTAAAAATTGAGCAAGATATGCCTTGTGGAAGTTGGGAAATTTTTGGATATTTTGAAAAGTCAACTTTGCTTCAAATGTCTTAAAAATTGCTAATGGGCCACATTTTCTTCCAAGAATCATCATCCAAAGCATGTGCACGACCATTTGGCCCAAAGGGAATTTATTCATCATTTTTATTTATTTATTTGAATTTTTAATTGCTAATAATTCATTTAATTAATTAAAATATGGGAAAAATACCAAAGCAAGTTTTTCAAATCTTTTTATGCATGAAATATCCTCAAGATTTCGTGCATTATCAGATTTGGAAAGAATCAAGGTAATTGGATATGATTGGCATCAAAAACATGTGAAAAAGATTGGAAAAATTATGCCATGAAAATCAAATATCTTTCCATCAATGCAAAGGTTTTTTGGATCCAATTTTCAACCCTAATCATTCCATACATAAGCAGGATGTAAACCCTAGTGCTAGAGACCTCTGAGCTGCGCCAGAATTCAAGAACCACTTTTGCATTTTTTATGAAAAACTCAAGAACTGAAAACTACATTCCAGTGCAATTCAAAGGAAAATAATCATTCCATTACATTCCTGAGACTTCAAGGAAGGTTTTCAGATCAGAACCATCAACTCTAACGTCCAGAATTGGTAGAACCACCTCATCCTGTTCATACTTTTTTCCATGTTCTTGCATCATGATTCACGCATTGTTGTTAATTTTTAATATTTGATTTATGTTCATTGGACCATTCTAAAGCTAACTGTGTGTTTTAATTGAGTTTTCACGCATCGTATGAAGAATCATCATTAAAGCACGCTAGGGTTCTTCAAGCTTCAAATTGGGTATTTTTGAATACTGTAAAATTAGAACATCCTAATACCATGGCTAAACTCAGGAAGCTTGGACGAACCTAACCATCCTATCGCGCCCAATTTCTGATCCAAGACGAGCTATTCGCTATTTTTGGAAAGGGTGTATTTTGGGGGGGTTTAAAACCCCCGCTAATTCTTTTTATGTTTCAGGAAAATACAAACAAGGAAGAAGAAGATTAGGTGGCACCATCTGATTGAGCAATTTGAAATTCGCGCGAAAACGTCCCACTAACTCTTGTTTTATCTCATATTAATTGTTGGTCATATAATAAACAAAGTACGTTGGTAGCTCAGTTGGCAGGCACGTTATTTGGTAAGCAACAGGACCTGGGTTCGATCCCAGGTCCCCCTCCCTTTTCTCATATTATTTTCCATTCCATCTTCCTATGCAGCGCGTATTACAGGGGTCTACTATGCACTCAATATCCAGCTTGCCACATGGCCACTGAGGGCAATCCAAGGGCCTTGATTGGGAGACCACCATGGGCATGAGTCAGACGCGTCATATGCAAGCCAACAAAGTCAACGAGGCCAGGAAATTATTGGGCCAGAATTGCTAAATTATTCCTCCACTTGGGGTCAACACCCCCTAGGGTTTGTGTCTATTTTCTTTTTTTATCTTTTTTTATTATTATTTGTTTAATTTAGTTATTTCCTCTAAAAACTTTGAATTAATATTTTCATAAAACATAAAAAATAATAAAAATCAGAAAGTCATAAAAATCAAAAATATATTTTATTTTAATATTCTTGTAAATAAAGTCTTATTAATTAATTAGTTTTATTCTTAAACTTAATTTTGACATTTTTCAATAAACTTAAAATTTGTAGAATTAGGTTTTAATTACTTTAATTACTTTTTCTTTTATTTTCTCATCACTAATAATTAATTATTTATTTTTATAAATCAAATTGCATTAATTAATTAGGTTTAATTTTAGGTTTAATTTTCATATTTTCTTAACAAATTAAAAAATAGCTAGAATTAGGTTTTAATTTCATTTAATTCTCATTAAAATCATAAAACCAAAAAAACTCAAAAATCTTTTCTTTTTTATTTTAATTTAATTAAAAAAGGGTCCAACGCCCTCGCTTTCGATTATTAATTTGTTTCGCACATTTTATTTCTTATAATATTAATGTAATTCTCCCAAAGCCGTGTAAATTTATATTTCTCGCACTTTCCTTTATTTTATGTCAAATCGGGTCCTAGATTTAATTTGGCGATGTGGACCCGCGCCTTTGTAATAGTTTAGGAACTTTATATTTCTCGCAACTTTTTAACTGCTAATAATTGCATGCAAGAACGAATGTCTAAATAAAAACAAACGCGTAGATCACCCATACATGACAAGACAAAATATCTGAATCTGACACACAAATCACGCACCACCCCTAGGGTACGCCTCACTGTTGCCTTGCCTCGAAAGGTGATCGTCGAGTAGAGGATGTCTTAGTAAGTCCTCATGATCCGGGAACCTGGCATGAGGGTAGCTTCTAAGGTGTCTTCCTATTGCTCCGGTGATCACCATGTCCCGAACTTCGAATTGACCCGAACACCTCCAACGGTGGTGCTACCTACCTCTCAATGGTGGGATGGCACTACTTTAAAGGACATTTACACAGACGAATTCCTTAGGGTAGGTAGACGACTCTAGATACTTGCTCTAATTTCAAAACAAATTCAAAAATACTTTTCACACCGACACCTTTTCAAAAAGCTTTCGAAAGCAACTTTTCAAACACTCTTGAGGACCGATACAATAGTCGAACTGGAATTTTCAAAGAAACTTTTTAAAACCCACAGTTGAAAAGCAAACAAACCTTTTGAAAACACAAATGAGCAAGTATCTAAGAGCCCATGGATAACCATGGATAGAAAGGGTGCTAACACCTTCCCTTTCTATAACCTACCTCCCGAACCGAGAGCAATCTCTATGAGGAATTTTTCTGTGCTTTTGTCCTTTCCATTTGGAGAAAATAAAAGACGGTGGCGACTCTTGCTTCCGCGACATTTCGCGAACCAGCGTTAAACAGTCAGTTCCAGATCCACCGATCACAGGACGTTTTAGAAAAAACCCTTCGATAAAAAAGGATCGTAGTCCCTCGATGTTGCCTTCGGTAAACGATCTAGTCCCTAAACGATATTGCTAAAACGTATCATAAGTTGCCTTCTATGACTATACAAACGTCCCAAACACCCGTCCCTTCACATCCAACGATGGGGCTTCTTACCAAATCAATGGTAAGTTAACCACATCTAAAGGAGGAGGAAAAGCACATTTAAGACCTTTCGAGTAGGTAGATTCTCTCTCAGTTACTCGCTTGCTCACAACAAAAACATTTTTACCCACACTCTCATCTTTGAACTATTTTCGAAACAAACACTTTGTAGGCGTTCTTATAGAAACGAGAACCATTACGAAGTTCCATTTTCAAAATAATTTCAAAAACACATCTCACAAACACACCTTTGAACTATTTTCGAAACAAACACTTTGTAGGCGTTCTTATAGAAACGAGAACCATTACGAAGTTCCATTTTCAAAATACTTTCAAAAATCACCACCACAAGCACAATTTCAAACAAAAGCAAGTGATCTAGCAAGTAACTAAGAGCCCGTGGAAAACCATGGATGAAAAGGGTGCTAATACCTTCCCTTTTCATAATCTACCCCCCGAACTCAAAAACATCTCTAAAGGTCTTTCCTGTGCTTTTTCACCTTTCCTTTTGGATAAAAGAAAAGTCGGCGGCGACTCTTGCTAACCGCAACATTTGCAAACACAAACGCAAACCCTCAAGTCAATTCTCCCACCGTATCACACTTACCGTCCTTCTTAGGCACCGGAGCAACGTTAGCAACCCACTGCGGATATGAGGTGACAACTAAGAATCCCGCGTCGAACTGCTTCATAACCTCTGCTTTAATTTTCTCTGACATTTTAGGGCCATGCGGCAAACCTTCTGTTTAACTGGCGGGCAGTCTTCCTTAGTCGACAGGTGATGTACCACGATATCATTGTCCAAACCAGGCATGTCTTCATAGGACCAAGCGAATATCTCAATGTAATCGTGCAACATTTGTATCAACCTCTGTTTGACGCTAAGCTCCAAATTTGCACCTATTTTGATCTCTTTTCTGTCTATTTCTGTACCCAAGTTTATTGTCTTAACTGGCTCTTCACGAAGCTGTATGGATTTCTCTTCCTGCTGTAACAGTCTAGAAAGCTCTCCAGGTACCTCACAATCGTCTTCATCTTCGTCCTCGGCTTGGCTGATCGTATTTTCGAAGTCATAACTGGCAATAGCAGGATTGTTGTCAATGGGATCCAGAGTGGATATGGATCTGCAGTTTGATATGTGAGTGTGTGTAAGAGCATAGTTGTATTGATAAAGCAAAGACAAAAATGAAAAACAAAAATTTCAAATTTTGTATGCAAAGAAAGTCCAATGTTTCATTGATGATATATGAGATGACACATAATAACCCTCACAGATAGAACCATCGTGCCTCGGGTAAGACACAAGGCTAAAAAGTTTAAATTGTTCATTACAAAAACAAAAGAGACAAATTACTATGGAATAAAAGAAACTGGTATGAAATCTCTGGTCGTCCAATTCGAGTGCGTCGAACAGCCTTCTGAGCTTCTGAAGTAAAGCCCAAACCAAACTTGTCAGTCTTGTGAATAAACTCAGGAAGCTGTCCCCAATTGGTATTCCTGCCTTCTTCAACTATTGCTCTTGCATCCCTGAGAGAAGCCATCTTCAGAGGAGATTTGGTACTGGTAGTGGTCTCAATTGACGCCAAAATCTAGGGACCTCTTCAAAGTTTTGACAAGGAGTCTCTATAAATTCTTCGTCCATCTCCATGTAGCGGAAGGAATTGAGGTGACTCACCATGTATTCTTCCTCACCCCACACTGTGACAATCTTTCCCTTCACCGGATACTTCAGAATTTGATGAAGTGTGGAAGTAACAACCCTAGCTTCGTGGATCCACGGACGACCCAACAAACAGGAGTATGACGGGCTGATATCCATCACGTAGAAGGTGGACTCAAAAGTATGAGAGCCTATTTTGACAGGGATGTTCACCTCCCCATACACCATTCTCTTTGACCTGTCAAAAGCCCTTACAACAATGTTACTAGGCTTTAGAGTCAATCCTTCACAATCTAGTCGGTCGAGAGCTTTCTTAGGTAGGAAATTCAGTGAAGACCCGGTGTCTACCAGCACATGAGCCATAATAGTGCCTTTACATTCAATTGAGACATGCAGAGCATCATTATGCTTTCTCCCCTTTGGTGTCAAGTCGGCATCTGAGAAACCCAGCCCATTATCGGTATTCAGGCTAGCTACGCAATCTTTGAATTGATCAGCTGAAGTCTCTTGCAGCACATGCACAGTTTTGAGGAATGCAATCAAAGCCTTCGCATGGGCCTCAGAGCACAACAACAGGGATAACATAGATATCTTTGAGGTGGTCTGCCTCAACTGTTCGACCATATTGTAGTCACTCTTTTTGATTATTTTCAAGATTTCCTCTATCTCTTGCTTAGAGGCTTCCACAACAATCTTTCTAGGTACCTTCGTTTGGGCAGGCTCACCTATAACCTCTTTGCCGCGAGTCCCGGATGACTTATCGGCAGGGGCGACAGCTGGAGTGAGAACAGGAATAGCAGTTGGTATGCCAGATGGGATGATAACAGGCTTGTTGACAGTCCTAAGGGAAATCTCAGGAGAGAAGACCCTTCCACTTCTAGTAATCTTGCTGGTCCCGACAATGTTACCGATATCAGGATCAACTTCTTCGGCCTTCAAGTTTTGTTTAACGCCATGATAGTAAATATCGACGCCATAATGCCAAGGAACGGCTTTGTCTGAGGCGTACGGGATAGGACCAGGACATGTGATTAATAGCGGAGCAACTCTCGTAGCGGGTGTAATCCTAACAGGCCTTCTCGGGGAGGCCTTGGAAGGACTGGCGGAAATGGTTATGATAGCAACTTCTTCAGATGGAATAGTAGGAACCAGAGTTTTCTCGAATAAAATTTCTTTACTGTCCATCAGGCGTTGAACACCTGACCTCAGCAAATGGCAACCAGAAGGTAGGAATGAACATAGGTGGCAACCTTCACCATAACCCGAAAATAAACCGGCCGACAACAAATTTTCTTTAACAATCATAAGAGGAGTGGAAACTTCATCTACCGAGGTTACAAGTGGATCAATATCAATGGCATTAACTCCATGGTTGTGCTTAGGCATGAGAGCAGTTATGACATTGGGCTTTTCCGGAGCGTCAAACTCAATCTCTTTAGCTTCAATTAGGTCTTGTACCTTATTTCTTAGAGTCCAACAATCATTCGTCTCATGACCAGGACTCCCAGAATGATAGGCGCACCTAGCGTTCGGATTGTAACGAGGAGAAGAGGTATTAGGATTCTTGGGAGCCTCCTTTAAAGTTGTCAAGTTGGATCTCAACAGATGGGGTAGAACCTCTGTCAAGGTCATATTGATTCGGGTGAATTTCCTTTGTGGTCTTTCTAACCTTTGCTGATTGTTGCGTTGCGGGGCGACCGTAGGCCTAGGTATTATTACAGCATTTACCGTTGGGCGGTATCCCACTCTGCTCCGATCTCTTGGGTCATAAATGGCACTGGCCTCTTTCTTACCAGTGAATGGTTTCTTCATTGTGCTTGAAGATGCATCTTTTTGAATTTTGCCATTTTTGATACCGGCTTCGACCCACTCACCAGTCATGATCAGTTCAGTAAATCCAGCTGAGGAACTTCCAATTTGGTGGTTGAAGAATGGACCTGACAAGGTGCCTAGGAACATATCCACTAATTCTCTGTCCTATAGAGGGGGCTGGACTCTGCCTGCGAGATCCCTCCATTTTTAAGCATAGGTTTTGAAACCTTCACCTGTTCCCATAGTCATGCCTTGCAATTGCATTCGAGTTGGAGCTAAATCAGCATTATACTAATATTGTTTGTAGAAGGTGGCGGCCAAATCTTCCCAATTGTGCACATTGGTCCCTTCCAATTGATAGAACCAATCCAACTGCGTCCCCGACAAGCTCTCTTGGAAGAAATGCACCCACAGATTCTTGTCAGCCGTATGGGGTTAAATATTTCTGACGTATGACCTTAGATGTAGCTTTGGGCAAGAGACACCATCGTATTTGGCGAAAGTGGGGACCTTGAACTTTTGTGGGATGACAACCCCTGAGATGAGTCCTAATTCTTCAAAATCCAAGCCGGGTATCCTCTGAATCCCCATAGCATTCAAACGATCCTCTAGCTGTTTGTATTTATCATCAGCAGGAGGATACTGTTCCTCAGAGTAACCAGGATCTTCCTCTTCTTCGGATGCTGGGTTGTTGTTAACTTCCTGGGTCTCGGCTCCTTGATTATCTCCTTCACCCGATGATGTTGCAAAGTCCAAAGTCCATCTGGCTTGTCCATTAAACCTTTTTCCCATGATCACAACACTGGTTGGTTTCTTCGCTTTTTTCTTCTTCTCTTTGGCCAGTAGTGTCTTCAACTCCTCTTGTCCTTTTGTCAGAGCTAAGAGCATATGTTGAAACTGGACGTTCTGTGCCTGAATATCTTTCACAGTTTATTCAACATCTATCTCACTGAAATAAACAGTAGAAGGATAAGGTGACCTATTATGAGAAACCTGTATGATGTTATGATGAATGAAGATGCAATATGCAAATGATTTCAAGGAAAATTAGAGATTTAAATTTGTTCAAACCAAAAAAGGAACACACGGCATATTAAAATCCAAGTTTGAATACATCATGCCTCCTCGGGCTTACAATGAAAGAAACAAAATACAACCGAACTCCTAAGACAAAAAGACTGGATGCATCCTCTTTGGAGCAATGTAGGCATTCAGGTTTTTCTCTTCGTGAAGCAGTTTGGTGAGCTCCAGAACCTTCTTCTCACTGGCGTAATACTGGGTTTCAAAGGTGTCTCGCTCTTCCTTCAACCAAACCCAAGCTTTCTGCAGGTCTTCGAGAGAGGTAGGCATGTCAGGATGAAGAACGGTATATGGGACGTCTCCTTCAATAACAGACTCAATGATGACAGGAAGGATGGAAGGGTAAGGCATCAAGAGACTCTGAGCACGAGCCCGTACCCACCTAAGGTAAGGCTCGAGAGGGATAAAGTTTTTGTGTCCCAAAGTTCTACTATCCACCTTGTTCACCATTCCCCAAGCACGTGCAAACCTCTGGCGGTAACCTGGGTCTTCTTTGTCGTAGTCGAACACCAGGCCTTGGATGAGCATCTCGTGAGGGCCGTCTCTTCGGGCATACCTAAACTGTCGAAGAGCTAATCATGGGTTATGGGTGATACCTCCCCTAATACCAAGCAGAGGTACATTAAGGAATTCCCCATAGTGGTCAATGATAGAGATTTCTTCCAAGGATCTCGAGCACCAACGGATATCAGAGTGGGTGAGAGACATCATCCTTTGAGACCAAGTCAGTCTTTGCTCGTTCTTCAATGCTGATTGAGGTAGGTGTGAAGTGAACCATTTTGTGAGTAGGGGGATACAACATAAAAGGGTACCTCTTTTCTTCACGGTGCGGGTATGAAGGCAATGCAAGATGTCTCCCAGTAAGGTAGGTATAGGATTGCGAGAGAGAAAGACTTTGATGGCATTAACGTCTATGAATTGGTCCGAATTGGGGAACAGAACCAAACCATAAATGAGAAGAGCCAGGATGTCTTCAAAAGCTTGGAAATCCATGTCATCCCAGAATGGACGAGCCTTTTCCAATAGAAACTTGGCTAGGAAACCTTTAACCCCACTTCTGGTCTTCCAATTGGCGATGATGTCGGACCTCTTCAGATGCAAAGTTGCGGCGATGACTTCAGGTTATGGAATCTCTCCTAGACCGGTGAACGATATCTGATTAAGCATGGGCACCCCTAAGAGTAGAGAGAACTCTTCCAGTGTAGGTACCAACTGATAGTCCGGGAAAGTTAAACAATGATGCACGGGATCAAAGAATTGGAATAATACACACATCATCTCTTCTTGGAAACTGGATGTAGCCAAACTGAGGAGTCGACCGTATTTCTTGGTAAAAGGGGAAACCTCAGGGACTCTTGAGGCTAACTCTTGAAGTTGAGGGTGTGCTTTTACAAAGCTGATTTGGATGGTGTTTCTTCGGGCAGAATTCATGACCTACAAAACAAAAACAAAGATAAACTTCTAAATCCTTGAAATGGTTAGTGAGCATGCTCATGATGCTTATGATGTTTATGATGTTATGTACAAGTATATACACAAAGCAAACAAATCCATATGTTTTAGGCTTGCATGAGGTTTTATAGGTAAGTACCCTCTTGAAGTTTAGTTGGCTCAAACCTGTCCTAGTAATAGTGATCGGGTTCTAAAGGATCTCAATATCACTGACCTTTCTCTTGGGAGTTGTCTTAGCATAATCAATCTTTTCTTGTGGTCGAGATATCCCAAAAGTCTATCGTCAATGAGTGTAGTATCGAGTATCAGCCAATTTTCAGCTCTACACTGAAACCGGCTATCTCAATACGTCCTAATGGCCAGTTTGTTCAATTAGGATTCTAAAGTCCGTTAGTGCTTCATGACGCCACTCAGCGGCCCCGTATTCTCCTTGATTCACCACAAGGGATATCGGTACCCACAAATGCGTCACACTAACATAACCATTGTTTCAACCATATCGGTCTACGCCATACAGTTTCCACAATCTATTGCTATTTACCTAAAAAGGTGTCCCAGATCCGGGTGGAGGATCAAAGCAAGCCCAAACAGAGAACCAAATGTAAAGCATACAAATCAAACCATGAAAGCAAGTAAATGTGATCTAACCCTAAGGTAACCCCACTTTTAAGATAAGTCCCCAGCAGAGTCGCCAGTTCTGTGATACGGTGGGAGAACTAACTTGATGTTTTGCGTTTTTGTTTGCAAATGTTACGGTTTTGCAAGAGTCGCCACCGACTTTTCTTTTATCCAAAAAGGAAAGGTGAAAAAGCACAGGAAAGACCTTTAGAGATGTTTTTGAGTTCGAGGGGTAGATTATGAAAAGGGAAGGTATTAGCACCCTTTTCATCCATGGTTTTCCATGGGCTCTTAGTTACTTGCTAGATCAACTTGCTTTTGTTTGAATGTGTTTGTGGTGTGGTTTTTGAAAGTATTTTGAAAAATGTAACTTTGTAATGATTCTCGTTTCTATAAGAATGCATACAAAGTGTTGTTTTCGAAAATAGTTTAAAGATGTGTTTATGGAATGTGTTTTTTGAAAGTGGTTTTGAAAAGGGTTTCCTTTGTAATGGCTCTCGTCTCTATAAGAACGTGTACAAAGTGTTTGTTTCGAAAATGTTTCAAAGTGGAAGTGTAGGTGTATGAACTGTTTTGTTGTGAGCAAGCGAGCAACTAAGAGCAAACCTACCTACTCGAAAGGTCTTAAGTGTGCTTTTCCTTATCCTTTAGATGTGGCTATCTTACCATTGATTTGGTAAGAAGCCTCATCGTTGGATGTGAAGGGACGGGTGGGACGTTTGTATAGTCATAGAAGGCAACTCATGGAACGTTTTAGCAACGTCATTTTAGGGACTAGATCGTTTTACCGAAGGCAACATCGAGGGTCATCGAGGGACTACGATCTTTTATCGAGGGTCTTTGCTACAACGCCCATATTCGAGGGACATGACTATTTTTCCGATAGGCAACGAAATAGGATTACCCTAAGGGTGCATGTGTGAATAGTGTGTTTGATTGCATGCATTTGAATCTTGATTAGGGTTGTCTATTTTGTCGTTTTCATGTCTTGCCATACATCTTATTTACTAGCAATATATGAAAAGCGAATAAAATGCGAAGAAATAAAATCTAAGCTATTACTTCGCTTTTAGGGGGATGGGGGTACATATTTATGAATGGGGGTTGCAAGTAAGATTAAATCCTAAGTTATTATTACAACCATATCGAATGGATCAGAATGTGCAAGAAACAAAATTACTTATTTATTTAAGAAAAGAAATAAGTTTGCTTAAAAAAATATTTGGGTCTTTTGTTTTAAGAAATAAGGCAAAGCATGAAAAAATGTTTTTTGGTGTTTACTGATTAATGAAATATAAAGTGATAGAAAAGATAGTGAGAAAAAGTAAAAATAGAATTAGCACGTTGCAGATTAAGGGAGGTCAGAAGTTCTGACCCTGGCGCACTGCAAAACAAAATTCCAGTTAGTAAAAAAAACATAAGCAGAGTCAGAAGTTCTGAGTCCAACAGGAGCACATTAACTTTCATAAGTTATGATACCACCGGTAACAGAGTAGGTTTCAGAAGTTCTGATACCACCAGCGACAAAGTAGGTTTCAGAAGTTCTGAGACCACCAGCAACAAAGTAGATCTCAGAGATTCTGATATCACTGGCAGAACTTGGTCTCTCTCTTCATGGAAGTCAGAACATCTGCATTTTTGGTCATTTCTCCATAAAACAGAAGATGTACATATGAAAATATAGCAGGTTTCATAGCATTTCAGAAACAAGAAATATCAGAATCATAAATCAGAGGCAAGTGTGAATCTGCTAATCCTAATTCTGAGTTCTAATCTCTTTCAGAAGATCTGAAGCTGATTTATTCCATACTTAGGCAAGAAAACATGTGAAGTCTCAGAATATGTATAACATCAGAAGCATGATATTTACATTGTATTTTTTTTGGACATGCAAATCTGATAATGCTGAAATAATGTGATAAGAGTCAGCAGAAACTTACCTTTCAGCTGGAAAAGATTCTGCAAGTTAGAGGTTGGTCCTGGACTTTGGTGATGTTTTGAGCTGCTTCTTCACGTACTCAGCAAGATGGAGGTTTTCAACTTCTGGAACAGCCAGGGGGTGATACTCTGACTTCTTTGAGGTGGAGGTAAATGGAGAGTGTATAGCAGTATGAATACAGAAGTTAAGATAACTTCTAGTATATGAACCAACAAAAGTGGGGATGGTTTTAGTCAAGGAACAATGGAGTTTTGAGGTTGGAATTGAATGCTAAGGTTTTGGTATTCTTGGTGTTTACAGCTTTTGGGTTCTTGGAATTTTGCAAAGATTCAAAGCCTTTTCCTTTCTTTTGGTGATTCTCTCTCTCTCTCTCTCCAAAAACCAACCTCTTCAATGTGTGATGGAACAAGCTATTTATAGATGGATTTTGCTGTGGTTTTGGGGGGAAAACAAATGAGTTTTTGAACATTTTTGGCATACTTCCCCCTTTGTTTTTAAATCACAACTTTTTGTAGGCTAATTTGGTGCAAGAAAAACGCAGGCGTGGACTGGATCAGCAATACCTTGGAGTGTTGTGGCAGCTGGTTTGCAGGACTGTGCCATAGTAGGGCAGTAGGTCAGGGTTTGGGGTTTGGTGATGTTCTGATTGCAGAACATTAGAAACATAACCTCCAAACGCTGAAGGAGCATCTTCTGACCAGAGTGTTGAACATAGCCTCTACATGCTGAAGAATCATGTTCTGACTAAAGCATTATGTTCTGACCAAAGAGCAACACTGCTGCATGTCCTGATTGAAGCGTTATCTTCTGAAAGCATTTACATAGAGGCTGGCTCAGAAGTTCTGAAGTATCACATTCTTTAGACACTTAGAAAATTTTTCTAAATGTTTAGAAGATTTGATTTTTCCAAAGTAACTTCTGACTTCTGATTTTTTCTTTTTGATGAAACCATTTTATGCTTTAATGAATTGTGATTTTTTTTAACTTGATTTTGATTTAAAAGTCAAAGTTTGACTTTTTTCAAAATACTTTTGACCATTTTGCCCTTATGGATGATTTCCTTGAAAAATGATGGTCCAAGACTTGGAACTTGGTAGAGGCAAAACTGAGAGTTCAGGATGAATCCCTTGAGAAATGGGAGGGAAAATTTTGGGGTACAACACATATGTTCAACAATAAATCATTAGACGTTTTTGTAAACAAAACACAAGAGTAAAGAAAAACAGGAAGTTTTGCACTTTCAAAGGGATATCTTTGTATTGACTTTGAGTAAGTATTTTTGTACAATGAGACAAACATTCTAGTAAGAGAATGCCGTTGTAAAAAAATGAAAATTTGATACAAAGAAAAGATAGCTATGTGAAATAATCCCATGGGGTTCCCATTCTGCTATAGCCTTCGTGTCTCTGAGCATGTTATCTATTTGTTGCCTTGTCTGAAGCTGATTGAATTGATCAGAATCATCGAGTTTGCAGGTTATCAACAAGGTGATCCAATAGGACATAGTCATACGCTTTAATTCCCTAACTTTTGCCTGGACTTCCCTTTCGGGTTTTCAGTCCATCGGGATACCCTTTTTTGCCCAAGCCGCCCTTTCGGGTTTTCAGCTTGTCGGGTGTACAAATTTTTTGTTTTATTCCTAATTTTTGCCCGAACCTTTGTGGTTCGTCGGGATGCCCTTGTTTTGCCTAGGTGTGTCAACCTAGAGGGTCTCTTATGCGTAGTATCTTTTGACTATGTCTACGTTCACAGGGTGTGGCAGGCCGTCACCATCCATGGTGGTCAGGATCATTGCTCCACCAGAGAATATGCTTTTGATTAGAAACGGTCCTTCATATGTAGGAGTTCATTTTCCACTGGGATCACCTTGCGGCAGTATGATACGTTTGATCACCAAATCCCCGACTTGATACACTTGGCGTCTGACCTTTTTATTGAAAGCCTTGATCATCCGTTTTTGATACATTTGACCATGACAAATAGCAGTAAGCCTCTTCTCATCAATTAAGTTCAGTTGATCAAGTTGAGTCTGGATCCAATCGTCTTAGTTCAGCCTTGCATCCTTCATGATTCTTAGAGAGGGGATTTGGACATCAATAGGCAAGACAACTTCCATGCCATATACCAAAGAGTAGGGTGTTTCCCCGGTTGATGTACGTGCTATGGTACGATAACTGTGGAGAGCGAATGGTAGCATCTCATGCTAGTCTTTGTTAGTGACCGTCATTTTTTATATGATCTTTTTAATATTCTTCTTTGCAGCTTTGACAACACCATTAATCTTGGGCCGGTAAGGGGAAGAATTGTGATGCTGGATCTTGAATTGCTCGCACAGGGCGGTGATCATAGTATTGTTTAGATTCGTACCATTGTTTGTGATGATCCTCTCTAGGATATCATACCGACAAATGAGATTCTGTTTAATGAACCGGGCTACAACATTCTTGGTTACGGAAGTGAAAGAGGTTGCCTCAACCCACTTTATAAAATAGTCAATGGCCACTAGGATGAAGTTGTGTCCATTGGAGGCAGTTGGTTTGATTTCCCAAATCATATCGATGCCCCACATAGCAAAGGGCCAAGGAGCCATCAAGACATTCAGAGGAACCGGAGGTACATGCACCTTGTCAGCATAAATCTGACACTTGTGGCAGGTTCGAGAGTGTTGATAGCAACCTGCTTCCATGGTAGACCAGTAATAGGCTGCCCGTAGGATTTTCTTTTCCATCATATGCCCACTGGAATGGGTGCCAAAAGTGCCCTCGTGTAGATCAACCATGATCTTTTTAGCTTCAACCTTATTTACGCAACAAAGTAACACCGAGTCATGGTTGCGTTTGTAGAGAATGCCATTAATAAGGAAGAATTTAGCAGAGAAACTCCTTAAGAACTTATTATCATTGACTGAAGCTCCTTCTAAATATTATTGAGCCTCGAGATACCTCTTGACTTCATGAAACCAAGGCTGGTCCACTACTTCTTCAGTATTAATCTCGTGACAGTGAGCTGGTTCATCCATTCGTTCGATGGTGATCTGGGAAGCCTCGTTATCCCATTTAAGTTTAAACATAGATGACATTATGGCTAGTGCGTCTGCTAGCTGATTTTCTTCTTGCGAGAAATGCTCGAAGGAAATCCTCTCAAAATGTGGGAGTAATTTCAAAACATGTTCTTTGTAGGGGATAAGGTTAGGGTGTTTGGTATCCCACTCTCTTTTGATCTGGCTGATGACCAAAGCTGAATCTTCGAATACGTTTAAGGATTTGATCCCCAAGTTTATGGCAACTTTGAGACCAAAAATGCACGCTTCATATTCTGCCATGTTATTTGTACAATTGAAGCAGAGTCTTGCCGTAAAGGGAGTATGACATCCTTCAGGAGATATGAGTACAACACCGATGCCATTGCCGAGTGCGTTGGATGCCCCATCGAAAACCAGTGTCCATCTGGATCCTTGTTCAGGTCCGTCATATAGCCTGAATTCTTCATAGTTGTTTACCATCATGATGTCTTCATCTGGGAATTCGAACTTCATGGACTGGTAGTCTTCCACAGCTTGGTGAGCAAGGTGATCAGCTAGTACACTTCCCTTTATTGCTTTCTGGGTAGTATACTGTATGTCATATTCTGTCAGGATCATCTGCCGTCTCGTTATTCTCCCAGAAAGGGCAGGCTTCTGGAAGATGTATTTTATTGGATCTATTTTAGATATCAATAAGGTAGTATAGGTCAGCATATACTTTCTTAGCCGGTGAGCAGCCCATGCCAGAGCGCATCAAATTTTCTCGAGCAGTGAATATCTTGTTTCACAGTCGGTAAACTTTTTGCTCAGGTAATAAATAGCGTGCTCTTTTCGGCCAGACTCGTCATGCTGCCCCAATACACACCCCATTGAATTTTCCAAAACGGTCAGATACATGATCAATGGTCTTCCCTCGATTGGTGGCATCAAAACAGGAGGCTCTTGCAAATACTCTTTGATTTTGTCGAAAGCAGTTTAGCACTAAAAGTTCCATTTGACTACTTGATCTTTCTTCAGTAATTTGAAGATTGGTTCACAAGTAGCTGTCAGGTGAGAAATGAATATGGCAATGTAGTTTAAACGTCCCAAGAATCCTCTGACTTCCTTCTCAGTACAAGGAGCAGGCATCTCTTGTATCGCTTTCACCCTGGCGGGATCCGCTTCGATACCTTTATTGCTGACAACAAAGCCTAAGAGTTTACCAGACCTCACTCCAAATGTGCATTTATTTTGGTTCAACCTCAACTTGTATTTCTTTAGTCTCTCAAACAGTTTTTCTAGATGATAAAGATGCTCTTTTTCTGTTTGAGATCTGGCTATCATGTTGTCCACATAGACCTCTATTTCGTGATGTATCGTATCGTGAAATAGAGTTACCATGGCACGCTGATAAGTTTCCCCAGCATTCTTTAGTCCGAATGACATAACCTTGTAGCAAAATGTGCCCCACTGTGTGACAAAGGTTGTTTTCTCCATGTCCTTAGGCGCCATTTTGATTTGGTTGTAGCCTGAGAAACCGTCCATGAAGGAAAACACTTTGTGCTGTGCCGTATTGTCAACTAGAATATCAATGTGGGGAAGTGGGAAATCATCCTTAGGGATTGCCTTATTTAAATATTTGTAGTCCACGCACATCCATACATTGCCATCCTTTTTGGGCACGGGAACAACGTTGGCAACCCATTGCGGATAGGAGGTGACGGCCAAGAATTCAGGATTGAATTGTTTCATGACTTCTGCTTTAATATTTTCTGACATGTCTGGTCGCATCCGACGGACCTTTTGTTTTACTGGAGGACAATCCTCTTTTGTAGGTAGACGATGTACTACAATATTTACATCAAGTCCTGGCATGTCTTCATACGACCAGGCAAAGATCTCAACATAATCGTGCAACAACTGAATTAGACGCTCTTTGACACTGGGTTCCAGATTGGCACCTACCTTGACTTATCTTTTGTCTTCTTCAGTACCTAGGTTGATTGTGTCCACTGGTTCTTCGTGGGGCTGAATGGTCCTCTCTTCTTATTATAGTAACCTAGCGAGTTCCCCTGGTACTTCACAATCTTCCTCACCTTCGTCTTCGGCTTGGTAGATTAGATTTTTAGAATCACAGAAGGCCATAGCAGAACCGTTACCCATGGGATCCCGAATGGATGTAGACCTGCATTGTGAGTGTGAGTGTGTGTAAGAGTATAGCTATCTTTGAAAGAAATGAAAATGTAAAAAGTAAAACAATGAGCACAGAGTTTGTATGCAAAAATGTCCATGATTCATTGATGTCATATGGAAATGAGATAATAAACCTTACAAATGGACCATTGTGCCTCGGGTAAGACACAAGGTTTTAAGAGTCTGAATTGTTTTAATATTACAGATCCAACAAAATTAAAGACAAATTACTGTGGGATAAAAGTGATCGGGACAAAATCTCTAGCCTCCCAGTTGTTGAGCCCTTCACTGACAGTTGAGAAAATCCAATCCTCCAAGTTGTAGTTGTCTTCATCATCCTCCACGACGCTGAGTTGGTGGTTGCTGATCTTCAAGGGTGGTCCTCCGACACGAGCGTGATGTACAGCCTTCTAGGCACCTGAAGTGAAATCCATACCAAATTTTTCAGATTTGTATGGGATATCTGGGATTTGTCCCCAAATAGTTCACCCACCTTCTTCTATTACTGCCTTGGCATCCTTCAAAGATGACATCTTGAGTGGAGGCCTTGTGATCTTGGGAACTTGAGACAGAGCCTTGGTTACTGCCACAGTCTACGGGACTTCTTCAAAGTGCTGGAATGGAGTTTCAATAAATTCACCATCTAACTCCACATATCTGAAGGAATTTAGATGGATGACCATATACTCTTCTTCTCCATGAACAATGATGATTTTCCCTTGAATCGGATATTTCAACATTTGATGCAACGTAGAAGTAACAGCGCCAACATTATGAATCCACAGTCGGCCTAGTAAGCATGAATATGAAGGGCGAATATCCATTACATAAAAAGTTGAATCAAATGTTTGGGTTCTAACTTTTATGGGGATGACCACTTCCCCATGCACCATCCTTTTTGATCCGTCAAAGGCCCTCACTACTATGTTGCTCGGTTTCAATGTCAATCCCTCACAGTCAAGCCTATCAAGAGCCTTTTTTGGCAAAAAATTCAGAGACGAACCAGTGTCAACCAAGACATGAGCCAGAGTCGTTCCCCTACATTCGAATGAGACATGCAAAGCCTCATTATGCTTCCTCCCTCTTGGCGTTAAATCAGCATCCGAAAAACTTAAACCATTATCTGTAGTCAAGCTGGCTACGTAGTTTTGGAACTGATCGACAGATGTTTCTTGGGGTACATGGGCAGTTTTCAGGAATTTTACCAAGGCCTTTGCATGAGCCTTAGAACATAGTAATAAAGCCAGCATGGAAAATTTTGATGGAGTTTGCCCCAGTTGTTCAACTACATTGTAGTCGCTTCTTTTTATGATCTTTAGAATTTCCTCCATCTCTTTCTGGGAGGTCTCAGGGATAGCCACTGATTGTGCCTTCGTCTGGACAGGCTCAATCAGAATACCTTTACCTCGAGTCTCGGTTGACTCCACAGCAGGAATGTCAGTAGGGGTGATAACTGGGATTGTAAGAATTTTGTCAACAGGAGTATTAACAGAGGTGATTGCAGGACTGGGAACAACCTTTGGAAGAGCAACAATAACAAGAATGATAGCGGGTCCATAAATAGCTTTTGGAGGAGCAATTTCTGGAGAGAATACCCTTCCACTTCGGGTAATCTTGCTAGTCTCTGCAATATTACTGACATCGGGGTCATCTTTCTCAGAACTTGAATCTTCAGCAGCTGGTCAATCTTGCTTGATACCGTGGTAGTAGACATCACCTCCATAATTCCATGGGACGGTTTTGTCTGTCGAATACGGGATTGGTTCAGGCATTGTAATTATCAAAGGAGCTACTTTAGGAACTGATGTAATTCTAACGGGTCTTTTGGTGGAGACCCTGGAAGAATTGTCAGAAATGGTCACGATGGAAACATCATTATAAGAAACAGTTGGAATAAAAGTCTTCTTAAACAAAATTTCCTTGTTATCTATTAGGCATTGAACGCCTGCTTTCAACAACGGACAACTGGTTGGTGAGGATGAACAGAAATGACAACTTTCATCACAGCCTGGGAATACACCGAAATTCAGTAAGTTCTTTTTTATAGTCAGGAGTGGGGTCACAAGTTCATCCACTAAAGTAACAAACATATCTTCCTCAACGACGTTGACATCACGGCCGTGCTTGGGCATAGGGGCAGTAATGACATTGGGAATTTCAGGCGCGTCAAATTCAATCTCTTTGGCTTCAAGGAGGTCTTGTACTTTGTTCTTTAGAGCCCAACAGTTGTTAGTGTCATGGTAGGGACTCTCAGAATGGTATGCACAATGGGCATTAGGATGATAGTGAGGAGAGGTTGTGTTAGGGTTCTTTGGAGCTTCTTTCAAAGTTACTAGATTGGATCTTAACAAATGTGGCAATACTTGGGATAATGTCATATTAATTCGGGTGAATTGTCTGACTGGCCTCTCCATTATTGGTTGGTTGCTTCTTTGCCGAGCAGGCGTTGGTTTAGGAATTATGACAACCCCCACCATCGGACGACGTTCGACCCTATCTTGATTTCTATGAGGATATACAGCAACAACTTATTTCCTTCCAGTGAATGGTTTCCTTACAGCAGTAGAGGATGCATCTTTTTGAATCTTTCCATTCTTTATCCCGACTTCTACCCTTTCTCCGGTCAATATCAATTTGGTAAAACCTGCCGATGAACTCCCAATTAAGTGATTGAAGAAGGGACCGGACAAGGTGCCCAAAAACATGTCTACCAACTCTCTTTTAGATAGGGGAGGTTGAAATCTTCCGGCTAAGTCCCTCAATTTTTGCGCATAGTCCATGAAGCCCTCACTTGAAACCATGGCCATACTTTGGAGTTGAGTACGTGTGGGCACAAGATCAGCATTGTATTGGTATTGTTTGTAAAAGGCAGCGGCCAGATCTTCCCATTTATGAACATTGGCTCTTTCTAACTAATAAAACCAATCAAGTTGAGTTCCAGACAAACTATCTTGGAAGAAGTGTACCCATAAATCCTTGTCAACAGTATGAGGCTGGATTTTCCTCACATAGGACCAGAGATGCATTTTGGGACATGAAACTCCGTCATATTTGGTGAACACCGGTGCTTTGAATTTTGGAGGGATGAGAATCCCCGATACTAATCCCAACTCCTCAAAGTCTAATCCAGGCACTTTTTGGATTTCCATTGCACTTAACCATTCTTCTAGATGCTTATACTTGTCATTGGATGGAGGGTATTATTCTTCAGAATAATCTTCTTCTTCCTCTTCCCCTTCTGAATCAGATTGAACAACTGCTTCCTTTCCCTTCTCATCTTGATTGTCTTTCTCGCCAGATGACGTAGCAAAGTCTAGAGTCCTTCTTGCTTGTCCTTGGAATCTTCTTCCCATGTTCAGAACTCCGGTTATTTTCTTTTTCTTCTTTTTATCTTCAACCAGCAAGGTCTTCAACTCTTCTTTTCCTCTGGCTAGAGTTAAGAACATCTGTTGAAACTGGGCATTTTGAGCTTGGAGGTCCTTCACCGTTTGCTCGAGATCCATCTTACTGAAATAAACAGTAGAAAGATGAGGAGACTTGTTGCAAGAAACCTGCTTATGTTATGATGAATGGTAAATGCATATGTAATAATTTCAAGGATTTAGAGATTCAAATTTGTTTTAGACAAAAAGGAAACATACATTATATTAATAAGTTAAAGCTTGAGTACATCAATGCCTTTTTGGGAAAAACAATACAAAAAACTCTAAGATAAAAAGGTAGTACGCATCCTCTTTGGTGCGATGTAGGCATTCAGAGTCTGCTCCTCATGAAGTTTCTTAGTGATTTCCAAAACCTTCTTCTCGCTAGCGTAGAATTGGGCTTCGAAAGTATCTCGCTCCCCCTTGAGTTGTATCTAATCTCTTTGTAAGTCTTCAAGAGAGGTGGGCATGTCAGGATGTAGGATAGCGTATGGAACATCTCCTTCCATAACAGGCTCAATGATTACCGGGAGAATGGAAGGATATGGCATCATAAGACTCTGAGCACGAGTTCATACCCATTTGAGGTAAGGCTCAAGAGGATATAATTCTTATGCCCCAATGTCTTGCTATCTACCTTGTTCAACATCCTCCAAGCTCGGATAAATCTCTGGTGAAGACCTTGATCGTCGTTCTCGTAGTCAAATACCAAACCTTGAATGAGCATCTCATGAGGGCCATCCCTTCGGGTGTAACCAAACTGTCTTAAGGCTAAGCACGGGTTGTAGGTGATACCTCCCCTAATGCCAAGTAAAGGGACATTAGGGAATTCTCCACAACGGTTGACCATAGTAACATTCTCTATAGATCGGGAACACCAATGGATGTCTGAATGTTTGAGTATCATCAACCTTTGTGACCATGTTGCACCTTGCTCGTTCTTTAATACAGATTCAGGAAGATGCGAAATAAACCATCTTGCCAAGAGAGGAGTGAAACACATAAGGACAACTCTTTTCCTTATAGTTCAAGTGTGAAAAGAATGTAGGATGTCCCCTAGCAAAGTAGGTACCGGGTTACGAGACATGAAGATCTTAATGGCGTTCACATCTATGAGTTGGTCAGGACTTAGGAACAAAACCATCCCATAGATGAGGAGAGCCACAATTTCCACAAAGGCTTGCAAATCCAAGGAGTTCCAACAGCTTCGGGCTTTCTCAAACAAGAACTTCGCTAGGAAACCTTTGACACCACTCCTTGTTTCCCAATTAGTCGTGACATCAGATGATTGCAAGTGTAGAGCTTGAGCAATATCTTCTGGCTTTGGGTCTCTTTCCATACCGTTGAAAGGTAGATGACTGAGAATGGGAATCCTCAAGAGTTGGGAGAATTCTTCCAAAGTTGGCACAAGTTGATAATCAGGAAATGTGAAGCAATGATGTAAAGGATCAAAGAACTGAAAGAGCACCTTCATCATGTCTTCATAAGTGTTGGAAGTGACCAAGTTGTATAGGTGACCATGTCTCTCGGTAAATGGAGAATTTTTTGGAATCCTTGAAGCTAGCTCCTTAAGTTATGGAGGGATCCTTACAAGATTGACTTGAATAGTTTTCCTGCAAATAGAATCCATGTCCTACAAAACAGAACAAAGATAAATCCCAAGATCCATGAAATGGTTAGTGAATGAGTATGATGTTATGATGTCCATAATGTTATGTACAAGTATGTATATACAAACAAAGCAAACAAGTCCTTAGGTTTAGGCTTGCATGGAGTCTCATAGGTAAGTACCCTCTTGAAGTTTAGTTGGTTCAACCTGTCCCAACAATAGTAACTGGGTTCTAAGGAGCTCAATATCACTGATTTGTTTCCTTGGTCATTGTTTCAGCACAAGCCTCTTTAATGGCGACCGAAATGTCCCAAAAAACCAAAATTCAATGAGTGTAGTATCGAGTATCTACCAACTTCGGACTGCACCAAAGTCGGTCCTCTCACTACGTTCTAAAGGCCAAGTTGGTCAAGTAAAGGTTCTAAAAGTTCATTAGTGCTTCATGACATCACTCAGCGGCCCCGTATTCTCCTTGATTAACTCAAGGGCTACCAGTACCCACAAATATGTCGCACTAACGTAGCTATTTCTTAGACCATGTTGGTATACCCCACACAGTTTCCATAACATATTGCTACTTACCTATAAGGTAACCCAAATCCGGGTAGAGGATTCAAACCCAAACAAAGGACTGTTAGAACAAGATTGGTTCTGATCATATCTCAGAGTTTTGATGATAAAAATAAAATATATTTTATATAATTGATACTTTGATGAGCATATTTATTTATTTCAGATAATGTTCTGACTGAAGTATTTTCCTAGATGAAAATCATTTTGACGTGCTGAGCTGAAAATAAATGAAGAAGTTCTTTGATGAAAGAACTATTTGTTTTAGTGCAAGTTCTGATGCTGACTCTGATAAGAAACTATTTTAATGCATCTTCTAAACGCTAGCAAGTTTCCATGTAAACTATGTTCAGAAGAATACTGCAAGCAAGCGCTGATAAGAAGTTTTGCAAGCATATTCTGAAGCAAGTTGAGAAGCATATTCTGAAGCCAGATGTGAAGCTAGTTCTGATAGAATAAATAAGCTAACAAGTCTTGTCAAGTTTCAGGAAACATGCTCTGACAAGTGCCGTTTGTTCATTTAATGCAAAGACGGCTACATGCACTTAAGTGTCTACGCTAGTTCATTGGAAAATGAAATAATGCAAGCAAACACGCAAACATTAATTGCTCTCCACTTTTGAAGGCAGCAACGGTCATTTTCTTCATGCTATAAATAGAAGATCATTTATTGCAAGCCAACTGGACCAATGACGTGAAAATATTCTGCTGCTCACAAATTATTTTACAAACACTTTGTGCAAAACTAATATTAGTGAAAAATCACAGTTTGTGATATAGCTTTCTAAGAAGCAATTTGTTTCACTATCTGTAAAGATTTAATTCTTGTAATTGTTCCTTGAGAGACCAAGTTTGGTCAGATTTCTCAAGAAGGCTAGGACTAGTTTGAGTCTTAGTGATGTTAGTCACTTGTAAGTTTACTTGTGCTTTGAATTGTTAGTCACAATAGTTTGGTTGTGTGATTGTAATAAGTTTGATTATAGTGAATTAACTCCTTGTTGAGAAAGGCGAAATCACCTTGGTGGGTGGACTGGAGTAGTTTGAGTTCAAACGAACCAAGATAAAAATAACTGTGTCTTTCCATTATTGTTGAGCCTTTAAGAAAAAGAAAAAGAGAAACTTATTTAACCCCTCCCCCTCCCCCCCCCCCCCCCCCCCCTTCTAAGTGTTTTCTCACCTTCAATTGGTATCAGAGCTTGACTCTGAGTGCAACACTTAACCGTGTCAGGAAAAGATCCAGAAAGAAAACACAAATGACAACTGAACAAAACAACAATAACTACAACAAACCTCCTGTATTTGATGGAGAAGATTTTGAATATTGGAAATATAGTCTAGAAAGTTTCTTTCTAGGTCATGATAGTGATTTATGGGATATAGTATTGGATGGTTACACACATCCTACAGACTCATAAGGAAACAAGATTGATAGAAACATTGTGGATAGACAACAAAAAGTTGATTTCAAAAATCACCATAGAGCTAGAAATATCTTTCTAAATGCTATCTCTAAAATGGAATATGAGAAGATCACAAATAGAGATACAACACATGATATGTTTGAGTCTCTCAAAATGACTCATAAAGGAAACGCTCAAGTGAAGGAATCTAAAGCTCTGGCTCTCATCCAGAAGTATGAAGCCTTCAAAGTAGAAGAAAGTGAATCTATAGAAGCTATGTTCTCAAGGTTCCAAACTCTGATAGCTGGCCTGAGAGTTCTGAACAAGGGATACACTAAGGAAGACCATGTTAAGAAGATCATCAGAAGTTTACCCAGAAGATGGGCATCTATGATCACTGCTTTCAAAGTATCAAAAGATCTGAACAACGTGTCTCTTGAAGAACTCATCAGCGCTCTAAGAAGTCATGAGATAGAACTTGATGAGCACGAGCCTCAAAAGAAAGGTAGGTCTGTTGCCCTTAAATCAATTAAAAAAATATGAAACTAACGCTTTTCAGGCTGAAGAAGGAAACTCTGAAGAATCTGCATCAGAAGAAGATGAACTATCCTTTCTCTCCAGAAGAATCAATCAGTTGTGAAAGCACAAGCAGAAGAATTTCAGAAACTCTATAAGAACATGAAATGACTCTGAAAAATCCTATGGATACAAAATATCAAGTAACAAAATCATTACGTGCTATGAATGAAATAAACAAGGTCACTACAAAAGTGATTGTCCAAGGCTTCAAAAGGAGAAACATAAAGGGAAGTTCGTTAAGGAGAAGAAGAAAAGGCTTATGGCAACATGGGATGACTCTGAATCTTCTGAAGACGGAACAAAATCAGAAGATGAACAAGCCAATATAGCTCAAACGGATAACTTATTAGATGTCTCTGAATCTTCTGAATCAGAATCAGGGTCAGAATCAGAATCAGACGCTGAAGAGGTATTCCCTGATTTCACTGTTAATTTTACTAAAGCTGAATTAGGAGAAAGTCTGAGTGAAATTCTAAAAAGATATCAGCAGCTTTGAGTCAAATTCAGGAACCTGAAAAAGGATCTTACTTCTGACTCTGAAGAAACTGAGAGTATGAGATCAAAAAAATCCGAGTTAAAAGAAAATATTTCAAAACTAGAAAATAATTTGCAAAACTCTCAGAAGGAAATAATCTCAGAGGATCCCAGTAATGCTGATAAGATCATAAAGGAAAATCATCAAAGCTTTCAGAAGTTTCTGGCTAAAAACATAGATAGAAGCAAAATAGCTTCAATGATCTATGGAGTTAGTGGGAACAACAGAAGAGGAATTGGATATGAAACTCCCAAAGGGAAGGAGACATATATACCAAAACCTGTTGCTAAGATGACTTTCACATATAAACCTTTGAACAAACAATTCAAATTTGGACACACACATAATATTAAATATACATCACATCCTGGAGACTCTTATGCTAATCCAAAGTTCAAACAGAACTTTAAATACTCTAACCCAAGAGGACCCAAAAAGATATGGGTACCAAAAGACAAAATCATCTATGTTGCAGATATTTTTAACAGCAAGGTTGAAACTCCAGTATTAACACTTGGACTCTGGATGCTCTCTACACATGGAGGAAAGAAATCATGTGTTCCAAAGCCTGGAATCTAAAAGATTCGCAGGTTTCAGAGGCAATTAGAAACAAAAGATTATTGGTTCTGGAACCATTAGAAACGGTACAGAAGATCTTCTCTCAAACTCTGAAAATTCAGAAGCAAAGGAAGACTTAGAAGATCCTCCTCTTGACAATGCTCTGGATAATCTCAGATGATCTGGATGAAAAGTCAGCTAGAAGATTTTAATCTTTATGAAAGTAAGATTCCTATCTTCTGTGAAAATACCTCTGCAATTTGTCTTTCTAAAAATCCCATTTTACATTCTAAAACTAAACACATAGAAATTAAATATCATTTTATAAGGGACTACATTCAGAAAGGAATTTTAAATTTAAACTTTGTAAAAATAGACCATCAATGGGCTGATATTTTTACCAAACCCCTTTCAGAAGATAAATTTAAATTCATTTAGAAAAATATTTGTATAGAATTATGTATTGAATAAAATTGTATTTATCTTCTGTGTTTGCCTTCAGAATGTTCTGAAATGAATGTTCTGATTAACAACTCTTCAGAAGTTAGAAGAGAAGTTACATCAGAAGCTATATATAAAGTTCTAAAATTCTCTAACGTTTCATTACAAGTATAGTTCAGCAGTTCATTATATCAAACATCTGTCCCATGCAACCTTCAGGAGATGAACACATGGTGTGTTTCTAAAAGGTCACGCGTGCTATGCTATTGACACCGTTCCTAGGTAACTATTATGATTTGATTAAAATGTCACGCTTTTCCCTCATTTTTCAATGTCATTAAATGCTAGTAATGATTAAATTTTTTTAATTAATTTTTCTTTAAATTCTTTTTACAGTTTTATTTCAAAACCCTTTTTCTCAAAAGTTTACCTTTAAATACCTTTCTAAAACCCCTTTCTCACTTTTTACCCTCTCTTTCAAAATTCAACCGTCTCTGTGTATTTTTCTCTGCAACCTTTTTCTTCTCTCAACCTAAGTGCTCAAATGGCTTCCTCCTCTACTCATTCTAGAAACACCCAATCTGAACAGTACATCATCCCTGAGAGAACTACTCTCATTCCAGTGGATAGTCTAGAAGTTATAAGTGAATTGATGGTGGATTTTGAAAACCTAAATGCAAATGGGTTTGACCTTCTTCCTGCAGTGGAGTTTCAAGGATGGGGAAACTTCTTTGACCGTCTTGTTGGTCCTATTTTTCCACACCTTGTTAAGGAATTTTGGATACACGCTATTGCATCACCAAAAGTCATCCTCTCATTTATAATGGGTAAGGAAATCTCTATAACTGAAAATCTCATCAGAAAACTACTGGGTTTTGAAGGAAATGGATTGACTGGAATTTCAAGTGGCAGAATGGACATGTCAAAAGTTTATGCTGAAATTTTTAAAACTGGGCAAGCTTCTTCAAAAGTAAGAGATTTGAAGAATAAGTACAAGATTTGGTCTAGAATCATCCATGGCTGCATTCATCATAGAAAGGAAACAAGTTCTCCTGACTATATAAATGTTGACCAGCAATACCTGTTGTTCTGTCTAGGAACAAATGTTAAGATTGATTTACCGTATCTTATGTTTGATCACCTTTGGACTCATGTCAAAGAAACTAGGGAAGTGGAAAGAGTGAAGAACCCTAAATCCAAGAGGAACTGGATTCCAATGGGAAGATTGATTTCAGACATTCTGACTGAGAATGGTCTGATTGCTCACTTGAACGAAGCAAACCTGTTGGGGGAGTTAGAGCCTACATATGGGAAAGCTCTGACAGGAAAGAATCTGGTGAAGAGAAAGATCATTGACAAACTACTGATAGAACCAAATCCTTACGTATCAACAATCGTTACCAGAAGAAGGATTCCAATTGCTAACTTTCCACTGTTCAACTCAGGAGATCACCCTCGTATCATCCTACACTACATTCAGATTTGCAAAGAAAGTGGAACTCCAATTGATCTTGCTTGGCTTCAAGGTAGACATGAAGCAACTTCAGATGTTGTCTTCCAGCAACCAATGAAGAGGAAAGCAGTTGAAGGACCATCTTCTAGACCTCAGAAGAAGAAGAAATCAGGTACACTTGCTGAGACTATTTTTGTTTATGATTTTGTACATATATCTACATCTGTTAAACCTCAAACCTTAGGTGACATAGATGTTGACATAAACTTAACCATTCCCTCTAAACCTCTTGCTAAAAACCCTCTAATAGATCAAGTTTTATCAGACATAAGTGATTTTGATTCTGATGACTCTCTTGAAACCCAAACACAACCATCTCAAACACCTATCTCATAAAATAACCCTGCTAAAAACTTTTCTCAAACACCTCCCAGAACTTTATCACCAAGACCTACTGAATGGTATGATGCTGGCTCTTGGAGAATACCTGGAATAAACGTACCTCTGGCCTCGAAAAAGCCACCTTTCACCCTACCCCCTGAGAATATCATTGCTATCAATAGAACTCAACCACAAAATCCTACTCCCACCGCTGAAAACACAATCATCATTTCTCCTGACGTCACACCACCCATATCTCCAGAACTTCCAACACCTAACTCACCAACGCTTTCACTTCCTCAATCTCCAGAACATACCCTCAATCCAACTATTGAACCATCAACAACACCTGAACCATTTGATAATCCTGACAAACAGAAACACCCGAACAAGTAGAAACTCCTGAACCATTTGACTTTCTGAAAACTATAGTTGATTTTGAATCCCTACAATTTCTGAAAAATAAAACCTACAAAAAGGTTGTTCCTAAACCTGTCCTGCCAGATGTAAATGTATGTTTTCAGAATTTTTTAACAGAAGTACAAGCTTGGTTTGACCTGCTGAAGGCAGACTGCACCAGAAATGTGAACCCAGCAACAACATATCTTCTGTGGGAAACATTCAGAAGAACCTTAGATGCTGATTCACTGAAGTTGCAAGACTTATGTCATTCTCAAGTGCTTGAGAACTTCTCCAAACATCTACATACTTTCCAGTCAGAAGCTGTTGATATTTGGGACAAGAAGTCTTCTCTGCTGATTACAAATGATCCCGCTGATCATATGGATATTTCAAAAGATGAGTCTGAAGATGCCTCTGAAGATTCAAATCCTCTGGCAATAATTTTGTGTAATCAACCTTCTGCTAAAGCTGCACCTGAACCTATGCCAACTCTTATGGTGGATTTGGGCACTCTACTTTCAATTTTTTTTCATTCTGACTGAACTGCATCTACTCCAAAGGCTATATCTGCTGAAGCTTCTTCATCCTCTACTCCTACTTCACTAGTTATGGAGACTCTGAATGAGCTTAAGAAGGAAAATGAAGCTATTCATGAGCGCTTGGACAAACAAGATGAGACTAACAAAGAAATCAGAAACTGGATGATGAAACAAGAGGAATCTGCATCTGAGATCAAGAATCTTCTTATGGCTCTTGTTTCTAAGAAATCTTAGTGTCGTTCCGTTTCTTGTTTTTTGTTTGTTTGTTGTTTTGTACCTCTGAATTTTTTTAATTAAAACTTTTTACGCTCTTCAATGATTTTTTATATACTTGATTATGACAAAAAGGGGGAGAAAATGAGTATTTTGATCTAATCTCAGATTAACAGTTATGGGACTAAGTCTCAAACATTCTAACAAAATACAAAGATTTCTTTCTATGTTTAAAATAATTTTGTAGGTATCACTAAACTCTGGAAGTTTAATTTAACTGAACATTATCTTCAAAAGACTTGCTGAAGAAATCCTAGAAGAAAATTTCAAAGCTCTGATGAAAATTCTCAGGAAGTTTTTCTTATAGAAATATTTATTTCAGGGGGAGATTCTTATCTCTTGTTCAATTTTATTTCTAAATCTGAATATTTTTGTCATCATCAAAAAGGGGGAGATTGTTAGAACAAGATTGGTTCTGATCATATCTCAGAGTTTTGATGATAACAATAAAATATATTATATATAATTGATACTCTGATGAGCATATTTATTTGTTTAAGATAATGTTTTGACTTAAGTATTTTCCTAGATGAAAATCATTTTGACGTGCTGAGCTGAAAATAAATGAAGAAGTTCTTTGATGAAAACACTATTTATTTTAGCGCAAGTTCTGATGCTGACTCTGATAAGAAAATATTTTAATGCATCTTCTAAACGCTAGCAAGTTTCCATGTAAACTATGTTCAGAAGAATACTACAAGCAAGCGCTGATAAGAAGTTTTGCAAGCATATTCTGAAGCAAGTTGAGAAGCATATTCTGAAGCAAGTTGAGAAGCATATTCTGAAGCAAGATGTGAAGCTAGTTCTGATAGAATAAAGAAGCTAACAAGTCTTGTCAAGTTTCAGGAAACATGCTCTGACAAGTGCCGTTTTTTCATTTAATGCAAAGACGGCTACATGCACTCAAGTGTCTACGCTAGTTCATTGGAAAATGCAATACTGTAAGCAAACACGCAAACATTAATTGCTCTCCACTTTTGAAGGCAGCAACAGTCATTTTCTTCATGCTATAAATAAAAGATCATTTATTGCAAGCCAACTGGACCAATGACGTGAAAATATTCTGCTGCTCACAAATTATTTTACAAACACTTTATGCAAAACTAATCTTAGTGAAAAATAACAGTTTGTGATATAGCTTTCTAAGAAGAAATTTGTTTCACTATCTGTAAAGATTTAATTCTTGTAATTATTCCTTGAGAGACCAAGTTTGGTCAGATTTCTCAAGAAGGCTAGGACTAGTTTGAGTCTTAGTGGTGTTAGTCACTTGTAAGTTTACTTGTGCTTTGAATTGTTAGTCACAATAGTTTGGTTGTGTGATTGTAATAAGTTTGATTATAGTGAATTAAGTCCTTGTTGAGAAAGGCGAAATCACCTTGGCGGGTGGACTGGAGTAGTTTGAGTTCAAACGAACCAGGATAAAAATAACTGTGTCTTTCCATTATTATTGAGCCTTTAAGAAAAAGAAAAAGAGAAACTTATTCAACCCCCCCCCCCCCCCCCCCCCCCCCCCCCCCCCCCTTCTAAGTGTTTTCTCACCTTCAAGGACCATAATGTAAAACATACAAGTCAAACAATGAAAGCAAGTAAATGTCATCTAACCCTAAGATAACCCCACTTTTAGAATTTTCCCCAGCAGAGTCGCCAGTTTTGTGATACGGTAGGAGAACTGACTTGAAGGTTTTGCGTTTGATCGCAAATGTTGCGGTTAGCAAGAGTCGCCACCGACTTTTCTTTTATCCAAAAAGAAAGGTGAAAAAGTACAGGAAATACCTTTGAGATTATTTCTTGAGTTCGGGGGGTAGATTATGAAAAGGGAAGGTATTAGCACCCTTTTCATCCATGGTTTTCCATGGGCTCTTAGTTACTTGCTAGATCACTTGCTTTTGTTTGAAATTGTGCTTTGTGTGGTTTTTGAAAGTATTTTGTAAAGAGTCCATTATTTAGGCAATCTTTGTAATGATTCTCGTTCGTAAGAATGTATACAAAGATGTTTGATCTTTTGAAAATGTTTTCAAGTTTGTAAGATGTTTGAAAGTGTAGGTGTTTGTTTTTGAAAATAGCAAGGATGTTTTGCTTGGAATTGAGCAAGTAATTAGGAGCATTCTACCTACCCAAAAGTCTTTTTTTGTTTATTTTCTTTTCTTTTGACATTGTTATCTTACCATTGATTTGGTAAGTAACTCTATCTTTGGATGTAAATGGGACGGGCGTGGGTCATCATATAACCATGATTAGCAATGTTTCAAGGTATCTTAGCATTTTTCTTTAGGGACTAAGATCATTTGAAAGGCAACTTAGATAGCGTCATCGAGGGACTATGATCTTGTATTTTTACTTGTTTTTGCTAAGATACCTCACATGCATAATATGGCCATTTTGTAAAGGCAACCAAGTGGATTTATCCTAGGGGTGCTTGTGTGCAAGTGTATTGTTTTCATGCTTGATTTTTTCTTGAATTATGGTTTTCTAAGTATTGGTTTTAGTCTTTCCATACAAACCCTAATTACTAGCATTTGTATATAAAGCGATAAATTGTGGAATTTAAAGTTACTACGCTATTACAATATTTGTGGGAAGGGGGTGTACAAATTGTAAATGGGGATTGCAAGAATATAAACCTAATTAATCTATTACAACCAAATTGAATTTGTACAAGAATTGAAATGAATAATGTACAAGATGAATAAATATGCAAGAATGCAAATATAAAGAAAATGGATAATTTTGTTTGGATTCTTTTAGGAAAAAGTGAATTTGTTTTAACCTAATTAATTAAAAGAAAATAATTAATTAAAATAATAAAAGTAAACCTAATTTAATAAGAAAAGATTTTAATAAAACCCTAGGTATATTAATTGATTAAAAGGAAATTAAGTTTAAGAAAAATATTTTTGTATTTTTGTCTTGAAAATAACTTTAGTATTATAAAATATTTTTTGGCCTTTTTTATATTAAAATAATATATTTTAATTGGTGTAAAAGAAAATAAATAATAACCCAGATTTAATTAAACTTACAAGAATAATTATTAAAATAAATAAAGTATGGTTAAATAAAATATATTTTTTGTGAGAAAAATAAATAAACTAAGTCAAAATATAAATTTACTATTTTTATATTTTTTATGATTTTTTTTAATATTAGAAAAATAATTAAGAAAATAAATAAAATGAAAATAAGAAAAGAAAATAAAATTGGGACAGGGGTGCTGATAGCCTACAAGGGGTTAGAAAGCAAAAACAAAAAAAAACAACAAAGCCCAATAAGGCCCAGTGCCTGTCCAAGAAACAAAGTCAGAAAGCAAAAAATGTGAAAAAATCAAAAGGGTACCACTAGGGCTCGAACCCAGGTCCCAAAGGTTACATGCGCGCGCTTCTACCACTGGGGTGGCTATACATCCGTTAACATAAGCAAAAAAATAAATATATGATACAAAACGCGCCCAGATTTATACTTCATCTTCAACCTCCAGCCAGACCAACTGTAACTTGTTCAAATCTCAACAAAAATGAAAACTGTAAACATGAAACTTGTAGCAAATTTCCTCACAATTTCAGAAATGTAAAGCATTAAAACTATAGCTCAAAGATAAACATGAATTTCATTGGCCTTA
This sequence comes from Vicia faba, assembly GCA_948472305.1. Taxonomy (NCBI): domain Eukaryota; kingdom Viridiplantae; phylum Streptophyta; class Magnoliopsida; order Fabales; family Fabaceae; genus Vicia; species Vicia faba. The sequence goes on from OX451737.1 coordinate 919,662,207, forward strand.
ATCTAAACCCTAAAAATCTCAGAAATTTCAAACTTAAAATTCTCTAAGCTCAAGCAAAATTAATGGAAACTATGAACATGGTTATCTTTAGGGCAATGATGTCTACATGTTTCATTTACAAATAAATCATTGATGATGCCTGTATGAAAAGTTCCAAAGTTAGAAAACTTACCTTGCAAGAGGGTATCGAGCTTGAAGTTTGAGCAGCTTTCAATGAGTTCCAATGATTGGGTTAGCTTCCTCAAGTTCCCAGGAAGCTAATGGGATGCTTAGCTTGAGCTGAAAGTACTTAAGGAGTACTGGAGAAGTCCAAGTGCAAAGCTCTGTTTTTGAAATGTAGGATGGTGTTAATGGTGTTACAGTCTTGTAACAGGGTGTGGGATCAGTTCTAAATGATGTTTAGAAGCTTTAGGAGCCAAAAGGCTTGGAAACGCATGAGGGAGTTATGAGTTTCAAGTTTTTGGTCAATTTATGTGAAAATGGAGGTATGAGATGTGATTCTGAGCTCTTGGTGTTTTTAGGGGTCAAACCTTCGTGTATTTGTGGCAAATAGTTTGTATATCTATAAGCAAAAGGATTGGAGTGGTTTGGACAATCAGAAGTACAAGTTTTCAGATAATTGCTAGGTTACTTGATTTTTAAGAAAAGTGGGAAACCAAGTTTCAATGTGAGGTACAAGTATGGGCTGAGTGATTGTAAGTGTCTAACAAGTTTCTTATGGGTTATGGGACTTGTGTGATCAGAAGAGAACAAGTGCAAGGTTCAAGAACAAGTTTTGTGTAAAAAAACACTTTATCAAAATGGCAATGTGCACTTTCTTCCAAAAATGGATATAAAGCATGTCCATGCATTGAATGCTTGAAATGAGACCTCTAACAGTTGTGCAAGCAATTAATTATGGAGTTCCTAACAAGTTTGAGGCCTACAAAGTAGAGTTTATGCAGCATAACTTTGAATTTGAATTTTGTTCATCACAAAATGCCTTGTAATTCAAGTGATAAAACCCTAACTTCATCTCTTCGATTCTCCCTACTCAAAAATGATATCAAGGAGTTCTTGGACATTTTGGAAAGCTTGGAATGTGCTCTACGACCCATCTTTAAATTTCTTTTGAAGATTACCATTGGAACTATATGAAAAGTGCCATGAAGTTGGGTCAAAATCCTAACCAAATTAGGGCAAAATTTCACTAAGTGTTTTGTTTCATGACCACATGTTCTTAAAGTTATAGCTTGAGATACAAACACTTTTGGAAGAAGTTGTGTAAAGAAAATTTGTAGATTTCATGGAGATATACAACTTTAATGTTGGAAGTTTCTCTTGAATCACCTTGCATCATGGTGAAAAATTGGCTTAAATTTATGAAAAAAATAAGAAATTTCCAACACTTAGAAAAATTTCTAAGTTTAGAAATTTTAACTTTTCAAAATGAAATCTTGAATTTTTGATTTATTGATGAATACATTTCATAGTTTGACATGCTTTGATTAATTGTGATCTTTGGCATTTGATTTTGACCAAAAAGTCAAAGTTTGACTTTTCAGTATACAAGTGACTTTTGATTAGTTGACTGAAAATTCATTTGTCAATCCATTGGAATTGCAATGTTTTGAGCCATGTAATTAGGTCAAAATGATGCAATTGGACTCTTAAGATCATGCTTTAAACCAATTTATCATTTGCTAGGTCAAAAATAAAAAAACTTCCCTTTCCCAATCAAAACCCTAATTTTGACCATTTTGCCCTTTTGAAGATTTAATCAAATTTCTTGAGGAATTATGGTCCAAACTTGATCAAATGATACATATGAGTTAATAATGTTGATGTGGATAAAAAATTATGAAGTTTGACTGTAAATTGGCCATAGTTGACTTTTTCCCCAATACAACTGATTTTTAGGTCAACTGCTCAATTGACTGAGCAAAAGTGTGATCCAAGGCTTGAAACTTGACATGAGTAATCTTGGGGGTCCGTAATGATACATGAAAGTCTTATGAAGCATTTAAAGTTCAAATATCCTTGTGCAATCTCAAACCCTAATTTTGGTCATTAGTGCTTAAGGAGGTTTCTTGAGCTGATCAACCCTAGTGCAGTCTTGAGCCCAAGGAGATCTTGTGAGAAAATTCTTGATAAGTGAGAGGGAAAATTTTGGGTTACAACACCATTTCCGAGTGCATTTGAGGCTCCGTCAAAAACCAAGGTCCATCGGGATCCTTGTTCAGGTCTGTCATATGGTCTGCATTCTTCACAGTTGTTTACCATCATGATGTCTTCATTTGGGAACTCGAATTTCATGGACTGATAGTCATCCACAACTTGATGAGCAAGGTGATCGGCTAGTACACTACCCTTTATTGCTTTTTGGGTAGTGTACTGAATGTCGTATTCAGTCAGAATCATCTGCCATCTTGCTATCCTCCCAGAGAGGGCAAGCTTCTCGAATATGTATTTAATTGGATCCATCTTGGATATCAATAAGGTAGTATGGGTCAACATATACTGTCTCAGTCGGTGAGAAGCCCATTCCAGAGCGCAACAAGTTTTCTCGAGCAGTGAATATCTTGTTTCACAGTCGGTAAACTTTTTGCTCAGGTAGTAAATAACATTCTCTTTTCGGCCAGACTCATCATGCTGCCCCAACCCACACCCCATTGAATTTTCCAAAACAGTTAGATACATGACCAAAGGTCTTCCCTTGACTGGCGACATCAAAACAAGAGGCTCTTGTAGGTACTCTTTGATCTTGTCGAAGGCAGCTTGGTATTCATCATTCCATTTGACTACTTGATCTTTCTTCAGTAATTTGAAGATTGGTTCACAAGTAGCGGTTAAATGAGAAATGAATCTGGCATTGTAGTTAAGTCGTTCTAAGAATCCTATGACTTCCTTCTCGGTGAGTGTAGCAGGCATTTCTTATATTTCTTTCACCTTGGAAGGGTCCACTTCGATACCTTTACCACTAACGACGAAGCCTAGAAGTTTACCAGACCTCACCCCAAATGTACATTTATTCGGGTTCATCCTTAGCTTGTATTTCTTTAAACTCTCAAAAAGTTTCTGTAAATGGTCAAGATGTTCCTCTTCAGTTTGAGATCTGGCTATCATGTCGTCCACATAGACCTCTATTTCGTGATGGATCATGTCGTTAAATATAGCTACCATGGCACACTAATAGGTTGCCCCAATGTTCTTCAACCTGAATGGCATAACCTTGTTACAGAAAATGCCCCACTGTGTAACGAAGGTCATTTTCTCCATGTCCTCAGGCGCCATTTTGATTTGATTGTAACCTAAAAAACCATCCATGAAGGAAAACACTTTATGCTGTACGGTATTGTCAACCAAAATATCGAAATGGGGAAGTGGGAAATCATCCTTAGGGCTTGCCTATTCAAATCTCGGTAATCCACACACATGTGCACTTTGCCATCCTTTTTAGGCACTGGAACAACATTGGTGACCCATTGTGGATAGGAGGTGACGGCTAAGAATCTGGCATTGAATTGTTTCATGACTTCAGCCTTGATCTTCTCTGACATGTTTGGCCGCATGCGACGGACTTTCTGATTTATCGAAGGGCATTCTTCTTTTGTTGGTAGACGATGGACCACGATATCAGCGTCAAGTCCTGGCATGTCTTCATACAACTAGGAAAAGACATCAACATAGTCATGTAGTAACTGAATTAAGCGCTTCTTGACACTAGATTCCAGATTGGATCCTACCTTGACCACTTTATTATCCTCTTCGGTACCTAGGTTAACTGTGTCCACTGGTTCTTCGTGGGGCTGTATGGTCCTTTCTTCCTATTGTAGTAACCTGGCTAGTTCCCCTGGCACTTCACAATCTTCCTCACCTTCGTCTTCTACTTGGTAGATTAGATTTTCGAAGTCATAAAAGGCCATAGCAGAATTGTTACCCATGGGATCCTGAGTGGATGTAGATCTGCATTTTAATATGTGAGTGTGTGTAAGAGCATAGTCATCTTTGAAAGAAATAAAAAATGTAGAAAAATAAAGACAAAGAGCACAAAGTTTGCATGCAAAAACATCCATGATTCATTGATGACATATGAAAATGAAGTAACAACCCTTATAAATGGACCGTTGTGCCTCGGGTAAGACACAAGGTTTTAAAAGTCTTAATTGTTTAATTATTACAGGTCCAGCAAAAATTTAAAGACAATTACTGTTGGATAAAAGTAATTGGGAAAAAATCTTTAGCTTCCCAGTTGCCGTGCCCTCTGTTGATGGTTGGGAAAATCCAATCTTCTAGGTTACAACTATCATCATCATCCTCCACTATGTTGACTCCGTGGTTGCTGATCTTCAAAGGTGGTCCCCCGGCACGAGCATGACGAATAACTTTTTGGGCTGCTGAAGTGAAACCCAAACCAAATTTGTCAGATTTGTAAGGGATATTCGGGAGTTGGCCCTAAATAGTACACCCACCTTCTTCGACCACTGCCCTGACATCTTTCAGAGAAGACATCTTTAGTGGAGGTCTTGTAATCTTCGAGACTTAGGAAACAGCCTTGGTTACTGCCACGGTTTGTGGGACTTCCTCAAAATGCTGAAGCGGAGATTCAATGAATTCACCATCTAATTCCACGTATCTGAAGGAGTTCAAGTGACTGACCATATATTCCTCTTCTCCATGGACAGTGATGATTTTCCCTTTGGTTGGGTATTTCAGCATTTGATGTAATGTAGAGGTGACGACACCAGCATTGTGAATCCAAGGTCGGCCCAATAAACAAGAATAGGAAGGGCGAATGTCCATCACGTAGAAAGTTGAATTAAAGGTTTGAGTTCCAACTTTTATGGGGATATCCACCTCCTCATGCACCATCCTCTTTGAACCGTCAGAGGCCCTTACCACTATGTTGCTGGGTTTTAAGGTCAAACTTTCACAGTCGAGTCTATCTAAAGCTTTCTTAGGCATCACATTTAAAGATGAACCAATATCAACCAGGACATGGGCCAAAGTTGTGCCCCGACATTCGACAGAGACATGCAATGCCTCGTTGTGCTTCCTCTCTCTAGGTGTCAAGTCAACATCAGAAAAGCCTAAACCATTGTCAGCGGTCAAACTGGCCACACAGTCTTGGAACTGATCAGCAGAGGTTTCTTGTGGTACGTGGGTAGTTTTAAGAAATTTCACCAAGGCCTTCGCATGAGCCTCGGAGCACAATAATAAAGCCAGCATGGAGATCTTTGATGGAGTCTGCCCTAGCTGTTCGACTATGCTGTAGTCGCTTCTCTTTATAATTTTCAAAATTTCTTCCAGCTCCTTTTTGGAGGATTCCGAGATAGGTATTGATTGCGCCTTCATCCGAACAAGATCAACCATAATGCCTTTTCCCTGAGTCTCGGTCGACTCAACGGTAGGAGTGACAGTAGGGATGATCAAAAGCAGGGATGATCACAGGAACGATAACAGTTTTCGCAGGAGTAATCTCCGAAGAGAATATTCTTCCACTTCGGGTTATCTTGCTGGTTCCCGCAATGTTGTCGATGTCGGGGTCAATATTCTCAAAAATTGAGTCTTCATCAGCCATCCAATCTTTCTTGACACCGTGATAGTAGACGTCGCCCCCATAGTTCCATGGGACAGTTTTATCTGATGAGTACGGGATCGACCCTGGCATAGTAATTATCAGTGGAGTCACTTTAGGAACTAATGTAATCTTAACAGGTCTTTTGGTGGAGACCCTGGAAGGATTGGCGGAAATGGTTATTATTGAAACATCATTGTAAGAAATGGTTGAAACGGGAGTCTTCTCAAACAAAATCTCTTTGTTATCCATCAGGCGCTGAACACATGCTTTCAGTAAATGACAGTTAACTGGTAGGGATAAACAAAGGTGGCAGATTTTGTCAAAACCCAGAAATAAACCGGCCTTCAATAGGTTCCTCTTGACAGTCATGAGAGGAGCAACAAGTTCATCAACATCAATAATAAACATATCATCTTCAACAGTGTTAACATCACGACCATGCTTGGGCATAGGAGCGGTGATAACATTTGGGATCTCAGGAGCATCAAATTCAATTTCTTTTGCTTTGAGAAGGTATTGCACCTTGTTTTTCAAAGCCCAACAGTTGTTGGTATCATAGCCTGGGCTTTCTGAATGGTAAGCACAACGAGCATTAGGGTGGTAATGAGGAGAGGCGATTTTGGGATTCTTCGGGGCTTCCTTCAAAGTTACCAGATTAGATCTCAACAAAATGTGGCAGGACTTGAGACAGTGTCATATTTATCCGGGTAAACTGTCTTACTGCTCTTTCTATTCTAGGATGATTGTTCCTTTATTGAGTAGGTGCAGGCTTAGGGATCATGATGGCCCCTACTATTGGACGGTGTTCGGTTCTGTCCTGATTCCTTTGAGGGTATACAGCACCAACTTCTTTCTTCCCAATAAATGGTTTTCTCACGACACTGGAGGATGCATCCTTTTGGATCTTCCCACTCTTAATCCCAGCTTCCACTCTTTCCCCGATCAAGATTAATTCAGTGAAGCCTGCTGAGGAGCTTCCAATTAGATGATTGAAGAAAGGACCGGACAGGGAACCCAAAAACATGTATACTAGTTCTCTGTCAAAAAGGGGAGGCTAGACTCTTCCTGCTAAGTCCCTCCATTTCTGAGCATAGTCTTTGAAACCTTCGCTTAAAACCATAGCCATACTCTAGAGTTGAGTACGGGTGGGTGTAAGGTATGCGTTGTATTGATATTGTTTATAAAAAGCAGCGGTAAGGTCTTCCCAATTATGGATATTGGCCCTTTCCAGTTGATAGAACCAATCTAGCTGAGTCCCGGATAAACTATCCTGAAAGAAGTGGACTCACAAATCTCTGTCAGCGGTGTGAGGCTGTATCTTCCTCACATAAGATCGGAGATGCATCTTGGGACACGAAACCTAGTCGTACTTAGCAAACACTAGTGCCTTAAACTTTGGTGGAATAAAAATCCCAGACACCAAACCCAGCTCTTTAAAGTCCAGCCCTGGCACTTTACGAATCTCCATTGCACTTAGACGCTCTTCCAAATGTTTGTATTTGTCGTCAGCCGGAGGATAATGCTCTTCAGAGTAATCCTCTTCTTCTTCCTCTTCAGATTATGGCTGGGCAGTCACTTCCTTGCCTTTCCCTTCTTGATTATCCTTTTCACTAGATGATGTTGCGAAGTCTAGGGTCCGCCTGGCTGGCCCTGGGAACCTTCTTCCTAGATTCAGAACATCAGTTGCTTTCTTTGCTTTCTTCTTCTTCTTTTCTTTGATCAACAAAGTTCTCAAATCCTCTTGTACTTTGGCTAGGGTCAAGAACATTTGTTGAAACTGAGCATTCTGCGCCTGGAGATCTTTCACTATCTGCTCAAGATCCATCTTACTCAAATAAATAGTAGAAAGATAAGGAGACATGTCGTAAGAAACCTATTTATGTTATGATGAATGGAGATGCATATGCAATGATTTCAAGGAAATTAGAGATTTAAATTTTCTTTAGACAAAAAAGGAACACACGTCATATTAATAAATTAGAGTTTGAGTACATCATGCCTCTTTGGGATTACAAAGAAATACCAAAAACTCTAAGATAAAAAAGTTTTACGCATCCTCTTTGGTGTGATGTAGGCGTTTAGACTCCACTCCTCATGAAGCTGCTTGGTGAGTTCTAAAACCTTCTTCTCGCTGGCGTAGAATTGGGCCTCGAAAGTGTCTCGCTCACCTTTAAGTTGTATCCAATCCCTTTGCAAGTCTTCGAGAGAGGTGGGCATGTCAGGATGCATGATAGTGTATGGAACATCTCCTTCCACAACAGTCTCTATGATAACCGGGAGAATGGAGGGGTAACACATCATAAGACTTTGAGCACGAGATCATACCCATTTGAGGTAAGGCTCAAGAGGGATGGAATTCTTGTGCTCCAATGTCTTGCTATCCACCTTGTTCAACATCCTCCAAGCTCGGATAAACCCCTGGCGGTGACCTTGATTGTCATTCTCGTAGTCAAATACTAAACCTTGAATAAGCATCTCATGTGGACCATCCCTTCGGGCATAACCAAATTGTCTTAAGGCTAAGCAGGGTTTGTAGGTGATACCTCCCCTAATGCCAAGTAAGGGGACATTAGGGAATTCTCCATAATGACCGATGATAATAACATTATAAATCGGGAACACCAATGAATGTCTGAATGTTTGAGCGTCATCAACCTATGTGACCACCTTGAACCTTGGTCATTCTTCAATGCAGATTGGGGAAGATGTGAAATAAACCATATTGCCAAGAGAGGAGTACAACACATAAGAATGCCTCTTTTCCTCATAGTGCAAGTGTGAAAAGAATGTAGGATGTCTCCTAATAAAGTAGGCACCAGGCTACGAGACATGAAGATTTTGACGGTGTTTACATCTATGAGTTGGTCAGGGTTTGGAAACAAAACCATCCCATAGATGAGGATATCCACAATTTCCTTAAAAGCTTGCAAGTCTAAGGAGTTCCAACAGTTTTGGGCTTTCTCAAACAAGAACTTGGCTAAGAAACCTTTGACACCGCTCCTTGTTTCCCAATTAGTTGTGATATCAGATGGTTGCAAGTGTAGAGCTTGAGCAATCTCTTCTGGATTTGGATCTATTTCCGTATCGTTGAAAGGTAGTTGATTGAGAATGGGAATCCTCAAGATTTGGGAGAATTATTCCAAAGTTGACACAAGTTGATAATCGGGAAATGTGAAGCAATGGTGTAGAAGATCAAAGAACTGGAAGAGCACCTTCATCATGTCCTCATCAGTGTTGGAGGAAACCAAGTTTAGGAGGCGACCATGTCTTTCGGTAAATGGAGAATTTTCCGAAACCCTTGATGCTAACACTTTAAGTTGAGGAAGGATCCTTACAAGATTGACTTGAATGGTTTTCCTGCGAATAGAATCCATGTCCTACAAAACAAAACAAAGATAAATCCTAAAAATCCTTGAAATGGTTAGTGAGTATGAGTATGATGTTATGATGTTATGTACAAGTAAATATATACAAACAAAACAAACAAGTCCTTAGGCTTAGGCTTGCATGGAGTCTCATAGGTAATTACCACCTTGAAGTTTAGTTGGCTCAAACCTGTCCTAGCAATAGTAACCGGGTTTTAAGGGAGCTCAATATCACTGGTTTGTTTTCTCGGGAATTGTTTCAGCCCAAGCCTCTTTAATGGCGACCGAAATATTCCAAAAAACCAAACCTCAATGAGTGTAGTATCGAGTATCTACCAACTTCGGACTGCACCAAAGCCGGTCATCTCACTATGTTCTAATGGCCAAGTTGGTTAAGTAAAGGTTCTAGAAGTTCGTTAGTGCTTCATGACATCACTCAGCGGCCCTGTATTCTCATTGGCTACTCAAGGGCTACCGGTACCCACAAATATGTCACACTAATGTAGCTATTGCTTAGACCATGTCGGTATACCCCACACAGTTTCCACAACGTATTGCTACTTACCTATAAGGTATCCCAAATCCGGGTAGAGGATTCAAACCCAAATAGAGAACCAAAATGTAAAGCATACAAATCAAACAATGAAAGCAAATAAATGTGATCTAGCCCTAAGGTAACCCCACTTTTAAAAATATCCCCAGCAGAGTCGCCAGTTCTAGGAGAACTGACTTGGTTATTTTGTGTTTGATCGCAAATGTTGCGGTTAGCAAGAGTCGCCACTGACTTTTCTTTTTTCCAAAAGGAAAGGCTGAAAAGAACAGGAAAGACCTTTGAGATGTTTTCTTGAGTTCGGGGGCTAGATTATGAAAAGGGAAGGTATTAGCACCCTTTTCATCCATGGTTTTCCATGGTCTCTTAGTTACTTGCTAGATCACTTGCTTTTGTTTGAAAATATGCTTTCTGTGGTTTTTTGAAATTATTTTGTAAAGATGTCATCGTTTAGGCAAACTTTGTAATGATTCTCGTTCGTAAGATTGTATACAAAGTGTTGATATTTTGAAAAGGTTTTCAAGTTTGAAAGTTGTTTTTGAAAGTGTTGGTGTTTGTTTTGAAAATAGCAAGGATGTTTTTGTTTTGAAATTGAGAAAGCAACTAGGAGTAATCTACCTACTCAAAAGTCTTTCATGTTTATTTCCACTTTCCTTTGACATTGTTATCTTACCATTGATTTGGTAAATAACCCTATCTTTGGATATAAAAGGGACGAGCAAGGGTCATCGTATAGCCATGATTAGCAATGTTGTAAGATATCTTAGCATTTTCTTTAGGGACTAAGATCATTTTGAAAGGCAACGTTGATAGCGTCATCGAGGGACTATGATCTTATATTTTTTTTTGTTTTTGCTAAGATACCTCACATGCATAATATGGCCATTTTTGTAAGGCAATCAAGTGGATTTACCCTAAGGGTGTTTGTGCGCAAGTGTATTGGTTTACATGCTTGATTTGTCTTTGAATTAGGGTTTTCTAAGCATTGATTTTAATCTTTCCATACAAACCCTAATTACTAGCATTTGTATATAAAGCATTTAAATTGCGGGAAATAAAAATACTAAGTTATTAAATCATTTAGGGGAGGGGTGTACAAATTTACAATTGGGGAATTGCAAGAAACTAAATCTAAATAATTATTACAACCATATTGAATTTGAATAAATGTACAAAAATAAAGATAAAAATACAAGAATATAAAATGTAAAAAGAAATGTGATTTTTGTTTGATTTTCATGAAAACGGTTTTTTGACCTAGTTAACTAAAATAAAAATAATTAACTAGAAATAAGAAAATTAAGATTAAGTTAGAAAAGTATTCTTAGGGTTTTTCTATGAAAGTTTTTATCTTAATGAAAATACAAATGAGAATTAATTAAAATACCCCTAAGTTCTAAATTAATTTTAATTTACAAGAAAATAATATAATAATAATTAAAACCTAGTCTAAATGTTTATTGAATAAGAAAGAAATTAATTTATTAAATGAAAAAAATGTTTTTGTTCTTTTAGTTTTTTATGAAAAAAATAAGCTAAATAAATATAGATAATAAAGTATAAATATTTTTGGGTTTTTATTAGTGAAAATAATAATAATAATAATAATAATATTAATAATAACAATAAAAGATGAAATAAAAATAAAATAAAAATAAAATAAAAATAATAAAGTCAGGGAGATTAAAATTGAATATTGGAGGTTTGTTAGAAAAACATTTTTTTTAATCTGGCCCAAATGATATTTTTGTTTGGAAATCAGAAAATAAAAAAAACATATGGCCTGCGTAATATGAGCAAACAAGAGGGTCAGATTGAGTAAAAAAATACAAAGCCCAGGGGGGAAGACCCAAGCGCCTCCTGTAACAAAAAATGTCAAAAAAAAGTGAAAAAATGCAAAAGACAGCACACTGAGGTTCGAACCCATGACCTCTTGATTACCAGCATACTGCCTTACCATTGGGGTGGCTATACATTCGTTAATATAACTGAAATGATAAATATATAATATAAAACAAGTCCTGAATACACTTCATCTTCAACCTCCTGCCAGACCACCTGTATCTTCACCATTTCTCAATAAAAATGAAATATACAAACATGAAAGTTGCTCCATTTTTCTATACGAATCCAACCATATAAATATCATGAACTATAAATCAAAGATGAATGAGAATTTTTGAAAGTACCAAATCCTGGCCTAATTATTTTCAGAGGTTCAATCCTAAAATTCTCCTAGCTCAATCAATATAAATAAAATCTATGGACATGTACAACTTCAGGGCAATGATATCTACATTTTATCTTCACAAATGCAAGCCTAATAATGCATAAGTAATGAGATAGAAGTTCAAGAAAAATACCTCAAAACTGGAAATCGTGAAATGCAAATGAGCTTGATTCAAGGTGTTGCAGTGATCAGGTTAGCTTCCTCAAGTTCCCAGGAAGCTAATGCAATGGTTAACTTAAGCAATGGATGACTGAAATAGCTTGGAGATGTCAATGTGCAGACTCTGTTTTTTGGTTATGGAGGTTATGGTAAATGGTGTTACAGTTCTAGAATGAGGATGGGGATGAGTAGTATTTGATGTAAGGAAGCTTTAGGAACCAAAAGGTCAAGAAACGCACGAGGGAAATATGAGTTTGGTGTTCTAGGTTAGAAACTATGCAACAATTGAGTTTTTGGGCAATTTCTGATTTGAGAGTTTTGGTGTGTTTCAGGGTGTAGAAGCTCGTGTCCTAGATCACAAATAGTGCCTCTATTTATAAGCAACAAGTTTGGAAGCTTGTTGTTGATCAGAATTCAAAATCACAAGTTTAAACATAACATGTGATTTTTGAGAAATCCAAGTTTCAAAGTCTTGTGTACTTGCTAAGATAGAGTGGTTATGCACACCACTTAAATCACACTTCATATATGGGCACACACACGACCTAAAATACACTAGTAATGATTACTCTGTCAAACATAAATTCAACCAGAATTTTGGTAAAACTAACAAACCAGGACCCAAGAAGATATGGGTACCTAAGGACAAAATTATATATGTAGCAGATATCTTTAGCAGCAAGACTAAAACACCAGTCATGGTACCTGGACTCTGGATGCTCTCGACACATGACGGGAAGAAAGCATATGTGTTGTACCCCAAAATTTGCCCTCCCATCCTTCAGGAATTCATCCTGAACTCTCAGGTTTTTTCTCTTAAACTGAGCCAAGCCCTTCATTATCGTTCCTTTCCAAGCAAACAATTTACAAGAGCAAAATGGTCATTTGCAAGCTCTAAAGGCAAAGCTTTTACCTTGGAAAAATTAAATTCTAAACATTGGGAATTTTTCTCTTAAAAAAAAGGGTGTTTAAGAAGAAAATGGCACTTCAGAACTTCTGAACCAACCTCTAGGCAGAAACGGTCAGAAGCTGCAAACTTGTTTCAGCACATAACATTCAGTCAGAAGATGGCTCTTTCAGCAGTTACACCAACTCAGTCATAGATTGTAAACATGTTTCAGCACGTGATCTTTAAACAGAACATGGCTTTTTTCAGAAGCTACGCAGAAGTTCAGTCAGAGTTTGCTAGAGAAAATAACAAAGCCTGGAACTCCTTCAGAACGTACTGGGATTAAAAGGTAACGGGATTAGCAGATTGGGTAAAGTACTGAAGCAGGATCACTAAGTTCAGAGTCTGTAAAGACAGATCAAATGAGCATGCTGGAAAACTCTCAACTTGCTGAGACAGCAAGAGGCCAAGGTCAGAGCTTGGTTTACGTTGTTTTTGGTGAAGCAGAACTACTGGCTCAGGTTTTAGGTAATGATGCAAAATCTCCTATTACAAGATTTTTGATGTTGATAAATCTCATCACCATTTAATTCTCATTAATGCTCATAACCACTCCTGAACATTCATCCAAGGGTCTCTCCACGTGTGGCTTGGTAAACACCTTTGTGCAGGTTTAGGCATGGGCCTATGCGCCACTTTTCGCCTATAGAGGTCACTTCTCCTCAATCCTTGCCTACTGTTCCAGCCTAGGCTGAAAAGCTGTCCATCATCACAACTTTTCATGAACTTCCTTCAAAAACAAGTTAACCTCTCCTGCATAGTATGGGCGCCATTTAACGTTCAAAATCCATAAAGCCTTGCCTATAAATAGGAAATCATTGTCCATCACAAAAAGGAGGACGTGAGAAGACATCCAGAAAAAAATTGCTAGAGAAGAAACAGAGAACTCTAGTAAAAGAAAAACCTTGTGAATCTCTGTCCAAAAATCCTTGGTATTTTCACAAACTTTGAACTTCCTACCTCCAAACTTCATTAATACCCAGTTTTGCTTTGTGACCAAAGAACACCATACAGTTTCTGACCATACATACACATACCTTCTCCATCCACCCATTCTAAAAAAAGAACCTGTCCAGAATACCATCAGAGCTAAAAGATAGCTCCCACTCACAGACTTTTTCAACAGCCAGGTAAGCACCTGCTGACTTTCATCACGCTGCTAAGCATCATCAGCTTTGCATGCTCAATAAACATAATGTAAATATCATGTTGCTTCTGTGTGTGTTCTGAGGATTTTCATACCTCATAATGTTTAAGTAGGAAGTGAATTAGTGTAGAACCTGCCTGTGACCTTGTTGGTTCTGTCTCCTGAAACACTTTGACATTTGCTGAAGTTCTCCCAAGCATGTTTTCTGTTTTGTGGAAAAATAACAAAACTGCAGATGTTCTGGCTAGCACAGGGAGAAGCCAAGTTCTGACTTTGACGTTAGCACATCTGAAGCCTGTTTTGCTGTCAATAATATCAGAACTTTTGAGAATTATTATATTTCCAGCAGGGTCAGAACTTATGACTTCCCCACTAACAAACTTTTGTCTTGCAGCGCATGGGGGTCAGAACTTATGACCTTCCCACTAACAGGTTTCTGTTTTGCAGGTGCCAGAGTCAGAAGTTCTGACTCATACATTTTCACCAAAAGGTTGATAATCTGGCAGCAGGCCTGGGTCAGAACTTCTGACTTCCTCTCAGCAGCGCGCTAGCCCTCTCTCTCTTTCTCTCTATCTTACCTTTGTTATTTTCTTTTCTTATCTATTTTTCTCGTTGAACCGCCCCATGTACAAATGTGTATCCCCATCCCCTAAATGCTGTAATAGCGTAGGATTCTACATTTCCGCCTTTTATTGCTTTCAAATATAAATGCTAGTAATTAGGATGTGTATGGCAAGATAAAATCAATGAAATAGAAAATCCTAATTTAAGATAAACTCTTGCATGCAATAAAACGCACTTGCACATAAACACCCCTAAGGTATCTCCACTTGGTTGCCTAAACAAATGGCCATGATATGCATGTTAAGTATCTATTGGCAAAACAAAAACAAAACAAAAGATCCTAGTCCCTCGATGACGCTATCTTGGTTGCCCATACAAAAATGATGTAGTCCCTCGGAAAATTGCTAAAGATACTTGGCAATGTTGCTATCATGGTCAATACGATGACCCGCGCCTGTCCCGTTTAACATCCTAACGCAAGGTTGTTCACCAAATACAATGGTGAAACAACACTGTTAAAAGGGTTAAAAACATAAGAAAGATCTTTGAGTAAAATAGGGTAGATAGCTCTAGTTACTTGATCAAAAGCTCGCAAAAACATCCTTGCTATTTTCAAACACACCTCACAACACAAAACAATTTCAAATCAAAACTTTCAAATCTTTTCAAAAGACAAAAACACCTTTGTATACATTCAAACAAGAATCATTACAAAGGTTGCCACAACGATGGCCTCTTTTCAAAAGCATTTTCAAAAACCACACACTAAGCACCATTTCAAACAAATTGAAAAGCAAACGCAAGTGATCTAAAACTAAGAGCCCATGGATAACCATGGATAGAAAGGGTCCTAATACCTTCCCTTTCTATAATCTACTCCCCGAACCCAAGAAAATATCTCAAAGGTCTTTCCTGTGCTTTTTGACCTTTCCTTAGGATAAAATAAAAAGTCGGTGGCGACTCTTGCTAAACCGAAACATTTTGCGAACACAAATGCAAAATCCCAAGTCAGTTCTCCCACCGTATCATAGAACTGGCGACTCTGCTGGGGACCTTTCTAAAAATGGAGTAACCTTAGGGCTTAGATCACCTTTTGCATGTTTATTGTTTGCTTTGATTGCTTTACATTTTGGTTCTCTTGTTTGGGCTTGAAATCCTCCACCCGGATTTGGGAAACATTCATAGGTAAATAGCAATACATTGTGGAAACTGTGCAGGGTATACCGACACGATTGAAGCAATAACTATATTAGTGCGACATATTTGTGAGTACCGGTAGCCTTTGAGTCAATCTAAGAGAATACGGGACCGCTGAGTGATGTCATAAAGCACTAATGAACTCTGAGAACCTTACTTGACCATCTTGGCCTTTTATTAGGGGTAGTGAGATAACCGGCTTCGGTGCAGTCCGAAGTTGGTAGATACTCGATACTACACTCATTGAGGGTTGTTTTCTTGGAATATTTTGGTCGCTAGTTAAGTGGCTAAACCAAAACAATGAACATAGAAAACAATCCAATGATATTGAGCTCCTTAGAACCCGGTTACTATTTATAGGACAGGTTTGAGCTAACTAAACTCAAGAGGGTACTTACCTATGAAACCTCATGCAAGCCTGAAACTAGGATTTTGTGTGACTTGCTTGTACATGTGCTTATGCATACATCATGAGCATCATAAAGCATCATATGCATCCACTAACCATTTCAAGGGTTTGGATCTTCATCTTTGTTCTTGTTTTGTAGGTCATGGAATCTATTCACTGGAAAACAATTCAAGTCAACCTTGTGAGAATCCCTCCTCAACTCAAAGAGCTTACTTATAGGATTCCAGAGAATTCTCTCTTCAGTGAAAGGCATGGTAGACTTCTCAGTTTGGTCAACTCCAACATTGAAGAAGACATGGTGAAAGTTCTCTTCCAGTTCTTTGACCCCCTACACCACTGTTTCACATTCCCTGATTACCAATTGGTTCCTACTTTGGAGGAATTTTCTCAACTCTTGAGAATTCCTATTCTTCATCAACTACCCTACAACGGTACGGAAAAAGAACCAAAGCCTGAAGATGTTGCTCAAGCATTACACTTGCAACCATCTGACATCAAGGGGCATTGGGAAACCAGAAGTGGTGCCAAGGGTTTCTTGGCAAAGTTTCTGTTTGAGAAGGCACAAGACTGCTGGAATTCTCTTGATCTACAAGCCTTTGAGGAGATTGTGGCTCTCCTCATCTATGGGTTGGTCTTGTTCCCAAACCCTGATCAACTTATAGATGTGAATGCTGTCAAGATTTTCATATCCAGGAATCCTATACCCATATTGCTTGGGGACATCCTACACTCATTTTACACACGAACAATGAGGAAAAGAGGTGTTCTCATGTGCTGTACTCCTCTCCTAGCAAGGTGGTTTATTTCTCACCTTCCACAATCAATTTTAAAGAATGAGCAGGGTTTGAGATGGTCACAACGATTGATGACCCTCACACATTCTGATGTGCATTGGTGTTCTCGGTCCAGAGAAAATGTCATCATCATTGATCGTTGTGGGGAATTCCATAATGTCCCACTACTTGGCATTAGAGGAGGCATTACCTACAACCCCTGTCTAGCTTTGAGACAATTTGGATATGCCCGGAGGGATGGCCCTCATAACATGCTGATTCCTGACCTAGTTTTTGACTTCGACAACGATGCGCAAGGACTTCAACAAAGGTTCATCAGAGCTTGGAGGATGCCTAACAAGGTGGATAGTAAGACACTGGGGCACAAGAATTCCATCCCCCTTGAGCCTTACCTCAAGTGGGTACGAACCCGCTCCCAGAATCTTATGATTCCATACCCTCACATTCTCCCCTTGATCAAAGAGCCTGTTATGGAAGGAGAGGTTCCATACACCATCCTACATCCTGACATGCCAACATCATGGGAAGAAATGCAAAAGAGTTGGATCCAACTCAAAGAAGAACGGGATACTTTTGAAGCCATCTTCTATGCTAGTGAGAAGAAGGTTTTGGAGCTTACCCGCCGACTTCACGAGGAGGAGACTCTTAACACTTACATCGCACCAAAGAGGATGCGCAATGTCTTTTTACAATAAGAATTTTGTAATATTTGGCCAATGGGGCATTTATGTACTAACAATTTCTTCTTAATATAACGTGCGTTCTTTTTGTTTGCAACAAATTTGAATTTATGAACCCTTGAATGTATTACATGAATAACATACCATTCATCATATGCATAAATAGGTCTCCACGCCAGGTTTCCTTATCTTTCTGCTGTTTATTTCAGCAAGATGGATTTGGAGCAAACGGTAAAGGATCTGCAGACACAAAATTCACAATTTCAGTAACTCCTCATGACCTTGGCAAAGGGTCAAGAGGATCTCAAAGTTCTGTTGGAGAAGAATAAAGAGAAGAAAAAGAAAAAGAGACCTGGAGTAGCCACTTTGGGAAGAAGATTTGAGCATCAGGCCAGGAGAGTTCTCGAGTTCCTCTCAACGTCTGACAAAGGGGTCGGTAAAGGGAAAGGGACTGCTATGCCTTCTGAATCCGAGGTTGAAGAGGAAGAGGAGGAAGAAGATGAAGACTATTCTGAACAACAATATCCTCCAGTGGACGAAAAATATAAAAATCTTGAAGATAGACTGGCAGCAATGGAGTTGCAGAGGGTGCCCGGTTTGGATTTTGAGGAACTAGGGCTGGTAGCTGGGATTGTTATCCCTCCCAAGTTCAAGGCACCGACATTTTCCAAGTATGACGGTCTGTCATGCCCAAAAATGCACCTGAGGTCGTATGTCAGAAAAATACAACCCCATTCACCCGATAAAGACCTCTGGGTACACTTTTTCCAAGACAGCTTGTCTGGCACGCAGTTAGGCTGGTTTTATCAGCTCGAGAGATCAGAGGTTCACAATTGGGAAGACTTGGAAGCTGCTTTTTATCGTCAGTATCAATACAATGCTGATTTGGCGCCCACTCGTACTCAGTTACAAAGTATGGGGATGGCTTCCAATAAAGGGTTTAAAGAGTACGCCCAGAAGTGGCGTGATCTGGCGGGAAGGGTGCAACCACCGTTATTCGATAGGGAGTTAGTTGACATGTTTCTGGGGACCCTGTCTGGCCCCTTCTTCAATCATCTGATCGAAAGTTCTTCCGCGGGATTTACTGAACTGATTTTGACCGGCGAAAGGGTTGAGACTGGTATTAAGAGTGGAAAGATTCAAAAGGATGCTTCCGCATCCACAACAATTAAGAAGCCCTTCCCAGCCAAGAAGGAAGCATCTGCTGTGTATTCTCAGAAAGGACAGGGAAGAACTGAGCGTCGACCGACTGTAGGGGCTGTAATGATTCAAAACTCGTCAAATGATCAACCTCGTAACAATCAGTCGAGACCTAATCAACAACGGGTGGAAAGGACACAATGGCAGTTCACCCGCATCAACATGATGCCCGCTCAGGTACTTCCTCATTTGTTGAAGCTGAATCTGAATAGTTTGAAGGAAGCGCCAAAGAACCCTAACACCTCCTCTCCATACTACCACTCTAATGCCAAGTGTGCTTACCATTCCGACAGTGTTGGGCATGATACCAATAATTGCTGGGCGCTTAAGAACAAAATCCAGGACTAGATTGATGCCAAAGAAGTAGAATTCTAGGTGCCTGAGAAGCCCAATGTAATATCTGCTCCGATGCCCAAGCACGGTAATAATGTTCATGCTGTTATGGAGGAAATTCATGTTACTGATGTTGTTGACCTGTTGACGCCGTTACTTGTGATTAAGGAAAATTTGTTGAGGGCCAAGATCTTTCCTGGTTGTGGTAAAGACTGCTATTTTTGTTTGAACATACGAGGTGATTGTCCAATGTTGAAGTCAGGTGTCCAACGCCTGATGGATACCCAAGAGATACTTTTCCAAAAAACCCCTGTTGATACTTTCAATCCTGTTACTCCTGATACTTTTGCTACTGCAACCAACGATATTGCAATCATAACCATTTCCGACAATCCTCCCAAGGCTTGCAAAAGGCCTGTCAGGATTACACCCAACTCTGAATGTGTACCATTAAAGATCACCATGCCGGGACCTGTCCCGTACAAATCCAGCAAAACGATACCGTGGAACTATGGGGGAGAAATCTTCTACCACGACATCAAACAAATCGAAACAGTCCAAGAGATTTCTAAAGAAGACCCTGATATAGGGAACATCGCGGGTACAAGTAAGATAACCCGCAGTGGCCATATCTTTTCTCCAGAGATTTCTCCCCCTCGAGCAGTTTTCGGACCCTTGAAAGCTTCTGCACCTGTTAGACCATCTGTGCAAGGCCCAATGATTGAAGAATTGGTTACTCCGGAAGTAAGACCGTCTGCTGAAAATACCGACAAGGGTAAAGGGATACTGGAAATGCCTGTCAGGACGAAGGCCCATGCCGTAGTTATCCCTGAAACCACTCAGAAAGAAATGGATGAAATCTTGAAAATAATCAGAAAAAGTGACTACGATGTTGTGGAACAGTTAGGGCAGACCCCTTCTAAAATTTCAATGTTGGCTCTTCTGCTCTGTTCAGAGGCCCATGCTAAGGCCCTAATCAAATTCTTGAAGGCGACACATGTTCCCCAAGAGACTTCGGCTGACCAGTTTCAGGAATGTGTGGCCAGTCTTACTACTGATAATGGTCTTGGCTTTTCTGATGCTGACTTAACTCCCAAAGGAAGGAAACACAATGATGCGTTACATGTTTCAGTTGAATGCAGGGGAACTACCCTCGCCCATGTCTTAGTTGATACTGGTTCTTCCTTGAATGTGCTGCCGAAGAAAGCCTTAGATCGTTTGGACTGCAAAGGACTGACCCTCAAACCTAGTAACATCGTTGTTAGGGCTTTTGATGGTTCCAAGAGAATGGTTCATGGAGAGGTTATATTCCTATCAAGGTAGGCACAGAAGTGTTCAACTCCACCTTCTACGTGATGGACATCAGTCCGTCATATTCATGTTTGCTAGGAAGGTCGTGGATCCATTATACCGGGGCAGTTACCTCCTCTTTGCACCAGATGCTGAAATATCCTGTTAAACGTAAGATTATAACGGTGCACGGCGAGGAAGAATACATGATAAGTTATCTCAATTCCTTTCGATATGTGGAGTTGGATGGCGAGTTCATTGAAACACCTTTCCAACATTTTGAGGAAGTTTCTCCCGAGGTAGAAGTTGCGAAGACAATGGTTGAGGTGCCTATCGTTCCCAAGCATGTATCTAGGATGGCATCTCTCAAGGATGCAGAGGCGGTGATCAAAGAAGGGAAGAGTACAACATGGGGGCAATTGCCTGATTTTCCCCAAAAGACGGACAAATTTGGACTAGGGTTTACAGCTGTAGGACATAAGGCTATGCATCATTCCAAGACTGGAGGGCCACCCATAAGAATCACTCATCATGGAATCAATGTTGTAGAAGATGAAGATGAAGATAGCCACTTTGAAGATTGGGTCTTTCCGACTGTCGAAGGGGGTTTGAGCAACTGGGAAGCAAAGGATTTTGTTCCCATCACCTTTATCCACCAGTAATTTTATCTTTGAACAATTTCTCATTTATGGTCTGTAATAACTAAACAATTCGCACACTATTTTCACCTCATGCCTTTCCCGGGACATGTAGGTCCATTTGTAAGGGTTTGATTTTCTTCATAATCATATGCCATGTTTTTAATGAATCATTGGACGTTTTTCATCTATAAACTGATGTGTTCATTTTCTTTCCTTTTGCATTTTTTGTTTGTTTAAGGATGGCTATCCCTTACACACACCCACACTCACAAATGCAGGTACCCATCCGTTCCGGATTCCCTGGGTGACTATTCTGCTTTAGCCTTCGTTAACTCTGAAGATTTGGTCAATCATGATGAGTACGAAGTTGACGAAGATTTTGAAGTACCGGGAGAGTTAGCCAGACTTCTACAACAAGAAGAGAGGGTCATCCTGCCTCATGAAGAGCTGTTAGAAACCATCAACTTGGGGACAGAGGAAGACAGGAAGGTAGTAAAAGTGGGTGCCAACCTGGAACCAAGTGTCAAGGAACACTTAATACAGTTTTTGAACGAATATGTTGAAACCTTCGCCTGGTCTTATGAAGACATGCCAGGGCTAGACACAGATATCGTGGTCCACCGTCTCCCTACAAGAGGGGATTGTCCATCGATTAAGCAAAAGGTTCGCTGAATGAGGCCTGACATGTATGAGAAGATTAAGGCAGAGGTAATGAAGCAATTCAATGCTGGCTTTCTGACTGTTACTTCCTATCCACAATGGGTTGCTAACATTGTGCCCGTACCTAAGAAGGACAGTAAGGTCAGAATGTGTGTGGACTATCGGGATTTGAATAGGGCTAGCCCTAAAGATGATTTTCCGCTGCCGCATATCGACATCTTGGTTGACAATACAGCTCATCATAAGGTATTTTCCTTCATGGATGGATTCTCGGGATACAACTAGATCAAAACGGCCCCCGAGGACATGGAGAAAACTATTTTTGTCACGCAATGGGGTACCTTCTGCTACAAAGTGATGCCATTCAGACTGAAGAATACAGGGGCAACCTATCAACGCGCCATGGTAGCTTTGTTTCATGATATGATACATCATGAGATCGAAGTTTACGTAGAAGATATGATAGCTCGATCCCAGACAGAAGAAGAACACCTTGAACATTTGCAAAAGCTGTTTGCCAGGCTGAAGAAGTATAAGCTCAGACTGAACCCAAGCAAGTGCACTTTTGGGGTTAAGTCTGGTAAACTGTTGGGATTTATGGTCAGCAACAAAGGCATTGAGGTTGAGCCAGCTAAAGTGAAGGCTATACAAGAAATGCCTGCCCCCCGTACTGAAAAGGAGGTTAGAGGATTCTTGGGACGCTTGAACTATATCGCAAGGTTCATTTCTCAACTGACATCTACCTGTGAGCCAATCTTCAAGCTGTTGAAGAAATATCAGGTGGTTGAATGGAACAATGATTCTCAGTTTGCTTTTGATAAGATCAAAGAGTATTTGCTAGAACCTCCTATTCTGATGCCACCCGTCGAAGGAAGGCCGTTAATCATGTATCTGATTGTTTTGGATAACTCAATAGGGTGCGTACTGGGCCAACATGATGAGTCTGGCTGAAAAGAGCATGCCATTTATTACCTTAGCAAAAAGTTTACCGACTGTGAGACTCGCTACTCACTGCTCGAGAAAACTTGCTGCGTTTTGGTATGGGCTGCTCGCCGGCTAAGGCAATATATGTTGACTCATACCACTTTGTTGATTTCTAAGATGGATCTGATCAAGTATATCTTCGAGAAGCCTGCTTTATCTGGAAGAATCGCTAGATGGCAAATGATTCTGACTGAGTATGATATCCAGTATACTACCCAAAAAGCTATAAAGGGGAGTGTACTAGCTGACCATCTAGCTCATCAAGCCATCGAAGATTACTAATCTATGAGATTCGACTTCCCTGACGAGGACATCATGATATTGGACAACATTGAAGGTAACAGACCGTATGACGGACCTGAACAAGGATCCCAATGGACCCTGTACTTTGATGGTGCTTCAAATGCACTTGGCAACGGTATCGGTGCTGTACTCATATCTCCGGAAGGTTGCCATACACCCTTCACTGTCCGACTTTGTTTCAGCTGTACCAACAACATGGCTGAATATGAAGCTTGCATTTTTGGTCTCAAGGCTGCTATAGACTTGGGGATCAAATCTTTGGTCGTATTTGGGGACTCGGCTTTGTTTATTAGTCAAGTCAAAGGAGAGTGGGACACCAAGCATCCTAATCTTATCCCATACAAAGAACATGTCCTGACATTGTTTCCTCAGTTCGAGCAAATCACCTTCGAGCATTTCCCACGAGAAGAAAATCAGCTAGCAGATGCTCTGGCTACAATGTCTTCCATGTTTAAACTCAACTGGGATAACGAGGCTCCCCAAATTACCATCGAGCAAAGGGACGAACATGCGCACTGTCATAAGATTAATACCGAAGAAGTAGTGGAACAACCCTGGTTTCATGAAATCAAAAGGTATCTCCAGACTAGAGAATACCCTAAAGGAGCTTCTGTCAATGATAAAAAGTTCTTAAGGAGATTTGCTGCCAAGTTCTTCCTAAGCAATGGCATCCTTTATAAGCGCAGCCATGATTGTGTTCTACTTTGTTGTGTGGATAAAGATGAAGCAGAGTTAATCATGACCGATATACATAGTGGCACATTTGGTACCCACTTGAGCGGACATATGATGGCTAAAAAGATTCTAAGGGCAGGCTACTACTGGTCTACCATGGAGGCTGATTGTCATCAACATTCCCGTACCTGTCACAAATGCCAAGTCTATACCGACAAGATACATATCCCTCTTGTTCCTCTCAACGTCCTGACAGCTCCTTGGCCATTCACGATGTGGGGCATTGACATGATTGGAGAGATTAAGCCTACGACATCTAATGGACACCGTTTTATCCTGGTGGCTATTGACTATTTTACCAAGTGGGTCGAGGCAGCTTCCTATGCATCAGTTACAAAAAATGTGGTTGCCCGCTTCATCAAGCAGAACCTCATATGCCGGTATGGTGTCCCCGATAGGATCATCACAGACAACGGTACAAATTTGAACAACACTATGATCACCGCTCTATGCGAACAGTTCAAGATTCATCATCACAATTCATCTCCCTATCGGCCGAAGATGAACGGTGTTGTTGAAGCCGCGAACAAAAATATCAAGAAGATCATTCAAAAGATGACAGTCACCTACAAGGACTGGCATGAGATGTTACCATTTTCTCTGCATGGATATCGTACCACGGCACGTACTTCAACAGGGGCAACCCCATTTTCTTTGGTATATGGCATGGAAGCTGTTCTACCCATGGAAGTTCAGATTCCTTCCTTAAGGATTATGAAGGACGCTAGTTTGAGCGAAAACGATTGGATTTAGACCTGGCTTGATCAACTTAATTTAATCGACGAGAAGCGACTTACTGCTGTTTGTCATGGTCAGACGTATCAAAAACGGATGATCAAGGCTTTCAACAAAAAAGTCAGACGTCAGATATATCAAGTCGGAGATCTTGTAATCAAGCGGATCATCTTACCGCAAAGTGATCCCAGGGGCA
Organism: Vicia faba; assembly: GCA_948472305.1. NCBI lineage: Eukaryota > Viridiplantae > Streptophyta > Magnoliopsida > Fabales > Fabaceae > Vicia > Vicia faba. Next base: position 919,686,888 of record OX451737.1, read on the forward strand.
AGTGGACTCCTACTTATGAAGGACCATTTGTGATCAAAAGCATCTTTTCTGGTGGGGCAATGATTCTGACCACCATGGACAGCGACGACTTGCCGCACCCTGCGAACGCAGACATAGTCAAAAGATATTACGCATAAAACGACCCGACAAGTTGAAAACCCGAAAGGGAGACTTGGGCAAAAATGGGCATCCCGGTGAATCGAAAACCCGAAAGGGCGGTTCAGGCAAAAGTTATGGATAAAAAAAAATCTGTACACCTGGCAAGTTGAAAACCCGAAAGGGCGACTTGGGCAAAAAAGGTTTCCCGGTAGATCGAAAACCCGAAAGGGCGGTCCAGGCAAAAGTTAGGGAACTAAAGTGTATGACTATGTCTTGTCGGGTTACTTCAAGAACAATCTCTTCACCAACAAGCTCCAAGCTTCTGATCAATCCAATCATCGGCGGACGAAGCAGCGAATGGACAAGATATTCAGAGTTGTGAAGGCTATAGCAGAATGGGAATCCCATGGAATTATTACACATAGTCATCTTTCTTTTGTATAAAATTTTTCAATGACAACATTCTCTTACTAGGATGTCTGTTTCCTTTGTACAAAGATGCTCACAAAAGTTAAATACAAATATACTTTAAAGTGCAGAAATTTGTTTGCCTTTCTTTTACACCTATGTTTTATTTGAAAACGTCCAATGTTTTGTTAAGAAGGCATATGCATTTGAATATAATCACTGCTTACAAATAAAACGAAATTGAAAAAAGATAATTACTGATAGGTCAAAGGTGTAGGAAGATATCTTTGTGCCATTTCATAAGAAATCCCCTACGATACATCATTGGATCCTCAACAAAGCTAAATTTGGAGTATATTTCCCCAGCGGGTTAAGCTTCAAGATCCTCAGCGGAGCCGGTACATTCTAAAACCCTATTCCCCAGCGGAGTTAAGTTTCAAAATCCCCATCAGGGTTAAGCTTCAAAGATCCCCAGTGGAGCCCGAAAACCTTAAAAATCCCATCCCCCAGTGGAGCCAAAATAGTCTAAAATATTCTTCCCCAGCGAAGTCAAATTTCCAACTATCAATCCCCGGTGGGAACCATTCAGCTTCCCCAAATTCCCCAGCAGTTTATCTTAAAAGTCTGAGAACCAAGCGGATAACAGTTAACTTATTGGCTTATCCCCAACTAGGATGATTCCCCAGTAGATTGGCATACACTCAAGCTCCTGATTTCCCCAGCCGAGTAAACACTCTCCCCACAGATTTATTTCCCAGCAAATCGAAGATTCTCGGTCTCATTTCTCCAACAGAAGCCTCCCAGGTTCTAATTCCCCAGTAGAGGTCTTCAAAGTTCTCCTTATTTCCCAGGAAAGTCATGAAGGATTCTCATTCCCCGCAGAAGTTGTCAAAGCTCTCGTTAAATCCCCACCAATCACCGAGGATATTCAATCCCCAGTAGTGACCCCAGGATTTCTCATTCTCAACAATCAAAGATCTTTAATCCCTAAGCAGTCAGCAAGGATTTCTCATCTTCAATAATCAAAGATTTTTTGGAATCCCCAGCTTCGATCAAGGATTCACCTTCCCCGGAAACAGTCAAAGATTTCATTATCTCCAGTTATCAAGGATTTATCTTCCTCAGCAAGACGGTTAATCAGCTTCCATGCATCCATTACATTCATATATCATAAACATGTATGGAACACATCCCATTGCATCATACATATCATGCAACATAACTTTGTGTTTTAGCTAACATTTTACCCTTTTCAGGATAAGATTAAAAGGCTATCGTTAACAATTTCTCTGATATAGTATGGATACACCCCAGGCACGGCGGTCATTCTATTACTTATTCAGAACTTCAAGCAAAAATACAATATGGATATACCCCAGGCACGTCGGTCATTCTATTACTCATTCAGAACTTCAAGTCAAAATACAATATGGATACACCCCAGGCACGGCGGTCATTCTATTACTCATTCAGAACTTCAAGTCAAAATACAGTATTGATACACCCCAGACACGACGGTCATTCTAATACTCATTCAGACTTTAGCAATCCGATACAGGCTAGATACACTCCATACACGGCGGCCATTCTATCTCTCATTCAGATTCAACTATCAACTTCAAGATCAGATACACTCCAAACACGAATGCCTTTCTGGCCCTTACACCAGAAGTTTGATTCTCCCTAGTGCAGTCGCCACGGAAATCATTTTGTCATTTATTCAGATCTCAGTTACAGTACAGATACACTCCAGACACGGAAGTCATTCTGCTACTCATACAGATCCCAATATCAGATACAGACTAGATACGCTCCAGGCACGGAAGCCATTCTATCTCTCATTCAGATTCAACTATCAACCTCGAGTTCAGATACACTATAGACACAGAAGTCATTCTGTCACTTGTCCAGATCCCAGTTACAGTACAGATACACTCCGGACACGGAAGTTATTCTGCTACTCATACAAGTCTCAACTTCAGATACAGTCTAGATACGCGCCAGACACGGTCGCCATTCTGTCACTCATTTGGAATTTATCCCCAGCACATAGATGCTCCTTACACAGAGGCTTCTCTGTTATCTATTCAGAATACAGATACACTCCAGACACGACAGTCATTCTGATACTTATTCAAGAACCAACTTCAGTTACAGCTCGGATACGCTCTAAACACGGACGCCATTCTTTCGCTCATACAGACCCAATCTCCAGATACAACTCAGATACGTTCCAAATACAGATACCATTCTGATGTTCATTCTACTAATATTCAACAAATAAGTTTTGGATGGCATCTCTAAGCCCATCTCCAGCAAGATTCTACCGTCTCCAAATGGCATCTTTAAGCCCATTCCCTCACCTACATTTGGATGAGTGTAAATTTACGGGCACTCTAGTGTCCAATCCTCTTTTACCTTCGAGTCATGAAAGGCAGATTTGTCAATCTAACTCTTCAGGTCCAAGAAGATTGAACAGGGGCAACTGTTGTACCCCAAAATTTGCCCTCCCATCCTTCAGGAATTCATCCTGAACTCTCAGGTTTTTTCTCTTAAACTGAGCCAAGCCCTTCATTATCGTTCCTTTCCAAGCAAACAATTTACAAGAGCAAAATGGTCATTTGCAAGCTCTAAAGGCAAAGCTTTTACCTTGGAAAAATTAAATTCTAAACATTGGGAATTTTTCTCTAAAAAAAAGGGTGTTTAAGAAGAAAATGGCACTTCAGAACTTCTGAACCAACCTCCAGGCAGAAACGGTCAGAAGCTGCAAACTTGTTTCAGCACATAACATTCAGTCAGAAGATGGCTCTTTCAGCAGTTACACCAACTCAGTCAGAGATTGTAAACATGTTTCAGCACGTGATCTTTAAATAGAACATGGCTTTTTTCAGCAGCTACGCAGAAGTTCAGTCAGAGTTTTCTAGAGAAAATAACAAAGCCTGGAACTCCTTCAGAACATACTGGGATCAGAAGGTAATGGGATCAGCAGATTGGGTAAAGTACTGAAGCAAGATCACTAAGTTCTGAGTCTGTAAAGACAGATCAAAGGAGCATACTGGAAAACTCTCAGAACTTGCTAAGACAGCAAGAGGCCAAGGTCAGAGCTTGGTTTACGTTGTTTTTGGTGAAGCAGAACTGCTGGCTCAGGTTTTAGGTAATGATGCAAAATCTCCTATTACAAGATTTTTAATGTTGATAAATCTCATCACCATTTAATGCTCATTAATGCTCACAACCACTCCTGAACATTCATCCAAGGGGTCTCTCCACGTGTGGCTTGGTAAACACCTTTGTGCAAGTTTAGGCATGGGTCTATGCGCCACTTTTCGCCTATAGAGGTCACTTCTCCTCAATCCTTGCCTACTGTTCCAGCCTAGGCTGAAAAGCTGTCCATCATCACAACTTTTCATGAACTTCCTTCAAAAACAAGTTAACCTCTCCTGCATAGTATGGGCGCCATTTAACATTCAAAATCCACAAAGCCTTGCCTATAAATAGGACACCATTGTCCATCACAAAAAGGAGGACGTGAGAAGACATCCAGAAAAAAATTGCTAGAGAAGAAACAGAGAATAGTAAAAGAAAAACCTTATGAATCTCTGTCCAAAAATCCTTGGTATTTTCACAAACTTTGAACTTCCTACCTCCAAACTTCATTAATACCCAATTTTGCTTTGTGACCAAAGAACACCATACAGTTTATGACCATACATACACATACCTTCTCCATCCACCCATTCTATAAAAAGAACCTGTAGTTGTTTAGTTATTGGCTTGCATTTTTGGTAAAACCAGGTGTGTGTGTGTGTGTGTGAATGTCATGACTGATGTCATAACATTCTAGTTTAGTTTGTACTGATTCATTAGGTACCTTTGCAGAAAAATATTGTCATACAGGTGCTGCTGTTTATAAGTGTGTATCTGAGCATTTTGCAAAAAGATCACATTTACCTAAATCAGTAGACAGGTTTTCAGATGTCATAACAAATGTTAAGACATCCTGTTCTGAACTAACAGTTGTGCAGTTTGGGTAATTCTGAGTTTTTTCAGGATTATGACTCAGTCTTTCCAGAACAGAAAATCTCGTGGACTTGGGGTTAACCTAGCTCAACCCTAACCTGGTTGATAAAGTCTTGTGACCTAGTCTTAAGGTCAAACGGAATTAACCCTAGCTTTTTGTGGAAACCCTAACTGAAGATGCAGCTGCTATATATTCAACAAAGCTGCTGTTTTGGATTGAATCCCTTTTTGACAAAAGATCATTTAGAAGCTGTATAGTTTTAACTATTGTAATCCAAGAAATTATCATTGTGATAAGTGACTTGGAATAGGTTTTAATTGTAAGGGTTGTGTATCACTCAAAGCTTTGAAGCAAGAGTGTTTGTATGTCTCTTGACTAAAGCTGTGAAGCAAAGTCAAGTTAGGTTTGTGTATCACTCAAAGCTGTGAAGCAAGAGTGTTTGTGTTGCTTGATTAAAAAGTTGTGAAGCATAATCAAGTGTATGTTTTGAAGAGTGTCTTCATAAATTCATTAGTCAAATTGTTTTATGTATCACTGCTGTGATTGAGGAGGAGTGAGTAGGAACTCAGGTTTAAGTTGTACTTAGATTGAAGTTGCATTTGGTAGGTCTTAAGTGAAGGAGATAAACTGGTTGGTTTATTCCTGAATTAATATATCTTATAGTGGATTTCCTCCCTGGCTTGGTAGCCCCCAGAGTAGGTGTTGTTGCACACTGAACTGGGTAAACAATTGACTGTGTTCTTTACTGTTTTTGTATTTACTGTCTTATAGAAAGTCAGATACGGTGTCATAACATTGAACGTGACATTGAGTATCTGCAGCCAGAATTTCAATTGGCATCAGAGCAGGCACCCTGCCTGTATTACTGGGTGAGATCTAGGGATATCATTTTCTGGCACTATGGACAAAGAAGGAGTTTTTGGAAATAGACCACCCATTCTGGATGGAACTAATTACGACTACTGGAAACCTCGTATGATTGCCTTCTTAAAATCTCTGGACAAGAAGGCTTGGAGAGCTGCTGACAAAGGATGGAACCATCCCACCATAACTGAGAAAGATGGGACAATCAGTTTGAAGCCTGAGGAAGATTGGAGTAAAGAAGAAGATGAGTTAGCCCTGGGAAATTCCAAAGCTTTAAATGCCTTGTTCAATGGAATTGATAGAAACATTTTCAGACTAGTAGATCAATATGAATTGGCCAAGGAAGTTTGGGACACTCTCAAAACTACTCATGAGGGCACTTCCAAAGTGAAAATGTCAAGGCTTCAGATCTTGGCTACCAAGTTTGAGAATCTAAAAATGATGGAAGATGAAACCATTCATGAGTTTCACATGAACATCTTGGAGATTGCCAACACCTCAGGAGCACTGGGAGAAAAGATGTCAGAAGAAAAATTGGTGAGAAAGATTCTCAGATCCTTGCCTAAAAGATTTGCTATGAAGGTAACTGCCATAGAGGAAGCCCAGGACATCAGCAAGTTGAAAGTGGATGAACTAATTGGGTCTCTTCAGACTTTTGAGATGGAGATCACTAAAAATGGTGACAAGAAGAAAAAGAGCATAGCACTTGTATCCAACACTGATGTTGAAAACAAGGAGGATGAAGAAGAAAATATTTCAGAAGCTATAGCCATGCTTGGAAGACAGTTCAACAAACTCATCAAAAGAATAGATCCAAAGTCAAGGTCTAATGTTCATAACATTCCCTCTGACATTGACAGTTCCAGCAGAAGACCAAGGTCAGAAGAGAAGGGAAATCAAGGCAGAGGTATTCAATGCCATGGCTGTGAAGGATATGGGCATATTTGAGATGAATGTCCTACCTTTCTTAAGAAACAAAAGAAAGGAATGACTGTTACTTGGTCTGACTGTGATTCAGAAAGTAATTCTGAAGAAGAATCTGCCAAACTAGTTATTGCTCTAACTGGTGTTTGTACCTCTGAAAGTGACACTAGTGATGAAGAAGTGACATTTGAAGAACTGGCTGATACCTACAAGAAATTGTGTATCAGAAGTGCTGAAGTCTGTGTCCAGAATGAGAAACAATCAAAACTCATCATAAAGCTGGAGGATGAAAAAAGGGCAGATCTTGAAACTATAAGTCATCTAGAAGGGGAAGTTCAATTGCTGAACTCACAACTGAACCAAATGACCAAATCTGTCAAGATGCTGACTAATGGAACAGATAAATTGGAAGAGATTCTTCAAGTTGGACAAAATGTGGGAAACAAATCTGGACTAGGATTTGTGGAAGCCAAGAAATCTAGTACAGACAAGAAGATCAGGCATGTTAAACAAATGTCAAAGCAGATGTCTCAACACAACTCTCAACATCAGAAACAGAGATATATGAAGAAAAAGTACCAAAGATGGAGATGTCATCATTGTGGGAGGTATGGCCACATAAAGCCCTTCTGCTTCAAATTGCATGGTTACCCTAATCAAAACTCAGGTGTTAAACCTAAGTCAAAAAAGGTACCACATACTCCTCAATGGAAGAAAAAGGCTACTGCCCTGATAGCCAACACTTCCCTGAGAGTCTCTGCAAGGGAAGGCTGGTACTTTGACAGTGGGTGCTCTAAGCACATGACTGGAATAAAGAACATTCTCAATCATGTTAAACCTCACACCACTAGTTATGTGACCTTTGGAGATGGTGCTAAAGGTGAAATCAAAGGAGTTGGTAATTTGGACTGCCCTGAAGTTCCAAATCTAAATGAAGTTCTATTAGTAAAAGGCCTGACTGCTAATCTCATTAGTATCAGTCAATTGTGTGATCTAGGATTCAAGGTCATCTTCTCAAAATTTGAATGTCTAGTAATTAATGAAAAACTAGAGGTGGTAATGAAAGGAATCAGATCCAAAGATGACTGTTACTTGTGGAAGCCTGAGAGCACTAATAACTCCACTATGTGTTCCATTACCAAAGAAGAAAAAGAGATGAAACTGTGGCACCATAAGCTTGGCCATCTTCATCTAAGAAGAATGAAAAGAACTATCTCTATGGAAGCAGTCAGAAGGATTCCAAGACTGCAAATTGATAAAAGGAGGGTTTGTGGTGAACTTCAAATTGAAAGGCTTGGTAAAAAGAGACATGTCTGTGATGTGATGAATAAACTTGAAGAAGGATGTGTTGTCAGAACCAGAAGTAATCATGACAAAGAATTTGGAAACAACAAGTTTAATAAATTCTGTTTCCCAGAAAAAATGAGTCATGAAGTCTCTTCTCCTATAACTCATCATCAAAATGGAGCTGACAAAAAGAAAAATAGGAACATACAGGAATCTGCCAGAGCTATGATTCATGTCAAAAGAATGCCCTCCCAACTCTGTGCTGAAATAGTTGCAGCTGGTAGTAGCTGTTCTCAAAATATCTGGACAAAACAGATGCTCACTGAGTATAATGTCTCACAAGATGTTGTGACATTGTATTGTGACAATCTGAATACAATCAATATTTCCAAGAACCCTATTCAGCATAGCAGGACCAAGCACATTGACCGTGTAGAGAAGAAGACAATTAAACTGGAACAAGGTGTCATCAAGCTTCAGCTAGCTGATTCTTCTACCAAGGCTCTTGTTGGAAATCAACTTGAAAACTTGAGGGGCAAGATGGGTATTTGCCAACGTGAAAAATTATAGCAATTAATTTTGCTTAAACCAAGGGTTGAAGGAGTTATTTGTGTTGAGTCTATTTTTAGTAGGTTAATCATATGTCTTTCCAACTCCTTCAAATTTGTTAGACTCTCATTTGCCTCCTACCTCTCTCGTCTTTGCAACCTATTCCTTTCTCTCAATCAAAGTTTTCTCTCAAATTGCTACTGGTGCTCTAAGTCAATCAAAATGTCTCAAACATCATCTTCAACCAAGGCGACCACTTCATCTTCATCATCTGACCAAGATTCTCGAGCAATCACCACATGCATAGATTCTGATGTCCTGGAGATCACCCCTCTCAGAGAAATGGCAACTGACCCCTCCAAAGTCAAAAAGCTGAGAACTAGGCATGCAGGAAGAGCTCAAGCTACTGATTCTGGTAATCCTTCTCATCCTTCTTCCTCTGTTCCAAATAGGGAAGGATCAGTTCAAGTTCATCAAGCAATTGCTAGGCTTGTGACAAGTATACTAAGCGGAAACCAATCTGTACCGGGGATTTCTGTCCCTTTAAATCAATCAGGAAGCCCAAATGTGGATGTCTCTGAGAATGTAGATGTCTCTGAGAATGTTATGACACAAAATGACAACATTCAAAACCCTTCAGAAAAGACTACTGATCCACCTATCATTGATGTGGATGAGGAATACTCAGACAATGATCTGATTGCCAATGTAAACCCTAGCATAGCTAGGAGAATGATGACAAGAAAGGGTAATCAGAATGATGCAAAATGTATGTCCAAAGATAAACCTGCTGTTAAGAAATCCAAGGCTGAAGGCAAGGCTGGGGTAGAATCTGTGAAAACTGGTCAGTCCAAAGGGAAGGTGAAAGCCCAAGTGTATACTGGTAGACAACCAATTACAAAGAAGAGAAAAGAACCTGAATCTTCTGATTCTGATGAGGAATCAGAGTTTGAGATTGATGCTGAAGAAATTCCTATCAGAAGGAAACTGCCCTCCAGCAAAATTGCTAGAGTTCCTGAAGTCCCAACAGACAACATCTCTTTCCACCATCCTGACAATGCAAACAGATGGAAGTATGTTTGCTTGAAGAGAATAGCTTTAGAAAGAGAGCTAAACAATGATGCCATGGAGTGCAAGGACATCATGGACCTGTTTAAGAATGCTGGACTGATGAAGACAGTGATAAAGTTTACCAAGTGTTATGAAAATCTGGTCAAGGAGTTCATAGTTAACTTGTCTAATGAATGTGCTGATGGAAGGTCAGCTGACTTTGAAAGTGTTTATGTTAGAGGAAGAAGGGTTAATTTCTCTCCATCAGAAATTAACAAATTTCTTGGAAGATCAAATGAGGATTGTCCTGAACTGGAAGTCACTGACAATGAAGTTTGTCAAACCATCACAGCAAGACAAGTGAAGTGCTGGCCCTTGAAAGGCAAGCTGAATGCCAGCAAACTTAGCATGAAATTTGCCATCCTGCACAAGATTGGTGCAGCCAACTGGGTCCCTACAAACCATAAATCAACTATCTCCACAGGATTGGGGAGATTTATTTATGCTGTGGGAACCAAGACTGTTTTTGACTATGGAAGGTATATTTTTGAACAAACTTTAAAACATGCTGGTAGTTATGCTGTCAAAGGACCAATTGCCTTTCCCTCCCTCCTTTGTGGAATTATCCTTGCACAATACCCTGATATCCTGGTGGCAAGAGATACTGCTTGCAAAAGAGCTCCTGCCCTTGGGTTGCGCTACAAACTGTTTCAGGGATCTCATGCTCCTGATATTGTCATAACATCAGCTGAGACATCTTCTGTGAAGACTCAGTCCAAAACATCTGATGTTATAGTTGTATTAAAAGAGACCTGCAAAGAACTGGAAGCTAGGAAAAAGACCCTAGAAAACCTAATTGTCAGGTTAGAAAAGGAGGAAGCTGAAGGAAACAGAAGGGAAGAGGGTGTAGAAGCTGAAGATCATCTCAATACTGAAGAAACTAGCTCCTCTGAGTCTGATGACAGTGCTTAAAGGTTGGTGGAGTTGCTGATTGGTGGAGTTGATGCTGGTCCTTGGTGGAGTTTGCAAAGTGTGTTCAGTTATGTTACTTTTTCTGGATGACTGTATAAATTTTAAGAACATGTATCTTTGGCCCATTTGTGGCTAAAGAGGGGGAGATATATTTTGGTACTTAATTAGACATTCTATTTTTCTGCAGTCATTTCTTTCTGCTGTTATCTATCTCTGATTGCTTAGGGTCTTTAGCCAAAAATCTTCCAAAGGGGGAGTTTGTAGTTGTTTAGTTATTGGCTTGCATTTTTGGTAAAACCAGGTGTGTGTGTGAATGTCATGACTGATGTCATAACATTCTAGTTTAGTTTGTACTGATTCATTAGGTACCTTTGCAGAAAAATATTATCATACAGGTGCTGCTGTTTATAAGTGTGTATCTGAGCATTTTGCAAAAAGATCACATTTACCTAAATCAGTAGACAGGTTTTCAGATGTCATAACAAATGTTAAGACATCCTAATCTGAACTAACAGTTGTGCAGTTTGGGTAATTCTGAGTTTTTTCAGGATTATGACTCAGTCTTTCCAGAACAGAAAATCTCGTGGACTTGGGGTTAACCTAGCTCAACCCTAACCTGGTTGATAAAGTCTTGTGACCTAGTCTTAAGGTCAAACGGAATTAACCCTAGATTTTTGTGGAAACCCTAACTGAAGATGCAGCTGATATATATTCAACAGAGCTGCTGTTTTGGATTGAATCCCTTTTTGACAAAAGATCATTTAGAAGCTGTATAGTTTTAACTATTGTAATCCAAGCAATTATCATTGTGATAAGTGACTTGGAATAGGTTTTAATTGTAAGGGTTGTGTATCACTCAAAGCTTTGAAGCAAGAGTGTTTGTATGTCTCTTGACTAAAGCTGTGAAGCAAAGTCAAGTTAGGTTTGTGTATCACTCAAAGCTGTGAAGCAAGAGTGTTTGTGTTGCTTGATTAAAAAGCTGTGAAGCATAATCAAGTGTATGTTTTGAAGAGTGTCTTCATCAATTCATTAGTCAAATTGTTTTATGTATCACTGCTGTGATTGAGGGGGAGTGAGTAGGAACTCAGGTTTAAGTTGTACTTAGATTGAAGTTGCATTGGGTAGGTCTTAAGTGAAAGAGATAAACTGGTTGGTTTATTCCTGAATTAATATCTCTTATAGTGGATTTCCTCCATGGCTTGGTAGCCCCCAGAGTAGGTGTTGTTGCACACTGAACTGGGTAAACAATTGACTGTGTTCTTTACTGTTTTTGTATTTACTGTCTTATAGAAAGTCAGATACGGTGTCATAACATTGAACGTGACATTGAGTATCTGCAGCCAGAATTTCAGAACCTGTCCAGAATACCATCAGAGCTAAAAGCTAGCTCCCACTCACATACTTTTTTAACAGCCAGGTAAGCACCTGCTGACTTTCATCACACTGCTAAGCATCATCAACTTTGCATGCTCAATAAACATAATGTAAATATCATGTTGCTGCTGTGTGCGTTCTGAGGATTTTCATACCTCAGAATTTTTAAGTAGGAAGTGAATCAATGTAGAACCTGCCTGTGACCTTGTTGGTTCTGTCTCCTGAAACACTTTGACATTTCCTAAAGTTCTCCCAAGCATGTTTTCTGTTTTATGGAAAAATAACAAAATTGCAGATGTTCTGGCTAGCACAGGGAGAAGCCAAGTTCTGACTTTGACGTTAGCACATCTGAAGCCTGTTTTGCTGTCAATAATATCAGAACTTCTGAGAATTATTGTATTTCCAGCAGGGTCAGAACTTCTGACTTCCCCACTAACAAACTTTTGTCTTGCAGCGCATGGGGGTCAGAACTTCTGACCTTCCCACTAACAGGTTTCTGTTTTGTAGGTGCCTGAGTCAGAAGTTCTGACTCATGCATTTTCACCAAAAGGTTGATAATCTGGCAGTAGGCCTGGGTCAGAACTTCTGACTTCCTCTCAGCAGCGCGCTAGCCCTCTCTCTCTTTCTCTCTATCTTACCTTTGTTATTTTCTTTTCTTATCTATTTTTCTCGTTGAACCACCCCATGTACAAATGTGTATCCCCATCCCCTAAATGCTGTAATAGCGTAGGATTCTACATTTCCGCCTTTTATTGCTTTCAAATATAAATGCTAGTAATTAGGATGTGTATGGCAAGATAAAATCAATGAAATAGAAAATCCTAATTTAAGATAAACTCTTGCATGCAATAAAATGCACTTGCACATAAACACCCCTAATGTATCTCCACTTGGTTGCCTAAACAAATGGCCATGATATGCATGTTAAGTATCTATTGGCAAAACAAAAACAAAACAAAAGATCATAGTCCCTCGATGACGCTATCTTGGTTGCCCATACAAAAATGATCTAGTCCCTCGTAAAATTGCTAAAGATACTTGGCAATGTTGCTATCATGGTCAATATGATGACCCGCGCCTGTCCCGTTTAACATCCTAACGCAAGGTTGTTCACCAAATACAATGATGAAACAACACTGTTAAAAGGGTTAAAAACATAAGAAAGATATTTGAGTAAAATAGGGTAGATAGCTCTTAGTTACTTGATCGAAAGCTCGCAAAAACATCCTTGTTATTTTCAAACACACCTCACAACACAAAACAATTTCAAATCAAAAATTTCAAATCTTTTCAAAAGACAAAAACACCTTTGTATACATTCAAACAAGAATCATTACAAAGGTTGCCACAACGATGGCCTCTTTTCAAAAGCATTTTCAAAAACCACACACTAAGCACCATTTCAAACAAATTGAAAAGCAAACGCAAGTGATCTAAAACTAAGAGCCCATGGATAACCATGGATAGAAAGGGTGCTAATACCTTCCCTTTCTATAATCTTCTCCCCGAACCCAAGAAAACATCTCAAAGGTCTTTCCTGTGCTTTTTGAACTTTCCTTAGGATACAATAAAAAGTCGGTGGCGACTCTTGCTAAACCGAAACATTTTGCGAACACAAACGCAAAATCCCAAGTCAGTTCTCCCACCGTATCACAATATGTTCCAAAGCCTGGAACTTAAACCTGGAGGCTACGTGGGCTTTGGAGGCAACCAAAGAGGAAAGATCATTGGCTCTAGAACAGTAGGTAATGGGAATCTTCCCTCTATAAATAATATGCTCTTAGTTGATAGATTAATGCATAACTTGTTATCCATAATCCAATTAAGTGATAATGGTTATGATATAATCTTTAATCAAAATTCATGCAAAACTGTTAGTCAGAAAGATGGAACTATCCTTTTTAATGGAAAGAGGAAAAACAACATCTATAAGATAAAACTTTCTGAACTAAAGAGTCAGAATGTAAAATGTCTTCTCTCTGTTAACAACGAGCAATGGGTTTGGCACAGAAGATTGGGGCATGTTAGTATAAGAAGAATATCTCAGATTAACAAACTCAATCTGGTCAGAGGACTTCCTAATTTGAAGTTCAGCTTAAATGCTCTGTGTGAAGCATGTCAGAAAGGCAAATTTGCAAAACCTTCTTTTAAATCTAAAAATGTTGTTTCCACCTCTAAGCCATTAGAACTTATACACATAGACTTATTTGGACCAGTAAAAAATGTGTCTGTTAGTGGCAAGAAGTATGGGTTAGTGATCATAGATTACTATAGCAGATGGACATGGGTAAAGTTCTTAAGACACAAGGACGAGTCACACTCTGTATTCGTTGTATTCTGTAACCAAGTTCAGAATGAAAAAGATCTTAGAATTGTCAAAGTCAGAAGTGATCATGGTGGAGAATTTGAAAATAAAAATTTTGAATCATTTTTTAATGAAAAAGGCATCTTGCATGACTTCTCTTGTCCTAGAACTCCCCAACAAAATGGAGTTGTAGAACGAAAGAATAGAACACTGCAAGAAATGGCCAGAACCATGTTCAATGAGACTAACATTGCTAAGATCTTCTGGGCAGAAGCAATTAACACATCAAGTTACATTCAGAATAGAATCTCTATAAGACCTATTCTGGAAAAGACTCCATATGAACTGTGGAAGAACAGAAAGCCCAACATTTCTTATTTCCATCCATTTGGATGCACTTATTTCATTGTGAATACTAAAAATTATCTGAACAAGTTTGACTCTAAAGCACAAAAGTGTGTCATGTTAGGATACTCTGAACACTCAAGAGGGTACATAGTATACAATAGAGAAACACAAATTATTGAAGAGTCAATCAGTGTTAGATTTGATGATAAGCTTGACCCTCAAAAGTCAAAGCAAAATGAATTCTTTGCAGATATAGGAGTTGAATTCATAGGTACTGAAGACAACTCATCAGAAGTTCTCAACAGAGACGCTCCAACAACCTCAAAAAGAAACGTTACAAGCAATCCAGCACCTTCCGTTGATCAACTTCAGAAAAGGCTATCCAGAAGCAGCATAGCTCACCCAGAAGATAAGATCCTGGGAAAGAAGGATGATCCAATCAAAATAAGATCAACATTCAGAAACTCTGAAGAATCCCTCATGGGACTGGTCTCTCTGATTGAACCAACAACAATTGATGAAGCGCTTCTGAACAATGACTGGATTCTGGCAATGCAGGAGGAATTAAATCAGTTGACCATAAATAACATATGGGATCTAGTTCCCAAACCAAAAGGATTCAACATCATTGGAACAAAGTGGGTGTTTAGAAACCAACTGAACGAGCAAGGAGAAGTCATCAGAAACAAAGCACGACTGGTGGCACAAGGTTATAGTCAGCAAGAGGGGATAGACTATACAGAAACCTTTGCTCCAGTCGCCAGGTTAGAATCTATCAGACTCTTAATCTCATTTGCTGTAAACAATGACATCACTCTGTATCAGATGGATGTCAAAAGTGCGTTCCTAAATGGCTATATAGATGAAGAGGTATATGTGCACCAACCCCCTGGGTTTGAGAATTCCAAACACCCTGAATATGTTTTCAAACTAAAGAAGTCACTCTATGGTCTGAAACAAGCTCCCAGAGCTTGGTATGAAAGACTAAGTAACTTCCTGTTAGAAAAGGAATTCACCAGAGGGAAAGTGGACACAACCTTGTTCTGTAAGACATTTAAGAATGACATTTTAGTGTGTCAGATTTATGCAGATGATATCATCTTTGGATCTACTAAACTCTCTATGGGAAGAGATTTTTCTAAGTGCATGCAGGCAGAGTTTGAGATGAGCTTAATGGGGGAACTCAAATTATTTCTGGGCATTCAGATAAACCAAACTCCTGAAGGAACTTACATTCATCAGAGCAAATATATCAGAGAACTTATGAAGAAATTTGATCTCTCAGAATGTAAGCTCTCAAAGACTCCAATGCACCCCACGTGCATTATGGAAAAGGAAGAGGTAAGTAAAAAGGTAGAACAAAAAATATACAGAGGTATGATTAGCTATCTCCTTTATCTAACGACTTCAAGGCCTGATATTTTATTCAGTGTTTGCTTATGTGCTAGATTCTAATCAGATCCTAGAGAATCTCACTTAATAGTAGTTAAGAGAATTTTCAAGTATCTGAAAGATACTACTAATCTGGGTTTGTTTTATAGAAAATTAAATGAATACAGCTTAGTAGGATACTGTGACGCTGACTTTGCTGGAGACAGAGTAGAGCGTAAAAGCACTTCTGGAAGCTGCCAGTTTCAGGGAGACAATCTGATCTCATGGACCAGCAAGAGACAGTCCACAATAGCTCTGTCAACAGCAGAAGCTGAATACATAACAGCTGCTGGATATAGCACTCAAATGCTCTGGATGAAAAGTCAACTTGAAGACTTCAACATATTAGAGAGTAACATTCCTATCTTCTGTGATAACACTTCAGCTATATGTCTCAGTAAGAATCCTATTTTGCATTCTAGGGCTAAGCATATAGAAATAAAACATCACTTTATTAGGGACTATATTCAGAAAGGAATTCTTACCTTAAAATTTATTGACACAGACCACCAATGGGCTGATGTGTTTACAAAACCCCTTTCTGAAGATAAATTCAATTTTATTCTGAAACATCTCAACATGAAGTTATGCCCAGAATAAAATGTTTTATTTTCATATCTGAACCCTCATAACTTTATTGTTTTCTGTGAACATCTGATCAACTTATCTTCAGAAGTTAGAAGTACAGTTGCCTCATAATCTATCTATGAAGATTTGAACGTTTCATTTCAAGGATAGAGGCGTGTGAAGGGGTGAAAAACACAAGAAGGGGGGGTTGAATTGTAAAACTGGAATCTTAAAGCAAATGACAAGGTATTTTTATCCTGGTTCGTTTGATCTCAAACTACTCCAGTCCACCCGTCAAGGTGATTTCGCCTCTCTCCAACGAGGTCTTAATTCACTATATTCAACTGAATACAAATCTGCTTTAACAACTGCTAAAGCCTTCTTGATTCAAACCACAATCCGGTTTGTCAAGGCAACACTTTCTTACAAAGGTGTAAAATAATGTGTGTGAATGTTTTCTACAAAACTATATCACAACTGTGATGTTTACACAAATGAAGCTTAGAAACTTAGAATGCTAAACACTAATGGAGTATCAGAGTTTGTTGGTTTAGCAAAACTGGTAGATGAAGATTATTGTTCAGCTTTGTGCGTGTAGAGAGTTTGGAAGCATTAGCCATGATAATCTTCGAAGCTTGGTTTATATAGCATTTGAGAAGATGAACGTTGAAGCAAATATTCTTGATTCAATGCTAATAACAAGCTTTCCTTTTTGAGCAGATCTTGTCTGGAATGAGGCCGTTGGAATTGATTAGCGTTCAATGCACAGTACCGTTGCTTCTTCAATGCACGATCTGGCTTGGCTCATTCTGATTCTGCTTCGCTGCTGATGAACTATTTGATTCTGTATCAGAGTGTTTTACGCGCAGTTCTATTCATCAAGCTTCAGCATGTGCAAGCGTTGATCATCTGATCTTGACGTTCTGATTCAGCAACTTCTGATGCTGGTGTATGAAAACATATTCTGATGCTGAGAACGTGATCTTGCTTATTTTAATCAGCATATCTGCAAATCAGAGCATAGTAATTTTAGGCAGCATATAATTCAATCATGAAATATTTAACTACTATATCTTTTCACTTTGTTATCATCAAAACTTAAATATAGGGTACTAGATTCAAACATTGTTCTAACAATCTCCCCCTTTTTGATGATGACAAAAACTAGATATTTTAAATGGAAAAATAACGTGAAAAGTTATCAGAGCTATGTATCAGAATAAGAAGTACGGAGAAGTCAGAGTTTAAGAGATACTCCCCCTGAGTTTGTTACTTCCCTTTGATATGCGTGTTCTTCAGAGTCAGATCTTTTTCTATCTTTGAGCATCAGATTATAGGTCTTTGACTTATCAGAGAGCAGAGCTTTGCTTCGGATCAGAGTGTTGGGACGATCAGAGCTTCATATATCAGAACTTCATATTTGATCAGAGCAACATGAGCTTCTACATTTTGATCAGATCTTCTAGCTTCTAGTCTTCATAGTGTTCAAGAGCTTCCTTGTACCTGTAGACTTAAAAACAAAACAGAAAAACATTTCAAGTAATAGAGTTAGAATGTTTGAGAGTTTCTGTCTAGTTAGCCGTTATTGATTTTAAATATCATTCTTGTTCTCCCCCTTTTTGTCAGCAATCAAAAAGTGCTGGTGATGTGCTAAAATAATTTAGATCAGAAAAACTAATTATATTAAAATAGTTCAGAATCAGAGCAAAATAGCATTACAAAACATAGTCAAAACAATACATCAGAAAAATGAAGAAAACATAGAGAATGTTATGCATGAAAAAATTTTAAGGTTGTGGGGGCATGCGTGAGAACAGGCTTTCCAGCATTGCTTGAATCTTTTCAGAAGTTTCATTCTGCTTCTGAACCATGGTGACAACAGTGTCAATTTTGCTGTCCTGAACATTCATTCTTGCTTCCATCTTCTGATCATTCTCTTCCATCCGCTGCTGTAGACGCAAGTCATTCAGCCTTAATTCTTCCAGAGCCTGCCTGTCCAAGGCAGCTTGAGAACTTTCAGCAGGAGGAAGCTTCTCAGAACTTTCAGCTACATCTTCTGCTGGATTTTCTTCCTGAAGAGTCTTGTCTTCTTCTGATGGTTGCACCTGTGCAGCTTGCTCTTTCTCAGACCAGGATTCACTGTCCAGAGGGAGCACAACTTCTTGAGGCAGCTGACTCTCAACTTCCTTCAGCAGCATGCTAAAGTTCTGTTGAGCCTGCTCGTAGTTGACGTCCTGCAGCTTGAGTGCTTCAGTACGTACCCATACTCTGAACTGTGACCAGAGCTGATCAGAAGCAGCTGGGTCGATCATCCCCGGACAGACTTGCTTCAAAGAAGCAATCCATTGCAGCATACCTGTTTCAAAGTCCAAAATACCAGAGCCAACATCTAATTGCTTTGGTTTGGGAATGGCCAATTTGTGTCTTAAATCAGCAAGACGTTCAAGACTTGTTAAGTCAATGAAAGTTTTGCTGGGGTTTTCAGAGGATTGGTTTTCAGAGGTGTGCTGAGGTGCTGTTTGTTTTGGAGGATGGTTATCAGAGTCAGAGGATATATCTATTGGAGTGGTTGGAGTTTTTGGAGGTGTTGATTCCTCTGATGATGGTAACTGGGGTCTGACAATGGTGGTTCCACATGGCAACTGTATTGCCAGCAGTGAAGGTTGAGGTGAGTGGGGATCAGAATGATGAGGAGATGGGGTTTCATAGCGGTGAAACTCTGTTTGTGGTGAGGGTGGATTATTTTCTGGTTGAGGAGGTGGAATCTCTGATTGCTCAGGGATCAGAGGTTCTTCTGTGATTGGTTGTTGAGATTGTGGTTCTGGTTCTGGTTGATGTTCTGGTTGTATTTCTGGTTCAGGTTGAATTTCTGGTTCAGGTTGTGGAGGAGGAATATTTGGTGGTTCAGAGTGAGGTTGAACAGAAGCATGTTCACGCTCAATATCAGCTAGCACTCTATCAAGTGCTGGTGTTGTAGAAACAGTTGATTGTTTGGTAATTTTGATTGGAATTTTAATTCTGGTTCTTCTGAGTTGTAAGGCCTCAGAAGGGTCTTCTGGTATGGTTTCATCAATAGTGGGGATTGGAATGGATATTCTGTGAGAGGTTTGAGGAGGAGCAACAGATGTTGGAATAGTAGATGAAATTGAAATAGGGGCAGCAGATGAATTACCTCGTTTCTTTGGAGTCTGATGAGATGATCCTTCTGCTTTCCTCTTCTTTGTCTTCTTCTGAGTCACTTCGGGTTGGGGTTGACTCAGATCTTTGATCTTCAGCTTTGAACCTGCATCTTCTTCCTTGTATGAATCTGGATACTTGAGAAACATATCAGGTTGGGATTCCATTTCAGAAAATCTTGGGAAATTACTCAGAGGCACTCTTCTTCTGGAGATGTCAGCAGTTGAAGAAGCTCTGGGTTCCTTCCTGATATTTTCTATCAGCTTCATCTTTTTCAGGTTCTTAGCGTTCAGCGGTTTTCCAACAGTTGGTTCAAAATTGCCCAGCACTTTAGCTTCGCTCAGATAATCTATCAGCTTATTCTCTGTCAGAATATCTGATATGAGCCTCCCAAACGGTATCCAGTCCCTTTTGGTCCTTTCTTCTTCTCTAGTCTCTTTCACACTAGTCTTCAGATGGTTGAACAGGAAGTGTGCCAGATTGATCTTCACCCTCTGATCAATAAAGTAGATCAGAAATTGCTGATCCACGTTTATATAATCAGGAGAGCTTGTTGGCTTCCTGTGATTGAAACAGCCCAGAACAATCTTGGCCCATACTCTGCAGTGATCCTTCAGATCCTTGATTTTGCTGCTGGGAAATCCAAGAGTGAAAATGCAGTTGGCTACCACACCTATATCAGGGCATCTATCGGCCATGTCCACACAACGGACTCCACCACCACTTTGACCAATTAACCTAGCAATGAGGTCTTCAGAAATTATTATCTTCTTTCCCATGACAGAAGAGATGACTAGATGTTTATGAATCTTGGCGTGAATCCAAAATTCCTTGACAAGCTCTGGGAAGGTTGGTCCAACCAGCCTGTCGAAATACCTCTCCCACTTTTGAGCCTTGATTTCATCAGTTAGGTCAAATCCATTATCCTTCAAACTTTCGAAATCGACGATTAACTCAGAGAGAACCTCAAGATTCTTTACCGATGTGAGAAGAGTTCTGGTAGGCACCTGATACTGCTCAGAGGTTTCTTTCTTCTGATTTCCTGCAGAAATGCTGGAGGATGCCATTGTTCTCACACAAAAAAGCTTGAGAATGATTTGAGAGAAAAAAGGTTTTAAGAAGATAACTCAGAAATATGCAGAGAATACTTAAGAGATTATGAGAAAGCGTAAAGAATAAGATTGAAGAATAATGTGCTTAAATAAAGATTTCAAAAATTATTTTGAAAAATTAAACGTTTTTAAGAGAGAGAAAAAAATAATGATTACCATTAACAAGCGTGATTACTTTTGCATTAAATGCTTGCTGATTTTGGGGGATTTGAGAAAGATACTTAAAAACGGTTACCAGACATGTGTCTCAATGCACCCAGTCAGCGCTTTCCTTTCTCAGAAGCGTGCACGCGTTCTGCTTTAGGGATTTGCTGATGATTGGATGACACTTGTTTGATGTAGTGATCAGCACGTCTGTATTTGAGATTAGACTCTCAGATCTTTAGACTTGCATCTGATACAATCTGCATGTTCTATCTTTCTGAAAGAAGATTGATCAGAAGTTCACAGTAATATAATTACATTCTGAAAGATAAAAATATGGAATTAAAACATTTTCATTCTGGGCATACTTTCATGCTGAGATGTTTCAGAATGAAATTGAACCTATCTTCTGAAAGGGGTTTAGTAAAGATATCAGCCCATTGATGGTCTGTATCTATAAATTTCAAGTTTAAAATACCTTTCTGAATATAGTCCCTAATGAAATGATGTTTTATTTCTATATGTTTAGCTCTAGAATGTAAAATAGGATTCTTACTTAAGCAAATAGCAGAAGTATTATCACAAAGAATAGGAATGTTACTCTCAAAAATCTGGAAGTCTTCAAGCTGACTTTTCATCCAGAGCATTTGTGTGCTACATCCAGCTGCTGCTATGTACTCAGCTTCTGCTGTTGACAGAGCAATAGTTGATTGCCTTTTGCTGGACCACGAGATCAGATTTTCTCCCAGAAACTGGCAGCTTCCAGAAGTACTTTTTCGTTCCACTCTGTCTCCAGCAAAATCAGCATCACAGTAGCCTACTAAGCTGTAATCACTAGATTTTCTATAAAACAAACCCAGATTAGTAGTACCTTTCAGATACTTGAAAATTCGCTTAACAACTGTTAAGTGAGATTCTCTAGGATCTGATTGGAATCTAGCACAAATGCATACGCTGAATAAAATATCAGGTCTTGAAGCAGTCAGATAAAGGAGAGAACCAATCATACCTCTGTAAACTTTCTGTTCTACGCTTTTGCTTACCTCTTCTCTTTCCAGAATGCACGTGGGATGCATTGGAATCTTTGATGGCTTACATTCTGAGAGGTCAAATTTCTTCAGAAGATCTCTGATGTATTTGCTCTGATGAATGTAAGTTCCCTCTGGAGTTTGATTGATCTGAATTCCTAGAAAGAATTTCAGTTCCCCCATGAGGCTCATCTCAAATTCTGCCTGCATACACTTAGCAAATTTTCTTCCAAGAGAAGGATTAGTAGAACCAAAAATAATATCATCAACATAAATTTGACAGACTAAAATGTCACTCTTAACTGTTTTACAGAATAGAGTAGTGTCCACTTTCCCTCTGGTGAATTCATTTTCAAGCAGAAAGTTACTTAGCCTTTCATACCAAGCTCTGGGAGCTTGTTTCAGACCATACAGTGACTTTTTCAGTTTGAAAACATGTTCTGGATGTTTTGTATTTTCAAAACCTGGGGGTTGGTGAACATAAACTTCTTCTTCTATATAACCATTTAAGAATGCACTTTTGACATCCATCTGATACAGAGTGATGCCTCTATTAACAGCAAATGAGATTAAAAGTCTGATAGATTCTAACCTGGCGACTGGGGCAAAGGTTTCTGTATAGTCTATCCCCTCTTGCTGACTATAACCTTGTGCAACCAGTCGTGCCTTGTTTCTGACGACTTCACCTTGTTCATTAAGCTTGTTTCTGAACACCCATCTTGTTCCAATGACGTTGAATCCTTTTGGTCTTGGAACGAGATCCCATACGTCGTTTCTGGTGAATTGATTCAGCTCTTCTTGCATTGCCAGAATCCAGTCATTATCCAGAAGTGCTTCATCAATAGAAGAGGGTTCAATCAGAGACACAAGTCCCATCAGAGTTTCTTCAGAGTTTCTGAAGCTTGCTCTTGTTCTGATTGGATCTTCCTTTCTTCCTAGGATAGTCTCTTCTGGGTGATCCAAACTGCTTCTGGGTAATCTCTTCTGAGGTTGATCAGCAGCAGTTGTAGGATTTCTAGCATTGCTTCTTTCAGACGTTGAAGGAATGTCTGTGTTGAGAGCTTCTGATGACTTGTCTTCAGAACCTGCAAATTCAATTTCTATACCTGCAAGATTTTCATTCTGCTTTGACTTTTCAGAGTCAAGCTTGTCATCAAAACGAACACTGATTGATTCTTCCACAATCTGTGTTTCTGTATTGTATACTCTGTACCCTCTTGAGCGTTCAGAGTATCCTAACATAATACACTTCTGTGCCTTAGAATCAAACTTGTTCAAATAATTCTTAGTATTTAACGTATAGAAAGTACATCCAAATGGATGAAAATACGAAATGTTGGGCTTTCTGTTCTTCCACAATTCATATGGAGTCTTTTCCAGAATAGGTCTTATTGAGATTCTATTCTGAATGTAGCACGCTGTGTTTATTGCCTCTGCCCAGAAAGTCTTAGCAACGTTTGTCTCGTTGATCATGGTTCTGGCCATTTCTTGCAATGTTCTGTTCTTTCGTTCTACAACTCCATTTTGTTGGGGAGTTCTAGGACAAGAGAAATCATGCAGAATGCCTTTGTCATTAAAGAATGACTCAAAATCTTTATTTTCAAATTCTCCACCATGATCACTTCTGACTTTAACGATTCTAAGATCTTTTTCATTCTGAACTTGGTTACAGAAGGTAACAAACACAGAGTGTGACTCGTCCTTGTGTCTTAAGAACTTTACCCATGTCCATCTGCTATAGTCATCTATGATTACTAACCCATACTTTTTGCCACTGACAGAAGCAGTCTTAACTGGTCCAAATAAGTCAATGTGCAGAAGTTCTAATGGCTTAGAGGTAGAAACAACATTTTTGGATTTAAAAGAGGGTTTTGCAAATTTGCCTTTCTGACATGCTTCACACAGAGCATCTGAAGTGAACTTCAAATTTGGAAGTCCTCTGACCAGATTGAGTTTGTTAATCTGAGATATTCTTCTCATACTAACATGCCCCAATCTTCTGTGCCAGATCCACTGCTCGTTGTTAACAGACAGAAGACATTTTACGTTCTGACTCTTTAGTTCAGAAAGTTTGATTTTGTAAATGTTGTTTTTCCTCTTACCATTAAATAGGATAGTCCCATCTTTCTGACTAACAGCTTTACATGATTTTTGATTAAAGATTATATCATAACCGTTATCACTTAATTGACTTATGGATAACAGGTTATGCATCAATCCATCAACAAGCAGAACATTATTAATAGAGGGAAGATTTCCGTTACCTACAGTTCCAGAGCCAATTATCTTTCCCCTCTGATTGCCTCCAAAGCCAACGTGGCCTCCAGGCTTAAGTTCCAGGCTTTGGAACATATGCCTTCTTCCCGTCATGTGTCGTGAGCAGCCAGAGTCCAGGTACCATGACTGGTGTTTCTGACTTGCTGCTAAAGATATCTGCAACATGTATTATTTTATCCTTAGGTACCCAGATCTTCTTGGGTCCTGATTTGTTAGTTTTACCAAAACTCTGGTTGAATTTTGGTTTCACAAAGTGATTACTACTAGTATATTTGATGTCATGTGTGTGACCATACACAAAGTGTGAATTTAGAGGAGTGTGTTTAATGGTTAAATCCATGACATTTTTAGGTGTAGGAACCTTACCTAGGTATCCTATTCCTTTCCTGCCGTTTCTGCTAACTCCATAGATCATTGAAGCCATTCTGCTTCTATCTATGCTTTTAGCAAGGAACTTCTGGAAACTATGATCATACTCCTTGATGATCTCATCAGCGTTGCTGGGAGTTTCAGCAATTGGTTCCTTCTGAGAGTTTTGTAAAGAGTTTTCTAATTTTAAAATTTTATCTCTCAGCTCAGAGTTTTCCAATTTGAGACTCTCAGACTTATTAGAGTCAGATTCAAGAGTCCTTTTCAGGTCTCTGAATTTAGCTCTAATCTGCTGATAACGTTCCAGAATTTCATTGAGGCTTTCAGCAAGTTCAGCCTTTGTAAAATTAACAGCGAAGTTAGGGAATACCTCTTCTGTGTCTGATTCTGAGTCTGAGTCAGAAGCTTCACTGTCATCTGGAATGTTAACCATGAGCGCTATGTTCGCCCTTTCATCATCTGATTCTGAGTCAGCTTCAGACGAGTCAGAGTCATCCCATGTGGCCATGAGACTTTTCTTCTTCTCTCTTCCAAACTTCTTTTTGGGCTTTTCCCTCTGAAGCTTTGGACAGTCACTCTTGTAGTGTCCTTGCTCATTGCACTCGTAGCAGATGATGTCTTTTGTATTTGGCTTCTTGCTACCGGAGGAGCCTTCAGATCTTCTGTATCCAGAGGAAGAATCTGTCCTTCTGTATCTGGAAGAAGACTCGTTCTGATCAGATCTTCTGGGATTCCTGAACTTCCTTTGTCTTTGCTTCCACAGTTGATTTACTCTTCTGGAGAGAAGGGAAAGCTCGTCTTCTTCTGATGAGGATCCATCAGATGTTTCTTCAACTGCCTGCAAAACTTTAGATTCAGATTTTCTGTTAGATTTTAAAGCTATAGGCTTACCTTGCTTCTGAGGCTCGTCAGCTTCCAGCTCTATCTCATGACTTCTGAGGGAGCTTATAAGTTCCTCCAGAGTGATTTTGTTGAGATCTTTCGCCAGCTTCAGAGCAGTAACCATAGGCCTCCACTGCTTGGGTAAACTTCTGATTATCTTCTTGACATGGTCAGCAGTAGAGTATCCCTTGTCCAGAACTTTGAGACCGGCTACCAGAATCTGGAATCTAGAGAACATAGTTTCAATGGATTCAGATTCTTCCATTTTAAACGCCTCATACTTCTGAATGAGCGCCAGAGCTTTTGTTTCTTTGACTTGAACGTTGCCCTCGTGCGTCATTCTGAGAGAATCAAAGATGTTCTTAGCTGTGTCTCTGTTGGAGATCTTCTCATACTCAGTATAGGAGATAGCACTGAGGAGGATGGTTCTGGCCTTATGGTGATTCTTGAAATCACGCTTTTGTTGATCAGTCATTGATTTTCTTTCAATCTTCTGACCAGTTGCATTCACAGGGTGCGTGTATCCATCTGTCACCATATCCCACAGATCAGCATCATGTGCTAGAAAGAAGCTTTCAATTCTGTCTTTCCAGTAATCAAAGTTTTCTCCATCAAAGACTGGAGGTTTGCCGCTGAATCTGTCTCTGTCCTCATTGGTGTCATTGCTGAAATGAGAGTTGTTTCCTGCCATTGTGTTTTTCTGACGCTGGATCTTGTACTGACACGGTTAAGTGTTTTAGCTCAGAACCAGGCGCTCTGATGCCAATTGAAGGGGTGAAAAACACAAGAAGGGGGGGGTTGAATTGTAAAACTGGAATCTTAAAGCAAATGACAAGGTATTTTTATCCTGGTTCGTTTGATCTCAAACTACTCCAGTCCACCCGTCAAGGTGATTTCGCCTCTCTCCAACGAGGTCTTAATTCACTATATTCAACTGAATACAAATCTGCTTTAACAACTGCTAAAGCCTTCTTTATTCAAACCACAATCCGGTTTGTCAAGGCAACACTTTCTTACAAAGGTGTAAAATAATGTGTGTGAATGTTTTCTACAAAACTATATCACAACTGTGATGTTTACACAAATGAAGCTTAGAAACTTAGAATGCTAAACACTAATGGAGTATCAGAGTTTGTTGGTTTAGCAAAACTGGTAGATGAAGATTATTGTTCAGCTTTGTGCGTGTAGAGAGTTTGGAAGCATTAGCCGTGATAATCTTCGAAGCTTGGTTTATATAGCATTTGAGAAGATGAACGTTGAAGCAAATATTCTTGATTCAATGCTAATAACAAGCTTTCCTTTTTGAGCAGATCTTGTCTGGAATGAGGCCGTTGGAATTGATTAGCGTTCAATGCACAGTACCGTTGCTTCTTCAATGCACGATCTGGCTTGGCTCATTCTGATTCTGCTTCGCTGCTGATGAACTATTTGATTCTGTATCAGAGTGTTTTACGCGCAGTTCTGTTCATCAAGCTTCAGCATGTGCAAGCGTTGATCATCTGATCTTGACGTTCTGATTCAGCAACTTCTGATGCTGGTGTATGAAAACATATTCTGATGCTGAGAACGTGATCTTGCTTATTTTAATCAGCATATCTGCAAATCAGAGCATAGTAATTTTAGGCAGCATATAATTCAATCATGAAATATTTAACTACTATATCTTTTCACTTTGTTATCATCAAAACTTAAATATAGGGTACTAGATTCAAACATTGTTCTAACAGCGTGAAGTTCACATCATCAAACATTTGTCATCCTCTCACAAGCTACCTTATGAGGCTGAACACGCGTTCAAATTCTGAAGGGTCCAAGGCTCTGATTGGATGCATTGAGACACTTGTTAGTGGTAACCGTTCAATATCTTTCTAAATCCCCTAATTTTAGGTTTCATTAATTCATATAATCATTACTTATTTTCTTGCTTACTGTTTACATTTTCAAAAAACCTATATAAACTCAACTTACTATTTCATTCATTCACATTTTACTCTCTTCTATATTCTCTCTTGTTTCAAGTTTCGTTTTCAAAAAACCCTTTCCATTTTCTTCAACGAACCTGTGTGAACAATGGCATCATCATCAAGTCTCAAGAATCTCAGTGCTCCAGAATCCTCTTCAACAGAACAATATGAATAACCCATTAGAACGCTTCTCACTCCTGTTGACAACCTGGAAGTTCTCTCTGAATTGATCATTGATTTTGAAAGTTTACAAGAAAACGAGTTGATCGCGACTTTATCGTCTAAATTAATCGGGAGACTGCAAGTGCACAGTCCTATCGCGTAGTTTTAAAAGATATCGAACCCACAGAGACTATAAATCGATCTATTGTTATCCTAAGTTACGGTACACAGCTAAGGCGAATAGTTCTTTTAGAATATTGGTTAAGGAATATAAATATAAATAAAACGGATATCGGTATGTACTTCGTTAACACTAGAGAATCCGGCTTTCCACAAGCTTATTTTCTAAAAATGATAATAATATCTTTTTCAGCAAAAAGTATTTATTCAAAAATCTATTCTCAAACTTTCGCTCTATTGAAGTAAATTATAATTTTAAACTCTGATGTATGCTTTCGCTATCCCATTGATTTTAAAATTACTTTTTGAAAATAAATAAAGTTTAATTGGTTTTAAAACGCTGTCGCAGTCTTTAAAAACAATACCTAGTATCTACTATCTGATTCTAAACCTCAAACCGTCGCTCTATTGGTTTCTAATCTTAGTCGGTTTATTAACCTCAAACTGTCGCTCTGTTGGTTTCTAAACCTTTTTAACAAAATAAACTAGATAACTAAATCAGAAAAAGTGTTTATTTTATAAGATATAATCAAGCCTGTTTATTCCGGATCCATTCAAATTAACTCGTTACATACCGATATTTAAATAATTTAGCCAGACATACTCATAAAAGCAGACATGAATACATTAAAGGAATTAACATTCGTAAATAAATTCATGGCTAAATAAATATCTCTCATGCAAATAATTAATTAAATAAATTAAAATAATTATATTAAGAACCTGGATATAATAATGCTTGAATAATCTTGTTCTTCGAAATAAACGAGCATTCCCCCACAAGTCGGTTGGATCTGCTCAGAGACTTCTTGAATTGAAAAGAAAAATTACGACAAGAAATAAAAAAGGCACTGGGTCTAACGTAAGGTTAGATCAGTGAAAATTATAGAAACTTAAACTAAAATAAAAACTAAAGAAAGAAACCGAACTAGAAAAGTATGGTAGAAATACAAAACTGAAAAGAAAATACGAAAACAGAAAAATAAAGAAAGACTAAATAACGGTTGTTCGGTAAAATTGCCGACCCTTGCTCTGAAGGTTGAACTTGTATTTATAGGCTTCATTTGTAACTTCCCGCTTCCATGTTGTACGAAGGCTAGTGGAGATCATGGGAATAACTACCAGAATCATGGGAGAACATGGGAATAACTACCAAAATCATGGGAGAACATGGGAATAACTACCAAAATCATGGGAGAACATGGGAATAACTACCAGAATCATGGGAGAACATGGGACACATATCCATGACGTGAGGATTATTTCTTTGTATAATTATTTCTTTCTTCTTAACTCCTCCTTTTTGCTATATCACCCCTTTTGCTTCATTTCTTTGGCTTTTTAATCCGATTTTCCCTCAATTCCTTTCTTTTCTCAATTTATCTTTTATTTAATACAAATACCTGAAACAAAAGAAATACCAACGTAATACAACAATAAAATAGAATAAATAAATAAAAATACTAATATTATCTATGAAAATTAAGCCAAATATGTTATATAAATTCGTGTTATCAACACCCCTATACTTAAACCTTTGCTTGTCCTCAAGCAAAAATTAAAAATGAAAAATTACTTAAGCATAAGTCAAACGTAGATATAAAACACAATTCAATTCGTATTTGGTTGCAGGTCAATTCTTTTGTTTGGATAACTCAAGTTCAGACTTCGACACCAAAATTACTGTAGTGACACTAGATACCCCCATTTATGCAGACCAAATTAAGTCATGAATTATAACTCGACCTAATAATTTCGTTTCGTTTCACCCGTTTTCATTCTGGTGCAATCACATTAAGCCCTTTACCTTACGCGCACATAGTGGAGTAACCGGTTAGTGACTTTGATCTTTATAATCTAGCTTGGAGTTCTGGTAGTTATATTTGGTACTCCTTTATCCAATTACAAATTGTGGGGGATCGGACCGTCGTCCGCCCTACCAAGTTCAGCACCAGAGACCACTGAACCAATTCATAATGGTTGTTTGCATAAATATTTTATAGTTTCTGCAACCGTTGAATTAAATGATCTGGTAAGGATCATCTAACTTAATAAGTGCATCTTCTAATAAAAATTTCTCTTTAAAAATCTTGATCAAACACTTATATTCATCGATTCTCCACGTAGTTTGTCGTTCAAGGAGGTGCTGACTGCTTTTATAAACTACTCGGGATTACTTTAAAACTAAGTCTTAAGGTGTTGGTATAATAAGTACTTAAATCAATCTAACACGTTGGGGTATTGAAGTGTTATGATGATAATAATTTTGCTTTAGTCGCGCTCGAGTTCTTATTTATAAAAATAAGCAACCTTAATACTAGTTGAATATATTAATATAACGTTTGAATTTTTTCGTTATGGCTCAAGAATATGGAGGAATTCGAATAAGCACGAGAATTTTACATAAAAGGCTAAAATTTCATAAACATGTATTTTATTAAATGGAAATTTCGCAGTACATAGGAAAAAAAAAGGAAACTAAAAGGGGATACTAAATAGAGCAAAGATAATAAAAACGAAGTAAGAAATGTTCTGACTCCCCTAAACTTAAAGTAAGCATTATCCTCAATGCGATAGTACCAGGAGAAATCAGAAAAGAGAAGGGTGATCACTCGTCGCTTGGAGAATTTTGTCCTCTTGCTCCTCTATTTTTATTTCGTTGTCCTCTACGTCTATCAGAGTCGTAATCATGCAATCCATCGATTCTAAGGTTTAAGGCATGTATGGACTCGTTGAAATCTTCCATTTGATTTGATATCGCTTCGTAATTGCGGTTATTCCAATGTGCGTAGTCGTGTTGGTCATATATATATATATATATATATATATATATATATATATATATATATATATATATATATATATATATATATATATATATATATATATATATATATATATATATATATATATATATATATATATATATATATATATATATATATATATATATATATATATATATATATATATATATATGTATAATAGATAAATCTAGAATTTTAATTAATAGTATATATATATAATTCTAGTATATAATGCATTATGATTGATACTATAAATATTGGGAAGTATTAGTTCAGTATATTAATACGAGACGGGGAAATACGATAATTAAAATAATACTCAATTATAATTATAAATATTAACGTGAATTATTTAATTGAGTATAATTATCAGTATTACGGGGAAATAGTTCAAACGCATCAGATGAAAGGGTGCAACCGATAATCGACTTAAATATAAATTTTAACATAAAATAGAAAAAAAATGAAAATATGGAAGAGAAAATTTAAAATTAGAAACCAGGACGACTACTGGTTGATTTTCCATGGCCACTTATCAAGCCATCTCACATATCCCTCACCTTTTCTTTTCTTTCTTCTGTAGGGTGGTTTATTCTTTCGAAATTGTGGTAGTGGTTCTGGATCTATCATAAGTATAAGTTTTTCAAATTTGGGCTTAGTGATTTCATCCATCGCCTCATAAGTTAACCTCACCCTTTTAACAGCAATTATACCATTAATTTTATGGTCCTCTAATTTTCGCTTTTTAGGAAAGACTTCAAATAGTGGTGCATTAATGTGGATATTTTTTAATACCTCAACATACGTTTTAAATTGGGAGTCTACCGGAGTTTCCATAAAAATTTTCGGGAAAGAAATCAGTGGGATGTAGTGATTTGGGATTACAATTTGCGCTTCCTTCTCTACCTCGTTTACAACCTCCTTTTCGAACAGCGTTGGTGAATCTGTCTCAATCTCCACTAGTTTCTCGTCAGAACTTTCCTTGGCCGCAATATCACTCTCTTCAAACTCATCATCACTCTCTAGATTTTCAAATAGTTTTTCTATAATGGTTGTTTCAACATCCACATCTTCTTTGGGGAATGGTCCTAGAAGGTTTTGTTCAAGTTGGGAGATTTGAGTTTCTAAGGCCAAGTTGTGAGTCGTGAGGGACTCAACCACAACGGTTAGTTGGCTAAGGTTTTCATTATTTTGAAGACTTTGTTTTCTTGCCTCTTCATTTTGGATAGTTTGTGTTTCTATAAAATGCTCAATCGTAGACTCTAACCTAGCGTTGGTTATCATCTCATCAGAATCCTCTATTGGTGTTTCGAAGTTAAAATCTTGCGATTCTTCAGAGTCTTGGAAGTAAGTTAAAGTCTCCTTTTGTGTTTCCCCTAAGTGTTTTATCATCCTAGATGTTTCATTAAAATTTTTCATTAATATTTCGAGATCAGATTTATATGGTTCAGGTGATTCTTCAAAATATTGGGTGTGGTAATTATAGAGAGAATTGGGTTGAGGAAAAGTTTGGTTGAAATTATAAGTTTCTTGTGGTTCCTCAAAATGTGGGGATTGGTAGTTTTGGAGGTAATTTGGGTAAGAGTAGGTTTGTGAAGCATTGAAATCTTCCATCAGTATTTCAAGGTTGGATCTATGATATTCTTGTGGTTCCTCAAAATACTGATAATGGGCGTAGGAAAAATTTGGGTTATACATAGTAAATAAAGTAAAGGTGCCTTAGTCTATACGGTGTAACACCAGAGTTACAATATCGACTTAAATAGTCCCCAGTAACGGCGCCAAAAACTTGATCACGACTTTATCGTCTAAATTAATCGGGAGACTGCAAGTGCACAGTCCTATCGCGTAGTTTTAAAAGATATCGAACCCACAGAGACTATAAATCGATCTATTGTTATCCTAAGTTACGGTACACAGCTAAGGCGAATAGTTCTTTTAGAATATTGGTTAAGGAATATAAATATAAATAAAACGGATATCGGTATGTACTTCGTTAACACTAGAGAATCCGGCTTTCCACAGGCTTATTTTCTAAAAATGATAATAATATCTTTTTCAGCAAAAAGTATTTATTCAAAAATCTATTCTCAAACTTTCGCTCTATTGAAGTAAATTATAATTTTAAACTCTGATGTATGCTTTCGCTATCCCATTGATTTTAAAATTACTTTTTGAAAATAAATAAAGTTTAATTGGTTTTAAAACGCTGTCGCAGTCTTTAAAAACAATACCTAGTATCTACTATCTGATTCTAAACCTCAAACCGTCGCTCTATTGGTTTCTAATCTTAGTCGGTTTATTAACCTCAAACTGTCGCTCTGTTGGTTTCTAAACCTTTTTAACAAAATAAACTAGATAACTAAATCAGAAAAAGTGTTTATTTTATAAGATATAATCAAGCCTGTTTATTCCGGATCCATTCAAATTAACTCGTTACATACCGATATTTAAATAATTTAGCCAGACATACTCATAAAAGCAGACATGAATACATTAAAGGAATTAACATTCGTAAATAAATTCATGGCTAAATAAATATCTCTCATGCAAATAATTAATTAAATAAATTAAAATAATTATATTAAGAACCTGGATATAATAATGCTTGAATAATCTTGTTCTTCGAAATAAACGAGCATTCCCCCACAAGTCGGTTGGATCTGCTCAGAGACTTCTTGAATTGAAAAGAAAAATTACGACAAGAAATAAAAAAGGCACTGGGTCTAACGTAAGGTTAGATCAGTGAAAATTATAGAAACTTAAACTAAAATAAAAACTAAAGAAAGAAACCGAACTAGAAAAGTATGGTAGAAATACAAAACTGAAAAGAAAATACGAAAACAGAAAAATAAAGAAAGACTAAATAACGGTTGTTCGGTAAAATTGCCGACCCTTGCTCTGAAGGTTGAACTTGTATTTATAGGCTTCATTTGTAACTTCCCGCTTCCATGTTGTACGAAGGCTAGTGGAGATCATGGGAATAACTACCAGAATCATGGGAGAACATGGGAATAACTACCAAAATCATGGGAGAACATGGGAATAACTACCAAAATCATGGGAGAACATGGGAATAACTACCAGAATCATGGGAGAACATGGGACACATATCCATGACGTGAGGATTATTTCTTTGTATAATTATTTCTTTCTTCTTAACTCCTCCTTTTTGCTATATCACCCCTTTTGCTTCATTTCTTTGGCTTTTTAATCCGATTTTCCCTCAATTCCTTTCTTTTCTCAATTTATCTTTTATTTAATACAAATACCTGAAACAAAAGAAATACCAACGTAATACAACAATAAAATAGAATAAATAAATAAAAATACTAATATTATCTATGAAAATTAAGCCAAATATGTTATATAAATTCGTGTTATCACGAGTTTAATCTCTATGAAGACGTAACTGCATAGGGTTGGAACAAATATTTTGATAGTCTGTTGGGTCCAACGTTTCCCATTCTCGTCAAAGAGTTCTGGATTCATGCTACCTCATCCAACCACCAGGTTACATCATATGTTATGGGAAAGAAGATAGTGATAACAGAAGATTTAATTGGGAAACTCATTGAATACAATGGTGATGAAGTCAGATGCATTGATATGGCTGATAGGTGTTCTGACCTAAAATCTATTTCCAGGGAAATCTTCACTTCTGGACAGTCATCCAGCAAGATTAGAGACTTGAAGGATCATCACAAAATCTGGGCCAGAATAATTCTGGGATGTATCAATCACTGGAAGCCTACAAGCCCTCTTGATTACATTAATATTGATCAGTAATTCCTGATTTACTTCATTACAAAGAAGACCAAGATAAAGCTTCCACACTTGTTCTTCAACCATCTCAGAACAAGTGTGAAAGAGACAAGAGAAGACGAAAGAACTAAGAGGGATTGGATTCCCCTAGGAAGACTGATTTCAGATATTCTAATAGAAAACAGGCTGATAGAACATCTGGCAGAGGCTCAAGAAATAAGCACTCTTGAAGCAACCGTTGGGAAACCTTTGAATGCCGAGAATCTGAAGAAAATGAAGATTATTGAGAACATTAAGAAGGAACCAACTATTGCTTCTCATGAGGCCATCACTTCTAGGAGAATCCCTCTGAAGGATTTTCCACTATTTTTTGAGATAGATGCCTCCCCAAAAATCATAGTCAGATACCTTGAAGCTTGCAATTCTGATGGGACTATTCCAGAAATCAACATCCAAGATCTGCACAAGCCAACTCTAGAGGTTGTGCTAAAGAAATCCAAAAAGAGGAAAGCAGC
Source organism: Vicia faba (assembly GCA_948472305.1). Lineage (NCBI taxonomy): Eukaryota > Viridiplantae > Streptophyta > Magnoliopsida > Fabales > Fabaceae > Vicia > Vicia faba. The sequence continues at coordinate 919,721,469 of OX451737.1, forward strand.
AGAAGAAGGATCCTCTCAAAAGACACCTAAAGCTGCGAAAAAGAAAGGTAACCTATCTTTTGTTTTTGTTATAGAATCAATAGTTGTTCCAACATCTAAAACCATTCCCCCTCAACCAACAGAAAATCCTTCACCCCAAACATTTAAGGATTTTGACATAGAGTTCGACCCATCTGTAACTCTTGGAAATTTTTTGAATGAACCTCACTCCCCCAATCAAAATCCCAATCCAGAACATCATCAACCAGAACTTGCCAAAGTTCTATCTGACATTGAACTATTTGATCAAGACTTTTCCTCTCCAATACCAGAAAATCCAAACTCTCAACAACAACCAGAAAATCCACAACCACACTCTCCTCAACCAGAACATTTGAACCTCAACTCACCATAACCAGAAAATAGAAACTCTCTCTCTCCACCTTCTGAAAGCCCATCTTCTGAAATTCCTGAACCAGAAACGCAACACGCTACCGCAAACCAATCTGAAGACTCTCCTTCAGATTCTGATACCACTATCCCAATCCCTGGAATAACAGAACCCTTTACGGTTTGCTTACCTCTCACTATTCATGATATTCCAGAAATCCCTTCATCATATGAATCCACACCATCAAACACCCCTAACACACCAATTCTAATTTCTGACTCTTCCACCCCATCACCCATCAACCGTCCAGCTGACAACCTCAGACTTGTCATTGATCCACTAGTGCTGGACCGACTAGCTTCCACCTCAAACAAAATTTCCATTCCCAAACCTAAACCAACCGCAACCAAATCAGATGTCAGTAAGAATCTGTTAATTTTTGAAACAGAAATGCAGGAATGGATCAATTATTTGAAGCAAGCAAGCCAAGAAATTTCTAATCCCGCTGCTTCTGATTCTCTGTGGGAAATATTCTGAAAATGGCTCAACTCTAAAACTCAGAAGCTGAAAGAATTGGGCTATGAAAGGGCTCAGCAGAACTTCAGTGATCAGCTGAAAGCCTTCCAAGATCAAGTTCTGAGCCAATGGTGCAAGAAAGAAATTCTTCCGCTGGATGATGCTCCCTGTAAAGAGCACCATCCTTCAGAAGTCGCTGAACCAGATTTTGATAGTCTCTCTCTGACTACTGCTCTAGAAAACATGATTGCAACAGAAGAAGTGGTTCAATTAGAAGAGGCTGCAGAATATTCTGAACATCATGTAACCCCTGAAGATACACCAGCTTCGTCTCTAGTCATGCAAACTTTGGAAGAGTTGAAGAAAGAGAATGCATTAATCCATGTCAGACTGGATAAGCAAGAGGATACAAACAAAGAGATCAAGGCTATTCTGGATAAACAAAAATATACTACAAAAGAAATCAAAGACATTCTGGGAAAGCAGGAAGAATCAAGCACTCAGATCAAGATCTTGTTGGAAGCGTTGTTCACACGTCTTCCCCCTCCTTCTTAGATTTTCTTTAAAACTGTTTATCTGTAATTTTTTATCTTTACCTCCTATTTCTGAAACTTGTTATTGCATTTTGTTTTCAATATAATTCATCTTTTTGACTCTGATTATATTTCTTTTTGATACCTGACAAAAAGGGGGAGAAAGTAAGATATTTTTAATAACTGTATACCGGGACAAAGTCTCAGACATTCTGAATATTTTAATCTCTACTTTCTGAGAAGCTTGTACAGGAACACATTCTGATAAGAACGGAAGGAGATGCATCAAAATCTCTGACGACAAGGAACTTCAGGGAAGTAATCAACTCAGGGGGAGTCTCTCTTAAGCTTTTTGTTCTATATTTTTCATTGAAAATCCTAGTTTTTGTCATCATAAAAAAGGGGGAGATTGTTAGAACATAGTTTGATTCTACAATACTTAATTAGAGTTTTGATGATAACAAACACAAAGAACAAATATGCACTCTAAATTTGTGTTACTGTGTATGCATAAGTTCTGACCAAAGCAGCATCAGAAGTTAAGCTATAGAAGCTTTCACGCTGAGGTAATCAGAATCTGCGTTGAAGAATGATGATCAGAACCTGCGTTGAAGTGAAGAATACTTTGATTTTGAACAGAAGGTTCATATACAATCAGATCCTCACATCTCTTACTCATCAATGTTCTGAAGCAATTGCATCATGCAGATTGTAAGATTCTGAAGCATTATTATTCAATCAAGACAGCATCACATGCAACGGCTTCATTCAGACAAGAATCTTCTCAATATGGAAACAATTTTAAATGTCCATTATCACGCTTTATGTTGGACATGATTCCATTTCCTATATAATCAAGCTAAGAGGACAAATCATTTACGATTTTTTAACACGACTGCAATACATCTCTAAACGCTGCAAGCTTACATACTCTTTTCTACGCTCAAAATTTTGTAAAATATCACAGTTGTGATAACTGTTTTTGTAAAGAAAAATAACAATACACAGAATTCTTTTATCTTGATTAAGACAATTTTTACTTGAGATTGACCGGGTTGTGGTTGTACTCAAGAGGAATTTGATAGTTGTCAAAGTAGTGATTGTAATCAGTTTTTGATTATTGAATTAAGTCCTCGTTTGAGAGAGGAGAAATCACCTTGACGGGTAGACTGGAGTAGTTTGAGATCAAATGAACCAGGATAAAAATATTGTGTCTTTGCGCATTTGATTTTAAGTTTTCAATTCAACCCCCCTTCTTGTGTTTTTCACTTCTTCATGCTTGCTTTGAAAAGTTTTTTTTTTACTTCGTGTTAACCCTTGTTTCTATCCTCAAGAGTGTTACGAAGTTGTTTTTGAAAACTTTGTTTGAAAAGTGTTTGTGTGAGAAAAATTTGTTTGTTTGAGCAAGTACCTAGGAACTAATCTACCTACTCGAAAAAAGTCTGTTCGTTTTCCTTTTAGACAATGCTATCCCATTATTGAGAAATAGGTAGCATCTTCGTTGGAGTTTTTTAGGGACATTCGAAGGGACATGTACGATCACAAAAGCAATGTTAGGAAATGTTAGTAATCATCCTAAAATCTTAAAGATCTTTTTCCGAGGCAACATCCGAATGGGTCATTTTAGATCTTTCGGGGCTAGAGGACAACCACTAACAAACCCTATACTTCATGACCGTTTACCGAAGGCAAGTGGAGTGGAGTAAACCCTAGGAGTGAGTATGTGCAAGTGTAATTTTCAGTTAATTTATCTTTGCACATTTAGGGTTTTCTACCGTATTAATTTTCAGTTTTTCTTTCCATACAATCCTATTAACATACATCTAAGCAGTTTATAGTTTGCGGAAATTAAAATGCGAGAAATTAAAGTCCTAGCTATTACAAGGCTTTTGCAGATACATAATTATTTTGACCGAAAATAAAGATGCGGAGTTGAAATCCTAATTACTATTACAAACTCGGAGCAGTTACAATAATAATAAAAAGGAAATTAAAAAAAATGCGCGCGGCGAATTAAATGCGAGGATGAATTAAGAATCCTAAAAATCTAATTGAAAAAATATTTGGGTATTTTTAAGAAAAGATTAAGTTATGTACAAATTAACCCTAATTTCTAATTATTTTAAATTATGAAAAAAAGGAATTAAATTGCCCTAAATTAAATTAATCTAATTAATTAAGGAAATAAAATATTTTATGAAAAAATGATTTTAATGTTTTTTGTGATTTTTTATTTTATGATAAAAAATTATTTTGTGTTATTTTGTAAAAAAAGATAATTAGTAAATAATAAAAATAAGAAATAAAAAGAAAAGAAAAAAATTGGGCATGTTTAGTGAGCAATCCAGGGGGTATGTTGAATTGTTCAGGCCCAAGAACTGCTGAGTCTTCTCTTTGCGCCTAATTCGGTGTTGGCCAAGCAAAATAACAAAACGCTGGGACCTGGGATCGAACCCAGGTCCTTTCACTTTCAAACGTGTGCCCTTGCCTTCTGTACTGCGTGGCTTAGTTGTTAACATAATAACATAAATAAAATATAAAGGAAATAAAGTGGTCTTTCCCAAATGCGTGCGTGATTCAAATCACCCAATGGGATTCTGCCACCTAATTGTCTTCTTCCCCATAACTGTTGTTTTTGGCCACACTTTTACCTACAGTCGTTTCAGTCACTAAAAGCTATAATGACGGATTTTGTTCGTAGCCATAAACCTGTAAAATTCAAAAATGCAGCACAAGCAGAATAAAATCAAACCAAAGACATGGATCAATTACAAATCATCTTCTAAGCATGATAGTACCCATGATTTTATCCAATTTTGCCTCTATATGGAATTCCCAATTTGGGACCTCAAAACCCTAACAATGGCATTGTGCCATTCCTGCACTTAAACTTCAATCAAACCAATCAAAAACATTGCAAATATGATAGCAAGCATGGATATATGATCAAAGCATGTTTATGATGGATAAATTATTGAAAACGAATCTTGAAAAAAGATGCAAACTATGGCACTATGAGGCGTGATTTCTGAAAGTTTTAAGGCTTGAGGATGATTGAAATGGCTTTAGAAAATATCCAGGAACAGATTGCTGGCCTTGGAATTGCTTGAATCTGTCTATGGAGGAATATGTGATCAGCACTTTTTTTGACAAAAAATTGAAGTTGACCTCCTTGTTTTCACGACCCAAAAACCTTCCTTATGCTTTGGAAATGTTGTGTATATATCATATAATGATTTAGGTCAACAAAAACTGACCATATCTTTGCAAATTATGGAGATTTGATTTCATTCTTTGCCTTGTATGATTTGTTTCCAAAATAGACCAAATTAAGATATTTTCCAATCAATTAGCTCTTGCACGAATTTTTTGATTTGCTAGTTGTTCATGGACTCATAATATGCTCATAAAATCAAAACTTTGATTTTATTTGATTATTCTACTATTTAAATTGATTTACTTTGATTTAAATGTATAAAAAATCAAAATAAATAATAAAAAAAATAAAATAATAGGTGTATAAGCTCAGGGGTCGTGGGCCATCTTAGGAACAAGTTTCAAATAAGAAAACATGGGCCCATTTGAAAAAAAGAAGTCATTTTGATCAATGTTAATTTCATGCACATTTCCAAAAATTGGTCAATTTTGACAATACATATCTCCCTCATTTTTAACCCTAAGAAGGTGTTCTTAGACTTTTTAGAAAGCTTAGGATGTCCCATAAACAACCCTTTTAGTTTCATCTCAATTGGGTCTTCCATGTTCATGTAAGAAGCTTTGACCCAAAAGGTGTTTTTGTTGAGTTTTCAAAAGGACCTATAATGTAGAAATTCATATCTTTTTATGAGTGCATTTATTGAACTTAAGGGCTGAAGATGAGTTGTATAAAATTGGATTCCCTTCAAAATGTGCCTGGGATGAGAAATTTTTGTTAAAGTATGAGAAAGTTATGCTTGGTCAAAGTTTGGTTGACTTTTCCTAAGAAACCTTAATTTAGAAACTTTTGAGTTTTGATGAATTAAGAGCATTCCTTGAGGAATCATGATCAAACCTTGATAAAATGATGGATATCACTTGAAAATGTTGATGTTGACCAAAAATCTTGAAGTTTGACTGTATGTGGGTCACAATTGACTTTTGACCAAATACAGTTGATTTTCAAGCATCTGAGCAGTTGACTGAGCAAACTTCTTGTGTAAGGCATGCAACTTGACATGGATGATCTTGAGAACATATTAGGACCATGGAAAATATTTGAGGCCTTTGTACTTCAACCATCTTGATGAGGAGTGAAACCCTAGTTTGAAGCTTGTTGCCTTAGGAGGAGGATTTGTCTGGTCAATCCTTAGTCATCCTTGAGCAATTGAGGACCTATAGAGGCATGTCTTGAGTGAAATGAGAGGGAAAATTTTGGGGTACAACACCTTGACGCTAACTCTTGGAGTTGAGGGTGTGCCTTCACAAAGTTGATTCTAATGGTATTTCTTCAGATGTAATTCATGGCCTACAAAACAAAAACAAAGATAAATTCCTAAATACTTGAAATGGTTAGTGAGAATGCTTATGATGCTATGATGTTTATGATGTTATGTACAAGTAAGCAAGTTGTTATGTACACACAAAGCAAACAAATCCTTAGGTTTAGGCTTGCATGGAGTTTGTAGGTAAGTACCCTCTTGAAGTTTTAGTTGGCTTAACCTGTCCTAGTAATAGTAACCGGGTTCTAAAAGATCTCAATATCACTTACCTTTCTTTTAGGCATTGTCTCAGCACAATCGATCTTTTCTTGCGGCCGAGATATCCCAAAAGTCCAATTTCAATGAGTGCAGTATCGAGTATCAACCAATTTTCAGCTTTCCACTGAAACCGGTTATTTCACTACATCCTAATGGCCAAGTTATTTGATTAAGGTTCTAAGTTCATTTAGTGCTTCATGATGCTGCTCAGCGGCCCCATATTCTCCTCGATTCAACACAAGGGATACTGGTACCAACAAATGTGTCACACTAACGTAGCCATTGTTTCAACCATATCGGTCTATGCCGTACAATTTCCACAATCTATTGCTACTTACCTAAAAGGTGTCCCAGATCCGGGTAGAGGATCAGAACAAACCCAAACAAGGAATCATAATGTAAAGCAAGCAAGTCAAACAATGAAATCAAGTAAACGTGATCTAGCCCTAAGGTGACCCCACTTTTAAATCATCCCCAACAGAGTCGCCAGTTCTGTAATACGGTGGGAGAACTGACTCGGGATATTTTATGTTTAATCGTAATTATTGCAGTTAGCAAGAGTCGCCACCGACTTTTCTTTTATCCAAAAGGAAAGTCTGAAAAGAACAGGAAAGACCATTGAGATTATTTTCTTGAGTTCGGGGGGTAGATTATGAAAAGAGAAGGTGTTAGTACACTTTTCATCCATAGTTATCTATGAGCTCTTAGTTGCTTGCTAGATCACTTGCTTTGTTTGAAAGTGTGCTTTGTGGTAGTTTTTTAAAGTATTTTTTGAAAAGCGCCTTCGTTTAGGCAAACTTTGCAATGGTTCTTGTCTTATAAGAACGTATACAAAGTGTTGGACTTTTGAAAATATTTCATGTTTTTGAAAGTGTTTGGTGTGTGTTTGCAAGGATGTTTGTTTTACAAGTGAGCAAGCAACTAGGAACGTTTCTACCTACTCAAAAGTCTTTTGTTCATTTCTCTTTTCCTTTGATATTGCTATCTTACCATTGATTGGTAAGAAGCCTTATCTTTGGATGTAAAAAGGGACGGGCGTGGGTCATCGTATGGTCATGATAGCAATGTTGTGATATATCTTAGAATTTATCTTGAGGGACTAAGATCATTTAAAAGGTAACATTCGTAGCGTCATCGAAGAACTATGATCTTGTATTTTTAATTATTTTGCTAAGATGTCTCACATGCATAACATGACCATTTTTTAGGCAACAAGTGGAGTTAACCCTAGGGGTGCATGTGTGAATAGTGTGTTTGATTTACATGCATTTAGTCTTTGATTAAGGGTTGTCTACTTATTGATTTTATCTTCCCATACAAATCCTACTTTACTAGCATTTATATGAAAGCGATAAATTGCGGAAAGTAAATATTCTACGTTATTACAATCATTAGGGGGATGGGGTGTACAAATTTACAAATGGGGATTGCAAGAAATTAAAGTCCTAATTATCTATTACAACCACATTGAAATAATGTACAAGAAATGTAAAAATGGATTTATTTTGTTTTTGTTAAGAGAAGAAATGAATTGGCTTAAGAAAATATTTTTAGTATTTTGGTTTTAAAAGAAATAAAGCAAAGTGTATGAATATAAAAATATTTTTGGTGTTTTTAATTAATGAAAATAAAAGTGATATTAAAAATAATAAAAGGGAAAAGAATCAGAATCAGCGCATTGCTGAAAGGACAGAAGTAAGAGGCAGAAACTCTGACTCTGATGCATTATAAATCAGAAAGAAAATGTTAGCAGAACTGGGGAAGGTCAGAAGTTCTGGATCTGGGCACACTGAAGTTCTGTGGTTGCTGGGAACAAAGGAAAGCCTATAAGTTTTGATTGTTAAGGGAGTCTAGAAGCTCTAGTGCAGCTGGGAATCTAGAAGTTCTAATATCACTGGTAGGTCAGAAGTTCTGGTAGTTTGAGAGAGACTAGAATTTCTAATGCAACTAGAGACCTAGAAGTTATGATAGTGGGCAAGTGAAGTGTCAATGCTGTTGGATGGGAATGTCTAGAAGTTCTGGTCCAGGATCACTATTTTGGTAAGCAATTAAAGGGGATTGATCTAGAAGCTCTGGTCTAACTAATGAGGTAAAAATGTTAGGAAACAAACATAAAAAAGGTGTTTCTGGGGCTAGAACTCAGGACCCTTAACACTAGTGTCTTATGCGCACGCTCTCTACCACTGGGGTGGCTATATATCTGGTATTAGAAGCAAAAACATAAACATGTATTAAAAAGTAAAATCTGATGATGAATTTCATCTTCTTCTCCACGCCAGTCAGAGCATCTACAACTTAGCCATTTCTCAACAAAATAGAAAATGCACACATAACAATTATGACAGGTGTCATCATGGCATCAGAAATATAAAGCGTCAGAAATATAAAGCGTCAGAAATATAAATAGAAGCAAACATGAATTTTGCTAATCCTAATTCTGAATCTAAATTTCCTCAAGAATTTATGAACTGAAATTCTTTCTATTTAGGCAAAAATACATGAAATCTATGAATTTGTACAGAATCAGAGTCAGGATGTCTACATTATATTTTTGGACATGCAAGTCTATCAATGCCTAAGTAATGAGATAACAGTCAGAAGGAACTTACCTTGCTTCTGGAGATTTTTCTGAATTAGAGTCTGGTTCAGGCTGCTGTGATGTTCTGGTCAGCTTTCTCACGTGCTCAGAAGGCTGGAGCAATCTTTAACTTGAGTTATAAATGGGTGGAAAATTCTGGAACAACTAAGAAGCAATGTTCTGAGATGGAGATTGACGAAGACTATGTCACAGTCTGAAAACAAAAGTTGGGACAGCTTCTAAATGTATATCAGAAGTTGTATGGGTGATTTGGTTGGGAAATGCACAAGGAAAATTAGAGTTTGGGTGTAAAAAACAGAAGTTTAGCAGGTTTTTTATTTGGGCTGCAACTTCAAGTTCTTGGGAGATTTTAGCAAGGTTTCAATGCTTTTATTTTCAATTTTTCGACCCACTTTAACAGTTGAAAATGAAGTTCAATTTATAGGAAATGATTTAGTAGCTTGGAGAAGTCAAGAGTACATCCATCATATGCTAGGGCGCTGATTTGTTCTTGAAGCAAGTTTAAACAAGTATGGTTCAAGGCACAAAGTAGGGTGGTTAGCAGCTTTTAGCCGTGCCTAAGCTGGATTTGTAAGCATGAATTATGGAAAAGTACTCTCAGAAGCAAAGGTGAAGCATGGGCCTAGCATAAACTTTGTACAAAAGTTTGCTTTTCAAGGACAACAATGGTACTTCTAGGAGAGGGTTGATGACATGCTGGCAAAGTGAATTATTTTAGGAAGAAATCCACAAGACTTCCTCTTTTAAGACCAACTCAGCTGGGAGAGGGTTGTCGAGAAATTGAGACTTTGACCGAGGTTTGCATAAATCTAACTTTGTGGGCAACTCTGCTGGGGTGAAGGTTTATTGTAGCAGGCTCCGTGGGGATAACGTTAATGAGATAACTCTGTGTGGATATCTCAACTGCATTGAAAAGATGCTCATTGTTGTTGGGTAGGACATATTTACTAAATAGTTTAAACATGTTCATATGCATATGTTCATTCAATTTTAATCATTGGACGTTTTTGGAACCTAAAACAAAAAACAAAAAGTTTGCACTTCAAAGTATATTTGTATTGATGTTTTGCCCATGAATAGGCGTTTTTATACAAGGAGACGGAGATCCTAGTAAGAGGAAATCATCGAAAGGATAACAAAATTGAAAACAAAGATAACAGCCATGTGGAAACAATCTCATTGTGTTCCAATCCTACTATTGCCCCAAAGTTTTCGAACGTCCTTTGCCGTTGACAGAAGTTGATTGGATTGATTCTTAGACCGTTTGAACTCAGACCTTGGTAATAAAGTTGACTGTGGTGATTCCACGGGACATAGTCATATGCTTTCAATCTTTAACTTTTTCCTGGACCGCCCTTTCGAGTTTCCAGCCCACCAGGATACCCATTTTTGCCCAAGTCGCCCTTTCGGGTTTTCGACTTGCCGAGTGTACAATCTTTTGCATATGTCCCTAATTTTTGCCCAAACCTTTGGTTTGTCGGGATGCCCTTATCTTGCCTAGGTGTGTCAACCTAGTGGGTCTCTTATGTGTAGTATTTTTTAACTATGTTTGTGTTCACGGGATGTGGGAAATCTTCACTGTCCATAGTAGTCAGTATCACGGCACCACCAGAGAAAACATTCTTGACAATAAATGGCCCTTCGTAGGTGGGAGTCCATTTGCCTCTGGGGTCGCTTTGCAGAAGAATGATGCGCTTTATTACCAAGTCACCGGCTTGATATACTCGAGGCCTGATCTTTTTGTTGAAAGCCTTGATCATACGTTTTTGGTACATCTGACCATGACAAACAGAAACCAGTCGCTTTTCATCGATCAAGTTCAACTGATCCAATCTTGTCTGAATCCATTCGTCTTCGCCTAAGCCTGCTTAATTCATAATCCTTAGTGAGGGGATCTGAACTTCCACTAGCAGAACAACCTCCATGCCATAGACCAAAGAAAAGGGAGTTGCTTCAGTTGATGTCCGAGCTGAAGTATGGTAGCCATGAAGAGCAAACGGTAACATCTCATGCCAGTCTTTGTAGGTTACCACCATCTTTTGCACAATCTTATTAATGTTTTTGTTGGCTGCTTCCACTGCACCATTCGTTTTAGGTCTATAAGGAGAAGAATTTTGATGCTTGATTTTGAACTGAGTGCGAAGTTCTGTAATCATAGCATTATTGAGATTGGTTCCATTGTCAGTGATGATCCTTTCGGGGATACCATAATGCCAGATGAGGTTATGTTTGATGAACCTGGTTATAACGTTCTTTGTAACTGAGGCAAATGAGGTGACTTCGACCCATTTGGTGAAATAATTGATAGCGACAATAATGAAGCGATGTCCATTAGAAGCAGTAGGTTTAATCACTCCAATCATGTCAATGCCCCACATTGTGAACAGCCACAGAGCGGTCATGACATTTAGAGGAATATGAGGCACATGGACCTTGTCAGCATAGGTTTGGAATTTGTGGCAAGTCCTTGATTGGTGATGGCAATCAGTCTCCATTTTTGACCAATAGTAACCAGCTCTCAGGATTTTCTTAGCCATAGTATGTCCTCTAGAGTGAGTCCCAAAGAGACCATCTTGCATGTCTTCCATAATTTCATCTGCCTCCTTCTTGTCCACACATCGTAGTAGAGTAGAATCATGGTTGCATTTGTACAGGATTCCATTGCTTAGGAAGAATTTGGCTGAGAATCTTTGTAAGAACTTTTTATCATTGATGGATGCTCCTTCGGGATACTCTTGTGCTTCAAGGTATCTCTTCACCTCATGGTACCATGGCTTCTCGGCGTCAGTGTCAAGCTCATAGTAGTGCACAATTTCTTCAAACCTCTTTGTTGTACCCCAAAATTTGCCCTCCCATATTTCTAAAAAAAAAACATTTCAAGTGAGATCCTCAAATTGCTCAAGGAAGTCCAAGGGTTCACCAGACAAACTCTCTCCCAAGGCAGTCTACCTCAAATTAGGGTTTCATATTGCATCAAGATACTTGAGTCCAAGGGATCCCAAATTCTCACCATTGTCCTAATATTTTCTCAAGATCATCCATGTCAAGTTTCAAGCCATACAGAGAAAGTTTGCTCAGTCAATTGCTCAAAGGCCTGAAAATCGACTGTGCTAGGGCAAAAGTCAACTGTGGCCCATATACAGTCAAACATCAAGATTTTTGGTCAACATACTTATTTTGAAGTATTATTCATCATTTGATCAAGGTTTGATCATGATTCCTCAAGGATTGCTCACAATTCATCAAAACCCAAAAGTTGCTAAATTAGGGTTTTGTAGGAAAAGTCAACTCAACTTTGACCAAGCATAACTTTCTCATAATTTATTAGAAATGACCCACCCAAAGCTCATTTTGAATAGGATGCAATTCCCTAAAATTAATCTTCATCTTCCAAGTTCAAAATATGCACTCACAAGAAGTTATGAATTTGGACATTATAGGTCACTTTGAAAAGTCAACAAAAACACCTCTTCTGTCAAAGCTTCATACATGAACATGGAAGACTCAATTGAGATGAGACCAAAATTGTTGATTAGAGGACATCACAAGATTTCTAAAAAGTCCAAGAACACCTTCATAGAGTCAAAATTGAAGAAGTTATGCATTGGTGAAGTTGACATAGTTTGCAAAATTGCCACAAGTCAAAAGTGCCTCAAATTGCAATTTTTGTCAAATTGGCCCAACTTTTTATACTTGTTTTGAGTTTGTAACATGGTCCACGACCCATGATCCTTCCCACTTTCATTTATTTTATTTTTTCCATTTATTTTGATTTTTTATTTCAATTAAATCAAATTAAATAAAAATAAATCATGGAAATATCAAAATCATTTAAGCCTTGAGATTTTGTGCATATTTCAGATCCCTTATACAACTAGCAACAAAATCAAATCGTGCAAGGCATGTTTGTGCATATTTCAGATCCCTTATACAGCTAGCAACAAAATCAAATCGTGCAAGGCATGTTTATGCATAAAAAGATTGGTTTTTGGCTTATTTTGGAAAGATCTTCATGGGAATCAAATCATGATCAAAGACCATAATTGAGAAAGATTGGATGCACATTTGCAAACCTGATTCAATCATTGATATATATTGGACAAATGCAGACCAAAAGAACAAGGTTTTTGAGGCATGTAGAATGAAGGGCAAACTACAAAAAATCAAGAAAAAGTGGTGATCTGTTTTCACAGTTCCAGACAGTTTCAAGCCTTGCCAAGAATTCCTTCCGTTTCCTGGGCATTCAGGGAGTCCATAGAAATCAAAAGCAAGCATTTTCGTGCACTGAAACTCGCTGTAAGTGATTCACGGCCTTGACATTTTCTTGAAATCGAATCTCATTATTCTGGCACTTATAACATGAATTACTTGCATATTATTGTTCATTGAAGCATTTGCGAGCTATTGGTAACGATTAATTGCATTTTCGCTAACTGTATAGAGATCCACCATTGTTAGGATTTTTTGCTTCGTTTTGGGATCTTCTTGTACAGGTAAAATTGGCCCAAAAGAAAGGCACCATGATGTTCACAAGGCCAAGACGAATTGGTTTGTGGCATTAGATTTCATTTATCATGCTCGTAGGTGATTTTGGAAAATTGCAGGGGTTGTACCTACGCTTCTTGTCTGTAGGTAAAAGTCATAAGACTTTTAGCAACGGAGAGAGGTTAGAGATGATGGCGTGGCGTACCCTTGTTCTCCCACTCAAACATTCGCACGCGGAAAATTAAGAAGTTGTGTTTTTTTAATATAATATTTATTTGTTTCTCTTTGTACAACAAGACGTGCCGGCTCAGTTGGTGGTGAGGCGAAGGAAAAAGCTATAGGACCTGGGTTCGAATCCCAGGTCCCCCATGTTATTTCACATTATTTTTACTTGCATGATCAGGCGTATGCACAGGCATAAAGACCATCAAAGACCATCAGCTTGCAACCATTAGATCTAAAGCAGATCAGATCCAAAGGCCATCACATGAAGGCCTACTATGTACCTTGGTCAACTTGCAGCATGGAATCTGAAAGTCAAACGTGGGCCAATGGATTTTGGGCCCAGAACTGCTTATTGGCACCCCCCTCAATTGTTGATCACCAGGCCCATCTTTCTTATTCTTTTTTCTTTTTATATTTTCTTTCTTTTATTTATTTTATCTAATTTATTTTCTCACAAATTAATTCTTTTTTTAAATAAAAATACATAAAATCAATTTCACCAAATTAGAATTTAGGTTTTATTTTATTTTCATCAAAATTAATTCAATTAGTTTAGTTTAATTTTTAGGGTAATTATAATCTTTTTGTAAATAAATTAAAACAAATTAGAAATTAGGATTTTGTTTAATTTTATTTTTATTTTATTTTCTCAAAATAACCAAAAAACAAAATAGGTAAAAAATAATTATTTTTATTAATTAGTAATTAGGATTGTACATATTTAATTTAAAATCTTATTTTCTTGAAATAATCAAAACAATAAAAAAATGATTTTTCTTTTAATTAGGTTAGACGGGGTCAAAACCCTAAATTTCTCTCGTTCTCGTTTCATCGCGTGCTTATTTATTTTTACAATATTGATGTAATTTCTCATGGGATGTAATAGTTTAATTAGGGTTTTTCTTTTATTTATCATTTTACGGGTTTTTGGCTATGTAATTAATCCCCTTCCTCGAAGCCTTGTAATAACATAGCTTTACTTCTCGCATTTTAATTTTCACAAATATTAACTATTAGATGTATGATAATAGGATTGCATGACAAGAATGTATGTTAATTTTAAAATGGTTAGCAAACCCTAAATGTGCAAAGATCATAACTGAAATTGAATCACTCGCACATGCGCACTCCTAGGGTATACTCTCACTTCAGTTGTCTTCGGTAAACGACCATTAAGTATAGGATGTTTTAGTGGTCGCTCTCTTGTCTAAACAAAGATCAAATGTCCCGTTCGGAAATGTTGCCTCGGAAAGGTTGCCTCGGAAATGTTGCCTCGAATATAATCTTAAGACATTAGGGTTATTACTAAGACGTCCTAACATTGCTTTAATGATCGTACGTCCCTTTCGAATTGACCCTTACAACTCCAACGACGGTGCTACCTACTCACTAATAGTGGGATAGCGCTGTCTAAAGGAAACAAGAACAAAAACATTCTTTTTTCGAGTAGGTAGATGCTAGTAGGTACTTGCTCAAAATCAAATTTTTCCACACTTACACTCTTTTCAAACAAAGTTTCAAAAACACTTCGTAACACTCTTGAAGACAGAAGCAAGGGTTAAAACGAAGGTAAAACAAATTTTTTTCAAAACACACAAACACGGAAGCAATTTTTAAAATGATGAGCAAGTACCTAAGAGCCCGTGGAAAACCACGAATAGAAAGGATGTTAATACCTTCCCTTTCTATAATCTACCCCCCGTACTCAAAATCTCAAAAAAGGAATTTTTCTGTGCTTTTTTTCCTTTCCAGTTGGATAAAATAAAAGTCGGTGGCAACTCTTGCTTACCACGACATTTTGCGAACACAAACGCAAAACGCAAGCTAGCATTTTCCTAAAAACAGTCCGGTTCTTCCACCGTATCACAGAACTGGCGACTCTGCTGGGGACAAAATAAGTGGGGTATACCTTAGGATTAGTTCATCATATTGCTTCTCTTGTTTGATTTGATTGCTTTACTTTTGAGGGTTTTGTATTGGGAGTTACTATAGATCCTAACCCGGATCTAGGGGACACCTTTTAGGTAAGTAGAAATAAACTGTGAGGGAATTGTACGGCATAGACCGATACGGTTGAAGCAGTAGCTACATTGATGTGGCGCATTGGTTGGTACCGGTATCCCTTGTGGAGAAACGAGGAGAATATGAGGCTGCTACATGGGTCATTAAGCATCAACTGACCTTAGAACCTATAATTGACCAACTTGGCCATAGGAAGTAGTGAGATAGTCGACCTCGGTGTAAAGCTGAGAACCGGTTGATACTCGATACTACACTCATTGAGACCATACTCTCGAGATAGTTTCAGCCGCAAGAAAAGATTGTGTGAGCTGAAACCATGACCAATGGAGGATGGTCAGTGATATTGAGAACCTCTAGAACCCGGTTACTATTGTTAGGACAGGTTGAAACCAACTGAACTTCAAGAGGGTAGTACCTAGACTCCATGCAAGCTTGAAACTTAAGGTCTCTTGTGTGACTTGTTTGCCTTTACCATGTTTGTTATTTGCTATACCTGTTGTGTGTTTTATCATGACATCATGCATCATAACATAGCATGCATACTTCATTTTACTAACCATTTCAAAGACCAAGGGGATTTATCTTTGTTCTGTTTTGCAGATTATGGCTTCCATGCGCAGAAACACCATCCGAGTTAACTTTATGCAAATACCTACTCAACTCAAAGATTTAGCCTCGAGAGTTTCTGATACTTTTTCATTCATTAGAAGACATGGTCAGCTTCTTAGTTTGGTTACCTCAAAGTTGGATGAGCAGATGATGAGTGTGCTTTTCCAGTTATTCGATCCAGTGCATCATTGTTTCACCTTCCCGGATTATCATCTAGTTCCCACTTTGGAAGAGTTTTCTCATTTATTGGGCATATCCACCCTCGAGCAGATGCCTTTCACAGGTTTGGAGGAGGCTCCTAGACCATAGGACATTGCTTCATCCTTTCATCTAAAAAGGGTTGATGTAGTATCTAACTGGGAGACACGAAGCGGGGTTGAAGGTTTCTTGGCCAAGTTTCTGATAGATCAAGCTCAACAGTTCTGGGATAATTTGGACTTTCAGGCTTTTGAAGACATCTTGGCTCTCCTTATCTACGGTTTGGTTCTTTTCCCGAATCTAGATTCCTTCATAGATGTGAATGCGGTTAAGATCTTTCTGTCTCGCAATCTTGTGCCTACTCTTCTGTGTGATATCTTGCATGCCCTCTACACTCGTACTGTGCAGAGAAGAGGGACCCTCATGTGTTGCATGCCGCTGCTGGCGAGGTGGTTTATTTCGCACCTCCCCAAGTCCGTGTTGAAGAATGAAGAAGGTTTAGGATGGTCTTACAGAATAATGTCCCTTTCCCATACAGACATTATTTGGAGTTCTAAGGCTATGGAAAGAGTCGCTGTCATTGACCGATGTGGTGAATAACCTAATGTCCCGTTGCTTGGAATCAAAGGGGGAATAACCTACAGTCCTTGCTTGGCTTTATGACAGTTTGTTCGCGCTCAGAGAGATGGTCCTCATGAGCTACTTCTTACAGATATTGTCTTTAACTACAAGGGGGAAATTGATGAGCATCGCCACAGGTTTATACGAGCTTGGGGCATGGTGAATAGGTCTGTCCCTCAAGAGCTAGGACCAAATACTTCTCTCCCTATGCAACCTTACCTCCAGTGGGTCTGAGCTCGGGCTCAGAAGCTTGGGATGCCTTATAAAGCTGTGTTGCCAGTGATTGTGGAGAATACCAATGAAGAGGGCGTTCCTTATACAGTCCTTTATCCCTATATGCCCACTGATCTTGGGGGCATTGAAGAGATCCTGGATTCAACTGAAAGAGGAGAGGGATACCTACCGAGAGAAGTATCATGAGCAAGAAAGGAAGATCTTGAAGCTCATGAGGCAACTTGAGAATGAAAGGACGATCAATGACTACGTCAGCACGAAGGGGAAGCGGCCATGGGATTTCTGAGTTTTGCTTTTTTCTAGTTTAGATTTGTTTTTAGTTTATTTCTTTTGTAACACCTTAAAGGCATTGTTAAACATTTTTACAAGTTTAATATAATAAAGTTTATTTATTTCTTGGTTTACAAATTTAAATCTCCCAAAGTCTTTGAAATCATTTCATACGCATCCCATTATCATACACATCATTACAGGTATCATTACATGTTTCTCATCTCCTTCCCTGTTTATTTCAGCAATTATGTCTTCTCAAATACCTACCGATCAAGCCATCAAAGCTCTTCAGGCACAAAATGCCCAATTCCAAGAGATGTTCTTGAACTTGGATAAAGGGCAAGAGGATTTGAAGACTCTCATCCTGAAGGAGAAAAAGAAGAAGAAGAAGAAGGTGGTTCTTCTAAATATGGGTCACAGATTTGGGAATAGGTTGCGACAGGAAGCTGATATGTCTCATTCATCCAAAGGAGGAGAAAATCAAGAGGAAGAGAAGGGTCCTAGTCCTGTGGTCTCTGATAATGATACTGATTTTGATGATGAACAGTATCCTCCCGCTGAGGATAAGTACAAACAACTTGAAGACCGTCTGAGTGCTATGGAGATTCAGAAGGTCCCTGGGCTGGACTTTGGAGATCTGGGATTAGCATCTGGGGTGGTGATCCCTCATAAATTCAAAGCTCTAGTATTTTCCAAGTACGATGGAGTATCCTATCCAAAACTCCATCTCCGTTTGTATATCCGAAAAATCCAACCTTACACTGCTGATAGAAATTTATGGGTGCATTTATTTCAAGATAGTCTGTTAGGGACTCACCTTGAATGGTTTTATCAATTGGAAGGGGCTAATGTCCGCAATTGGGAGGACCTTGCTGCTGCTTTTTACAAGAAGTATCAATATAACGCCGACCTCGCTCCCACTCGTACTCAACTTCAGGGTATGTCAATGGGTGCAAGCGAAGGCTTTAAGGACTATGCTCAGAAGTGGAGAGATCTGGATGGAAGAGTCCAACCCCCCCTGTCTGACAGGGAGTTGGTTGATATGTTTCTGGGGACCTTGTCTGGTCCATTTTTCAATCATCTGATTGGCAGTTCATCATCTGGGTTTACTTAATTGATTTTGACTGGGGAGAGAGTAGAAGCTGGTATCAGAAGCGGTAAGATACAGAAGGATGCGTCATCAAGTGCAGTAAAGAAGCCTTTCACCAGTAAGAAAGAAGCTAGGGCAGTTTACAGCTCGAGGAGCCAAAACCGACCTGAACGCCGTCAAGCAGTGAATGCGGTAGTAATATCGAGACCCACCGTTGCCCCACAATGCAACAATCAGCAAAGAATGGAGAGACCGCAGAGAAAGTACACTCGGCTTAATATGACTTTGTCTCAAATTCTACCATAATTATTGAAGACCAACCTGGTAACTCTGAGGGAAGCCCCGAAGAATTACAGCACCACATCTCCGCTATATAACCCGAACGCCCGCTGCACCTATCACTCCGATAGCCCAGGTCATGATACGAACAACTGTCGGGCCTTGAAGAATAAGGTGCAAGATTTGATTGAAGCTAAAGAAATTGAGTTTGACGCTCCGGAGAAGCCCAATGTCATGACTGCTCCTATGCCCAAGCATGGTCATGGAGTAAATGCTGTGGACGATGATTTATTTGTGACCTCCGTGGAAGAAATTTCTACTCCTTTGATGACAGTTAAGAAGAATCTATTGTTAGCCGGTTTATTTCTGGGCTGTGGCGAAGGTTGCCACCTATGTTCAAACCTGCCTGTTGGTTGCCATCTATTGAAATCAGGTGTTCAATGCCTGATGGATAACAAAGAAATCCTGTTCGAGAAGACTTTGATTCTGTTAGTTCGATTGAAGATGTTGCCATCATAACCATTTCCGCCAATCCTTCCAAGGCTTCCTCGAGAAAGCCTGTTAGGATTACACCCGTTCCAAGAATCGCTCCATTAATCATTACTATTCCTGGTCCTATCCCATACACTTCGGATAAGGCCGTCCCTTGGCACTATGGGGCCGATGTGTATTACCATGGAGTTAAACAAGACTTAAAGTTCGAAGAAGCTGATGCTGATATCAGCAATATTGTCGGGGATAGCAAGGTCACCAGAAGTGGAAGACTCTTTTCTCCCGAGATTTCCCCGCCGACTGTTCAAAAACCTGTTATCATTCCATCTGCCAGTACATCAGCTACTGTTCCAATTCTTACTCTAGTTACCACCCCTATCGTCGAGTCATCTGACACTCGAGGCAAAGAAGTTACAGGTGAGCCTGCCCGGATGGAGGCGCCTAAGAAGATCATTGTAGAAACCTCTAAGCAGGAGATAGAGGAAATTCTGAAGATTATCAAGAAGAGCGACTACAACGTAGACGAGCAGCTGGGGCAAACCCCGTCAAAAATCTCCATGTTATCCTTGTTATTGTGTTCAGAAGCCCATGCAAAGGCTTTAATTGCTTTCCTCAAAACTGCGCATGTGCCGCAGGAAACCTCTGCTGATCAATTCAAAGATTGTGTAGCTAGTTTGACTGCCGACAACGGGTTGGGTTTCTCAGACGCAGATCTGACCGTTAAAGGAAAAAATCACAATGATGCTCTGCACGTCTCGATTGAGTGTAGGGGCACTACTTTGGCCCATGTACTGGTGGATACTAGGTCCTCATTGAATGTTTTGCCAAAGAAGGCATTAGACCGTCTAGACTATGAAGGTTTGGTTCTGAAGCCAAGTAATATTGTGGTTAGGGCTTTCGATGGGTCAAAAAGGACGGTGCACGGGGAAGTGGACGTCCCTGTTAAAGTTGGCTCTCAGACTTTTGCATCTACTTTCTATGTGATAGATATCCGACCATCTTATTCTTGCTTGTTGGGTCGCCCGTGGATTCATAAGGCTGGGGCAGTGACTTCTACGCTCCATCAGATGTTGAAATATCCAGTAAAAGGGAAGATTGTTACGGTACGAGGAGAGGAGGCGTACATGGTGAGTCATCTTAATTCCTTTCGCTATGTGGAGATGGATGAAGAGTTCATCGAAACCCTGTGTCAAAACTTTGAAGAGGTCCCCCAGACTCTGGCGTCAACTGAAGTTGCTACTGACAAACCTCCAATGAAGATGGCTTCCCTCAAGGATGCCAGGGCTGTAATTGAAAAAGGTGGGTGTGCAAATTGGGGTCAGCTCCCTGACTTTGCACACAAAACTGACAAGTTTGGTTTGGGCTTTACTGCAGAAGCTCAAAGGGTTGTTCGACGCGCGCAGATTGGAAGACCTCCTCTGCACATTAGTAATCAGGGAGTGAATGCAATTAAGGATGATGAAGAAGAGTCAGAGATCGACAGCTGGATCTACCCGACTACCAACGGTGGATTGAACAACTGGACGGCGAAGGACTTCGTGCCCATTTCTTTTATTACACAGTAATAGACTTTTGTTTTGAGATTTGTAACAGACAGTTTAAAATTTTATGGCCCGGTGCCTTTCCCGAGGCACCTTGGCTTTGTTTGTGAGGGCTTATTGTTTGTCATTTTCATATATCATCAATAAAGCATTGGACGTTTTCTTGCATTACAAATTTTGTGCTCTTTGTTTTTCTTTTCTATCTTTCACTTTATCAAAACAACTATTGTCTTACACACACTCACATATTATCATGCAGATCCACATTGATAACAATTCTGCTACTGCCAGTTATGACTTCGAGAATCCGATCAACCAAGCCAAGGACGAAGGTGAGGATGATTGTGAGGTGCCCGAGGAACTTGCTAGATTGTTACTACAGGAAGAGAGGGCCATACAACATCATGAAGAGCCAGTGGAATCAGTGAATTTGGGTACGGAGGAAGACAAGAAAGAAGTTAAGATAGGTGCGAAGCTGGAGTCTAGTGTCAAACAGCAGATGATACAGATGTTACGCGAATATGTTGATATCTTCGCTTGGTCTTATGAAGATATGCCTGGTTTAGACACTGACATTGTGGTACACTGCCTGCCAACTAAAGAAGACTGCCCTCCGGTAAAATATAAGGTTCGCCGTATGCGCCCCGAGATGTCTGAGAAAATCAAAGTTGAGGTCATGAAACAGTTTGACGCCGGGTTTCTAGCTGTTACTTCTTATCCACAGTGGGTTGCCAACGTGGTTCCGGTGCCGAAGAAGGATGGTAAGGTACGGATGTGTGTGGACTATAGGGATCTGAAAAGGGCGAGCCCCAAAGATGATTTCCCGCTTCCTCACATCGATGTTTTGGTAAACAACACCACACAACATAAAGTCTTCTCCTTTATGGATGGTTTTTCTGGTTACAATCAGATTAAGATGGCTCCCGAGGAAATGGAGAAGACAACCTTTGTTACGCAATGGGGCACCTTCTGTTACAAGGTAATGCCTTTCGGGTTGAAGAATGCTGGGGCAACTTATCAGCGCGCCATGGTCGCTTTGTTCCACGACATGATTCACCATGAGATTGAGGTTTACGTTGATCACATGATTGCAAGGTCCCAGACTGAGGAAGAACATCTCAATCATCTCCAGAAGCTGTTCGACAGGTTGAAGATGTATAAGCTGAGGTTGAACCCGAACAAGTGCACCTTCGGGGTAAGGTCTGGTAAGCTGTTGGGTTTCATTGTTAGTGATAAAGGTATTCAAGTGGATCCTGCAAAGGTGAAGGCCATACAGGAGATTCCAGCCCCAAAACAGAAAAGGAAGTTAGAGGCTTTTTAGGACGTCTAAATTACATTTCCCGATTTATTTCACATCTGACTACTACTTGTGAGCCAATCTTCAAGCTGCTGAAGAAAGATCAAGTGGTAAAATGGAATGATGAATGTCAGACCTCCTTTGAAAGGATCAAGGAATACCTCCAAGAGCCACCTATTCTGATGCCTCCAGTTGAAGGAAGACCTTTGATCTTATACTTGACAGTATTGGATAATTCAATGGGGTGCGTGCTGGGGCAGCATGACGAGTCTGGCCGAAAAGAGCACGCTATTTACTACCTTAGCAAAAATTTTACCGACTGTGAGACCCGATACTCACTGCTAGAGAAAACTTGCTGCACTTTGGCATGGGCTGCTCGCTGGCTGAGACAGTATATGCTGACTCACACTATCCTATTGATATCAAAGATGGACCCAATCAAGTATATCTTTGAAAAGCCTGCCTTATCTGGAAGAATAGCAAGATGGCAGATGATCTTAACTGAGTATGACATCCAATACACAACCCAAAAAGCAATCAATGGGAGTGTATTGGCGGATCATTTGGCGCATTAGGCCGTGGATGATTACCATTCCATGAATTTCGAATTCCCGGATAAGAACATTATGTTGGTGACCGACTGTGAAGCACCTAGACCGGATGAAGGACCTGAGGAAGGATCTCGATGGTATATGTATTTTGATGGAGCCTCAAATGCGTTGGGTAATGGCATTAGCGCTGTGATTATATCTCCTGAAGGCTTTCATACGCCGTTCACCGCCCGATTATGTTTTAACTGCACCAACAATATGGCGGAGTATGAAGCATGCATCATGGGTCTTCGAGCAGCTTTTGACCTGAAGATTAAGTTCTTGAGGGTATTTGGAGATTTCACTCTAGTGATCAGTCAGATCAAAGGCGAGTGGGATACGAAGCACCCAAATCTTATTCCTTACAAGGAGTATGTGCTGACATTGCTCCCACACTTTGAGGAGATAACCTTTGAACATTTCCCTAGAGAAGAGAATCAACTGGCGGACGCGCTAGCTACCATGTCTTCTATGTTCAAAGTCAGGTGGGACAATGAAGCTCCCCAGATTACCATTGAGAGGTTGGACAAACCCGCACATTGCTGTGACATCGAGACTGAAGAGGTAACAGATAAACCCTGGTTTCACGAGGTAAATAGGTATCTTGAGGCTCAAGAGTACCCCGAGGGTGCATCTGTTAATGATAAGAAATTCTTGAGAAGGTTCGCGGCAAAGTTCTTCATCAGTAATGGTATCCTCTACAAGCATAACCATGATTCAACCTTACTGCGGTGTGTGGACAAGAATGAGGAAGAAAGGATTATGGCACAGTTACATGAAGGCACCTTTGGAACTCATTCCAGTGGACATACCATGGCGAAGAAAATCCTACGGGCTGGATATTATTGGTCTACTATGGAAGCCGATTGTTATCAGCATTCTCGGACCTGTCATAAGTGCCAAGTCTATGCTGATAAGGTGTGTGTACCTCTAGTTCCTCTGAACATCTTGACAGCTCCTTGTCCTTTTACAATGTGGAGCATCGATATGATCGGCGAGATCAGGCCTAATGCGTCCAACGGGCATCGTTTCATTCTGGTAGCTATTGATTATTTCACGAAGTGGGTCGAGGAAACTTCCTTCGCTACAGTAACCAAGAATATCGTGGCACGGTTTATCCGACACAATTTGATTTGTCGATATGGTGTACCAGAGAGGATCATTATGGATAATGGTACAAATCTCAACAATACGATGATCACTGAGCTCTGCAAACAGTTTAAGATACAACATTATAACTCTTCTCCTTACCGGCCGAAGATGAATGGGGATGTTGAAGCGGCTAATAAGAATATCAAGAAGATTGTGCAGAAGATGATGGTGACATACAAAGACTGGCACGAGATGTTACCATTCTCTCTTCATAGGTATCGCACCTCAGCACGGACGTCAACAGGGGCAACACCCTACTCTTTAGTGTATGGCATGGAGGTAGTCTTACCCATTGAAGTACATATACCCTCTCTCCGGATTATGAAGGACGCGGGTTTGAGCGAAGACGACTGGATACAGACCCAGCTTGATCAGCTGAACTTAATCGACGAAAAGAGACTTACTGCTATTTGCCATGGTCAGACGTATCAAAAGCGAATGATCAAGGCATTTAACAAGAAAGTCAGACGACAAGAGTATCAAGTCGGGGATCTAGTGATCAAACGCATCATACTGCCGCAAGGTGATCCCAGGGGCAAATGGACCCCCACTTATGAAGGGCCATTTGTGGTTAAGAATATTTTCTCAAGAGGAGCTATGATTCTAACCACCAGGGATGGTGACGACCTTCCTCACCCCGTCAATACAGACATAGTGAAAAAATACTACGCATAATCAAAGACCCGCTAGGTTGACTGCCCTAGGCAAATATAAGGGCTTCCCGGCTAACCAAAAGGGTTCGGGCAAAAATAAGGGATGAAAATGAAAAAATATTGTACACCCGGCAAGTCAAAAACCTGAAAAGGCGGCTTGGGCAAAACAAGGGTATCCTGGTGGACTGAAAACCCGAAAGGGCGGTCCAGGCAAAAGTTAGGGATCAAAGCGTAACATTATGTCTCATTGGATCATCTTGCAACCAGACTTCGGTATCGACTATCAAGCTCGGATAGCGCCAATTAATTTGATCTACCTTCAACAAAGTAGCAAAGTGATGAGACGCTCGAAGATATAAAGGCAATAGCAGAGTTGGAACCCAGTGGGATTGTTCACATAGCTGTTTTTATTTGTTTTTCACAAATTGTATAATTTCTATCTTTTGGCGGCGTTGTATTACTATGACATCAGCCTCTTGTACAAAATGCCTATTGCAGGCCAACTTCAAAATTAATACAATTCATTTTACAATAAATGTCAATTTTTTTTCTTTTTCTGTTTTGTTTTGCAAGAACGTCCAATGATTCATTTTTGATATATGCATTCAAAAATAATTATTGCTCATAAATATTTACATACGAAACAAAAGACGATTACTCGTAATTTCAGGAACAGGGGCAAACAGAAATGTCTAAACCTTACAGTTGCTCTACCCACCAGGTACAAGGATAAACCCAGCTGGAGAAAATGACTAAAACTGCATGCACTCCCCGCAGAGTAGGAAATGCCAAAAAACAGTGGTGTTAGTTCTCCCCAAGCAGAGTTTATCTGTCACCAGTAACAGAAAATTATCCACAGTGGAGTTTATTTCTTCCACAGGCAGAAACTCAATCCCCAACAAGGGTTCATTATTGTCAACAACGGTAATTCATCCCCCAGCCGAGGTTATTTCTCCAAATCAGCAGATCTTCTAGCAGAGTATCTCTTCCCCACAGAGTCATTCTCTCGCCAGTTTATTCTCCAACAGGGTTATTCTACCGTCATTTTATTCTCAAATCATCTTCGGTCGTTATCCCCAGCGAGAACGAAGAATCCAAACTCCTTGCACTTTCCAGCAGCAGTCCAGAACTTATTTTCCTCAGTTAAAGAATATCATAAAAACATTGCATATCCATACATCATGACATATGCATAAGCATCATACAATACAATCTCATTTATTTTGAGAACATCATTGCTCAATACATTTCATGCATCATGACATTACTTACGACTAACCCTTTACCTTTTAGGAAAAAAATACAATCAAATTCTCACAAAGTTCAAGCTATGAAGCCCGGATCCAACCGAATAGTATCTTGATTTCCCCATCATATTGTGAAGCCCGGAGAACGACCGGATAACAGTATTAAAATACCGTGAAGCCTGGAATCGACCAGATAGTGGTTTATCATTGAGCTATGAAGCCCGGATTCGACCTGATAATAGTTTAATCCCCAGCAAGTTATTGTGAAGCCTGGATTACGACCAGATAGCAGTACAAGGACACCATGAAGCCTTGATATGACCAGATAATGGTATATCATAAACACAATCCGTGAAGGCCGGATTCGACTGGATAACAGCTCAGCAAGTTATTGTGAAACCTGGATTACGACCAGATAGAAATATAAGACACCATAAAGCTTGGACTCGACCAGATAATGGTAGAAGATATTGTGAAGCCTGGGTTACGACCAGATAGCAGCCAAGAGTACTACGAAGCCTGGAGTCGACCAGATAGTGGTATATCTTTAATGCAAGTTATTAAGCCCGGTTTCGACCGAATATTACCTTGATTTCTCCAAAAATCATGAAGCTTGGATTCAACCAGATAATGGTATGAGACATCGTGAAGCCTGGATTACGACCATATAGTGGTAAAGAACACTGAAGCCTGGATTATGACCAGATAACAGTAAGGGACACTGCGAAGCTTGGATTTCGACCAAATAGCAGTCTACCCGGCCAATTACTATGAAGCCCGAAGTCGACCGGATATTAGTAGGCCTTAAAGTCAAATGGAAAGCCCGGATGCGATTGGATAACCACTTGATTTCTTCTGAAGCCTGGATTTCAACCAGATAAGAAGTAAGGTATTGCGAAGCCTGGAATCGACCGGATAGCAGTACATGACACCATGAAGCCTAGATTCGACCAGATAATGGTATAATACATCGTGAAGCCTGGATTACAACCAGATAATGGTAAAAGACACTGTAAAGCTTGGATTTCGACCAAATAGCAGATTACTTGGACAATTACTAAAAAGCCCGAAGTTGACCGGATATTAGTATGCCCTAAATTCAAGTTGAAGCCCGGATGCAACCGGATAACAACTTAATTCCTTCTGAAGCCTGGATTACGACCAGATAAGAATTGAGAAATTGCAAAGCTTGGACTATGACTGGATAGCAAGTTTAATCTCATCTCCCCAGTAAGTCACTGTAAAGCCTGGAGCACGTCCAAATAGAAGTCGATCTTATCACTATGAAGCCTGGATCACGACCAGATAATAGTTCATTTTCACCTTTTCAACCAAGATATGATTCCCCAGTAGAATAACAGACGACTGAAGCTCCTAAAACTCAACTTTTCTCAAGACAGAGAACAACATTCCCCAGCGAAATCTTCCTCAATAACAGGTATGCGGGTTCTTGCTAAGGAATCTCTTAGGCGATCGACAATCCTTCAGATGGCATCTTTAAGCCCATCTTCCGTCATCAGTCTCCAAATGGCATCTATAAGCCCATTACCGACACCACAAGACAAGTACCACTTCATGCGAGTGCAAATTTCTGGGCACTCTAGTGTTCAATCATCTTCCACCCTTGGATCACGAAAGGAAGACAAACCAATCTACATCCTCAGGTTTAAGAAGATTGAATAGGGGCAGATGTTGTACCCCAAAATTTTCCCTCCCATATTTCTCAAAAAAAAAACATTTCAAGTGAGATCCTCAAATTTCTCAAGGAAGTCCAAGGGTTCACCAGACAAACTCTCTCCTAAGGCATTCTACCTCAAATTAGGGTTTCATATTGCATCAAGATACTTGAGTCCAAGGGATCCCAAATGCTCACCGTTGTCCTAATATGTTCTCAAGATCATCCATGTCGAGTTTCAAGCCCTACAGAGAAAGTTTGCTCAGTCAATTGCTCAAAGGCCTAAAAATCGACTATGCTAGGGCAAAAGTCAACTGTGGCCCATATACAGTCAAACTTCAAGATTTTTGGTCAACATCCTCATTTTGAATTATCAAGGGTTGATCATGATTCCTCAAGGATTGCTCACAAATCATCAAAACCCAAAAGTTGCTAAATTAGGGTTTTGTAGGAAAAGTCAACTCAACTTTGACCAAGCATAACTTTCTCATACTTTATTAGAAATGACCCATCCAAATCTCATTTTGAATAGGATGAAATGCCCTACAATTCATATTCATCTCCCAAGTTCAAAATATGCACTCACAAGAAGTTATGAATTTGGACATTATAGGTCACTTTGAAAACTCAACAAAAACACCTCTTTTGTCAAAGCTTCATACATGAACATGGAAGACTAAATTGAGATGAGACCAAAAGGGTAGCTTAGAGGACATCTCAAGCTTTATAAAAAGTCCAATAACACCTTCATATAGTCAAAATTGAAGAAGTTATGCATTGGTGAAGTTGACCTTGTTTGCAAAATTGCCACAAGTCAAAAGTGCCTCAAATTGCAATTTTTGTCAAATGGGCCCAACTTTTTGTACTTGTTTTGAGTTTTTAACATGGTCCACGACCCATGATCCTTCCCACTTGCCTTTATTTTATTTTTGCCATTTATTTTGATTTTTTATTTCAATTAAATCAAATTAAATCAAAATAAATCATGGAAATATCAACATCATTTAAGCCTTGAGATTTTGTGCATATTTCAGGTCCCTTATACAACTAGAAAAAAAATCAAATCATGCAAGGCATGTTTGTGCATAAAAAGATTGGTTTTTGGCTTATTTTGGAAAGATCTTCATGGGAATCAAATCATGATCAAATACCATAATTGAGAAAGATTGGATGCACATTTGCAAACCTGATTCAATCATTGATATATATTGGACAAATGCAGACCAAAAGAACAAGGTTTTGAGGCGTGTAGAGTGAAGGGAAAACTACAAAAAATCAAGAAAAAGTGGTGATTTGTTTTCATATTTCCAGGTATTGTCAAGCCTTGCCAAGCATTCCTTTCGTTTCCTAGGCATTCAAGGAGTCCATAGCAATCAAAAGCAAGCATTTTCGTGCACTGAAACTCGCTATAAGTGATTCACGGCCTTGACATTTTCTTGAAATCGAATCTCATTATTCTGGCACTTATAGCATGAATTACTTGCATATTATTGTTCATTGAAGCATTTGTGAGCTATTGGTAACGATTAATTGCATTTTTGCTAACTGTATAGAGATCCACCATTGTTAGGGTTTTTTGCTTCGTTTTGGTATCTTCTTGTACAGGTAAAATTGGCCCAAAAGAAAGGCATTATGATGTTCACAAGGCCAAGATGAATTGGTTTGTGGCATTAGATTTCATTTATCATGCTCGTAGGTGATTTTGGAAAATTTTAGGGGCTGTAACTACGCTTCTTGTCTATAGGTAAAAGTCATCATACTTTTAGCAACGGAGAGAGGTTAGAGATGATGGTGTGGCGTGCCCTGGTTCTCCCATTCAAACATTCGCGCGCGGAAAATTAACAAGTTGTGTTTTTTTAATATAATATTTATTTGTTTCTCTTTGTACAATAAGACGTGCCAGCTCAGTTGGTGGTAAGGCGAAGGAAAAGGCTATAGGACCTGGGTTCGAATCCCAGGTCCCCCATGTTATTTCACATTATTTTTACTTGCATGATCAGGCGTGTGCACAGGCATATAGACGATCAAAGACCATCAGCTTGCGACCATTAGATCTAAAGCAGATCAGATCCAAAGGCCATCACATGAAGGCCTACTATGTGCCTTGGTCAACTTGCAGCATGGAACCTGAAAGTCAAACGTGGGCCAATGGATTTTGGGCCCAAAATTGCTTATTGGCACCCCCTCAATTGCTGATCACCAGGCCCATCTTTCTTATTCTTTTTTCTTTTTATATTTACTTTCTTTTATTTATTTTATCTAATTTATTTTCTCACAAATTAATTGTTTTTTTAAAAATAAAAATCCATAAAATAAATTTCACCAAATTAGAATTTAGGTTTTATTTTATTTTCATCAAAATTAATTCAATTAGTTTAGTTTAATTTTTAGGGTAATTATAATCTTTTTGTAAATAAATTAAAACAAATTAGAAATTAGGTTTGTTTAATTTAATTTTTATTTTATTTTCTCAAAATAACCAAAGAACAAAATAGGTCAAAAATAATTATTTTTATTAATTAGTAATTAGGTTTGTACATATTTAATTTAAAACCTTATTTTCTTGAAATAATCAAAACAACAAAAATGATTTTTCTTTTAATTAGGTTAGACGGGGTCAAAACCCTAATTTTCTCTCATTCTCGTTTCATCGTGTGCTTATTTATTTTTACAATATTGATGTAATTGCTCATGGGATGTAATAGTTTAATTAGGGTTTTTCTTTTATTTATCGTTTTACTGGTTTTTGGCTATGTAATTAATCCCCTTCCCCGAAGCCTTGTAATAGCGTAGCTTTACTTCTCGCATTTTAATTTTCACAAATATTAACTGTTAGATGTATAATAATAAGATTGTATGACAAGAATGTATGTTAATTTTAAAATGGTTAGCAAACCCTAAATGTGCAAAGATAATAACTGAAATTGAATCACTCGCACATGCGCACTCCTAGGGTATACTCTCACTTCGGTTGCCTTCGGTAAACGATCATTATGTATAGGGTGTTTTAGTGGTCGCTCTCTTGTCTAAGAAAAGATCAAATGTCCCGTTCAGAAATGTTGCCTCGGAAAGGTTGCCTTGAAAATGTTGCCTCGAATATGATCTTAAGACATTAGGGTTATTACTAAGACGTCCTAACATTGCTTTAGTGATCGTACGTCCCTTTCGAATTGACCCTTACAACTCCAACGACGGTGCTACCTACTCACTAATAGTGGGATAGCGCTGTCTAAAGGAAACAAGAACAAAAACATTCTTTTTTCGAGTAGGTAGATGCT
Organism: Vicia faba; assembly: GCA_948472305.1. NCBI lineage: Eukaryota > Viridiplantae > Streptophyta > Magnoliopsida > Fabales > Fabaceae > Vicia > Vicia faba. Next base: position 919,752,184 of record OX451737.1, read on the forward strand.
AGTAGGTACTTGCTCAAAATCAAAATTTTCCACACTTACACTCTTTTCAAACAAAGTTTCAAAAACACTTCGTAACACTCTTGAAGACAGAAGCAAGGGTTAAAATGAAGGTAAAACAAAAACTTTTCAAAACACACAAACACGGAAGCAATTTTTAAAATGATGAGAAAGTACCTAAGATCCCGTGGAAAACCACGGATAGAAAGGGTGCTAATACCTTCCCTTTCTATAATCTACCCCCCGTACTCAAAATCTCGAAAAAGGAATTTTTCTATGCTTTTTTTCCTTTCCAGTTTGATAAAATAAAAGTCGGTGGCGACTTTTGCTTACCGCGACATTTTGCAAACACAAACACAAAACACAAACCAGCATTTTCCTAAAAGCAGTCCGGTTCTTCCACCGTATCACACTCTTAATTGTAATCATAGGAGCTTCGTTGTCCCATTTGACCTTGAACATAGAAGACATTATGGCCAAGGCACCGGACAACTGATTTTCTTCTCTAGGGAAATGTTCAAAGGTGATTTCTTCGAAGTACAGAATCAAAGATAACACAAACTCCTTGTAAGGAATAAGATTAGGATGTTTAGTGTCCCAATCTCCCTTTACTTGGCTAATCACCAGAGCGGAATCTCCGAACATGTTCAAATTCTTGATCCTTAAATCAATGGAAGCCTTCAGACCCAAAATGCATGCCTCGTATTCAGCCATGTTATTTGTATAATTGAAGCACAGTCTAGCAGTGAAAGGGGTGTGGCAACCCTCAGGAGAAACTATCACAGCACCAATTCTGTTACCTAATGCATTGGAAGCCCCATCGAAGACCATAGTCCATCAGGATCCTTGTCCAGTCCGTCATACGATCCAGGTTTCACACAATCAGTCACTAGCATGATATTCTCATCCGGGAAGTCAAATTTTATAGATTGATAATCATCAACAGCTTGATGGGCCAAATGATCTTCCAATACACTTACTTTGATAGCCTTTTGTGTTGTATATTGAATATCGTACTCAGTCAAGATCATCTTCCATCTAGTTATCCATCTGGAAAGAGCGGGTTTCTCGAAGATGTACTTGATAGGGTCCATCTTAGAAATCAACAGAATGGTATGAGTCAACATATATTGTCTTAGCTGGCGAGCAGTCTATGCCAGAGCGCAACAAGTTTTCTTGAGCAGTGAATATCTGGTTTCACAGTCGGTAAAATTTTTGCTTAGGTAGTAAATTGCATGCTCTTTTTAGCCAGACTCGTCATGTTGGCCCAACACACACCCCTATAGAGTTCTCTAACACAGTCAAGTACATGATCAAGGCTCTTCCTTCAACTGGAGGCATGAGGATAAGAGGTTCTTGCAAATATTCTTTGATTTTGTCGAAGGAAGCTTGGCATTCATCATTCCATCTGACTACTTGATCTTTCTTCAAGAGTTTGAAGATTGGTTCACAAGTAGAAGTTAAGTGAGATATGAAGCGAGCGATGTCGTTAAGACGACCCAAGAATCCTCTAACCTCCTTTTCAGAATGGGTCACTGGCATTTCTTGGATGTCTTTTACCTTTTCAGGAACAAATTTTATGCCTTTACCACTGACAAAAAACCTAGAAGCTTTCCAGATCTTACCCCGAATGTACACTTATCAGGGTTCAGCCTCAGTTTGTACTTTTTCAGCCTTTCGAATAGTTTGTATAGGTGATTGAGATGCTCCTATTCAGTTTTTGACCTTGCAACCATATCATCCATATATACCTCTATTTCATGATGGATCATATCATGAAACAAAGCCATCATAGCCCTTTGATATGTTGCCCCTGTATTCTTTAGTCCAAATGGCATGACCTTGTAACAAAAGGTGTCGCATTGCATAACAAAGGTGGTCTTCTTCATGTCTTCAGGAGACATCTTAATTTGATTATAGCCAGAGAAATCGTCCATGAAAGATAATACTTTATATTGAGTAGTGTTATAAACCAAGACATCAATATGTGGTAGAGGGAAGTCATCCTTGGGGCTTGCCCTATTCAGATCCTTATAATCTACGCACATACGAACTTTTCTGTCTTCCTTTGGCACTGGAACCACGTTCACAACCCACTGAGGATAAGACGTCACGGCTAGGAATCCTACATCAAATTGTTTCATTCACTTTAACTTTTATCTTTTCAGACATGTCAGGCCTCATGCGACGAACTTTTTGCTTGACAGAAGGACAATCTTCCTTTGTTGGTAGACGATGAACTACAATGTCAGTATCCAACCCTGGCATATCTTCATACGACCAAGCAAACACTTCCACGTAGTCATGTAACATCTGAACCAATATGCTCTTGACACTGCTTCCTAGGTTGGCGCGGATCTTGACTTCTTTCTTGTATGTATTGTTACCTAGGTTGATGACTTTAACTGACTCTTCATGCGGCTGAATAACTTTTTCCTCTTGCATTAGAAGTCTGGCTAGTTCTTCCGGTATTTCACAATCTTCCTCACCTTCGTCTTTGGCTTGGTTAATTGGATGTTCAAAATGATAGTTAGCAATAGTATGGTCATTGTCAATGAGATCCGGAGTGGACAAGGACCTGCAAGAGTGTGTGTGTGTGTGTGTGTGTGTGTGTGCATGTAAGATACATGGCTATTTGAAAAATGTATTGAAGAAAAAGGAAGATAATGAGCATAAAAATTTGAATGCAAAAGTCCAATGGTTTATATTGAATGATCATATGATAAAATGAACATAAATAAACCTTTAACAAAATGGACCAATAGTGCCCCGGGCAAGGCATATGGCTTAAAAGTCATTGTTTAACATTACAGACAAAAGGTTCTTGAATTGATAGAAAGTAATAAACAAGTAATTACTCCTCAATGAAGGATATGGGAACGAAGTCCTTTGCGTTCCAATTGCTAAGCTCTATTGTAGTAGGGTATACCCATTCTTCAAATGCACATTCATCACCAGACTCCTCCACAGCGTTTACTTCGTGATTTCCAATACGGAGAAGGGGATTTCCTGCACGAGCACGCCTCACTTATTTATGAGCCTTGATAGTGAAACCCAAATGACATTTTTCTGCTTTGAACGGGATCTCTAGGAGTTGCCCCCAGGTATCATAGTTTCTATCTTCGACTGCGGCACAAGCATCTTTAAATGAAGCCATCCTTGGCACAACCTTATCATCTTTGGGCATGTCGGATGAGACTTTGGCAGTAGCAATCATGGGCAGAACAACTTCAAAAGCCTGGCACGGGGTTTCTATAAATTCTCCATCCATCTCCACATATTTGAAAGAATTGAGATGGCTTACCATGAATTCCTCCTCGCCACAAACAGTGACGATCCTCCCCTTGACTGGGTATTTTAGCTTTTGGTGAAGGGTTGACGTTACTGCCCCTGCTCCATGGATCCAAGGGCGACCCAACAAACAGGAGTAGGCAGGAATGATGTCCATGATATAGAAAGTATAGTTAAAAATTTATGAGCCCACTTTGATCGGGAGATCCACCTCTCCATGAACCGTCCTTTTAGACCCATCAAAAGCCCTCATAATAATGTCACTCGACTTCAAAAACAGTCCTTCAAAGTCTAAATGGTCCAAAGCCCCCCTGGGTAGCACGTTTAAAGAGGAGCCAATGTCAACCAAAACATGTGCTAGGGTAGTCCCCTTACATTCAACAGAAACATGCAGAGCTTTGTTATGGTTTCTTCCAAGTGGTATCAGATCAGCATCCGAGAACCCCAATCCATTGTCGGTCGTCAAGCTTGCCACACAATTTTTGAATTGATCAGTTGTGGTCTTATGAGGGACATGAGCCTTCTTTAAGAATTTGATCAATGCCTGGGCATGAGCATCGGAATAAAGTAGTAAAGATAACATGGAGATCTTGGAAGGGGTTTGCCCCAGCTGCTCCACTATTTTGAAATCACTCCTCTTTATAATTTTCAAGATCTCATCCATTTCCTGAGCAGAAGGTTCCTCAACAACAATGTCTTTTGCAAGTGTTTCTGTCTCAGCAAGCTCAACTACTTTCTCTTTTCCCCTTGTGTCAGCACTAGGCTTAGCAACGGTAATGCGGACAGGTGTCGTCGTAGTAGTTGGGGGTGAAATGTTGGTCGAAAAGATTCTCCCAGTTCTGGTCACATTACTAGAGCTGGTAATATTACCAATGTCAACATCCTTATTTGTTTAATCCAAGCATCTTGCTTTATTCCATGGTAAAAGACCTCAGCATCGTAGTTCCACGACACTTCTTTGTTGGAAGAGTACGGAATTGGCCCAGGGGCGGTAATTATCAGAGGAGCAACAGTTGGTTCATTCGAAATCCTGATAGGACCCTTTGAGGAGATCCTAAGAGGCTTGTTTGAAATTGTTATGATGGAGAGGTCTTCAATCATATTGGTCAAACTTTTGACAGACTGAGTTTTCTCAAATAGGATCTCATGACTATTCATCAAGCATTGAACGCCTTCTTTCAGCCCTTTGCATCCATTAATTTGTTTGGCACAACAATCACAGTTCTTCAAGCATCCAGAGAAAACCTCGGCTTTCAGCAGATTCTTTTTGACAATGGTTAATGGAATGGTCAAATCTTCGATGGAGGAAACAAAAATGGTTTCTTCAATTGCATTGACACCTTTTCCATGGTTTGGAATTGGTTCCGTTATCACATTGGGAATTCTAGGTGCATCAAATTCGATTGTTTTATTGTCTATTAGGTCTTGAATTTTGCTCTTCGGTGACCAACATTGATCGGTATCATGTCCGGGACTATTTGAGTGATATGCACACTTGGTATTTGGATTATATTTAGGTGAGGAAGTGTTCGGATTGGCCGGAGGATCACGCAGTGTCACCAAGTTAGCCTTTAATAGGTGTTGGAAGGCTTGGGATAGCGACATGCATATCCTTATAAATTGTCTTCATGGAGCCTCAAATCGTGGATGATTGGAAGATTGTCTTTGAACAGGAGTTGGGTTAGAAATCATAACAGCATTAACGGACAAACGATTATCCTTCTTGGTACGGGCCCTTACCCCGTACACAACATTCATTTCTTTCTTACCAATGAATGGTTTCTTTATAGGATTAGAGGTGGAAGAAGATGCCATGGGGATTTTCCCGCTTTTGATACCGCTATCGACCCTTTCACCGGTTAGGATCAGTTCGGTGAAACCGGACGAAGAACACCCAACCAATAAGTCGAAAAATGGACCATATAAGGTACCCATAAACATATCAATGTGTTCCCTGTCTGTTAACGGTGGTTGGACCCTACTGGCAAGATCCCTCCACTTTTGGGCATACTCTTTGAACCCTTTATTTTTACCCATCGTCATATCTTGCAATTGAACTCTATTCGGCGCCAGGTCGGCATTGTACTGGTATTGGTGATAGAAAGCAGTGGCCAAGTCTTCCCATGTATGGATACATGAACCCTCCAAGTGGTAAAACCACTCTAGCTGAGTCCTAGTCAAGCTTTCTTGAAATAAATGGACCCAAAGTTTCTTGTCGACGGTGTGCAGTTGTATTTTGCACACATATGACCTTAGATGAAGCTTTGGGAAGGAAAACCCATCATATTTAATGAAGACTGGTATCTTGAATTTATGGGGAATGACAACCCCATATATTAAACCCAAATCATTAAAATCTAAACTAGGAATGGCTTGTATCTCAGCGGCCTTCAATCTATCCTCTAGCTGCTTGTACTTATCGTTGGTAGGAGGATATTGGTCATCAAAATAGTCTTCATCATCAGACACTTGATCATTGACACACCCAGCCTGGGTACTCTTTGCTTCTACAATTTGATTTTCGTCTTCCTCTGATGAATCTTTAACTATTGGTATCTAGCGGATCGACTCTCTGAATCTTTTACCCATGTTGACTAGGGCTTTCCTCTTTGGTTTCTTTTTGGATGCCAACAACGTCATCAACTCTTGTTGCCCCTTGGCCAGGGTCAGCAGAGTCTCTTGAAACTGGGAGTTTTGTGCTTGCAGGTCTTTCACTGTTTTTTCGATATCCATCTTACTGAAATAAACAGCAGAAAGATAAGGAAACCTGTCGTGGAAAACCTGTTATGTTATGATGCATAAAAAATGTGCATGCAAATGATTCAAGGATTTATAAAATTTAAATTTGTCTAGAAAAAGAATGAACAAACGTCAAATTGCATTAATCAGTTCAAGATGGTTACAACATGCCTCTTGGGCTTACAAAATAAATTTCTAAGACAAAAAGGTCAAACGCATCCTCTTTGGTGCAAGGTAGGCATTCAAGCTTTGTTCTTCATGAAGTTGCTTTGTAAGCTCCAAAAACCTTTTCTCACTAGCTTAGAATTGAGCTTCGAAGGTATCTCGTTCTTCCTTTAGCTGAATCAAACCCTTTTACAAGTCTTCAAGAGAAGTAGGCATGTTGGGATGGAGGACAGTATACGTGACTTCTCCTTCAGCAACAGGCTCCACGATAACTGGTAGGATGGAGGGGTAAGGCATCATGAGCTTCTGAGCACGAGCTCGTACTCACCTAAGGTAAGGTTCAAGGGGAATAGAATTCTTGCGTCCCAGCGTCTCACTATCTGCTTTGTTTACCATCATCCAAGCTCGTGCAAACCTCTGACGGTACCCTTGATCGTCGTTCTCGTAGTCGAACACAAACCCTTGGATGAGCATATCATGAGGACCATATCTTAGGGCATACCCAAACTATCATAAAGCTAATCAAGGGTTGCAAGTGATCCCACCCCTAATGCCAAGCAGAGGGACATTAGGGAATTCCCCATAACGGTCAATGATAGAAGTATCTTCCAAGGATCTCGAACACCAATGAATATCGGAGTGGGTGAGGGATATCATCCTTTGAGACCATGTCAATCCTTGCTCATTCTTCAATGTTGATCAAGGTAGGAGCGAAGTAAACCACTTGACGAGTAGGGGAATACAACACAAGAGAGTACCTATTTTCTTCATAGTGCGGGTATGGAAACAATGTAAGATGTCTCCTAGCAAGGTAGGTGCCAGGTTACCAGAGAGAAATACTTTGATGGCATTCACATCTATGAATTGGTCCGAGTTGGGAAATAGAACCAAACCATAGATTAGAAGGGCCAGGACATTCTCATAGGCTTGAAGTTCCATATCTTCCCAGAATGAACGAGCCTTCTCCAACAAGAACTTGGCTAGGAACCCTTTAACTCTGCTTCTTGTCTCCCAATTTTCTATAATGTCGGCTCTCTTCAGATGCAAGGCTTTACCAATGACTTCAGGTTTCAGAATCCCTTCTAAACCGGTGAACGGTTCTTGATCAAGCATGGGCACTCCTAATAGTAGAGAGAATTCTTCTAGTGTTGGCACCAATTGATAGTCGGGGAAGGTGAAGCAATGATGCATGGGATTAAAGAATTGGAAGAGCATGCACATCATCTCTTCTTGGAAATTGGAGGTAGAAAAACTGAGTAGTCGACCATATTTCTTTGTGAAAGGAGAGTCATCAGGCACCCTTGATGCTAAATCTCGGAGTTTAGGGTGTGCTTTCACGAAGCTGATTCTGATAGTATTCCTTCGGACGGGATTCATGGCCTATAAAACAAAACAAAGATAAATTCCTAAATCCTTGAAATGGTTAGTGAGAATGCTTATGATGTTATGATGTTTATGATGTTATGTACAAGTAAGCAAGTTATTATGTACACATAAAGCAGATAAGTCTTTAGGTTTAGGCTTGCATGAAGTTGATAGGTAAGTACCCTCTTGAAGTTTAGTTGGCTCAACTTGCCCTAGAAATTAACCGGGTTCTAAAGGATCTCAATAGCACTAACCTTTCTTTTAGGCATTGTCTCAGCACAATCAATCTTTTCTAACGTCTGAAATATCCCAAAAGTCCAATCTCAATGAGTGTAGTATCGAGTATCAACCAATTTTCAGCTTTCCACCTAAACAGGCTATCTCCCTACTTCCTAATGGCCAAGTTGTTCAATTAAGGTTCTAAGGTCAGTTACTGCTTCATGACGCTGCTCAGCAGCCCTGTATTCTCCTCGATTCAACACAAGGGATACCGGTACCAACAAATGTGTCACACTAACATAGCCATTGCTTTAACCATATTGGTCTACTCCGTACGGTTTCCATAATCTATTGCTACTTACCTAAAAAGGTGACCCAGATCCGGGTAGAGGATCAAAACAAGCCCAAACAAGGAACCAAAATATAAAGCAAACAAGACAAAGAAAAGAAAGTAAAGGTGATCTAGCCCTAAGGTAACCCAACTTTTAAGATCTCCCCAACAGAGTCGCCAGTTCTGTAACACGGTGGGAGAACTGACTTGGGATGTTTTTTGTGTTGATCGCAATTGTTGCGGATAGCAAGAGTCGCCATCGACTTTTCTTTTATCCAAATAAAGTAAAGGGTGAAAAGAACAGGAAAGACCTTTGAGATTTATTTTCTTGAGTTCGGGGGGTATATTATGAAAAGGGTAGGTGTTAACACCCTTTTCATCCATAGTTATCTATGAGCTCTTAGTTGCTTGCTAGATCATTTGCTTTTGTTTGAAAATGTGCTTTATGGTGGATTTTGAAATTATTTTTGAAAAGCGCCTTCATTTAGGAAAACTTTGTAATGATTCTCGTCTCTATAAGAATGTATACAAAGTGTTGGACTTTTGAAAATATTTCATGGAAAGTGTTGGTGCATTTGAAAAGGTATTTTTTTGTGAAAATGAGCAAGCAACTATGAACGTTTCTACTTACTCAAAAAGTCTTTTGTTCTTTTCCTCCTCCTTTAGATGTTGCTATCTTACCATTGATTGGTAAGAAGCCTTATCTTTGGATGTAAAGGGACGAGCATGGGTCATCGCATAGTCATGATAGCAATGTTGTGAAATATCTTAGCTTTTCTCTTGAGGGACTAAGATCATTTTTAAGGTAGCATTCGAAGCGTCATCGAGGGACTATGATCTTGTATTTTGATTGTTTTTGCTAAGACGTCCCACATGCAAAACATGAAAATTTTCATAAGGCAACAAGTGAAATTAACCCTAGGGGTTCATGTGTGAATAGTGTTTGTATTTCATGCTTGGTTTATATTGGATTAGTATTCCCTAAGATTGATTTTTATCTTCCCATACAAATCCTACTTTACTAGCATTTATATGAAAGCGATAAATTGAGGAAAGTAAATATCCTACGCTATTACAATCATTAGGGGGATGGGGTGTACACATTTACAAATGGGGATTGCAAGAGATTAAAATCCTAATTATCTATTACAAACATATTGAAATAATGTACAAGAATTGAAATGTAAAATAAATTTGTTTTGTTTTGGTTAAGAGAAGAAATAAATTTTCTTAAGAAAATATTTTTAGTCTTTTTGTTCTAAAAGAAATAAAGCAAAGCGTATGAATATAAAGTATTTTTGGTGTTTTTGATTAATGAAAATAGAAGTGATGATAAAAATAATAAGAGGAAAAAGAATCAGAGTCGGTGCATTGCTGAAAGGATAGAAATAAGGAGTAGAAGTTCTGACTCTGGTGCGCTGCAAATCAGAAAGAAAATGTTAGCAGAAATGGGGAAGGCCAGAAGTTCTGGATCCAGACGTGCTAAAGTTATGGGGTTGCTGGGAACAAGGGAAAACCTAGAAGTTTTGATTGTTTAAGGAAGCCTAGAAGTTCTAATGTTACTGGAAGGTTAGAAGTTCTGGTTGTTGAGAGAGTCTGGAAGTTCTGATGCATCTTGAAACCTAGAAGTTATAGTGTTACTGGCAAGCTAGAAGTTCTGGCAATGGGTATGTGAGGTGTCAATGATATTAGATGGGAATATCTAGAAGTTCTGGTCCGGGAGTACTGTTTTGACAAACAAATGAAGGGGGTTTATCTAGAAGTTCTAGTTCAGGATCAGTGTTTGACAAATAATGGGAAAAATGTCAAGAAATAAACATAAAAAGGTGTTTCTGGGGCTAGAACTCAGGATCCTTAACATTAATGCCTTACGTGCACGCTCTCTACCACTGGGGTGGCTATACATCCGGTATTAGAAGCAAAAACATAAACATGTATTACAAAGTAAGTTCTGATGATGAACTTCATCTCCTTCTCCACGCCAGCCAGAGCATCTGCAACTTAGTTATTTATCAACAAAAATGAAAAATGAAAACATAGCAGTTATGGAAAATTTCATCATGGTTTCAGAAAATAAAGCATCAAAACTGTAAATCAGAAGCAAGCATGAATTTAGCTAATTCTAATTCTGAAAAATAATTTCCTCAAGAAGTTCTGATCTGAAATTCTCTCAACTTAGGCCATATAAATGAAATCTATAAATATGTACAGAATCAGAGTCATGATATCTACATTGTATCTTTGGAAATGCAAGCCTAACAATGCCTAAGTAATGAGATAAAAGTCAGAAGAAACTTACCTTATAGCTGGAAATTGTTTTGTGAATTAGAGCCTGGTTCAGGTTACTGTGATGTTCTGATCAGCTTCCTCAAGTTCTCAGAAAGCTGAAGCAAATCTTAGCTTAAGCTATGAATGATGGGAAAGTTCTGGTGCAGTCAAGGTGCAAAATTCTGGTTTTTTGAAATAGAGAGTGGTGAATACTATTTTACAGTTTGAAAACAGAGGTTGGGAAAACTTCTATGTGTATTTTAGAAACTGTATGGATGATTTGGTCCAGAAACACACAAGAAAAATTAGAGTTTGAATGCAGAAATCAGAAAACTAGCAGGTTTTGTGTTTATGTTTGCAGTTTCAAGTTCTTTGGATTTTTCAACAAGGTTTCAAGGCTTTTTTCAATGTTTTTCCCCGACCCTTTAACAGTTGCAAATGAAGCTTAATTTATAGGCAAAGGATTTAGAAGCTTGGAGAAGTCAAGAGTACATCCATCATGTGTTATGGATAGTTGACTTCTTTTTGAAGCAAGTTTAGACAAGTATGGTTCAAGGCACAAATAGAGTGGTTAGCAGATTTAGCCGCGCCTAATCTGATTTTGTAGGCATGATTTATAGATAAGTACATTCAGAAGCAAAAGTAAAGCATGGGGCCAACATAAACATTGTACAAAAGTTTACTCTCCAAGGACGGAAATGGTACTTCTATGCCACACGTGGGAAAATCCTTTGGATAAAGACTCAAAAGTGGGTGTGAGCATTAAATGATGATGAGATTTAATAATCCAGAAAGCCTGCAACATGAGATTATGCATCATAGCTTGAAACTGGATCAGAAGTTCAACATAAACGTAACTTAAGTTAAGAACAAATGTCCAACTTTTGATCTTTAAATCTCCCTGTTCCAGCATGATCTAAAGGAGTTCTCAGACTTTCCAGAAAGCTTGTAACATGATTTGTAAGCCTTCTTTGAATTTCTTTTGCAAAATCTTATTGAACCCACGTGAAAACTGGCTCATATGTTCTAACCAAATTCTGACTTGGAAACGCTCAGAGTTTACCAAGTGTTTTAGTTTCATGGACGTGTCTTCAAAGATTTATAACTTGAAATCCCAACATTTCTAGGAGAAGTTCTATTCTGCAATGTTTTAGATCTCATTGAGATCTACAACTCTTGTGTCAGAAGTTCTTCCTGAATTATCTTGCATCATGATGAAAATCTGGCCAGAAGTTCTGAACTTATCATATTTTTTTAACACTTAGAAAAATTTCTAAGTGCTTAGAATTTTGACTTTTCCAAAGTAATTTTGACTTTTGACTTTCCTGATGAAACAAATTTCATATTCTAACATGTCTTGATGAAATATGATTCTTGAAACTTGATTTAGATCCAAAAGTCAAAGTTTGACTTTTCAGTGTTCATTTTGACCATTTTGCCCTTGTGCCAATTCTAAACCTAAAGATGTATTAGTGTTGCAAACTTGAGCCATAGAAGATCTTGTAAGAAAATTCTTGAGAAATCAGAGGGAAAATTTTGGGGTATAACAATGGCCTTTTGTGTGGTATACTGGATATCATATTCGGTCAGAATCATTTTCCATCTAGCTATTCGTTCGAAGAGAGCTAGCTTCTCAAAGATATACTTGATAGGGTCCATATTAGAAATCAATAAAGTAGTGTGAGTCAACATATACTGTATTAGCCGGAGAGCATCCTATGCCAGAGCGCGACAAGTTTTCTCAAGTAGTGAATATTTGGTTTCATAGTCGGTAAACTTTTTGCTCAGGTAGTATATTGCGTGCTCTTTTCGGCCAGGCTCGTCATGTTGGCTCAACCCCCCCCCATGGAATTCTCTAATACAGTCAAGTACATGATCCAGGGTCTTTCTTCAACTTGAGGCATGAAGATAGAAGGTTCTTTTAAATATTCTTTGATCTTGTCAAAGGCAGCTTGGTAGTCATCGTTCCATTTGATTACTTGATCTTTCTTCAAGAGTTTGAATATTGGCTCATAAGTAGCTGTTAGGTGAGATATGAGACGAGAAATGTAGTTAAGTCGACCCAAGAAACCTCTGAATTCCTTCTCGAAACAGGGAACTGGCATTTCTTGGATGGCTTTGACCTTCATAGAATCCACTTCAATACCTTTGCCATTGACAACAAAGCCCAACAGCTTTCCAGACCTTACCCCGAAGGTGCACTTGTTAGGATTTAGCCTTAGCTTGTACTTCTTCAACCTTTCAAATATCTTGTGTAAGTGATCAAGGTGCTCTTCCTCAGTCTGCGACCTTGCAATCATATCATCCACATAGACCTCTATCTAATGATGGATCATGTCATGAAATAAAGCTACCATAGCTCGTTGATACCTTGCCCCTGCATTCTTCAAACCGAATGACATGACCTTGTAGCAGAAAGTGCCCCATTGTGTAACAAAGGTGGTCTTCTCCATATCCTCGGGAGGCATCTTGATTTGATTGTAATCAGAGAAACCATCCATGAAGGAGAAGACTTTATGTTGAGCCGTGTTGTCAACCAAAACGTCAATGTATGGTAAAGGGAAGTCATCTTTGGGGCTCACCCTATTCAAGTCCCTATAATCTATGCACATATGGACCTTCCTATATTTCTTCGGTACGGGGACCACATTTTCCACCCATTGAGGGTATGATGTTACAGCTAGAAAAGCTGCATCACACTATTTCATTACCTCAGCCTTTATCTTTTCAGACATATTCGGCTTCATACGATGAACTTTTTGCTTGACAAGAGGGAAATCTTCCTTTATTTGTAGACGATGAACCACAATGTCAGTATCCAATCCTGGCATATCTTCATAAGACCAAGCAAACACTTCAACATAGTCATGTAGCATTTGTACCAATCTGATTTTGATAATGTCTTCTAAGTTAGTGTCGATCTTGACCTCTTTCTTGGCTTCCTCGGTACCTAGGGTGATCACTTCAACTGGATCTTCGTGAGGTTGAATAGCTTTCTCCTCTTGCATTAGAAGTCTGGCTAGTACCCCTGGTATTTCACAATCTTCCTTGCCTTCGCCTTCGGCTTGGTTAATTGAATGTTCAAAGTCATAATTGGCAATAGTAGAGTCGTTGGCAATGAGATCCGAAGTGGATGAGGATCTGCTAGTGTGTGTATGCATGTAAGATACATGGATATTTAAAAAAAATGCAATAAAGAAAAAGAAAAACAATGAGCATAACATTTTAATGTAAAGGTCCAATATTTTCCATTAAATGATCATATGATAAATGAACATGAACAAAACCCTTAACAAATGAACCATGGTGCCCCGGGCAAGGCACATGGCTTAAAAGTCATTGTTTGGAATTAAAATTACAGACAAAAGTTCTTGAATTGACAAAAAACAGTAAACAGTAATTACTCCTCAATGAAAGAGATGGGAGTGAAATCCTTTGTGTGCCAGTTGTTGAGATTTCCTCTGGCAGTAGGGTAGATCTATTCTTCAAAAGCACATTCATCGTCAGAGTCTTCCACGATGTTTACTTCATGATTTCCGATGCGAAGAGGTGGCTTTCCCACGCGAGCGTGCCTGACCTCTTTCTAAGCTTTGATGGTGAAACCCAACCCAAATTTGTCTGCTTTAAAAGGAATGTCGAGGAGTTTTCCCCAGATAGTACAACTTCCATCTTCGACCATAACACAAGCATCTTTAAGTTAAACCATTACTGGTACAACTTTATCAACTTTTGATATGTCGGAGGAGATTTTGGTGGCGGCAACCATAGAAGGAACAACTTCGAAATCCTGGTACGACATTTCTATGAACTCACCATCCATTTCCACATAATTGAAGGAATTGAGGTGGCTCACCATAAACTCTTCTTCGCTGCAAACGATAACGATCTTTCTTTTGACTGGATATTTTAATTTTTGATGAAGGGTGGATGTTACTTCCCCTACCCCATGGATCCAAGGGAGACCAAGCAAACAAGATTAGGCGGGACGTATGTCCATTACATAAAAGTTGGAGTTGAAAACTTGTGATCCCACTTTAGTGGGGAGATCCACCTCTCCATGCACCATCCTTTTAGACCCGTCGAAAGCCCTTACAACTATATCACTTGGTTTCAACACCAGGCCTTCACAATCTAGTCGGTCCAAAGCACCTTTGGGTAGAACATTTTGAGAGGAACCGGTATCAATCAGGACATGAGCCAGTGTAGTTCCCTTGCATTCAATAGAGACATGCAAGGCCTTGTTATTATTCCTTCCATCTGGTGTCAAGTCAGCTTCGGAGAAACAAAATCCGTTGTCAGTCGTTAAACTCGCCACATAATTCTCGAACCGGTCAGCTGTAGTCTCTTGGGGCACATGAGCTTTCTTCAAAAACTTGATTAAAGCTTGGGCATGAGCATCAGAACACAGTAGTAATGACAGCATGGAGATTTTGGAGGGTGTTTACCCCAGTTGTTCAACTATTTTGAAATCACTCTTCTTTATAATTTTTAGGATTTCCTCCATCTCTCGAGTGGAGGGCACTTCAGCATCAACATCTTTGGCAGGTGCCTCTATCCCAGCAGGCTCACTTACTTTTTCTTTACCTCTAGTGTTGACATTAGGCTTGTTATTGGTTATGTGAACATGAGTTGTTGTAGTAGTTGGAGGTGATATGTCAGGGGAGAAGATCCTCTTCGTTCTTGTTACCTTACTAGAACATGCAGTATTTGTAACATCGTTGGTCTTATCTTCTTTGTTCCATGAATCTTGCTTTGTTCCATGACAGTAAACTTCGGCACCATAGTTCCATGTGTTGTACCCCAAAATTTCCCCTCTCGTGTCTCAAGGATTCTTAGAATTACTTCAGTCAAGTTTCAAGCCTCAGACCATATTTTCTAAGAAGAATCATTCAAATTATCAAAAAGGGGGGCAAAATGAGAAAAATCGGAGTTTCTACTAGAAAAGTCAACCGAATGCTAAAAAAGTCAAACTTTGACTTTTTGATCAAATTTGAGTCCCAGAAATCACATTACGTCAAGACATCCAAAAAATGAAGTTTGATCATCAAAGGTCAAGAGAATAAAAAATCCAACTTTGCAAGACTTTGAAATTTTTCTAGGTATTTTCTATACTTGGTTAATTTCATTTGCTTCATGGCATTTCACTATAAAATAATTCAAGATGATGCAAGTAATTCAAGTTATTACAAAGTGGCATTCTTACCAAGTTACAAATTCTACAACTATGCCTTGATTGAATTTTCTCAAAAGACTTTGTCACAATGTTTTGGCCTTTGATATAATGTGCATGAAATATTCCACAAGACCCAAAATTGTGACATGCTACAAACTATGTTGTCCAAAGTTGAAGAAAATATGATATCACATTGCCACAACACACTATGCTGCCCTGCAAGAAAGCTTGTGCCATGCTACATCCTAAGTATGCATGCTGCCCAATACAGTCCAAAAATGCTCTATGCAGTCTGCCCAAGCCTGCACCACAACAGCCCCAAAATTGCACCAAAATGGCAAAGGAAAATTGTGTGCAGAAAGTATCAAAGCAGTAGGCAAAACAATTCAAAATGAATTATTTGTTTTCCCTCCTAAACCATAGTCAAGGGGTCTACAAAAAGAGGACTGTCTCATAAGACAAGGAGGTTTTTTGATTTTAAAAAGAGAGGAAAGATTTTCTAGAGAAAAGATAGAGAGTTTTGTTGAGCAGAAAAAACAATATTTTGTGCAACCTTGACTCATTTTCAAAACCAAAACTGCTCTTGTTCAAAATAGAAACCCAACTCATTACTCTACCATACAAACTCTCCTTTAAACCAAAAAACTCATCACATACAAAGGTGGTCCAAAACATCACAAAAACAGTTCCTGTGTTGCTATTCATCTCCATCTTCAAAACACCAAAAACATTACAGTACAATCCAGCTTAGTTTCAACAGTCCGGAGTAGCTTTCCAGAGATTCATTGAGGTATTCATCACATTTGGAAAAACATTCAGATTTAAAACAGACAGTGCAGTCCAGAGGTAAGTCTTCTTGATTTGATATCTCTCCATACATCATTAATGATTCGTTTATTTTGAAGACAAAATGTAGTACTTTAATATCTTTTTGAACTAGTCATCTGCACTTTGTTTAGGCTTATTCAATCATTTATTGTTCATGTTTATCCATCATATGCCATAAGCTAACCTGTACATTCAGTAAAATAATGTTTAAGGCAGGAAAATGCAGCATGTAACGACACATATCCTCATGTGTCGACTCATCCTAGTGAAAAAACAAGGTATGAGTCGACACATAACCCCCATGCATCGACTCATACTGATTTCAGGTTACAAAACAGAAGTGGGAAAATACTATGAGTCAACACATATGTGTTTCGTATCGATGCAAGAAGGTGCATGAGTCGACACATCCCATTATGTGTCGACTCATACTGAGCAGATTTTGTTTTACAGGAGCAAGGAAAAGCTATGTGTCAATGCATAGCAGCATGGGTCGACACATAGCAGTTCAAAATGCAGTTTTCCTTTTATTTTACACTGTTTTTACATTGTTTTCATTATCATTCGATATGGTTGTAATATTCCAGTCTCCACTTCATCCCCATTTTAAATTTGTACCCCCATCCCCCTAAAGTAATGTACAAGCTTAGGATTTATTTTCCGCATGTTTACTTGCTTTCATATATTGCTAGTAATTAGGATGTATGGCAAGATAAAATCAGCAAATAGATAACATTTCAAATACAAGACAAAATGCATGCAAACTAACACACTTGCACACTAGCATCTCTAAGGTAATCTCATTTTGTTGCCTTTCAGAAAATAGTCATGTCCCTCGAATATGGGACATTTTAGTAAAAACCCTTCGATAAAAAAGGATCATAGTCCCTCGATAACCCTCGATGTTGCCTTCGGTAAACGATCTAGTCCCTAAACGATATTGCTAAAATGTCTCATAAGTTGCCTTCTATGACTATCCAAACATCCCGCACCCGTCCCTTCACATCCAACGATGGGGCTTCTTACCAAAACAATGGTAAGATAGCAACATCTAAAGGAGGAGGAAAAGCACATCTAAGACCTTTTGAGTAGGTAGGTTCGCTCTCAGTTACTCGCTTGCTCACAAAAAAAACATTTTATACACCAACACTCTCATTTTTAAACACTTTTGAAAACAACACTTTGTACGCGTTCTTATAGAAACGAGAGCCATTACAAAGAAAACCCTTTTCAAAATCATTTTCAAAAACACATCTCACAAACACTTTCTTGAAAACATTTTCGAAACAAACACTTCGTATGCATTTTTATAGAAACGAGAATCATTACAAAGTTATATTTTCAAAATTCTTTCAAAACCCACACCAGAAGCACACATTCAAACAAAAGCAAGCGATCTAGCGAGCAACTAAGAGCCCATGGAAAACCATGGATGAAAAGGGTGTTAACACCTTCCCTTTTCATAATCTATCCCCCGAACTCAAGAAAATATCTCTAAAGGTCTTTCCTGTGCTTTTTCACCTTTCCTTTTTAGATAAAAGAAAAGTCGGTGGTGACTCTTGCTAAACCGCAACATTTGCAAACGCAAAACCTCAAGTCAGTTCTCCTACCGTATCACAGAACTGGCGACTCTGCTGGGAAAAATCTTCTAAAAAAGTGGGGTTACCTTAGGGTTAGATCACCTTTACTCGCTTTCATTATTTGATTTGTGTGCTTTATATTTAGTTCTTCGTATTGGGCTTGCTTTGATCCTCCACCCAGATCTGGGACACCTTTTTAGGTAAATAGCAATAGATTGTGGAGACTGTACGGCGTAGACCGATATGGTTGAAACAATGGCTATGTTAGTGTGACGTATTTGTGGGTACCGGTATCCCTCGTGGTGAATCGAGGAGAATACGGGGCGGCTGAGTGGCTTCATGAAGCACTAATTGACCTTAGAACCCTAATTGAACAAACTTGGTCATTAGGACGTAGTGAGGTAACCGATTTCGGTGTAAAGCTGAAAATTGGTTGATACTCGATACTACACTCATTGAGGCTAGACTTTTGGGATATCTCGGCCGCAAGAAAAGATTGTTGTGCTGAGACAATGCCTAAGAGAAAGGTCGGTGATATTGAGATCTTTTAGAACCCGATCATTATTTCTAGGACAGGTTGAGCCAACTAGACTTCAAGAGGGTACTTACCTACAAAACTCATGCAAGCTTAAAAAGATAGGGTTTTGTTTACTGTGTGTGTATATGTTTGCTTGTACATAAACATCATAAACATCATCAACATCATATGCATGCTCACTAACCATTTCAAGTATTTAGAAATTTATCTTTGTTTTTGTTTTGTAGGACATGAATTCTCTTCGAAGAAACACCATCTGAATCAGCTTCGTAAAAGCACATCCTCAACTTCAAGAGCTAGCTTCAAGAGTTCCCGGGGATTCTCCTTTTACCAAGAAATATGGTCGACTCCTCAGTTTGGCTACATCCAACTTCCAAGAAGAGATGATGTGTGTACTATTCCAATTCTTTGATCCCGTACATCATTGTTTCACTTTCCCGGACTATCAGTTGGTACCTACACTAGAAGAGTTCTCTCTACTCTTAGGGGTGCCCGTGCTTAATCAGATACCATTCACCGGTCTAGAAGGGATTCCAAAACCTGAATTCATCGCCGAAGCTTTACATGTGAAGAGGGCCAACGTCATAGCCAATTGGGAGACAAGAAATGGGGTTAAAGGTTTTCTAGCTAAGTTTCTATTGGAAAAAGCTCGTTCATTCTGGGATGACATGGATTTCCAAGCTTTCGAAGACGTACTAGATCTCCTCATTTATGGTTTGGTTTTGTTTCCCAATTCGGACCAATTCATAGACGTTAATGCCATCAAAGTTTTTCTCTCTCGCAATCCTATACCTACCTTACTAGGAGACATGTTGCATTGCCTTCATACCCGCACCATGAAGAAAAGAGGCACCCTTTTGTGTTGTATCCCCCTACTCGCTATGTGGTTCACTTCACACCTGCCTCAATCAACATTGAAGAACGAGCAAAGACTGACTTGGTCTCAAAGGTTGATGTCTCTCACCCACTCTAATATCCGTTGGTGCTCAAGATCCTTGGAAGATATCTCTATCATTGAACGCTGTGGGGAGTTCCCTAATGTACCTCTACTTGGTATTAGGGGAGGTATCACCTACAACCCATGCTTAGCTCTTTGGCAGTTTGGGTATGCTCAAAGGGACGGCCCTCATGAGATGCTCATCCAAGGTTTGGTGTTCGACTACGACAAAGAAGACCAAGGTTACCGCTATAGGTTTACACGTGCTTGGGGAATGGTGAACAAGGTGGACAATAGGACTTTGGGACATAAAAAATTTATCCCTATCGAGCCTTACCTTAAGTGGGTACGGGCTCGTGCCCAGAGTCTCTTGATGCCTTACCCTTCCATCCTTCCTGTCATCATTGAGCCTGTTATTGAAGGAGACGTCCCATACACCGTTCTTCATCCTGACATGCCTACCTCTCTCGAAGACCTGCCGAAAGCTTGGGTTCAGTTGAAGGAAGAACGAGACACCTTTGAAACCCAATACTACGCCAGTGAGAAGAAGGTTCTAGAGCTCACCAAACTGCTTCATGAAGAGAAAAATCTGAATACCTACATTGCTCCAAAGAGGATGCATTCGGTCTTTTTGTCTTAAGAGTTTTGTTGTATTTTGTTTCTTTCTTTGTAAGCCCAAGGAGGCATGATGTATTCAAACTTGGTTTTATTTAATATGACGTGTGTTCTTTTTTTGTTTGGACAAGTTTAAATCTCTAAATTTCCTTGAAATCATTTGCATATTGCATCTTCATTCATCATAACATCATACAAGTTTCTCATAACAGGTCGCCTTATCCTTCTACTATTTATTTCAGTGAGATGGATGTTGAACAGACTGTGAAAGACCTTCAGGCGCAAAATGCCCAGTTTCAACAAATGCTCATGACTCTGGCAAAAGGACAAGAGGAGTTGAAGACTCTGCTGGCCAAAGAGAAGAAGAAGAAAACGAAGAAACCAACTGGTGTTGTAATCATGGGAAGAAGGTTTAAAGGACAAACCAGGCAAACTTTAGACTTTGCAACATCATCGGGTGAAGGAGATAATCAAGGAGCCGAGACCCAGGAAGTGAACAACGACCCAGTATCCGAAGGAGAGGAAGAGCCTGATTACTCCGAGGAACAATATCCTCCTGCTAATGATAAATACAAATAGCTAGAGGATCGTTTGAATGCCATGGAGATTCAGAGGGTACCCGGTTTGGACTTTGAAGAATTAGGACTCATCTCGGGGGTTGTCATCCCACAGAAATTCAAGGTCCCGACTTTCGCCAAGTACGATGGTGTCTCTTGCCCGAAACTATATCTGAGGTCATATGTCAGAAAGATTCAACCCCACACGGTTGACAAGAATATGTGGGTGCATTTCTTCTAGGAGAGCTTATCGGGGACTCAGTTGGATTGGTTTTACCAATTAGAAGGGTCCAATGTTTACAACTGGGAAGAGTTAGCCGCCGCTTTCTACAAACAATATCAGTATAATGCTGATTTGGCTCCGACTAAGACACAGTTACAAAGCATGTCTATGGGAACAGATGAAGGTTTCAAAACCTATGCTCAAAAATGGAGAGATCTCGCAGGCAGGGTCCAGCCCCCTTTATCCGACAAAGAATTAGTGGATATGTTCCTAGGCACCTTGTCATGACCTTTTTTCAATCACCTGATTGGGAGTTCCTCAGCTGGGTTTACTGAATTAATTATGACTGGTGAGTGGATCGAGGCCGGTATAAAAAGCGGCAAAATTCAAAAAGATGCATCCTCAAGTATGGTGAAGAAACCCTTTGTTGGAAAGAAGGAGGTCAGTGCTGCATATGACCATAGGAATCAAAACAAAAACGATCGTCGTTCGGCAGTAGGGGCTGTCATGATTTCTAATCCTGCGCCAAATCAGCAGCGAAATTATCAGCGCAAACCAGAAGCGCCCATGAGACGATTTACCCGGATTAACATGACCATGTCTCAGGTTTTGCCACACCTTCTCAATACCAATCTGGAAACTTTAAAGGAAGCTCCCAAGAATCCCAATACTGCTTCTCCTCGCTACAACCCGAACGCCCGATGTGCCTATCAATCTGAAAGCCCGGGGCACGATACAAATGACTGTTGGGCCTTAAAAAATAAGGTGCAAGACCTTATCGATGCGAAAGAGATTGAATTTGAGTCCCTAGAAACACCTAATATAATAACGGCACCAATGCCCAGACATGGCCAATGTATCAACGCCATTGACGATGATAGTTTTGTTTCCTCTGTGAATGACTTAGTTACTCCTATGTTGACCATTAAGCAGAATCTACTACAAGTCGGCCTGTTCCCAGGCTGCGATGAAGATTGTCACCTATGAAAATCTCTACCGAATGGCTGTTTGTTACTAAAGATAGGCGTCCAGCGCCTGATGACTAGTAAAGAAATCCTATTTGAAAAGCTACCTCTTATCAAAAGCTCTTATCAAGATGTTTAGATAATCACCATTTCCGACAATCCTCCCAGGGTCTCCACCAAAAGACCCGTCAGGATTACATCTGTTCCTAAATCTGCACCCTTAATCATCACTATGCCAAGACTAATATCATACTCCTCAGATAAAGTTGTTCCCTGGAGTTATGAGGCTGACGTTTATTACTATGGCGTCAAGCAAGATCAGTTGGCTGTCAAGAACGAAGTTGCGAGAGATATTGATCCTGGTGTCGGTAACATCACTGAGACCAACAAAATAACAAGAAGTGGAAGAGTCTTATCGCCTGAGATTTCTACAAAGGTCGTTGCTACACATGTAATCATTACTACTGCCACTCTTACCGACACTCCCAATGATACTCCTACTATTATCCCTGTTACCGATACAAGGGGCAAAGAGGCTTTGATTGAGCCTGCCCAAGCAAGAGAACGTCCCAAAGTCATCCTTGAAGCTTCTAGAAAAGAAATAGAATAAATTCTGAAGATAATCAAGAAAAGTGACTATAACATTATAGAACAATTGGGGAAGACCCCCTCGAAGATGTCATTGTTGTTCTTACTTTTGTGCTCTGAAACTCACGCCAAAGCCTTGGTAAAGTTTCTTAAGACCGCTCACGTGCCCCAAGAGACCTCCATCGACCAATTTGAAAACTGTGTGGCCAGTCTAACTGCTGATAACAGATTGGGCTTTTCCGATGCTGATTTAACCTCTAAGGGAAGGAAGCACAACGATGCCTTACATATTTCCATTGAATGCAGGGGCACCACACTTGCCCATGTTTTGGTGGATACCGATTCATCGTTGAATGTCTTGCCCAAAAATGCTCTCGACCGACTGGATCGTGAGGGGCTCATCTTGAAACCTAGCAACATCATAGTGAGGGCCTTTGATGGCTCCAAAAGGACAGTACACAGAGAAGTTAACATCCTCATAAAAATTGGGACTCAGACTTTTGACTCAATTTTCTATGTGATGGACATCCGCCCTTCGTACTCTTGTCTGTTGGATCGACCCTGGATCCATGGCGCTGGTGTTGTCACTTCTACCCTACACCAAATGCTAAAGTACCCGATCACAGGGAAGATTGTCACAATTCATGGAGAAGAGGAGTACATGGTTAGCCATATGAACTCTTTCAGGTATGTCGAAATGGATGGTGAATTCATAGAGATTCCCTGTCAGAACTTTGAGGAGGTTCCAACAACGGTCGCGGCAACCAAGTCTACTCCAAAAGTCCCGAAGATTACCAGACCTCCACTGAAGATGGCCTCTTTGAAAGATGCTCGAGCAGTAGTTGAAGAAGGAGGATGTACTATCTGGGGTCAGCTTCCGGATATTCCCTACAAGTCTGACAGATTTGGGTTGGGGTTCACTTCAGAGGCCCAAAGAGCTGTTCGACATTCTCATGCTTGGGGACCACCTCTGCATATCAGCAATCAAGGAGTCAATGCAATAGAAGACAATGATGGCAGCTTTGACATGGATAAATGGATTTTTCCAACCACCGGCGGAGGGCTCAACAATTGGGAGGCCAAAGATTTCATTCCTATTACTTTTATTCAAGAGTAATTGTCTTTTAAATATTTTCAGGCTTGTAATATTCAAACAATTCGTACATTTTCAACCTTGTGTCTTACCCGAGGTGCAATGGTCCATTTGTAAGGGTTTTTATTTCATCTTCATATGACATTCAATGAATCATGGACGTTTTTCACATACAAACTTTTGTGCTCATTGTCTTTCTTTTACATTTATTGTTTAAAGATGACTATACCCTTACACACACACACACACACTCGCAAATGCAGGTACCCCTCCATTCCGGATCCCATGGGTAACGATACTGCTATGGCCTTTAGTGACTCTGAAGATCTAATCTACCGAGCCGAAGACGAAGGTGAGGAAGATTGTGAAGTGCCAGGGGAATTGGCCAGACTACTACAACAAGAGGAAAGAGCTATTCAGCCTCATGAGGAACCGTTGGATACAATCAACTTGGGTACCAAGGAAGATAAAAAGGAAATCAAGATAGGTGCCAATTTAGAGCCGAGTCAAGAAGCGTCTAATTCAACTATTGCATGATTATGTTGAGATCTTTGCCTGGTCATACGAAGACATGCCAGGACTTGATACAGACATCGTGGTACATCGTCTGCCAATGAGAGAAGATTGTCCACCAGTGAAACAAAAAGTTCGCCGCATGAGACCTGACATGTCGGAGAAGATCAAAGCAGAAGTTATGAAACAATTCAATGCTGGGTTCTTAGCTGTCACTTCCTATCCTCAATGGGTTGCCAACATTGTTCCCGTGCCTAAAAAGGATGGCAAAGTACGAATGTGTGTGGATTATAGAGATTTAAACAGGGCCAGCCCTAAAGATGATTTTCCACTTCCCCACATCGATACCCTGGTTGACAATATGGCCCAGCTCAAGGTATTTTCCTTCATGGACGGATTCTCAGGTTATAACCAAATCAAAATGGCACCTGAGGACATGGAGAAAACTACATTTGTCACACAATGGGGCACATTATGTTACAAAGTAATGCCATTCGGACTGAAGAATGCTGGGGAAACCTATCAACGCGCCATGGTAACTTTATTCCATGATATGATACATCATGAAATAGAGGTCTATGTAGATGACATGATAGCCCGATCACAAACTGAAGAGGAGCACCTTGACCACTTGCAAAAGTTGTTTGAGAGATTGAAGGAGTACAAACTTAGGTTGAATCCAAACAAGTGCACATTCAGAGTCCGGTCCGGTAAACTCCTAGGTTTTGTTGTCAGCAACAAAGGCATCGAAGTTGATCCTGCCAAGGTTAAAGCGATACAAGAAATGCCTTCTCCTCATACTGAGAAGGAATTCAGAGGATTCTTGGAACACCTGAACTATATTGCCCGATTCATTTCTCACCTAACAGCTACTTGTGAACCAATCTTTAAACTGTTGAAGAAAGATCAAGTAGTCAGATGGAATGATGAGTGTCAGATTGCTTTTGACAAGATCAAAGAGTACTTACATGAGCCTCATGTTTTGATGCCACCAGTCGAGGGAAGACCACTGATCATGTATCTGACCGTCTTAGAGAACTCAATGGGGTGTGTATTGGGGCAGCATGACGAGTCTGGCCAAAAAGAGCACGCTATTTACTACCTGAGTAAAAAGTTTACTGACTGTGAAACCAGATATTCACTGCTCGAGAAAACTTGCTGCTCTCTGGCATGGGCTGCTCTCCGACTAAAACAGTATATGTTGACTCATACTAATTTGTTGATATCTAAGATGGATCCGATAAAGTACATCTTCGAAAAGCCTGCTCTGTCTGGGAGGATAGCTAGATGGAAAATGATCCTAACAGAATATGACATACAGTACACTACCCAGAAAGCTATAAAGGGCAGTGTGCTAGCTGATCATCTTGCTCATCAAGCTGTAGAAGATTATCAGTCCATGAAGTTTGAATTCCCAGATGAAGACATCATGACATTAGACAACTGTGAAGAAATCAGACCATATGACGGACCTGAACAAGGATCCCGATAGATCATGTTCTTTGATGGGGCATCCAACGCACTTGGCAATGGTATCGGTGCCGTACTCATATCTCCGGAAGGATGTCATACTCCCTTTACTGCCAGACTCTGTTTCAACTATACGAACAACATGGCGGAATACGAAGCATGCATCTTTGGTCTCAAGGCTGCCATAGACTTGGGAATCAAGTCTTTAGAGGTGTTCGGAGATTCAGCTTTGGTTGTCAGTCAGATCAAAGGAGAATGGGACACTAAGCACCCAAACCTTATCCCTTACAAAGAACATATTTTAACCTTACTACCACATTTTGAGAAGATTACCTTCGAGCATTTCCCGCGAGAAGAAAATCAGCTAGCAGATGCTCTAGCCACAATGTCATCTATGTTTAAACTTAATTGGGATAACGAGGCTCCACAGATCACCATCGAACGAATGGGTGAACTAGCATACTGTCACGAGGTTAATACTGAAGAGGTAGTGGACCAACCTTGGTTTCATGAAGTCAAGAGGTATCTCGAGGCTCAAGAATATCCAGAAGGAGCTTCAATCAATGATAAAAAGTTCTTAAGGAGATTCTCTGCTAAGTTCTTCCTAAGTAATGGCATCCTGTACAAACACAATCATGACTCCATTCTGCTTCGATGTGTGGATAAGATTGAGGCTGAAAAGATCATGGTTGAATTACATGAAGGTACCTTTGGCACTCACTCCAGTGGGCATACGATGGCGAAGAAAATCCTACGGGCAGGCTATTATTGGTCTACCATGGAAGCGGATTGCTATCAACACTCTCAGACCTGTCATAAATGTCAAATTTATGCTGACAAGGTGCACGTACCTCCAGTTCCTCTGAATGTCTTGACAGCTCCTTGGCCCTTTGCTATGTGTGGAATCGACATGATTGGAGAGATCAAGCCTACAGCCTCCAATGGACACCGCTTCATTCTAGTGGCCATTGACTATTTTACAAAATGGGTTGAAGCAGCTTCCTTTGCATCCGTTACTAAGAATGTTGTTGCCCGCTTCATCAAGCAAAATCTCATTTGTCGGTACGGTATCCCAGAAAGGATCATCACTGATAATGGCACCAAACTTAACAATACTATGATCACCTCCTTGTGTGAGAAGTTCAAGATTCATCATCACAATTCATCCCCCTATCGGCCAAAGATGAATGGTGTCGTTGAAGCTGCAAATAAAAACATTAAGAAGATCATACAGAAAATGACAGTCACCTACAAGGACTGGCATGAGATGCTACCATTTTCTCTCCATGGGTACCACACCACGGCTCGCACATCAACTGGGACAACACCCTATTCTTTGGTTTATGGCATGGAGGTTGTCTTGCCTATTGAGGTTCAGACCCCTCTTTGAGAGTTATGATGGATGCAGGTTTGAATAAGGACGATTGGATCCAGACTCGACTTGATCAACTAAACTTAATTGATGAAAAGAGACTTACTGCTGTTTGCCATGGTCAGATGTATCAAAAACGGATGATCAAGGCTTTCAACAAGAAAGTCAGACGCCAAGTATATCAAGTTGGAGATCTAGTGATCAAGCGCATCATCTTGCCACAAAGTGATCCCAGGGGAAAATGGACTCCTACCTATGAAGGATCATTTGTAATCAAGAACATCTTCTCCAGTGGGGCAATGATCCTAGCCACCATGGATGGCGACGAACTGTCACACCCTGCGAACACGGACATAGTCAAAAGATACTACGCATAAGAGACCCACTAGATTGACACACCTAGGCAAAACAAGGGCATCCCGACGAACCAAAAGGGTTCGGGCAAAAATTAGGGATAAAATAAAATAAAACACCTGGCAAGTTGAAAACCTGAAAGGGCGACTTGGGCAAAAAAGGGTTTCCCGGTGGACTAAAAACCTGAAAGGGCGGTCCAGGCAAAAGTTAGGGAAGTAAAGCGTATGACTATGTCCCATCGGATCATTTTGAGGACAACCTCTTGACTTCTACTGACAAACTCAGAGTTTCTGATCAATTCAATCATCTTCGGACGAAGCAACAAATAGACAATATATTTGGAGATACGGAGGCTATAGCAGAATGGGAACCCCATGGGATTATCACACATAGCTATCTTTCTTTGTATAAATTTTTCTTACTTTTATGGAACCATCCTCTTACTAGGATGTCTGTCTCCTTTGTAAAAAATACTTATTCAAAGTAAATACAAGGATATCTCTTTAAAGTACAGAAAACTACTTTCCTTTTTCTTTACACTTGTGTTTTATTTGCAAAAACGTCCAATGATTCATTAATGAACATATGCATTTGAATATAATTACTGTTTACAAATAAACAAAATGAAAGAAGACAGTTACTAACAGGTTGAAAGAATAGGAAAATGTCACTAGGCTATTCCATGAACAATCCCCAGTACGTCAATTAGATCCCCAGCGGAATAAACTTCAAACTATTAATCCTCAGTAGAAGTCATCAAAATTCTCTGGATTCCCCAAGCAGATTCCTTAAGCAGTATATGGCATTGCTCTCACAATAGGATTTTGTCAATACTTCAATTTTAAGATGTAAAGAATCCACATTATCCTCAACAACTTTCAGGGATTTATTTTCCTCATTCAGGCAGCAATACAGCAAATCAGCTTACATACGCATACATTACATCCATATGTCATAAACATTGACAAAGACAAATACATTACATCATCCATCGCATGCGACATAACTCTGTGTTTCAGCTAACATTTTACTCTTTTCAGGATAAGATTAACAACTGCCATTAACAATATGCAATCATGATACAGTTCAGATACGCTCCTGACGCGGATGCCATTCTGATACTCATTCAGATTCAGTCTTCAGATACAGTTCAGATACGCTCCTGACGCGGATGCCATTCTGATACTCATTCAGATTCACACTCCTGATACAGTTCAGATATGCTCCAGACATGAAAGCCATTCTGGTACTCATTCAGATTCAAAGACATTACTTGATACAGTTCAGATACGCTCCAGACACGGAAGCCATTATGGTACTCATTCAGATTCAAAGACATTACTTGATACAGTTCAGACACGTTCCGAACACGGAAGCCATTCTGATACTTATTCAAAGACATTCTAATACTCATTCAGTTTTAACTTTTGATATGGTTCAGATACGCTCCAGACACGGAAGCCATTCTGATACTCATTCAAAGACACCTCCTGATACAGTTCAGATATACCCTAGACACGGATGCCATTCTGATACTCATTCAGTTTGCTTACAAATTACAATTCCAGCAATCACTTTTGGATGGCATATTTAAGCCCATATCCAACAACTTTCTATCATCTCTCTAAATGGCATCTCTAAGCCCATTCCCCCAACCATCACATCACCAAGTGCAAATTTTTGGGCACTCTAGTGTCCAATCGTCTTCCACCTTCGAGTCACGACTGGCAAAACATGCCAATCTAACTTTTCAGGTTTAAGAAGATTGAACAGGGGCAGCTGTTATACCCCAAAATTTTCCCTCTCGTGTCTCAAGGATTATTAGAATTACTTCAGTCAAGTTTCAAGCCTCAGACCACATTTTCTAAGAAGAATCAGTCAAATTATCAAAAAGGGGGGCAAAATGAGTAAAATCGGAGTTTCTGCTGGAAAAGTCAACCAAATGCTAAAAAAGTCAAACTTTGACTTTTTGATCAAATTTGAGTCCCAAAAATCACATTACGTCAAGACATCCAAAAAATGAAGTTTGATCATCAAAGGTCAAGAGAATCAAAAATCTAACTTTGCAAGACTTTGAAATTTTTCTAAGTATTTTCTATACTTGGTTAATTTCATTTTCTTCATGGCTTTTCACTATAAAATAATTCAAGATGATGCAAGTAATTCAAGTTATTACAAAGTGGCATTCTTACTAAGTTACAAATTCTACAACTATGCCTTGATTGAATTTTCTCAAAAGACTTTGTCACAATGTTTTGGCCCTTGATATAATGTGCATGAAATATTCCACAAGACCCAAAATTGTGACATGCTACAAACTATGATGTCCAAAGTTGAAGAAAATATGATATCACATTGCCATAACACACTATGTTGCCCTGCAAGAAAGCTTGTGCCATGCTACATCCTAAGTATGCATGCTGCCCAATACAATCCAAAACTGCTTTATGCAGTCTGCCCAAGCCTGCACCACAATAGCCCCAAAATTGCACCAAAATGGCAAAGGAAAATTGTGTGCAGAAAGTATCAAAGCAGTAGGCAAAAATAATTCAAAATGACTTATTTGTTTTCCCCCCTAAACCACAGTCAAGGGGTCTATAAAAAGAGGACTGTCTCATAAGACAAGGAGGTTTTTTTTATTTTAAAAAGAGAGGAAAGATTTTCTAGAAAAAAGATAGAGAGTTTTGTTGAGCAGAAAAAACAATATTCTGTGCAACCTTGACTCATTTACAAAACCAAAACTGCTCTTGTTCAAAACAGAAACCCAACTCATTACTCTACCATACAAACTCTCCTTTAAACCAAACAACTTATCACATACAAAGGTGGTCCAAAACATCACAAAAACAGTTCCTGTTTTGCTATTCATCTCCACCTTCAAAACACCAAAAACATTACAGTACAGTCCAGCTTAGTTTCAACAGTCCGGAGTAGCTTTCCGGGGATTCATTGAGGTATTCATCACATTTGGAAAAACATTCAGATTTAAAACAGACAGTGCAGTCCAGAGGTAAGTCTTCTTGATTTGATATCTCTCCATACATCATTAATGATTTGTTTATTTTGAAGACAAGATGTAGTACTTTAATATCTTTTTGAACTAGTCATCTGCACTTTGTTTAGGCTTATTCAATCATTTGTTGTTCATGTTTATCCATCATATGCCATAAGCTAACCTGTACATTCAGTAAAATAATGTTTAAGGCAGGAAAATGCAGCATGTATCGACACATATCCTCATGTGTCGACTCATCCTAGTGAAAAAATAGGGTATGAGTCGACACATAACCCCCATGCATCGACTCATACTGATTTTAGGTTACAAAACATAAGTGGGAAAAGACTATGAGTCGACACATATGCGTTTCGCGTTGATGCAAGAAGGTGCATGACTCGTCACATCCCATTATGTGTCGACTCATATTGAGCATATTTTGTTTTACAGGAGCAAGGAAAAGCTATGTGTCGATGCATAGCAGCATGGGTCGACACATAGTAGTTCAAAATGCAGTTTTCCTTTTATTTTACATTGTTTTTACATTGTTTTCATTATCATTCGATATGGTTTTAATATTTCAGTCTCCACTTCATCCCCATTGTAAATTTGTACCCCCATCCCCCTAAAGTGATGTAATAGCTTAAGATTTATTTTCTGCATGTTTACTTGCTTTCATATATTGCTAGTAATTAGGATGTATGACAAGATAAAATCAGCAAATAGATAACCTTTCAAATACAAGACAAAATGCATGCAAACTAACACACTTACACACTAGCATCTCTAAGGTAATCTCATTTTGTTGCCTTTCGGAAAATAGGCATGTCCCTCG
Organism: Vicia faba; assembly: GCA_948472305.1. Lineage (NCBI taxonomy): Eukaryota > Viridiplantae > Streptophyta > Magnoliopsida > Fabales > Fabaceae > Vicia > Vicia faba. Next base: position 919,783,195 of record OX451737.1, read on the forward strand.
AATATGGGACGTTTTAGCAAAAACCCTTCGATAAAAAACGATCATAGTCCCTCGATGACCCTCGATGTTTCCTTCGGTAAACGATCTAGTCCCTAAACCATATTGCTAAAACGTCTCATAAGTTGCCTTCTATGAATATCCAAACGTCTCGCGCCCGTCCCTTCACATCCAACGATGAGGCTTCTTACCAAAACAATGGTAAGATAACAACATCTAAAGGAGGAGGAAAAGCACATCTAAGACCTTTTGAGTAGGTAGGTTCGCTCTCAGTTACTCGCTTGCTCACAACAAAAACATTTTATACACCAACATCTTATTTTGAAACACTTTTGAAAACAACACTTTGTACGCGTTCTTATAGAAACGAGAGCCATTACAAAGAAAACCCTTTTCAAAATCACTTTCAAAAACACATCTCACAAACACTTTCTTGAAAATATTTTCGAAACAAACATTTCGTATGCATTCTTATAGAAACGAGAATCATTACAAAGTTATATTTTCAAAATTCTTTCAAAACCCACACCACAAGCACACATTCAAACAAAAGCAAGTGATCTAGAGAGAAACTAAGAGCCCATGGAAAACCATGGATGAAAAGGGTGCTAACACCTTCCCTTTTCATAGTCTACCCCCCGAACTCAAGAAAACATCTCTAAAGGTGTTTCCTGTGCTTTTTCAACTTTCCTTTTTGGATAAAAGAAAATTCAATGGCGACTCTTGCTAAACCGCAACATTTGCAAACGCAAAACCTCAAGTCAGTTCTCCCACCGTATCACACCATGGAACTGCTTTGTCAAAGGAGTAAGGAATCGGCCCAGGGGTAGTGATTATTAAAGGAGAAATTGTTGATTCATTTGAAATCCTAATAGGACCCTTTGAGGGGATCCTAAGAGGCTTGTTGGAGATTGTTATTATGGAAAAGTCTTCAGCTTTATTGGTCAAACTCTTGATGGTAGGAATTTTTTCAAACAAGATCTCGTGACTATCTATCAGGCATTTAACACCTTCTTTCAGCCACTTGCATCCATTTATTTGTTCAGCACAGCAATCACAGTCTTTTAAACAGCCAGGGAATATCCTAGCTCTTAACAAATTTCCCTTCACAGTAGCCAATGGAGTAGTCAAATCCTCAACGGAGGAAACAAAAGAAGTGTCATCAATCGCATCGACACCTTTGCCATGGTTCGGCATTGGTGCAGTTATCACATTTGGATTTGTAGGTGGATCAAACTCAATAGTTTTGTTGTCTATCAGATCTTGAATCTTATTCTTCAGAGCCCAACATTGATCAGTTTCATGCCTAGGGCTGTTGGAATGATACGCACACTTGGCATTTGGATTGTACTTCGGTGATATATTATTTGGATTTGATGGAGGATCATGCAATGTCACTAAGTTGGCCTTCAACAGATGTTTCAAGGCTTGGGACAGTGACATGCTAATCCTTGTTGTGATCGCTGGATTTAGAACTGACTGTTTAACGCTGGTTCGCGAAATGTTGCGGAAGCAAGAGTCGCCACCGTCTTTTATTTTCTCCAACATGGACAGGACAAAAGCACAGCAAAATTCCTTATGAGATAGTTTCTCGGTTCGGGAGGTAGATTTATAGAAAGGGAAGGTGTTAGCACCATTTCTATCCATGGTTATCCATGGGCTCTTAGGTACTTGCTCATTTGTGTTTTCAAAAGTGTTTGCTTTTCAATTGTGAATGAGTTTGAAAAAGTTTCGTCAAAGTTTCGGAATAACTCTTGTATCAGTCCTCAAGAGTGTTTGAAAAATTGTTTTGAAAGCTTTTTGAAAGTGTCAGTGTGAAAAGAGTTTTGATTGGTTTTTGAATAGAGCAAGTATCTATGAGTTATCTACCTACCCTAAGGAATTAGGCTGTGTAAATGTCCTTAAGGTAGTGCCATCCCACCATTGAGAGATAGGTAGCACCACCGTTGGAGGTGTTCGGGTCAATTTGTTTTTTAGGGACAATGTGGTCACCGAAGCAACAGTAGGACACCTTAGAAGCTACCCTTATGCCATTGATCCTTTTTTAATCCGAGGCAACCGTTTCGAGGCAACTGGATCATGTCATGGACATAAGGACTTACTAAAACGTCCTATACTCGACGACCACGTTTTGAAGGTAAGGCAACAGTGAGGCATACCCTAAGAGGGGTGTGTGAATTTGTGTGTTATTTTCATGTTAATATTTGTCTTTGATCATTGTATCGTGAGCTACGCATTGTTTTTAATTAGTCATTCATTCTTTCATGCAATTAGCAGTTAAGAGTGCGGAAATTTAAATGCGGAAAGTAAAATCCTACGCTATTACAAGGCGCGGGTCTATACATCGCCAAATTACAAAGACCCGTTTTAATAAAAAAATGCGGAAAGTAAAACCTAGTGACTATTACAAGGCTTGAGCAGTTACATAATATTCACAAAGGAAAATAAAATAACGTGCGAAAAGAATAAAAATAGAACGTTCGAGGGCGTTGGACCCTTTAAAGAAATTAAATGAAATTAAAAAGCTAATTAATTATTTAATAAAAGGAAAGAAATGTTTTTTAGTTTTTTTTGTATTTATGAAATAAAGAAAATTAAAAGAAACCCTAATTCTAAGTTATTTTTAATTATTAATGAAAAATGTTAAAGTTTAACCTAATTTACTAAAGAATTTATGTACATGTTTATTTACAAAATAAATTAGTAATTAATAATAATGATAATAAGAAAAAATTATTTATTAAGAAAAGGATGAAAATGCTAAAAAAAACCTAATTTCTACATATTTTAATTTATTAAGAAAAAGATTAAAGTTTTAACCTAATTTAACTAAATTAATTATTTAACATTTATTTACAAAAATAATAATAGTGAAATTAATATTAATAAAAATAAACATTTTTTCTAGTTTCTGATTTATTATTGTGAAAATTATTTTATGGTAAAAAGAAATAATTAAAACATTAAAAAAGAATTAGAAAAGAAAATCAAATAAAAATTAAAAATGTGCAAACCATGGGGGGTATTCAGACCCAAAGGGAGGTATGATTTGAGAAATTTGGCCCATTGAATCAAAGCCCTGTTTGACTTTCCGGGATAGAGTGCATGTTCATTGACTGGCGTGCATGGTAGACATCCTCTTATAGCCTTTGGATTGAAGCTCATGGGCGCGTGGCAGGCTTGGATGTGGGGTTGTATGATGAACCCTGGGGCGTGCACTGCATGGAAACACGTTGAGAGGAAAAATATGAAATATGTGGGGGGACCTGGGAATCGAACCCAGGTCCCAATACCTGCAAGACAGCTCACCCACCAACTGAGCTAGTGCGCGTATTTGTTAATATACTGGAACATAATTATTATAATAGAAAACAAAGTGTCAATGGTATGAACAACAAATTCTCGCGCCAAGTTTGAATGCCCCTATTAGGTGATGACACGCTAGCTTCTTCTTCCTCTTTCTGCCTGTAACATAAACAAATAGCGGGGGTTTTAAACCCCCACTAAATAGAAACTATGAAAATAGCGATTAGAACATGGGCAAATATAAAAAGGGCGCGAGGTATGAGTTTGTCTCGTCTTGAGGTCACGGATTCAATGGTACCAGTTTGAAGGTCTAATTTTTGCATATGAAGAAACCCCTAATTCGAAGCTTCTGAAACCCTAGGTTTCATCCATGGAAAATTTGAATACACGCATCATTGGTTCAATTAAATGCTACCAATAGCTTCAGCACATCAATATTAGTGTAAATCAACTAACAAAACACAGGAATAATGCATGGAAATTGAAAAACGATTATGGACATATTCATGAAAAGTGTGATTCAGTTCTACCAATTCTTGGAGTCTATGGACCTGTTCTTGATTGCAAAAGCTTCCCAGTAATGTCAGGAACGTATTAGGATGCTTTTTGTGCTTTGAAACGCCTTGTAACTATGATCTCAGTTTTCAATTTTTTTGATGAACTTTTGCAAATTGGTATGCAGCTTCTATGCAGTTTTTCGTGTGTAATGGAATAGGGTTAGCTTGTGTATAAGTATTTGAGTGAAATTAGGTCAAAAAACCAAGCCCATAGTCCATGTATTCATGTTTTGAATATTTGATTTTTCCCATATCTTTTTTCAATCTTTTCCCATGCCAATCATGCCAAATATGGATGATTTTGTCCCCTTGAGATGGTGCACGAGATCTTTTACATGTGTGGAAGATATTTGCTTTGAGCTTAATGGGTCGTGCATATGCTTTGGGTAATTATTCATGGAAGAATTGTGGCCCATTAGCAATTTTGAAGCCTTTGAAGCAAAGTTGACTTTTCAAAATTCCCAAAAATTTCCCAACTTCTCCAAGGCATATCTTGCTCAATTTTGAAGCTATGATCATGTTCTTGGACATTTTGGAAAGGTCTTGAAGTCCTCTAACCAATGCCTTTGGTCCCATGTCATTTTGATTTACCAATATCAAGTTATGGTCTTTGACTTAAAGTGCCTTTTTGTTGACTTTTGAAAATGACCTATAATGTTGAAATTGATAACTTTTTGTGAAAGCATTTCTTGGACTTGAAGTGTGAAGATGAGTTGTAGGAAATGTCATTCTCTTCAAAATGAGCTTTGGATGGGATTTTTCTGATAAACCATGAGGAAGTTATGCCCTGGTCAATTTGTAGTTGACTTTTTCAGCTGTCCCAAAATAGAAACTTTTGCATCTTGAGACTTTTTGAGCCATGCTTTGAGAATCATGATCAAGAATTCATCAAATGATGTTTGTGGCTTCAAAATAAGATGTTGACCAAAAATTTTGACTTTTGACTGTCAAATGACCATTTTGCCCCTACAGTTACCTGTGAAGCAATTAGGGTTTTTGACTGTGCAATTTGATGCTGTGAATCTTGAAACTTGGCATATGGATGCTTGACAATGTATATGGGCATATGGGACTTGATTGGACCCTTGAAAACTTCAATTTCTTTGCCAGAACCAAAACCCTAATTTTGACTGTGTTAGGAGGCATTTGGACTGTGCAACCTTTGAGAGATTTTGAATCATCTGAAGATTGATCTTGGCAAATCTTTAAGAGTATGGGAGGGAAAATTTTGGGGTACAACAGTTGCCCCTGTTCAATCTTCTTAGACCTGAGGATGTAGATTGGTTGGCGTGCCTTTCGTAGTCCGAAGGTAGAAGATGATTGAACACTAGAGTGCCCAGAAATTTGCACTCACATAGTAGAGTATCAGCATGGTGATGTCGGGAATGGGCTTACAGATGCCATTTGGAGACTGATGATGGATAGGGTGATCGGCTTATAGATGCCATCTGGAGATGTGACAGAACCTTGTCGGGAATGGGCTTATGGATGCCATTTGGAGACTGTTGGTATGTGGATGGGCTTATAAATGCCATCTAGGTGTCGATCGCGTAAGAGTTTCCTTAGCGGGAACTTGCGTACCTGAGAAATAAAAATAATTACCTGGCCTATTATAGGAGTTGATCTTCAAACTCTTTATGTATATGTGCCCTGGCTGGATACAGGAATCGAATCTTTAAACTCTTCAGATGTGCCCTGGCAAGATACAGGAATCGAGTCCGGAGAATTAGTCGTCAACAGATACACCCTGGGAAGATACAGGAATCGGATCTTCGAACTCTTCAGACGTGCCCTGGCCGGATACAGGAATCGAGTCTGGTAATGTTAGTCGTCAACAGATACACCCTAGCAAGATACAGGAATCAGATCTTCGAACTCTTCAGACGTACCCTGGCAAGATATAGGAATCGAGTCTGGTAATGTTAGTCGTCAACAGATACACCCTGGCAAGATACAGGAATCGGATCTTCGAACTCTTCAGACGTGCCCTGGCCGGATACAGGAATCGAGTCTGGTAATGTTAGTCGTTAACAGATACACCCTGGCAAGATACAAGAATCAGATCTTCGAACTCTTCATACGTGCCCTGGCCGGATACAGGAATCGAGTCTGGTAATGTTAGTCGTCAACAGATACACCCTGGCAAGATACAGGAATCAGATCTTTAGTTGTGACCGTTGATAGTAATCATCTTTGTACTGACCTTTGTCCTGAAAAGACAAAACGTTAGTTGTATGCGATGTCATGTTGTATGGCATGTGTGATGTTCTCAGAATAAATGAGATTGGATGTTCATGATGCGTATATGCATGCTATAATGTATGAAGATATGATGTTCATGAATGCATTTTCGTCTAGGAAAGTAAATCCTTGACGGGTGCCGGGAAGTTAAATCCTGGGCTTGATGTTGAAGGATAGTGCTTTGTTTCCGCTGGGGATGATGGTTGCAAGAATATCGGCAGGAGAAGATGACTCCGTTGGGGACTAAACTTGGCGAATAGAATACTCTGCGGGGAGTGAACTCTGTGGGGAGAGAGGTACTTTGCTGAAGTTGATGATAACTCTGCTGGGAATACCATTGATATGTTATGTTGAAGGAATTGATGAACTCCGCTGGGGGATAGGAAGACTCCATTGGGGATGATCTTTCTGTGGTTTTTGGCTGAGGATAACCCAGTTATATCCTGGTGGGGAAATAACCTTTGAATAAAGCCGGGGGAGCGTTCGTACTCTGCGGGTGATAAGCTTCCAGAATCTACTGGGGATAAGCTTCAAGACTTGCTGGGGAGATTGATTCAACTCTCCTGGGGAAACCTTCAGATTGGACTCTCCTGGGGAAATTTTTCAGATTGTATTGGGGAAGTGGCTCCATTAAGCGTCTGGTATACCGCCGGGGAATAATCTTGGATCAAGACTGCCGGGGATGCTTGTTAGGAATGTTTGCATACTCCGCTGAGGAATGTTGAGATCTGCTGGGGATAATCCAACTTCCATAAGGCTGACTGAGTAGGCTAACTCTGCTTGGGGAGAGTATCGTTGACTTGCTAAGAGATATTGTGCCTTGTTAGGGCTGATGGGAGACCAACTGCCTGGGGAGAAATATTGAGTCTTGTCTCACTCTCTGAGGAATTAAGATATCTTGGTTGCATTCTTCAGCCGAACTTACCTTGGTATCTTGGTGGACAGAGCAATTAGATCGCTTAGACAACTCATTATTGCTCCAGTTTATGCTGGAGAAAAGGTACCTGTTGAGGTCTCGATAACTGCTGATTGGCAAATCTTCCTTCTGGTAAGATGACATGACATAGTCGTACGCTTTGATCCCTAATTTTTGCCTGGACCGCCCTTTCGGGTTTTCAGTCCACCAGGATACCCATTTTTGCCCAAGCCGCCTTTTCAGGTTTTCGACTTGCCGGGTGTATAGATTTTTTCCATTTCATCCCTCATTTTGCCCGAACTCTTTTGGTTCGCCGGGAAGCCCTAATTTTTGCCTAGGTATGTCAACCTAGCGGGTATTTTATTATGCGTAGTATCTTTTCGACTATGCCCATGCTCTCGGGATGTAGGGAGGTGCCCCTGTTGTTGTGTTGCCATGTGACCAGAAGATCTTCGTTTGATCGTCCAATGCCCCAAGTGATCCAGATGGAGATTTGCCCCAAGTTGGTTGGCCTTTTGAGAGATTCCCTGGATCTTGACTGGACTGCCCCAGATGATAGACCATGATCATGTCTGCCCCTTGATTGGAAGTGCTTTTATTCACTAGATATTCTTCGTGCGAATTTCTCTGTTGTTCGAACAACTAGTCATATGCAAGCAATGTTATATTAGAAATGCAAAGCTTATGTATGTCTTGAATTTTTTTGAAAATGCATTTTTCATAAAAACAAGTGAATTTTTTTTTGGAAACTGTGATGTCAACTCGTTATTTTACCGCAAGCCTTAAGGAGTCAGGATACCTTTCGTAACAGTATGCTTTCGAACTAACCCATGCTTCAGCTAGGACTTTTGAGGGTTATAACGTGGCCTGGTACACGGTTTAAGAAACAAAGGATAAAGGCTCAAAGTATTTGTACCCACCCGCTCTTTGTGATGTTCTTCAAACCTAAACTCAGCTGATCGTGCGTTAGACCTTATTTGAGTCTTTGTCCTGATCTTATGGTGATGGTTCGGATATTGACAATTTATCTCGAATAGGCAGTCATTTCTTTTTTTTTTTGTTGAGGGTTTGTAGGACCTCTTTTCTTTTTGATTTTGTTATCCCTTATTTTTTGCCTGAACTGTTTCTTTTTGGGTTTACAGTCAGCGGGATGCCCTAGTTTTGTAAGTCTCCTTAATAGGTTTTGACTTAATGGGCTTTTATTTCTGAGAGATAATGACTGTCTGTCTTTATGATTATGCGGAACCATCACCGTCCCTCTTTTTTTTGTTTTTTTTTTGAAGGACTCCTTTGATGTCATTCATTGTGCACTTGGATCAACTGAGAGAACTACCCTGCCCTGGGTTATGATTAAGGGTTTTAATTTTCGAAAAGAAAAACTCCTACTTCTTTGACTCAAAGGGGTTGACGAGGGATTATCTTCCTTATAACTCCAGTGTTTAGGAATTGAAACAATGCCTGTACCTCATCAGCGGGGTCTGTTCAAAAGCATACTGTAAAGATCGTGGTATCGTTTTCGTCATCCTCCCTCAAGAGGCTTAGAATTTTAAATCAAGAGTTGAACATCAAAAAAAAATGAAAGCAGTTTTAAGCATAGTAAACATAATTACTTCAAAACAGACACGTGTAATGCATTAATGAAATAACCAAGTTCGACATGAAATAAAATGTTTGATCAATCAAAGAAAATTACAACTCGAACATTCGAATGAACAAAAGTTTTTTCAATCCTAGCCATGCTTTGGCAAGGGAGCAGTGATCACATTGGGAGTTTCAGCAGGCTCGAATTTGATCTCTTTGGCATCGATCATATTCTGGATCTTGTACTTCAGCGCCCAACAATCCTCAGTATCGTGCACCGGACTATCAGAATGATAAGCACACTTCGCTTCTGGGTTGTAGTTTGGAGAGGAGGTCTTGGGATTTGCAGGAGGATTGATCACCGCAATCAGATTCATCTTCAACATGTGTTGCAATGCTTGTGACAATGGCATGTTGATGTTGGTGAATTGTCTTTTAGGCTCGTCCGGCCTTCGCTGATTTCCCTTTTGTGGTTGTCGGCGTGGTGCAGAACCAGAGATCAAGACTGCCCCTGCATGTTGGTCACGACGACTCTTTTGACTGTATGCAGCATTAGACTATTTCTTCCCCATGTAAGGCTTTTTATGAGTATCAGAAGGTGTCGCTTCTTGAATTTTCCCAGCCTTGATACCAGCCTCGATTCTTTCCCCGGTCAGGATCAAATCTGTAAACCCAGCGGAAGAATTCCCAATCAGATGGTTGAAGAAAGGTCCAAACAGGGTCCCCAAGAACATGCTGACAAGTTCCCGATCAGTCAGAGGTGGGTGTACCCTTCCAGCAAGGTCCCTCCATTTTTGCGCATATTCTTTAAAACCTTCGCCTGCACCCATAGACATTCCCTGAAGCTGAGTGCGCGTGGGAGCAAAGTCGGCATTGTACTGGTACTTCTTGTAGAATGCAGTGGCCAAGTCCTCCCAGCTGCGGATGTTGGCTCCATTCAGTTGATAGAACCAGTCGAGTTAGGTTCCTGACAGACTGTCCTGAAAGAAGTGAATCCACAAATTCTTGTCAGCCGTGTAGGGTTGGATCCTCCTTGTGTACGACTTGAGATGCAGCTTAGGACAGGAAGCCCCGTCATACCTTGCAAAGGCAGGTGCCTTGAATTTGTGCGGGATTACTACCCCAGAAGACAGACCTAGATCTTCGAAGTCCAGGCCGGGCACTTTTTGTATCTCCATAGCACTTAGCCGGTCTTCCAATTGTTTATACCTGTCCTCAGCTGGAGGGTACTGCTCATCATTGAAATCGGTCTCGTTGTCGGAGATCACCGGACTGGGAACCTCTCCCTCTTGGGGACTGTCTTTCCCAACAGACGGGGTAGTCTGCTCCACTTCAATTAGTGATCCATTCCCAGATTTGCGTCTCGGGTTGAACAACATCGTTCTCTTCTTCTTCTTCTTCGAGAGCAGAGTCTTCAAATCCTGTTGACTTTGGGCTAGATTCTTAATCAACTCCTGGAACTGGGCGTTCTGAGCCTGGAGGGCCTTGATGGATTGCTCAGTAGATGATTCAGGATTCATAATGAGACTGCTGAAATAAACAGCAAAGAAGGTAAGTGACCTGTAAACAGTGGCACCTGTAATGCAATGATATGTATGATATGCATGCAATGTTTCCAAGGATCTCGCGGGGTAAACAAGAAAAATTGTTAGAATCTGGTAGCTTGATGGAAGGAACTTCATATTGTTGAGAGTCCTTCTTCAAGAGTCAAGGCTCACCATATCGAGTGGGTCATAGCCCCTGACTCAAGTCATTAACCTTGGCTAGAGGAAAATAAATCCCCTTTGCCCCTTGCTAGACGTTTGGTTCATCATGACCTGCATCACAAACCCTTGAGATCCTTGAAATGGATTAGTCTTTTATGCCGGATGCATGCAATGGTATGATGTTATGCTATGCATGGGGTAATATGGATAAACCCTGTTATGAGTCCAGATTAAGGACCGTAAACAAAACCTGCAAGAAACTCAAGTGTCAGATAACAAGTATGCAAGTAATCAAGTTTGAAGGCACACAAGTCACACAAAAGAGCCCTTAGAGTTCAGGCCAACATGGAGTTTGGGGTACTACCCTCTTGAAGTTGGTGGGCTCAGACCTGTCCTATCAGAAGTAACCGGGTTCTAAGGGTCCCAATATCATTGGATTGCTTTCATTGTTCATCGTTTCGATTTAGCCACTGAACTGGCGACCGAAATATTCCAAGAAAATAACCCTCAACTGAGTGTAGTATCGAGTATCAACCAACCTCGGACTGCACCAAAGTCAGTTATCTCACTACCCTAAAGAGGCCAAGATGGTTCAATTAAGGTTCCTAAGGTCAGTTGATGCTTTGCGACACCACGCGGCGGCCCCGTACTCTCCTTGACTGAACTCAAGGGTTACCGGTACTCACCAAAGTGCCACATCAACATAGCACACTGCTTCAACCATGTCGGTATACCCCGCACAGTTCCCTCACAGTCTTGTTGCTACTTTCTAAGAAGGTATCTCCCAGATCCGGGTTAGGATCTATAGAACTCCCAAGACAGTACCCACAATAATAAAGCAAACAATTCAAACAATTGAAAACACAAGTGATCTTAGTCCTAAGGTATACCTCACTTTAATTCTCCCCAGCAGAGTCGCCAGTTCTGTGATTGGTGGATTTAGAATTGACTGTTTAACGCTGGTTCGCGAAATGTCGCGGAAGCAAGAGTCGCCACTGTCTTTTATTTTCTCCAACATGGACAGGACAAAAGCACAGCAAAATTCCTTATGAGATAGTTTCTCGGTTCAGGAGGTAGATTTATAGAAAGGGAAGGTGTTAGCACCCTTTCTATCCATGGTTATCCATGGGCTCTTAGGTACTTGCTCATTTGTGTTTTCGAAAGTGTTTGCTTTTCAATTGTGAATGAGTTTGAAAAAGTTTCGTCAAAGTTTCGGAATAACTCTTGTATCAGTCCTCAAGAGTGTTTGAAAAATTGTTTTGAAAGCTTTTTGAAAGTGTCGGTGTGAAAAGAGTTTTGATTGGTTTTTGAATAGAGCAAGTATCTATGAGTTATCTACCTACCCTAAGGAATTAGGCTGTGTAAATGTCCTTAAGGTAGTGCCATCCCACCATTGAGAGATAGGTAGCACCACCGTTGGAGGTGTTCGGGTCAATTCGTTTTTTAGGGACCGTGTGGTCACCGAAGCAACAGTAGGACACCTTAGAAGCTACCCTTATACCATTGATCCTTTTTTAATCCGAGGCAACCGTTTCGAGGCAACTGGATCATGTCATGGACATAAGGACTTACTAAAACGTCCTATACTCGACGACCACGTTTCGAAGGTAAGGCAACAGTGAGGCGTACCCTAAGAGTGGTGTGTGAATTTGTATGTTATTTTCATGTTAATATTTGTCTTTGATCATTGTATCGTGAGCTACGCATTGTTTTTAATTAGTCATTCATTCTTTCATGCAATTAGCAGTTAAGAGTGCGGAAATTTAAATGCGGAAAGTAAAATCCTACGCTATTACAAGGCGCGGGTCTATACATCGCCAAATTACAAAGACCTGTTTTAATAAAAAATGCGGAAAGTAAAACCTAGTGACTATTACAAGGCTTGAGCAGTTACATAATATTCACAAAGGAAAATAAAATAACATACGAAAAGAATAAAAATAGAACGTTCGAGGGCGTTGGACCCTTTAAAGAAATTAAATGAAATTAAAAAGCTAATTAATTATTTAATAAAAGGAAAGAAATGTTTTTTAGTTTTTTTTGTATTTATGAAATAAAGAAAATTAAAAGAAACCCTAATTCTAAGTTATTTTTAATTATTAATGAAAAATGTTAAAGTTTAACCTAATTTACTAAAGAATTTATGTACATGTTTATTTACAAAATAAATTAGTAATTAATAATAATAATAATAAGAAAAAATTATTTATTAAGAAAAGGATGAAAATGCTAAAAAAACCCTAATTTCTACATATTTTAATTTATTAAGAAAAAGATTAAAGTTTTAACCTAATTTAACTAAATTAATTATTTAACATTTATTTACAAAAATAATAATAGTGAAATTAATATTAATAAAAATAAACATTTTTTCTAGTTTCTGATTTATTATTGTGAAAATTATTTTATGGTAAAAAGAAATAATTAAAACATTAAAAAAAGAATTAGAAAAGAAAATCAAATAAAAATTAAAAATGTGCAAACCATGGGGGGTATTCAGACCCAAAGGGAGGTATGATTTGAGAAATTTGGCCCATTGAATCAAACCCCTGTTTGACTTTCCAGGATAGAGTGCATGTTCATTGACTGGCGTGCATGGTAGACATCCTCTTATAGCCTTTGGATTGAAGCTCATGGGCGCGTGGCAGGCTTGGATGTGGGGTTGTACGATGAACCCTGAGGCGTGCACTGCATGGAAACACGTTGAGAGGAAAAATATGAAATATGTGGGGGGACCTGGGAATCAAACCCAGGTCCCAATACCTGCAAGACAGCTCACCCACCAACTGAGCTAGTGCGCGCATTTGTTAATATACTGGAACATAATTATTATAATAGAAAACAAAGCGTCAATGGTATGAACAACAAATTCTCGTGCCAAGTTTGAATGCCCCTATTAGGTGATGACACGCTAGCTTCTTCTTCCTCTTTCTTCCTGTAACATAAACAAATAGCAGGGGTTTTAAACCCCCACTAAATAGAAACTATGAAAATAGCGATTAGAACATGGGCAAATATAAAAAGGGCGCGAGGTATGAGTTTGTCTCGTCTTGAGGTCACGAATTCAATGGTACCAGTTTGAAGGTCTAATTTTTCCATATGAAGAAACCCCTAATTCGAAGCTTCTGAAACCCTAGGTTTCATCCATGGCAAATTTGAATACACGCATCATTGGTTTAATTAAATGCTACCAATAGCTTCAGCACATCAATATTAGTGTAAATCAACTAACAAAACACAAGAATAATGCATGGAAATTGAAAAACGATTATGGACATATTCATGAAAAGTGTGATTCGGTTCTACCAATTCTTGGAGTCTATGGACCTGTTCTTGATTGCAAAAGCTTCCCAGTAATGTCAGGAACGTATTAGGATGCTTTTTGTGCTTTGAAACGCCTTGTAACTATGATCTCAGTTTTCAATTTTTTTGATGAACTTTTGCAAATTGGTATGCAGCTTCTATGCAGTTTTTCGTGTGTAATGGAATAGGGTTAGCTTGTGTATAAGTATTTGAGTGAAATTAGGTCAAAAAACCAAGCCCATAGTCCATGTATTCATGTTTTGAATATTTGATTTTTCCCATATCTTTTTTCAATCTTTTCCCATGCCAATCATGCCAAATATGGATGATTTTGTCCCCTTGAGATGGTGCACGAGATCTTTTACATGTGTGGAAGATATTTGCTTTGAGCTTAATGGGTTGTGCATATGCTTTGGGTAATGATTCATGGAAGAATTGTGGCCCATTAGCAATTTTGAAGCCTTTGAAGCAAAGTTGACTTTTCAAAATTCCCAAAAATTTCCCAACTTCTCCAAGGCATATCTTGCTCAATTTTGAAGTTATGATCATGTTCTTGGACATTTTGGAAAGGTCTTGAAGTCCTCTAACCAATGCCTTTGGTCCCATGTCATTTTGATTTACCAATATCAAGTTATGGTCTTTGACTTAAAGTGCCTTTTTGTTGACTTTTGAAAATGACCTATAATGTTGAAATTGATAACTTTTTGTGAGAGCATTTCTTGGACTTGAAGTGTGAAGATGAGTTGTAGTAAATGTCATTCTCTTCAAAATGAGCTTTGGATGGGATTTTTCTGATAAATCATGAGGAAGTTATGCCCTGGTCAATTTGCAGTTGACTTTTTCAACTGTCCCAAAATAGAAACTTTTGCATCTTGAGACTTTTTGAGCCATGCTTTGAGAATCATGATCAAGTATTGATCAAATGATGTTTGTGTATTCAAAATAAGATGTTGACCAAAAATTTTGACTTTTGACTGTCAAATGACCATTTTGCCCCTGCAGTTGACTGTGAAGCAATTAGGGTTTTTGACTGTGCAATTTGATGTTGTGAATCTTGAAACTTGGCATATGGATGCTTGACAATGTATATGGGCATATGGGACTTGATTGGACCCTTGAAAACTTCAATTTCTTTTCCAGAACCAAAACCCTAATTTTGACTGTGTTAGGAGGCATTTGGACTGTGCAACCTTTGAGAGATTTTGAATCATCTGAAGATTGATCTTGGCAAATCTTGAAGAGTATGGGAGGGAAAATTTTGGGGTACAACACTTGTGAACTATCTTTGAGGAATTTTAGTTCGTTGATGGTTGGATGATTGTCATTGATCAGATGGAGGGTTGGAGATCAAAACAGCATTAACAGATGGACGGTGATCCTTCTTGGTATGGGCCCTTGATCCATAAACAGCATTGGCTTCTTTCTTGCTAGTAAAGGTTTTCTTTATAGTGCTTGATGTAGAAGCAGATGCGATGGGAATTTTTCCACTCTTGATTCCACTCTCGACCCTTTCACCAGTCATAATTAACTTAGTGAAACTGGAAGATGAGCTACCAATTAGCAAGTTGAAATAGGGTCCCGTTAGTGTTCCCATGAACATGTCCACCAGCTCCCTATAAGTCAGTGGTGGTTGAACTCTACCAGCAAGATTCCTCCATTTTTGCGCGTACTCTTTAAACCCTTCATTAGCACCCATTGTCATTCCTTGAAGTTGAACTCTTGTTGGTGCTAAATCAGTGATGTACTGATATTGATGATAAAAACCAGTGGCTAGATCTTCCCATGTGTAAATGTGGGAACTCTCCAATTGGTAAAACCATTCTAACTGAGTCCCAGTCAGACTCTCTTAGAAGAAATGGTCCTAGAGCTTCTTGTCAATAGTATGTGGTTGTATCTTGCGGACGTAGGACCTCATATGATGTTTCGGGCATGAAACTCCGTCATACTTAGCAAAGACTGGTATTTTGAACTTATGGGGAATGACGACCCCAGGTACTAAGCCTAAATCACCCAAATCCAAACCAGGTACAACTTTAATTTCAACAGCTTTCAGTCTATCCTCTAACTGCTTGTATTTATCCTCGGCCGGTGGGTATTGTTCATAAAAGTAGTCTTCATCCTCGGAAGCTTGATCATTTTCACCCCCAGCACGGGTGCTCCTTGCCTCTTCCACCTGGTTCTCGTCTTCCTCAGATGACTCTTCAACTATCTGTACCTGACAGACTGGGCCTTTAAACCTTTTCCCCATGTTGATGAGGGCCTTCTTCTTAGTTTTCTTTTTTGTCGCCAGCAGTGTCATCAGCTCTTGTTGTCCCTTGGCTAGAGTCAACAAGGTCTCTTGGACCTGGGAATTCTATGCTTGAAAATCTTTCACGGTCTGCTAGATATCCATCTTACTGAAATAAACAATAGAAAGATGAGGAAACCTATTGTGGAAAGCTTGCTTATGTTATGATGCATAGAATTTGTATGCAAATGATTTCAAGGACTTTAGAAGATTTAAATTTGTTTAGACAAAGAAGGAACAAACATTAATTGCATTAATAAGTTTAGATTGATTACAACATGCCTCTTGGGCTTACAATGGAGGAAGAAAATATAAAATAAACTCCTAAAACCACAACAAGAATCAGGCTTCCCATGAGCGCATCCTCTTTGGTGCAATGTAGGCGTTCAAACTTCGTTCTTCATGAATTTGTCTCGTAAGCTCCAAAACCTTCTTCTCACTTACGTAGAACTGAGTTCCGAATGTGTCTCGCTCCCCCTTTGAGATAAAACCAAGCTCTTTGCAAATCTTTAAGAGAAGTAGGCATATCAGGATGAAGGACAATATATGGAACATCTCCCTCTGCAATAGGCTCCATGATGATAGGTAGGATAGCAGGGTAAGGCATCACGAGACTTTGAGCACAAGTTCGTACCCACTTAAGGTAAGGCTCAAGAGGGGTGGAATTTTTATGCCCCAGTGTCTTATTATCCACTTTTTTTTACCATTATCCAAGCTCGTATGAACCTTTGACGATAGCCTTGGTTGTCGCCCTCGTAATCAAATACCAATCATTGGATGAGCGCATCATGGGGACCATCTATTCGTGCATACCCAAACTGCCATAATGCAAGAGATGGGTTATAGGTGATACCTCCCCTAATGCCTAAGAGTGGGACGTTATGGAATTCCCCACAATGGTCAATGATGGTAATATCCTCCAAAGATCGAGAACACTAATGGATGTCCGAGTGTGAGAGTGACATCATCCTTTGAGACCATGTCAAGCCTTATTCATTCTTCAATGTTGATTGAGGTAGGTGCAAAATAAACCACCTAGAAAGTAACAGAATGCAACACAAAAAAGTACCCATTTTCTTCATGGTACGGGTGTAGAAACAATGTAGAATGTCTCCAAGCAAAGTAGGTATGGGATTACGAGAGAGAAAAACTTTGATGGCATTCACATCTATGAGTTGGTCTGAATTGGGAAATAGAACCAAACCATATATTAGAAGGACCAAGACATCCTAAAAAGCTTTAAAATCCATATCTTCCCAGAATAAACGAGCCTTCTCCAACAGAAATTTGGCTAAGAAACCCTTAACTCCACTTATTGTCTTCCAATTTGTCACAACGTTGGATCTCTTCAAATGCAAGGCTTTGGCAATAACTTCAGGCTTTAGAGTCTCTTATAAATTGGTGAATGGTATTTGATCAAGCACGGGAACTCCTAACAATTGAGAGAATTCTTCTAATGTAGTCACCAATTGGTAGTCGGGAAAGGTGAAGCAATGATGCATAGGATCAAAGAATTGGAAAAGCACACACACCATTTCTTCTTGGAAGTTTGAGGTAGCCAAGTTGAGAAGTCGACCATATTTCTTGGTGAAGGGGGAATCTCCAGGCACTCTTGATGCTAACCCTTGAAGTTAAGGATGAACTTTCACGAAGTTGAATCAAATGGTATTCCTACGAGTGGAAGTCATGACCTACAAAACAAAACAAAGATAAATTCCTAAATCCTTGAAATGGTTAGTGAGAATGCTTATGATGTTATGATGTTTATGATGTCATGAATAATAAATCACAAACAAAGCACACAAAGACCTTAGATTTAGGCTTGCATGGGTTTCATAGGTAAGTACCCTCTTGAAGTTTAGTTGGTTCAACCTATCCTACAAAGTAACCGGGTTCTAGGGAATCTCAATATCATTGATCTTTCTTCATTGGGCATTGTTTTAGCATAATCAATATTTTCTTGCGGCCAAAATATCCCAAAATTTCGAACTCAATGAGCGTAATATTGAGTATCAACCAATCTTTAGCTTTGAACCAAAGTCATCTATCTCACTACTTCCTAATGGCCAAGTTGTTCAATTAAAGGTTCTATGGTCAGTTAGTGCTTCATGACACTGCTCAGCAGGCCCGTATTCTCCTCGATTCAACACAAGGGATACCGATACCAACAAATGTGTCACACAAACGTATCCATTGCTTCAACCATATCGGTCTATGTCGTACAGTTTCCACAATCTATTGCTAATTACCTAATGATGTTCCCAGATCCGCGTGGAGGATCAATACAAACCCAAACGAGGACCCAAAAATGTAAAGAAAACAAATCAAACAATGAAAGTAATTAAATGTGATCTAGCTCTAAGGTAACCCCACTTTTAAGTAATTCCCCAACAGAGTCGCCAATTATGTGATACAGTGGGAGAACTGACTTGGTTGTTTTGCATTTGATCGCAAATGTTGCGGATAGTAAGAGTCTCCACCGACTTTTCTTTTATCCAATAAGGAAAGGGTGAAAAGAACAGGAAAGACCTTTGAGATATTTTATTGAGTTTGGGGGGTATGTTATGAAAAGGGAAGGTGTTAGCACCCTTTTCATCCGTAGTTATCTACGGGCTCTTAGTTGCTAGCTCACTTTGAAAATGTTTTGTTTGAAATGTGTGTGTGATTTGTTTTGAAAGTATTTTTGAAAATCGCCTTTGTTTATGCAAACTTTATAATGATTCTCGTATCTATCAGAATGCATACAAAGTGTTTGACTTTTTGAAAATATTTCATGTTTGAAAGTTTTTGGTGTATTTGAAAGGATGTTTATTTTGGAAGGTGGATTGTGAGCAAGCAACTAAGAACGTTCTACCTACTCAAAAGTATTTTGTTCATTTATCTCTTCCTTTGACATTGTTATCTTACCATTGATTGGTGAGAAGCCCTATCATTGGATGTGAAGGGACGGACATGGGTCATCGTATAGTCATAAAATGCAATGTTGTGAGATACTTTAGCATTTTTCTTAAGGGTCTAAGACCATTTTGAAGGCAACATTCGAAGCTTCATCGAGGGACTATGATCTTGTGTTTTAATTGTTTTTGCTAAAGTGTCTCACATGCGTAACATGACCATTTTCTCAATGCAACAAGTGGAGTTAACCCTAGAGGTGCAAGTGTGCAAGTGTTTTTGTATTTCATGCTTGATTTATCTTGAATTAGGGTTTTCTAGGTATTGATTTTATCTTTCCATACAAACCTTAATTTACTAGCATTTATATTTGAAAGCGGTAAATTGCGGAAAGTAAATACCCTATGCTATTACATTATTTGGGGATGGGGGATACAAATTTACAAATGGGGGAGAGAGAAAAATTAAACCCCAAGTTAATTATTACAACCATATTGAATTTGAATAGTGTACAAGAAATGAAATCAACATAGTGTACAAAGATATAAATAGAAAAGAAATGAATTTTGTTTGAATTTTGAGGAAAAGAAAATTTTGAACCCTAATTAATAAAAAAAGTAATCAATTACAAATGGAAAAATTAACTAAGTTAAGTAGAAAAGAAATGTTTTTTAGGTTTTTTAAGGAAAGGTTTTAGTATTAATCAAATAGTAAAAAAAGGAATTAATTAATTAAAAAAGAAACCTAAAGTTTTTAAGTTAATTTTAATTGAGAAAAGAAAACAAATAAAACCTAAGTCTAATTACTAATTTATTTAAGAAAAGAATTAAATTTGTATAAGAAAATATTTTGGTCTTTTTTAGTCTAAAAGAAAGAATACAAGAATTGCTAAATACCTAAATTAATAAATAAATGAAAATATGTTTGGTGTTTTTAGTTAATAAAAATAATAATAATAATAATAATAATAATAATAATAATAATAATAATAATAATAATAATAATAATATTTAATAATAATAAAATAGAAAAAAGGAAAATAAAATTAGAATTATAAAAACAAAGTCAAAGGGTGAAATTTGAATTTGGAGTGTTTTGTAGCAAAAACAGTTTTTTATATTACGCCTGGCCCATTACGGACATTTTGTGTAAATCAGAAAATAAAAATAAAGTAAATGGGCTGCGTAGTAAAAAATGAAATGGGGTGAGGCTGAGTAAAAGTGTCAAATCCCAAAAGTTCAGGGCCCAGGCGCTGCAGTGCAAAAAAAAAAAGAAATGTTAAGAAAATAAACAAAATGGCAGCGCTGGGGCTCGTACCCACACCCTCAACAATATACGTGTGCTGCCTTACCACCGGGGTGACTATACTGTTAGAACATAATTTGGTTCTACACCCCTGCAAGAGTTTTAATGATAACAAACACATGATATATATGTATATATATATATATATATATATATATATATATATATATATATATATATATATATATATATATATATATATATATATATATATATATATATATATATATATATATATATATATATATATATATATATATATATATATATTGTGATACGGTGGGAGAACTGACTTGGGTTTTGCGTTTGTATTCGCAAATGTTGCGGTTAGCAAGAGTCGCCACCGACTTTTTATTTTATCCTAAGGAAAGGTTAAAAAGCACAGCAAAAACCTTTTGAGATGTTTTCTTGGGTTCGGGGAGTAGATTATAGAAAGGGAAGGTATTAGCATCCTTTCTATCCATGGTTATCCATGGGCTCTTAGTTACTTGCTTTAGATCACTTGCCTTTTGTTTTCAATTGTTTTAAATGGTGCTTGAGTGTGTGGGTTTGAAAATGTTTTTGAAAAGAGGCCAATGTGGTGGCAACCTTTGTAATGATCCATGTGGGGATGTATACAAAGATGTATGTCTTTTGAAAAAGTTTTCATTTGTTTTTTGAAAGTTGTTTTGAAAGTGTAGTGATGTGTGATTTTGAAATTAGGCAAGTGTTTTGTTTTGCAAGTTTGATTCAAGTAACTAAGAGGTTATCTACTCCTAAATTTCTCAAAAGATTATTGTTATGCTTTTAACCCTTTTAACAAGTTTGTTCCACCATTGTATTTGGTGGACAACCTTGTGTTAGGATGTGAAAGGGACGGGCGCGGGTCATCGTTTAGACCATAATTGTAACGACGTTAAATGTCTTTGGGCAATTTCTTTAAGGGACTTGATCATTTGTTTTTGTTTGCTTTGAAAAGTTTTGTCGAGGGACTATGATCATTCAAATTGTTTGCTTTTCCCAAAGAAGTTCAACATACAATATGGCCCATTTATTTGAAGGCAACAAGTGGAATACCCTAGGGGTGCAAGTGTGAGATGTGTTGTTTATTTTCATGCTCATTTGTCTTGTATTAGGTCAAACTATTTTTTTCGTTTTTTCGCATACAAACCCTAATTCTAACATGTTATCATTAGAAAGCAATAAAGTGCAAAATTAAATTTACTAAGCTATTACAAAACCAAATATGGGAAGGGGGGTACAAATGTTCAAATGGGGATATTGACAAGAATTTAAATCTAAATTATTACATCATTTTGAATATTTGCAATTTAATCAATGTACAAAAATTAAATAACAATGCAAGATGCAAAAGAATGTTTTATATGTATGAAAAAAAAATATTATTTAGGTAAAAGAGAAAATAAAAATTATATTATTTTTTGGAGTATTTATAATTTAGGGCAAAAACCCTAATTTTTAAAAGAAAATGCATTATTATCTAATTTAATACAACTATTTATTTATTATTTATAAAAATAAAATAAAATGAAGTATATTATGAAAAAAGTATTTTTGTATCAAATATTAATAAAATGAAAAATTCAAGTATTTTTATATTTTATCTTAAATATATTAATAAACATATATATATATATATATATATATTAATTTCTTAAATATGCATTATACACAAAATAAATATTTATTTAATATTTTAATAAGACAAATAAAAAGAGTATTTTTTATGTGAAATATTTTCAGAAGGTAAATAAAAATAAAAAATGTATTTACACTATTTTTCTATTTATTCTAATAATGGTATATATATAATATTTATATGCAAACAAAAGAAATAAATCAAATAAATATGCCATATATTCAAAAAATGATGGAAAAAATATTTTTAATTTTTTAATACCATGAGAAAAAATAAACAAAGTCAACCAAAAAAGAAAAAGTCAAAAAGAGTCAAAAATGAAGCAAATGGGCTCAGGGGGTGTAAACATGGAAATAGGGTGTGAAAAGAAAATAGTTCCAGGCCCAGCCCAGACCACTTCTTCTTCAACCTCTGTACAACATCCTTCAAGCAAAACACGCGTTTTTTATCTCTGGATTCCTGGACTTTCAAGCAAAACTCATAACATGAAAAGTGTAGAGCATTAAGAGACGGTTTCAACCATATAAAGAACTTGACCTATCTCTCTAAGATGAGGGAGAATTTCTCCTCCCCCAATTTCTGACCTAACTTTTCATCAATGTTCAGACATGAAATTCTCTAAGCACACGAAATATAAATGAAATCTAATCATATCAGCATGTTCAGGGCTATGATTGTGACATGTTTTCTTCAAAAACCTAAAGCTAACAATGCCTAATAAGGGAGATAGAACTCCATGAATATATCTGTTCAGTTGGAATCGAGCTTTGCAATGGAGGATGTTTCAGGGTGAAATGATGACTTGTATAGCTTCCTTGAAGTGTAAGGATGTTTTTCCAAGTCCTACTTTGTCTTGAAACTCCCTGAATCGAGCTAGTGAACTCCAACTGCAAAACAGAAATTTAAAAATGGTGAAGTGGCTTGGAGGTGTTACAGGTCAGGTTTCAGGACATGGTTAGCTTGCATATGTTGTAAGGAAGGTAGAGGAACAAGTTTGGACAAGAATGCTCGAAGGGATTGAGAGATAGCACTCAATCTGCAGGGCTTGCTCTGTTTGAGCAGTTTTGTGGTGTTTCTGAGATGGAGAGTGCTTGAGAGGCAAATGGCTCGTGCAAAAGCTTGGTTGGGTAATTTGGAATGTGTTTGATAGCTTTTGTGTCCCTATGCTGAGATGAGAGTTGTGATAAGTTATGCAATGTTACTTGAAAATGAAGCAAGCAATGGTCACTTTGTGTTTTAGGTCAGTAGGGGCCTCTAATCCTGCTGCATAAGCCTCTCTTGATCAGAGCAATTTGCCCATAATCTTGTGCCAAAAGGATTCTGCTTGTACCTTCTTGGATTTCAATTTGACATAAAGCTAATCTTTTCAAAAATGGAAAGTTCACTTTATCTAGTTTAGGATTAATCCACTATGCAATGTTAGAACACAAAGAACATGGCCTTAACACATTGAATATGCATTAAATTATTGAGTATGGAATGGTTCAAGGACCTGTAATCAAGCATAAAGCAAGCTAAGTTCAGATTTGCAAAGTTATGAACATGTTTTGATGAAGAACAAAAGTGAATTTTTGCCAACTTGTGAAATTCGAAACTCTCAAGTTATGAGGTTGTTTGATGAGTTCTTGGACATTTTGGAAAGCTTGGAATGTGTACTACAATCCATATTTGAAGTGCAAATCAAAATTCCAAGTGGAAGGGTATGAAAAGTGGCCTTGAAGTGGGGTAGAAAACCTTGTCAAAATAGGTTAAAATTTCACTAAGTTAAAAATGGTTTAGTGCCCTTATTCAAAAAATTGTAACTTGAGATACAAGCTTCAAATGAGAAAACTTTGTGAATCAAAGTTGTATATTATGCAACAAGCTACAACTTTCATGTTTTGACTTTTGTTTGAATCCAAATGGATCTTGGTGAAAAGATGGGGCAAAGTTGGGAAAAAATTAGGGTTTTCCATAACTTAGAAAAATTCTAAGTTATGAAAAATTCCATTTTCAAACCCTAATTTGCATTTTGTGATTTCTTGGTGAACAAGTTTCATGATTTGGCATGTTTTTGATGAAAAATGAATCTTGACTCTTGATTTTGACCAAAAAGTCAAAGTTTGACTTTTCAGTATACAGTCAAAATTGATCAATTGACTGAGAAATTCAACTGTCAATCTTGTGCACTTGGGATCTTTTGAGCTTGATGAATGTGTCAAGACCATTTCATTGAGTCCTTGAGCCCATATGTGAACTTGGTTTGCCATTGGTTAGGTCAAACAGTCAAAAATTGCCTTTGTGCAATCAAAACCCTAAAAATGACCATTTTGCCCTTTTGGTGATCTGATCAAATTTCTTGTGGAATTGTGATCCAAACTTGATCAAATGGTTCATGTGAGTTCATAATGTTGATGTGGATCAAATTTCATGAGGTTTGACTGTCAATTGGCCACAGTTGACTTTTTCCCCAATACAGCTGATTTCTAGGTCAACTGTCCAATTGACTGGGCAAAACTTGGAATCAAGACTTGAAACTTGGTATGGGTAAACTTGGGAGTCCAACATGAAGCATGAAAGTCATCTTAGGCATTTTAGGTCAAAACATCCTCAGGCAAACACAAACCCTAATTTGAGTCCACAGTGCAAGGAGAAGTCTTGAGTAGAGGAAACCCTAACTGGATCTTGATCTTCAAAGGTCTTGTGATGAGAAAATGTTGAGGAAATGGGAGGGCAAATTTTGGGGTACAAAAGTTTCCCCTGTTCAATCTTCTTGAACCTGAAGAGTTAGATTGACAAGTTTGCCTTTCGCGACTCGAAGGTAAAAGGAGATTGGACACTAGAGTGCCCGGAAATTTGCACTCGCATGCTGGAGTCTCAACAATATGATGTCGGGAATGGGCTTATAGATGCCATTTGGAGAGGTGGTGGATAGGGAGATGGGCTTATAGATGCCATCTGGAGATGTGACAGAACTTTGTCGGGAATGGGCTTATAGATGCCATTTGGAAGTGTCGATCGCATAAGAGATTCCTTAGCGAGAACTTGTGTATTTGAGAAAGACGGATGTTTTCCTGGCTTGTTACAGGTGTTTGATCTTCAGTCTCCTTATGCAGATACGCCCTGGCTAAGTACAGGTATCGAATCTACAATTGGTTGTTCACAGATATTTCCTGGGTTGTTGCAGGTGTTGATCTGGAATTCTTCAGACATGCCCTGGCTGGATACAGGAATCGAATCTGGAGATGTTATAGTTGATAGATGTGCCCTGGCTGGATACAGGAATCGAATCTTCGAACTCTTCAGACGTGCCCTGGCTAGATACAGGAATCGAGTCTGGAAATAGTCGTCAACAGATATGCCCTGGCTGGATACAGGAATCGAATCTGGAGATGTTGTAGTTGATAGATGTGCCCTGGCTGGATACAGGAATCGAATCTTCGAACTCTTCAGACGTGCCCTGGCTAGATACAGGAATCGAGTCTGGAAACTGATCACTCTCAGATGTGCCCTGGCTAGATACAGGTATCGAATCTGGAACTGTGACAGTTGAACGTAGTTGTTTTTGGGATTGTCTTTTTCCTGAAAAGGCAAAAACATAAGTTGTATGCAATGTCATGATGTATGATATGCACGATGTCATGATGTTCAACATGAGATGGTGTTGTATGCACTTTATCATATATGTAAGCAAGATGCATGAAAATGTGAAATGTCTATGAATGTAATTTCGTTTTAGGAAAATAAATCCTTGACGAACGGCCGGGGAGTCGCTCTGTGGAAGAGATACTTGGCCGAAGTTTTGATGAGAGGCCTGTTGAGGACTTTAACGATGGATTCCGCTGAGGATAATGATGATAAACTCCGCTGGGGATTGAAGGAACTTTGTCGAGGGAGGTCTTCCGTGGTTTTTAGCTAAGGATAACCCAGTTATAAGTCCTTGTGAGGAAATAACTCTAAATAAAACTCGGGAGAGACGTCCGTACTCTGCAGGGGATAAGCTTCCAGAATCTACTGGGGATGAGCTTTAAGACCTACCGGGGAATGTTGTGCCTTTTCAGGATTATCGGAGAGTCAACTCCGCTTGGGGAAAGTATTACTGAATCTTGTTTTTACTCTGCGGGGAGTTGAGATAATTTGGCCGCATTCTTCAGTTGAATCTACCTTGGTACCTTGGCGGACAAAACAACCAGACTGCATTAGACAACTTCACATTGCCCCTGTCTCTGATGTCACCTGTAATCAATCTCTTGTTTTATGTGTAAACATTTATGAATCAGCAATTTAATGTCAAATGCATATATCAACAGCGAACATTGGACGTTCTTCGCAAGACAAAACAGAAAAAGGAAAACAATGGTAATTTGTATGGACAAGTAAATTTGTATTGATTTAAACTTTGCCTGTGAATAGGCGTTTTTGTACAAGAGGCTGACATCCTAGTAAGAGGATGCCGCCGAATAACATAGAGTTTACAATTTGAAAAAGGAGACAAAACAGCTATGTGAACAATCCCACTGGGTTCCAACTCTGCTATCGCCTTTATGTCTTCGAACATCTCATTGCTTTGCTGCCTAGTTGAAGATGAAGCTGATTGGTCGATGCCGAAATCTGGAGCCAGATAGTTGATGCCGAATTCCGGATGCGAAAGGATCCAATGAGACATAGTGTTACGCTTTTATCCCTAACTTTTGCCTGGACCGCCCTTTCGGGTTTTCAGTCCACCGGGATACCCATTTTTGCCCAAGCCGCCCTTTCAGGTTTTCGACTTGCCGGGTGTACAGATTTTTATTCATTTCATCCCTTATTTTTGCCCGAACCCTTTTGGTTCGCCGGGAAGCCCTTATTTTTGCCTAGGTATGTCAACCTAACGGGTCTTTTATTTATGCGTAGTATTTTTTCACTATGTCTGCATTGGCGGGGTGAGGAAGGTCGTCACCATCCATGGTGGTTAGGATCATGGCTCCTCCTGAGAACACACGTTTAACCACAAATGGCCCTTCGTAAGTAGGGGTCCATTTGCCCCGGGGATCACTTTGAGGAAGGATGATGCGTTTGATTACCAGGTCCCCAACTCGATACTCTTGTGGTCTGACTTTCTTGTTAAATGCCCTAATCATCCGTTTTTGATACGTTTGACCATAACAGATGGCAGTGAGCCTTTTTTCGTCAATCAGATTTAATTGATCAAGTCGAGTTTGGATCCAATCATCTTCATTCAAGTCTGCATCCTTCATTATCCAGAGAGAGGGTATCTGGATTTCAATTGGCAAGACTGCCTCCATGCCATAGACTAAGGAGAAAGGAGTTGCCCCGGTTGACGTCCTTGCTGAGGTACGGTACCCATGAAGAGCGAACGGTAACATTTCGTGCCAATCCTTATAGGTCACTGTCATCTTCTGCACAATTTTCTTGATATTTTTATTGGCTGCCTCTACAGCCCCATTCATCTTCGGCCGGTAGGGAGAAGAATTGTGGTGCTGTATCTTGAATTGTTCACAGAGTTCAGTGATCATTTTGTTATTGAGATTGGTACCATTATCCGTAATGATTCTTTCCGGGACTCCGTACCGACAGATCAGATTATGCCGGATGAAACGTGCCACGACACTCTTGGTTACCGTGGCATAGGACGCTGCCTCAACCCATTTTGTGAAGTAATCAATTGCCACCAAGATGAAGTGATGCCCATTGGATGCCGTTGGTCGGATCTCACCGATCATATCGATGCCCCACATTGCAAAAGGCCAAGGCGCCGTCAGGACATTCAAAGGAACCGGAGGGATATGCACCTTGTCAGCATAGATCTGGCATTTATGACAAGTTCGGGAGTGTTGGTAACAATCGGCTTCCATTGTGGACCAGAAATATCCTGCCCGAAGGATTTTCTTAGCCATGGTGTGTCCACTGGAATGTGTTCTAAATGTACCTTCATGCAGTTCCATCATGATTTTCTCCGCTTCAGCCTTATCCACACAACGTAGCAGAGTCGAATCATGATTCCGTTTGTAGAGAATGCCGTTACTGAGGAAGAATTTCGCAGCAAACCTCCTCATGAACTTCTTATCATTGACAGATGCACCTTCTGGGTATTCCTAAGCTTCCAAGTACCTCTTCACCTCATGGTACCAGGGTTTCTCAATCACCTTCTCAGCCTCCAGCTCGCAGCAGTATGCCAGTTCATCCAGCTTCCAGATTATGATTCGGGGAGCCTCATTGTCCCATTTAACTTTGAACATTGAAGACATCGTGGCTAGTGCGTCCGCTAGCTGATTCTCCTCTCTAGGGAAGTGCTCAAAAGATATCTCTTCAAAGTGGGGAAGCAAGGTCAACACATACTCTTTGTAAGGAATAAGATTCGGGTGTTTCGTATCCTACTCGCCTTTGATCTGATTGATCACGAGAGCGGAATCTCCGAAGACACTTAGAAATTTGATCCTTAAGTCGATTGCAGCTTGTAAACCCATGATACATGCCTCATATTCTGCCATATTGTTGGTGCAGCTGAAACATAATCGGGCGGTGAGGGGAGTATGAGTTCCTTTGGGAGATATGATTACAGCGCCGACGCCGTTCCCCAAAGCATTGGAGGCTCCATCAAAATGCATAGACCATCGGGATCCTTCCTCAGGTCCTTCATCCGGTCCAGGTACTTCACAGTCAGTTACCACCATGATGTCTTCGTCCGGAAAATCAAAGTTCAATGATTGGTAATCATCCACAGGTTGGTGTGCTAAATGATCGGCCAGTACACTTCCCTTAATTGCTTTCTGAGTTGTATACTGGATATCATATTCTGTCAAGATCATTTGCCATCTCGCTATTCTTCCAGACAGAGCGGGCTTTTCAAATATGTACTTGATGGGATCCATTTTTGAAATCAATAAGGTGGTGTGAGTCAGCATATACTGTCTCAGCCGGCGAGCAGCCCATACAAGAGCGCAGCAAGTTTTCTCAAGCAGTGAGTAACGAGACTCACAGTCGGTAAACTTTTTGCTCAAGTAATAAATAGCGTGCTCTTTTCGGCCAGACTCGTCATGCTGCCCCAGCACACACCCCATTGAATTATCAAGCACTGTCAAGTAAAGTATCAGAGGTCTTCCTTCCACCGGTGGCATAAGAATGGGTGGCTCTTGGAGATATTCCTTTATTCTTTCAAAGGCGGCCTGACATTCATCATTCCAGCGTACTACTTGATCTTTCTTCAGCAATTTGAAGATTGGCTCACAAGTAGCGGTCAGATGTGAGATGAATCGGGCAATGTAATTCAGTCGTCCCAGGAAGCCTCTGACTTCTTTCTCTGTCTTTGGAGTTGGCATCTCTTGTATGGCTTTTACCTTGGCAGGGTCCACCTGAATACCTTTATCACTTACAATGAAACCTAGCAATTTTCTGGACCTTACCCCAAAGGTGCATTTGTTGGGATTCAACCTCAGCTTGTATAACTTGAGTCGGTCAAACAACTTCCTCAGATGGTCAAGGTGCTCCTCCTCAGTTTGAGACCTTGCAATCATGTCATCAACGTATACCTCAATCTCATGATGGATCATATCATGAAATAAAGCAACCATGGCACGTTGATAGGTTGCCCCAACATTTTTCAATCCGAATGGCATGACCTTATAACAGAAGGTGCCCCACTGAGTCACAAATGTAGTCTTCTCCATATCTTCTGGAGCCATCTTGATCTGATTATACCCTGAAAAACCATCCATGAAGGAGAACACCTTGTGTTGAGCTGTATTGTCAACAAGGACATCAATGTGAGGTAGGGGGAAGTCATCCTTGGGGCTGGCCCTGTTCAGATCCCTGTAGTCAACGCACATTCTGACTTTACCGTCCTTCTTCGGCACTGGCACCACATTGGCAACCCACTGAGGGTAAGAAGTCACTGCGAGGAACCCGGCATCAAACTGCTTCATAACCTCGGCCTTGATCTTTTCAGACATCTCTGGACGCATCCGTCGGACTTTTTGCTTTACCGGAGGGCAATCTTCCTTGGTTGGCAGATGGTGAACTACAATGTCGGCATCCAGACCAGGCATATCTTCATAGGACCAAGCAAAAATCTCTATGTAGTCTCGTAGCATCTGAATCAATCGTTGCTTCACGCTGAGCTCTAGATTGGCACCAATCTTGACCTCTTTCCTATCCGTCTCAGTACCCAAGTTAATTGTCTCCACCGGCTCTTCATGTGGCTGAATAGCTCTCTCTTCCTGGAGTAGCAGTCTTGCGAGTTCACCAGGCACTTCGCAGTCATCTTCACCTTCGTCTTCGGCCAAGTTGATCGGATTTTCGAAGTCATAACTGGCGGTAGCAGAGCTGTTACCAGTAAGATCCAGAGTGGATTGAAACCTGTATAAGTGAGTGTGTGTGAATATAGCTGTTTTGCAATATATATAACACAGAAAGGAAAAAGAGCACAAGATTTGAAATGCAACAAACGTCCAATGTTTTGATTGATGATATATGAAAATGTCATACAAAAAGCCCTCACAAATGGAGCTACGATGCCCCGGGTAGGACACCGAGCCAACAAAGTTTTAACATATTGTTTGTTACAAATTAGAAATCAAAAGAAATTAATTACTGCGTGACAAATGTGATAGGGGTAAAATCCTTTTCCGTCCAGTTGCTTGGTCCGTTGCTGTTAGTCGGGTAGATCCAACTGTCAAACTCTGCTTCCTCCACATCCTCCTCAATAGCATTCACCCTTGAGCTGGAGATAAACACCGGAGCCTTTCTGATCTTCTCTTTGCGCACAGCCTTCTGAGCCTCTGCAGTAAAGCCTAGCCCAAACTTGTCGTTCTTCTGAGTGAAGTCAGGAAGCTGACCCCAGTTTGCACAATTGCCTTTCTGAACCACAGCCCGGGCATCCCTTAGGGAAGCCATCTTCAAGAAAACATTCTCTTCAACTGTTGTCTCTGCAGCTGCTGAAATTGGATGTACCTCCTCGAAATGCTGAAAGGGGGTTTCAATAAACTCCCCGTCCATCTCAATGTATCTGAAGGAATTCAAATGGCTCACCATATACTCCTCTTCTCCTTGCACAGTGACGATCTTCCCCCTGACGGGATACTTCAGCTTCTGGTGCAAGGTGGAGGTCACTGCCCCAGCTTTATGGATCCAAGGTCGACCCAGTAGACAAGAGTACGATGGACGTATATCTATCACGTAAAAGGTAGAGTCAAACACTTGAGAGCCCACACGAATAGGGATGTTAACCTCTCAATGAACCATCCTTTTAGAACCGTCAAAGGCCCTGACGATGATATTGCTGGGCTTCAATTCCAGGCCTTCATAATCCAGACGGTCTAAAGCCTTTTTCGGTAGAACATTCAAAGAAGAACCAGTATCCACCAATACATGCGCCAGAGTAGTGCCCCTGCATTCGATAGAGACATGCAGGGCATCATTGTGGTCTCTTCCCTTCGCAGTCAGGTCAGCATCTGAAAAACCCAAGCCATTGTCTGCTGTCAGATTTGCTATGCAATCAGTGAACTGGACTGCAGACGTTTCCTGCGGCACATGGGCCGTCTTGAGAAATGAGATCAAGGCTTTAGCATGGGCCTCGGAGCATAGCAATAAGGAGAGAAGGGATATCTTGGAGGGCGTATGCCCCAGCTGCTCGACAACATTGAAATCACTTTTCTTTATTATTTTCAGAATCTCCTCCATTTCTTGTCGGGAGGCCTCAGCATTTACGGGTATTGGTGCCTCTATCCGGGCAGGCTCTTCTTCAATCCCTTTGCCCCGAGCATTTGATGACTCGGCAGCAGGGGACACAACTTGATCAGCAACAGGAACGGGTAAACTTGTAGGTTTTATAAGGAGGGGTCTTCGAACAGCGGGCGGTGCAATGTCAGGCGAGAAAAGCCTGCCACTGCGGGTGACCTTGGCTGGACCAGTGATATCGCAGATACTGGCGCCAGTGTCGAATTCTTGTTTGATTCCATTTATATACACGTCTGCCCCATAATGCCAGGGGACAGCTTTATCAGATATGTAGGGGAGAGGCCCCGAGACAGTAATAATCACTGGTGCGACAGTCATGGTTTGGACAGGCTTCTTCGGGGGAGCCTTGATTGGATTTTTGAAGATGGTGACCACAGAAATTTCTTTTATCGGAACCAACTGAACAGCAGACTTCTTAAACAGAATCTCCTTGCTATCCATTAGGCTTTGGATGCCTAACCTCAGCAAGGGACAACCAGACAGGGAAACAGCATAGAACAGGCAACCTTCACCGCAACCCGGAAATAAACCGGCCCGCAGTAGGTTCTTCTTAACGGTCTTCAAAGGGGTAACAACTTCATCTACCGAAACAACGTACAATTCTTCCTCAATGGCATTTACTCTATGCTGGGGCATAGGAGCAGTTACAACATTTGGTCTCTCCGGCGCTTCAAACTGAATTTCCTTTGCGTCGATCAGATCTTGCACTTTGTTTCTCAAGGCCCAGCAATCATCAGTAGTGTGCCCGGGACTATCAGAATGATAAGCACACCGGGCATTTGGGTTATACTTAGGAGACGCAGTGTTGACGACCTTAGGAGCTTCTTTGAGGGTCACCAGGTTGGTGGATAACAGTTGGGGTAAAATTTGAGATAAGGTCATACTCAGTCGAGTATACTGCCTCTTGGGCCTTTTGCTTCTTTGTTGATTGTACTGCTGAGGAGCAGCAACAGGTTTGGAGATGACCAAAGCATTGACGGCTTGGCGACTTTCGGGCTTGACTTGTCTTCTAGGACCATAGACGGCACTTTCTTCTTTCTTAAACGGCCTCTTCTCAGCACTGGTGGAGGCAGCCTTTTGTATCTTGCCTGACCTGATGCCAACTTCAATTCTTTCTCCCGTCAATATTAAATCTGTAAACCCAGCGGAGGAGTTACCAACCAAATGATTGAAAAACGGACCAGACAACGTCCCTAGAAACATATCAACCAGCTCTCGATCAGTTAACGGAGGCTGCACCCTGCCAGCCAAATCTCTCCATTTTTGAGCGTACTCTTTGAACCCTTCACCCGTTCCTAGAGACATACCCTGAAGTTGGGTACGCGTGGGAGCGAGATCAGAATTGTATTGGTATTGTCTGTAGAATGCGGTTGCCAAATCTTCCCAGTGTCGGATGCTAGCTCCATCCAATTGGTAAAACCATTCAAGCTGTGACCCCGAAAGGCTATCTTGGAAGAAGTGAATCCAGAGGTTCTTATCTGCCGTGTAAGGTTGGATTTTCCTTACGTACGACCTTAGATGTAGCTTTGGACAGGAGACCCCATCATACTTGGCGAAGGCAGGCGCCTTAAACTTGTGTGGAATTACTACTCCAGAAGATAACCCCAAATCTCCGAAATCCAGTCCCGGCACATTCTGAATTTCCATGGCGCTCAAGCGGTCCTCCAATTGCTTGTATCTGTCAGCAGCAGGTGGGTATTGTTCGTCATTATAGTCCGTCTCGTTGTCGGAGACTGCGGGACTAGGAGCCCCTCCCCCTTGGGGACTGTTTTTCTCAGCAGAAGAAGTAGTTGGATCAGCTTCATTGTGGAGTGTGTTCCCAAATCTGCGTCCGGTGTTGAACAATGCAGTCCTCTTTTTCTTCTTCTTCTTCAGGAGTAGAGTCTTCAACTCTTGCTGACCTTGGGCTAGGCTTAGGACCATCTCTTGAAACTGTGCACTTTGGGCCTGAAGGGCCTTGATTGCTTGCTCACTTGAGGAGTCTGGATTCATGATGACTGTTCACACAAACAGCGAAGAAAATTAAGCAACCTGTGAAATAGGGTACCTGCTATGCATATGGTGCAATGGAATGCGTATGTTTTATGTTTTCAAAGACAAACAGGATTCAACTTTGTAGACAAAAAAGGGAACACACTTCATTAGATTAAAATTTCAATTGTTCAACAACTTGCCCTTAGGCATTACAGGAATGAAAAATACTGAAAAAGGAAATAAAACTACAAAAGGAAACATCCAAAGCTCATCAATGCTCCCATGGCCTCCTCTTTTCAGTGCTGATGTAGTTGTTCAGGACCCGTTCTTCCTCCAATTGCTTAGTCAGCCTCTGGATCTTCCGTTCCTGCTCGTTGAACTTCTCCCGATAGAAATCCTGTTCTTCCTTTAGCTGCGCCCAAGATCTCTTCATGGTGTCAAAATCAGTAGGTATCTGAGGAGGGAGGACAGTTGGAGGAACCCCATCTTCATCAGGAGATTCAAGGACGATTGGTCTGACAGCTTCGTACGGCATACCTAACTTCTGAGCACGGATGCGGACCCATTTGCAATAGGGCTTCAATGGCAGAGAAGTCTTTGGTCCCAACTCATGTGGGCTGGCTTTGTGGATTCTGTCCCAAGCTCTAATGAATCCCTGGCGTAGTTTGTCACTGTCTGCCTGAAACTCAAAATGGAAGTGAGGAACCAGCATTTCATGAGGCCCATCTCCTCTGGCTCTCCCAAACTGTCGGAGAGCTAAACATGGATTGTAAGAGATTCCTCCTTGGATACCAATCAACGGAACATTAGGGTATTCCCCGCAGCGGTCAATAACAGCTACCTCATCCAAACCTCTGAGAGTCCAAGTGATGTCACTATCAGTGAGAGACATTAACCTCCGAGCCCAACCTTTTCCTTCTTCATTCTTCAGCACGAACTTAGGAAGGTGCGAAATAAACCACCTTACTAGCAAAGGAGCACAGCACCATGGAGTCCCCCGTTTTCGAGCAGTACGAGCATAGAGTTGTTGTAGAATATCACCCAAAAGAGTGGGTACCGGATTCCGAGACATGAAGATCCTTATGACATGGATACTGATAAAGGTGTCAGGGTTGGGAAACAGCACCAGACCATAGATCAAAAGAGCTAGAATATCCTCATATGCCTTGAAGTCCAAGTCATTCCAGAAATCATTAGCCTTGCCAACCAGAAATTTGACCAAAAAGCCCTTGATCCCATTTCTAGTTTCCCAGTTGGACAAAACCTCTTCCTTGGTCAAGGGGAGAGTTGCAGCAATCTCCTCAGGCCTAGGAGTCTTTTCCAAACCAGTGAATGGAGTTTGTTCCAAGACAGGGATCCCAAGCAAATAAGAAAATTCTTCCAGGGTGGGAGCCAGCTGGAAGTCTTGAAAGGTGAAGCAATGATACAGAGGGTCATAAAATTGGGTCAGAACACTTATCAGTTGTTGGTCCCATTTTGCAGTGATCAAGCCAAGGAGAGAACCATGTCTGTTGATGAAGGAAGAAGTGTTTGGAATCCTTCCAACCAAATCCTTGAGTAAAACTGGTGGTTGAACAAAGTTGAGCCGGACAGTATTTCTACGCACGGGCATCATGATGTCCTACAAAACAGAGCAAAGATGAAACCTTTTTGTCTTTGAAATGGGTTAGCCTTTTATACAGGATGCATGCAATGGTATGATGGCATGATGCTATGATGAAGCACATCACAAGTATTCACATAGGCAAATAAGGCACACAAGACACCCTTAGGTTTCAGGCCAGCATGAGTTTCAGGTACTACCCTCTTTTGGTTTTGTCGGTTAAAAACCTGTCCTATCAAAAGTAACCGGGTTCTAGAGGATCTCAAATCATTGGCTACCCTCAATCGGTCATAACTCCAGCATCGCAATCTTTTCTCGCGGCCAGAACCATCTCGAGAGTTTAGCCTCAATGAGTGTAGCATACTGCTACTGTCCTAATAGCCAAGTTGGTCAATTTAGGGTTCTAAGGTTGGTTGGTGTTTAATGACCCCTTAGAAGACCTATATTCTCCCCGTTACAACACAAGGGATATAGGTACAGACTAAGATGCCACACCAACGTAGCCACTGCTTCACCCATGTCGGTCTACGCCGGACAGGTCCCTCACAGATTATGCTACCTAAAAAGGGTATATCCCAAATCCGGGTTAGGATCTATGAACTCCGATGCAAAGCCCACAAATATAAAAGCAAACAAAGCAAGCAATTGAAAACAAAGGTGATCTAAGCCCTAAGGTTACTCCACTTTTAAAAGTTCTCCCCAGCAGAGTCGCCAGTTCTGTGATACGGTGGGAGAACTGACTTGGGTTTTGCGTTTGTATTCGCAAATGTTGCGGTTAGCAAGAGTCGCCACCGACTTTTTATTTTATCCTAAGGAAAGGTTAAAAAGCACAGCAAAAACCTTTTGAGATGTTTTCTTGGGTTCGGGGAGTAGATTATAGAAAGGGAAGGTATTAGCATCCTTTCTATCCATGGTTATCCATGGACTCTTAGTTACTTGCTTTAGATCACTTGCCTTTTGTTTTCAATTGTTTTAAATGGTGCTTGAGTGTGCGGGTTTGAAAATGTTTTTGAAAAGAGGCCAATGTGGTGGCAACCTTTGTAATGATCCATGTGGGGATGTATACAAAGATGTATGTCTTTTGAAAAAGTTTTCATTTGTTTTTTGAAAGTTGTTTTGAAAGTGTAGTGATGTGTGATTTTGAAATTAGGCAAGTGTTTTGTTTTGCAAGTTTGATTCAAGTAACTAAGAGGTTATCTACTCCTAAATTTCTCAAAAGATTATTGTTATGCTTTTAACCCTTTTAACAAGTTTGTTCCACCATTGTATTTGGTGGACAACCTTGTGTTAGGATGTGAAAGGGACGGGCGCGGGTCATCATTTAGACCATAATTGTAACGACGTTAAATGTCTTTGGGAAATTTCTTTAAGGGACTTGATCATTTGTTTTTGTTTGCTTTGAAAAGTTTTGTCGAGGGACTATGATCATTCAAATTGTTTGCTTTGCCCAAAGAAGTTCAACATACAATATGACCCATTTATTTGAAGGCAACAAGTGGAATACCCTAGGGGTGCAAGTGTGAGATGTGTTGTTTATTTTCATGCTCATTTGTCTTGTATTAGGTCAAACTATTTTTTTCGTTTTTTCGCATACAAACCCTAATTCTAACATGTTATCATTAGAAAGCAATAAAGTGCAAAATTAAATTTACTAAGCTATTACAAAACCAAATATGGGAAGGGGGGTACAAATGTTCAAATGGGGATATTGACAAGAATTTAAATCTAAATTATTACATCATTTTGAATATTTGCAATTTAATCAATGTACAAAAATTAAATAACAATGCAAGATGCAAAAGAATGTTTTATATGTATGAAAAAAAAAATATTATTTAGGTAAAAGAGAAAATAAAAATTATATTATTTTTTGGAGTATTTATAATTTAGGGCAAAAACCCTAATTTTTAAAAGAAAATGCATTATTATCTAATTTAATACAACTATTTATTTATTATTTATAAAAATAAAATAAAATGAAGTATATTATGAAAAAAGTATTTTTGTATCAAATATTAATAAAATGAAAAATTCAAGTATTTTTATATTTTATCTTAAATATATTAATAAACATATATATATATATATATATATATATATA
The DNA here is from genome assembly GCA_948472305.1 of Vicia faba. Lineage (NCBI taxonomy): Eukaryota > Viridiplantae > Streptophyta > Magnoliopsida > Fabales > Fabaceae > Vicia > Vicia faba. The sequence goes on from OX451737.1 coordinate 919,820,317, forward strand.
TACATATATTAATTTCTTAAATATGCATTATACACAAAATAAATATTTATTTAATATTTTAATAAGACAAATAAAAAGAGTATTTTTTATGTGAAATATTTTCAGAAGGTAAATAAAAATAAAAAATGTATTTACACTATTTTTCTATTTATTCTAATAATAGTATATATATAATATTTATATGCAAACAAAAGAAATAAATCAAATAAATATGCCATATATTCAAATAATGATGGAAAAAATATTTTTAATTTTTTAATGCTATGAGAAAAAACAAACAAAGTCAACCAAAAAAGAAAAAGTCAAAAAGAGTCAAAAATGAAGCAAATGGGCTCAGGGGGTGTAAACATGGAAATAGGGTGTGAAAAGAAAATAGTTCCAGGCCCAGCCCAGACCACTTCTTCTTCAACCTCTGTACAACATCCTTCAAGCAAAACACGCGTTTTTTATCTCTGGATTCCTGGACTTTCAAGCAAAACTCATAACATGAAAAGTGTAGAGCATTAAGAGACGGTTTCAACCATATAAAGAACTTGACCTATCTCTCTAAGATGAGGGAGAATTTCTCCTCCCCCAATTTCTGACCTAACTTTTCATCAATGTTCAGACATGAAATTCTCTAAGCACACGAAATATAAATGAAATCTAATCATATGAGCATGTTCAGGGCTATGATTGTGACATGTTTTCTTCAAAAACCTAAAGCTAACAATGCCTAATAAGGGAGATAGAACTCCACGAATATACCTGTTCAGTTGGAATCGAGCTTTGCAATGGAGGATGTTTCAGGGTGAAATGATGACTTGTATAGCTTCCTTGAAGTGTAAGGATGCTTTTCCAAGTCCTACTTTGTCTTGAAACTCCCTGAATCGAGCTAGTGAACTCCAACTGCAAAACAGAAATTTAAAAATGGTGAAGTGGCTTGGAGGTGTTACAGGTCAGGTTTCAGGACATGGTTAGCTTGCATATGTTGTAAGGAAGGTAGAGGAACAAGTTTGGACAAGAATGCTCGAAGGGATTGAGAGATAGCACTCAATCTGCAGGGCTTGCTCTGTTTGAGCAGTTTTGTGGTGTTTCTGAGATGGAGAGTGCTTGAGAGGCAAATGGCTCGTGCAAAAGCTTGGTTGGGTAATTTGGAATGTGTTTGATAGCTTTTGTGTTGTGTCCCTATGCTGAGATGAGAGTTGTGATAAGTTATGCAATGTTACTTGAAAATGAAGCAAGCAATGGTCACTTTGTGTTTTAGGTCAGTAGGGGCCTCTAATCCTGCTGCATAAGCCTCTCTTGATCAGAGCAATTTGCCCATAATCTTGTGCCAAAAGGATTCTGCTTGTACCTTCTTGGATTTCAATTTGACATAAAGCTAATCTTTTCAAAAATGGAAAGTTCACTTTATCTAGTTTAGGATTAATCCACTATGCAATGTTAGAACACAAAGAACATGGCCTTAACACATTGAATATGCATTAAATTATTGATTATGGAATGGTTCAAGGACCTGTAATCAAGCATAAAGCAAGCTAAGTTCAGATTTGCAAAGTTATGAACATGTTTTAATGAAGAACAAAAGTGAATTTTTGCCAACTTGTGAAATTCGAAACTCTCAAGTTATGAGGTTGTTTGATAAGTTCTTGGACATTTTGGAAAGCTTGGAATGTGTACTACAATCCATATTTGAAGTGCAAATCAAAATTCCAAGTGGAAGGGTATGAAAAGTGGCCTTGAAGTGGGGTAGAAAACCTTGTCAAAATAGGTTAAAATTTCACTAAGTTAAAAATGGTTTAGTGCCCTTATTCAAAAAATTGTAACTTGAGATACAAGATTCAAATGAGAAAACTTTGTGAATCAAAGTTGTAGATTATTCAACAAGCTACAACTTTCATGTTTTGACTTTTGTTTGAATCCAAATGGATCTTGGTGAAAAGATGGGGCAAAGTTGGGAAAAAATTAGGGTTTTCCATAACTTAGAAAAATTCTAAGTTATGAAAAATTCCATTTTCAAACCCTAATTTGCATTTTGTGATTTCTTGGTGAACAAGTTTCATGATTTGGCATGTTTTTGATGAAAAATGAATCTTGACTCTTGATTTTGACCAAAAAGTCAAAGTTTGACTTTTCAGTATACAGTCAAAATTGATCAATTGACTGGGAAATTCAACTGTCAATCTTGTGCACTTGGGATCTTTTGAGCTTGATGAATGTGTCAAGACCATTTCATTGAGTCCTTGAGCCCATATGTGAACTTGGTTTGCCATTGGTTAGGTCAAACAGTCAAAAATTGCCTTTGTGCAGTCAAAACCCTAAAAATGACCATTTTGCCCTTTTGGTGATCTGATCAAATTTCTTGTGGAATTGTGATCCAAACTTGATCAAATGGTTCATGTGAGTTCATAATGTTGATGTGGATCAAATTTCATGAGGTTTGACTGTCAATTGGCCACAGTTGACTTTTTCCCCAATACAGTTGATTTCTAGGTCAACTGTCCAATTGACTGGGCAAAACTTGGAATCAAGACTTGAAACTTGGTATGGGTAAACTTGGGAGTCCAACATGAAGCATGAAAGTCATCTTAGGCATTTTAGGTCAAAACATCCTCAGGAAAACACAAACCCTAATTTGAGTCCACAGTGCAAGGAGAATTTTGAGCAGAGGAAACCCTAACTGGATCTTGATCTTCAAAGGTCTTGTGATGAGAAAATGTTGAGGAAATGGGAGGGAAAATTTTGGGGTACAACATATATATATATATATATATATATATATATATATATATATATATATATATATATATATATATATAAAGAACAAATATGCTCGCTAATAAAAGTATCTTTACATGCGGGAAGTTCTGATGTAAGGAGCATAGACGATATTCCATAACAACACTAGAAGTTTTGATTATGCGAGCATAGAAGATGAGAGTACCATGATAGAATCAAACGCATCCTCTTAGAAGCAAATATGTATGACACGATTATATGAAGAAGGTCTATTACAACTTCTGAATGCACCAGCGCTGCGAAACAGGATCTCTAATACTCTGATCTGTAAAATTCTGATACAAGTTGTAAAGGAATCTCAACGGTAACATTCAACCTCATATGTGAGAAGCTCTGAAGCGTTACGATTTATCAATGCAATATCAAAAGTAACGACTACAAACAGACAAGGATCTTCTGGTTTGGAAAGTTCATTAACTCGTGTTATGAACATACCAAAAGCATCTTCTTATGTCACTGTTGCATGGCCTATAAAAAGAAGACAAAAAGAAGATTTCAAGTGATGAACTACTGCGCACAAAAAGAAGAATTAACGTGAAAGTACAGTAATGCATCAATCATCTTTCATCCTCAAACATTCATATTCAAACTGTGTAAAACATCACTGTTAGTGATACTGTTTTATTAGAAACACTATTGTACACATTTACTCAATTATTGTTTAGTGCATTTCCTTGAGAAAATCGGGTTGTGGTTTTGAACTCAATAAGACTTTGGCAGTTGTCAAAGTAGTTTTGTAATCAAGTTTGATTAATGGATTAAGACCTCATTGGAGAGAGGCGAAATCACCTTGGCGGGTGGACTGGAGTAGTTTGAATTCAAACGAACAAGGATAAAAATCAACGTGTTCTTTATCATTGAATTTTGAGATCCCAATTCAACCCCCTCCCCCTTCATATGTTTTTCCCTTCTTCAATTGGTATCAGAGCACCTGGATCTGGGTGTAAACACTCAATCGTGTCAAAAAAAGATCCAAGGAGGAAAAACACTATGATAGGACCTAGTTAGAACATCAGGTGCAGCCCCCCAATATTTGACGGTGAAAATTTTGACTACTGGAAAGATATGATCAAAAGTTTCTTCCTAGCCTACGACGTTGATCTTTGGGATATGGTAACAGATGGGTACATACATCCTATTGATGAAAGCGGCCAGAAGATTGATAGAAAAAGAATTTCAGATCATCAAAAGAGGGATTTCAGAAATCATCACAAGGCCAGAACTATTCTCCTGAGTGCCATCTCATATTCAGAGTATGAGAAGATCACAAACAGAGAGACAGCAAAGCACATGTTTGATTCTCTGAGAATGACGCATGAAGGCAACACGAAAGTCAAAGAAACCAAAGCCCTTATGCTCATTCAGAAATATGAAGCCTTCAAAATGGAAGAAGATGAAACCATTGAAATAATGTTCTCTAGATTTCAAATTCTGGTTGTTGGGCTAAAGGTGTTGGATAAAGGGTATTCAACTGCTGACCATGTAAAGAAGATCATCATAAGTTTACCAAGGAAATGGAGTCCCATGGTCACTGCTCTCAAACTTGCAAAAGATCTGAACAAAATATCTCTAGAAGAACTTGTCAGCTCTCTCAGAAGTCATGAGATAGAGTTAGAAGATGATGAGCCCCAGAAGCAAGGTAAGTCTCTCGCTCTGAAATCTAATAAATATGAAACCAAATTTTTGCAGGAAAAATCAGAAGTAGAAAACTCGGGTGAATCCTCTTCAGAAGAAGACGAATTGTTCCTTCTACCCAGAAGAATCAATCAGTTGTGTAAGCACGGGCAGAGGAAATTCAGAAACTCCAGAAGATTAGGGAATGAATATGAACAATCTCCTGGGTACAGAAAATCCAGTAACAGAAAAATTACCTGCTATGAATGCAATGAACAAGGGCACTACAAAAGCAATTGTCTAAGGCTTCAGAAGGAGAAACCAAAAAGGAAGTTCGTTAAGGAGAAGAAGAAAAGTCTTAAGGAAATGTGGGATGACTCTGAATCTTCTGAAGACGGAACAGAATCAGAAGATGAACGAGCTAATATAGCTCAAACAGACAACTTATCAGATGTCTCAGAATCCTCTGAATCAGAATCAAAATCAGACTCAGAATTAGAAGAGGTATTTTTTAAATTTTCTAGATCTCAATTAGAGGAGAGTCTGTTAGAAATTCTAGAAACATATCATAAGCTTCGAGTCATAATCAAGAACCTGAAAAAGGATCTAGTTTCTGACTCTGAAGAAACTAAGAATCTGAGATTAGAAAACTCTGAGTTAAAAGAAAGAATTTTAAAACTTGAAAATGAATTACAAAATACTCAGAAGGAAACTGTCTCAGAAGTTCCTAGTAACCCTAATACAATCATAAAGGAATATGTACACAACTTTCAGAAGTTCCTCGCAAAAAACATAGATAGAAGCAAGATAGCTTCAATGATCTATGGATTTAGCAGAAATTGCAGAAAAGGGTTAGGATACAAAGGTAAAGTATCCCAACCTAAAAGAGTCAGGGATTTGGTTATTAAGCGCACTCCTCTTTATTCTCACTTCACTACTGGACAAACACATGATATAAAATATACCAGTAAAGCATTTCCTGCTAAACCAAAATTTAAACAGAATTTCGGAAACTCTAACAGTCATGGACCCAAAAAGATATGGGTACCAAAAGACAAAATCATCTATGTTGCAGATATTTTTAACAGCAAGGTTGAAACACCAGTATTAACACCTGGACTCTAGATGCTCTCTACACATGGAGGGAAGAAAGCATATGCTCCAAAGCCTGGAATTTAAAGGATTCACAAGTTTCAGAGGCAATCAGAAACAAAAGGTTATTGGCTCTGGCACTTTTGGGAACGGGAATGAGAATACAACATCATAAGCTCTCTAAAGAATCTCAGTTGAATCCAGAAAGATTGTCACACCTTCTCAAGCAACTTCTTACTTTTTGATTATTGACAAAAAGGGGGAGAATCAGTGATATTTTGACTCCTGTCTCAAGCAAATATGTTTTATCAGAAGATATTCAGGGAAGTATTTTATTTTCTCGTTATCTGAGTATTATACTCAGGGAGAGTTTTTATTCTCTGTTCTTTATGCTCCATCAAAATATACAAGTTTTTGTCATCATAAAAAAGGGGGAGATTGTTAGAACATAATTAGGTTCTACATCCCTGCAAGAGTTTTGGTATATATATATATATATATATATATATATATATATATATATATATATATATATATATATATATATATATATATATATATATACATAAAGAACAAATATGCTCGCTAATAAAAGTATCTTTACATGCAGGAAGTTCTGATGTGAAAAAGATGTTCTGATGTAAGGAGCATATACGATCTGCCAGAGCATCAATATAAGTTTTGATTATGCAAGCATAGAAGATGAGAGTACCATGATAGAATCAGACGCATCCTCTTAGAAGAAAATCTTTGTGACACGCTTATATAAAGAAGTTCTGTTACAACTTCTGAATGCACCAGCACTGTGAAACAGGATCTCTAATACTCTGATCTGTAAAGTTTTGATATAAGCTGTAAAGGACTCTCAACGGTAACATTCAACCTATGATGTGATAAGCTCTAAAGCGTTACAATTTACTAATGCAATATCAAAATTAATGGCTACAAACAGACAAGGATCTCCTAGTTTGTAAAGTTCATTAACTCGTGTTATGAACATACCAAAAACATCTTCTTATGTCATTGTTGCATGGCCTATAAAAAGAAGACAAAAAGAAGATTTCAAGTGATGAACTACTGTGCACAAAAAGATGAATTCACATGAAAGTATAGTAACGCAGAAATCATCTTCCATCCTTAAACATTCATATTCAAACTGTGTAAAACATCACTTTTAGTGATACTGTTTTATTAGAAACACTATTGTACACATTTATTCAATTATTGTTTAGTGCATTTCCTTGAGAAAACTGGGTTGTGGTTTTGGACTCAAGAAGACTTTGGCAGTTGTAAAAGTAGTTTCATAATCAAGATTGATTAGTGGATTAAGACCTCATTGGAGAGAGGAGAAATCATCTTGGCGGATGGACTGGAGTAGTTTGAGTTCAAACGAACCAGGATAAAAATCAACGTGTTCTTTATCATTAAATTTTGAGATCCCAATTCAACCCCCTCCCTATTATTATGTTTTTCCCTTCTTCAATTGGTATCAGAGCACCTGGATCTGGGTTCAAACACTCAACCATATCAGAAAAAGATCCAAGGAGGAAAAACACTATGATGGGACCTAGTCAAAACATCAGCTGCAGCCCCCCAATATTTGACGGTGAAAATTCTGACTACTGGAAAGATATGATCAGAAGTTTCTTCCTAGCCTATGATGTTGATCTTTGGGATATGGTAACAGATGGGTACATACATCCTATTGATGAAAGAGGTCAGAATATTGATAGAAAAAGAATGACAGGTCATCAAAAGAGGAATTTCAGAAATCATCACAAGGCCAGAACTATTCTCCTGAGTGTCATCTCATATTCAGAGTATGAGAAGATCACAAACAGAGAGACAGCAAAGCACATGTTTGATTCCATGAGAATGACGCATGAAGGCAACAAGAAAGTCAAAGAAACCAAACCCCTTGTGCTCATTCATAAATATGAAGCCTTCAAAATGGAAGAAGATGAAACCATTGAAACAATGTTCTCTAGATTTCAAATTCTGGTTGTTGGGCTAAAGGTGCTGGATAAAGGGTACTCAACTGCTGACCATGTAAAGAAGATCATCAAAAGTTTACCAAGGAAATGGAGACCCATGGTCACTGCTCTCAAACTTGCAAAAGATCTGAACAAAATATCTCTAGAAGAACTTGTCAGCTCTCTCAGAAGTCATGAGATATAGTTAGAAGATGATGAGCCCCAGAAGCAAGGTAAGTCTCTCGCTCTGAAATCTAATAAATATGAAACCAAATTTTTGCAGGAAAAAGCAGAAGTAGAAAACTCTGGTGAATCCTCGTCAGAAGAAGACGAATTGTTCCTTCTATCCAGAAGAATCAATCAGTTATGTAAGCACAGGCAGAGGAAGTTCAGAAACTCCAGAAGAATAGGGAATGAATCTGAACAATCTTCTGGGTACAGAAAATCCAGTAACAGAAAAATTACCTGCTATGAATGCAATGAACAAGGGCACTACAAAAGCAATTGTCCAAGGCTTCAGAAGGAGAAACCAAAAAGGAAGTTCGTTAAGGAGAAGAAGAAAAGTCTTATGGAAACATGGGATGACTCTGAATCTTCTGAAGACAGAACAAAATCAGAAGATGAACGAGCTAATATAGCTCAAACGGACAACTTATCAGATGTATCTGAATCCTCTAAATCAGAATCAAAATCAGACTCAGAATTAGAAGAGGTATTTTCTAACTTTTCTAGATCTCAATTAGAGGAGAGTCTGTTAGAAATTCTAGAAAGGTATCATAAGCTTCGAGTTATAATCAAGAACCTGAAAAAGGATCTAGTTTCTGACTCTGAAGAAACTAAGAATCTGAGATTAGAAAACTGAGTTGAAAGAAAGAATTTTAAAACTTTAAAATGATTTACAAAATACTCATAAGGAAACTGTCTCAGAAGTTCCTAGTAACCCTGATACAATCATAAAGGAATATGATCACAACTTTTAGAAGTTCCTCGCCAAAAACGTAGATAGAAGCAAGATGGCTTCAATGATCTATGGAGTTAGTAGAAATGGCAGAAAAGGGTTAGGATACAAAGGTAAAGTATCCCAACCTAAAAGAGTCAGGGATTTGGTTATTTAGCGCACTCCTCTTTATTATCACTTCACTACTAGACAAACACATGATATAAAATATACCAGTAAAGCGTTTTCTGCTAAACCAAAATTCAAACAGAATTTCGGAAACTCTAACAGTTATGGACCCAAAAAGATATGGTACCAAAAGACAAAATCATCTATGTTGCAGATATTTTTAACAGCAAGGTTGAAACACCAGTATTAACACCTGGACTCTAGATGCTCTCTACACATGGAGGGAAGAAAGCATATGTTCCAAAGCCTGGAATTTAAAGGATTCACAAGTTTCAGAGGCAATCAGAAACAAAAGGTTATTGGCTTTGGGATTATTGGGAACGAGAATGAGAATACAACATCATAAGCTCTCTAAAGAATCTCAGTTGAATCTAGAAGACGATTGTCACACCTTCTCAAGCAACTTCTTACTTTTTGATTATTGACAAAAAGGGGGAGAATCAGTGATATTTTGACTCCTATCTCAAGCAAATATGTGTTATCAGAAGATATTCAGGGAAGTATTTTATTTTCTCGTTATCTGAGTATTATACTGAGGGGGAGTTTTTATTCTTTGTTCTTTATGCTCCATCAAAATATACAAGTTTTTGACATCATCAAAAAGGGGGAGATTGTTAGAACTTAATTAGGTTCTACATCCCTGCAAGAGTTTTGGTGATAACAAACACATGATATATATATATATATATATATATATATATATATATATATATATATATATATATATATATATATATATATATATATAAAGAACAAATATGCTCGCTAATAAAAGTATCTTTACATGCAGGGAGTTCTGATGTGAAAAAGATGTTCTGATGTAAGGAGCATAGACGATCTGCCAGAACATCAATAGAAGTTCTGATTATGCAAGCATAGAAGATGAGAGTACCATGATAGAATCAGATGCATCCTCTTAGAAGAAAATCTTTGTGACACACTTATATAAAGAAGTTCTGTTACAACTTCTGAATGCACCAGCATTGTGAAACAGGATCTCTAATACTCTGATTTGTAAAGTTCTGATACAAGCTGTAAAGGACTCTCAACGGTAACATTCAACCTCTGATGTGATTAGCTCTGAAGTGTTACAATTTATCAATGCAATATCAAAAGTAACGGCTACAAACAGACAAGGATCTCCTATTTTGGAAAGTTCATTAACTCGTGTTATGAACATACCAAAAACATCTTCTTATGTCATTGTTGCATGGCCTATAAAAAGAAGACAAAAAGAAGATTTCAAGTGATGAACTACTGCGCACAAAAAGAAGAATTCACATGAAAGTACAATAATGCAGCAATCATCTTTCATCCTCAAACATTCATATTCAAACTGTGTAAAACATCACTTTTAGTGATAATGTTTTATTAGAAACACTATTGTACACATTTATTCAATTATTGTTTAGTGCATTTCCTTGAGAAAACTGGGTTGTGGTTTTGGACCAAGAATACTTTGGCCGTTGTAAAAGTAGTTTTGTAATCAAGATTGATTAGTGGATTAAGACCTCATTGGAGAGAGGCGAAATCATCTTGGTGGCTGGAATGGAGTAGTTTGAGTTCAAACGAACCAGGATAAAAATCAACGTGTTCTTTATCATTGAATTTTGAGATCCCAATTCAACCCCCTCCCCCTTCTTGTGTTTTTCCCTTCTTCAATTGGTATCAGAGCACCTGGATCTGGGTGCAAACACTCAACCGTGTCAGAAAAAGATCCAAGGAGGAAAAACACTATGATGGGACCTAGTCAGAACATCAGGTGCATCCCCCTAATATTTGACGGTGAAAATTTTGACTACTGGAAAGATATGATAAGAAGTTTCTTCCTAGCCTATGACGTTGATCTTTGGGATATGGTAACGGATGGGTACATATATTCTATTGATGAAAGAGGTCAGAAGATTGACAGAAAAAGAATGACAGGTCATCAAAAGAGGGATTTCAGAAATCATCACAAGGCCAAAACTATTCTCCTGAGTGCCATCTCATATTCAGAGTATGAGAAGATCACAAACAGAGAGACAACAAAGCACATGTTTGATTCTCTGAGAATGACGCATCAAGGAAACTCGTAATTCAAAGAAACCAAATCCCTTGTGCTCATTAAAAAATATGAAGCCTTCAAAATGGAAGAAATAAAACCATTGAAAAAATGTTCTCTAAATTTCAAATTCTAGTTGCTGGGCTAAAGGTGCTGGATAAAGGGTACTCAACCGCTGACCGTGTAAAGAAGATCATCATAAGTTTACCAAGGAAATGGAGACCCATGGTCACTGCTCTCAAACTTGAAAAAGATCTAAACAAAATCTTTCTAGAAGAACTTGTCAGCTCTCTCAGAAGTCATGAGATAGAGTTAGAAGATGATGGGCCCCAGAGGCAAGGTAAGTCTCTCGCTCTGAAATCTAATAAATATGAAACCAAATTTTTGCAGGAAAAAGCAGAATCAGAAAACTCTGGTGAATTCTCGTTAGAAGAAGACGAATTGTTCCTTTTATCTAGAAGAATCAATCAGTTGTAGAAGCACAGGCAGAGGAAATTCAGAAACTCCATAAGAACAGGGAATGAATCTTAACAATCTTCTGGGTACAGAAAATCCAGTACACATTTATTCAATTATTGTTTAGTGCATTTCCTTGAGAAAACCAGGTTGTGATTTTGGACTCAAGAAGAATTTGGTCGTTATCAAAGTAGTTTTGTAGTCAAGATTTATTAGTGGATTAAGACCTCGTTGGAGAGAGGCGAAATCACGTTGGCGGATGGACTGGAGTATTTTGAGTTCAAACGAACCATGATAAAAATCAATGTGTTCTTTATCATTGAATTTTGAGATCCCAATTCACCCCCCCCCCCCCCCCCCCGCTTCTTATGTTTTTCCCTTCTTCATATAGATCTGGTGTATAAAACAAAACCAACATAATATATTACCAAACAAGTCCATGGCCTATACTTCATCGTCAACCTCGCGCCATCCAGACCATTTGTATCTCATTCATTGCTCAACCAAAATGGAAGATGTAAACATGAAAATTATGGCAAATTTCGTCATGATTCCAGAAATGTAACTCACTAAAACTATAAGTCAAAGATGAATGAGAATTTTGTTGGCCCTAATATGAACCCTAATTTTTCCGAAAATTTCAAACTCAAAATTCTATAAGCTCAGGAATTATAAATGAAAACTATGGACATGGTAAGCTTCATGGCAATGATGTCTATATTTTATCTTTGAAAATGCAAGCCTAACAATGCCAATATGAGGAGTTTGAAAATAAAAAAACTTACCTCAAAATTGAACTTTGTGTTTTGATTTTGAATAGATTTCAAGGTGTTGTGATGATTGAGTTAGCTTCTTTAAATCTCTAGGAAGCTAATGTAATAGTTACTTTGAGTTGAGGATGGTTGAATCGTGTTGGAGAAGTCCAAGTGCAAAGCTCTGTTTTTGAATATGGAAGTTGCGGAAAATTGTGTTACAATTGGATAACAGGTGTTGGGATTGTTTATGTATGATGTTTAGAAGCTTTTGAAAGCAAAAGGCCAAGAAACGCACAAGTAGATTTGAAGATTGGATTCAAAACTCAAATGACAAGTTTTGAGGTATTCTTGGTGATTCTGTATTTGAGGAAGTTTGATGGAGTTTTCAGGCTAAAAAAATAGTTTCTTAGGTTGCAAAGAGTGTCTTTATTTATAGGCTAGAGGTCTTGTGTGTTACAACAAGCCAGAATTTGAAAATCTCAAGTTGTGGCATCTTTACTTGTTTTTGAAGCAAAGTTGAAACAACTTGTTCCAAGACATGGTACAGGGCTGTATAGAGTGGTTAAAACTTTCAACATGCTTGATTTGGGCTTATAGGTGTTGTGTGTGCAGAAAGAACAAGTGCAAGGCTCAATACAAGTTGACTTTTCATAAAGCTTGCTTTTCTAAAATGGAAATGGTAACTTTGTGCCATTAATGGAAAATTGGTTTGGACAATGCTTCAAACACTTGGATAAGAGCTTAATCAATTGTATAAACCATTAATTATAGAGTGAAACAAAAGTTTGAGGCCTTCAAAGTGAAGATTGTGGAGCATGGCTATGGATTTGGTTCATGTTCATCATAGAATCTTCCTTGAAAATCAAGCTTGAAACCCCAACTTCTTGCCTTCGATTATCTCAGCTCAAGTATGGTCTTAATGAGTTCATGGACATTTTGGAAAGCTTGTAACATCCTCTATAACCTTCATGTTGGACATTTTTAAATAATCAACTTAGAACTATATGAGAAGTTTCCATGAAGTTAGTACCAAAAATTTGCCTAACTAGGGTAAAATTTCACTAAGTGTTTTTTGTTTCACGTACATGTCTTAATGAATTTATAACTTGAAATCCAAATATTTCTAGAATTTTATTTGTGAAGAAAAGTTGTAGATTTCATCAAGATCTACAACTTTCATGTTGGAAGTTTCCTTTGAATCATTTTTCATCATGGTGAAAATTTGGCACAAAGTCATGAAAAAAAGTAAATTTTCCAACACTTAGAAAATTTTCTAAAGTCTTAGAAATTTTGACTTTTCAAAGTGAATTTTGACTTTTTGATTTCTTGATGAATAATCTACATGTTTTGACATGTCTTGATGAAATATGAATTTTGAAACTTGATTTTGATCCAAAATTCAAAGTTTGACTTTTCAGTGTACAGTTGACTTTTTCATCAGTTGACCAAATTTCCATTATCAATCAATTAATCTTGAGAAATGTTTTGAACCATGCAACTAGGTCAATATGATGCATTTGAATCCTTTATATCATTTCTTAATCCAATAAGTCATGTATTTGTTCAGAAGTCAAAAATCAAGCCTTCTCAGTCAAAATCCTAATTTTGACCATTTTGCCCTTTTGGTGATCTGATCAAATTTCTTGAGGAATTGTAATACAAACTTGACCAAATGGTTGATATGATTCAACATATTGATATGGATCAAAAGTCGTGAAGTTTTGACTGTAAGTTGGCCACAGTTGACTTTTTACCTAATACAACTGATTTTAGGTCATCTGATCAATTGACTGAGCAAACTTGAATTGCAAGACTTGAAATTTGACATGAGCATTCTTGAAGGACCAAACTGATCCATGAAAGTCATATGAGGCATTGAAAGTCCATTTATCCTTGTGCAAAATCAAACCCTAATTTGAGTCTTCATTGTTGAGAAAGTGTCATGAGCTTATCAGTCCTTGTGCAATTTTGAGAAATTGAGAATCTTGTGAGAAATTTCTTGAGAAATGAGAGGCAAATTTTGGGGTACAACAGTTTCTCTTGTTAAATCTTCTTAAACCTGAAGAGTTAGATTGGCGGGTTCATCATTCGTGACTTGAAGGTGAAAGATGATTCAATACTAGAGTGCCCTGAAATTTGCACTTGAGGATGTGATTGATTGTATCAGGAATGAGCTTAACGATGCCATTTGGAGGAATGATGGTAGAAACTGGAGAAGTATCAACATAAATATTTGGTTGATTTGTGCTAATACTAATGTTTTTCCTGTGGATTGACTGGGAGAATTAACTCTGATCCAGAAGAGGCCTCGTGGTTGGTGACTCCACTAGGGAAACAATTCTAAACAAAGGAGGCATGTGGATTACCTATCATTAACTGGAGGATGCGAATCTATCCAGAAGAGGACTTGACTGATGATTAATTTCTTCCTGCAAGGAAGAGGGTTAGTTGCATGCAGATGTATGCATGGTGTAATGATGTTCTCAAAATAAATGAGATTATGTTATATGCATTTGTTATGTATGTGATATGATATCTGAATGCGAAACATTAAAGTGAAATTTTGTATAAAAATAAATCCTTGACAAATTGCTGGGGAGTTTTGGGAAGTTAAATCTCGGACTGCTGTTGAAGATGAAGAGTATATGTATCTTCAAACTTTGTTCAGAGGGCTTCCTGTTAGGAATTTCTGATTTTGAGGAGAACTCCGCTGTGGAATAATGATTTTGGCTCTTTTCTTTGAGGAAACTCTGCAGGAAATGTTGATTTTCTTCTTGGGGAATAGAGCTCAGGAGTTTTAGTTGTCCATTTCTCTATCGGGGAGCTATCTCTTGGAAGAAAGTTTAGTTGTTATCTGGTCGGATTCCAGGCTTCACAACAACTTGCTGGGGATAAAGAAGTTAACTGTTATTTGGTCGGATTCTAGGCTTTGCAGTAACTCTCATATATAACAATTTTGTACTCTAATAGTTTCTTGAGTGTGAAGATATACTATTTTATTTGATTATGGATAGTTATCGGGAAAGATAATTAGAATCTCTGTTGACACGCCTCTGAAAATACTATTGCATTATCTTCTAAAGAAACATCAACAATTCTGATGAATGTTGAACGTTTTCTAGAAAAAGGATCTCGATGTGCTTATAAAAAATAAAGCTTATACTTCACGCTAAGAAATCAAGCTTATGTTTCTAGCTCAGAAATAAAGCTTATGCTTAAAAGCTCAAAAATCAAGTTTGTGCTTCCAGCTCAGAAATCAAAATGTGCTTCTCAGATAAACTTTTCTTCCAGCTCATAAGTCAAGATTTGTTTCTCAGATAAGCTTTTGCTTCCAGTTCTAATGACAAGGTTTTGACTCTTAAGACTCTGATACAATTGGAACACTATTACAATGAGATGTCTTCTAGACTAATCATTGTTTCACATAAGAAATATTCCATCAGAAGACAAAGAACAAGAATGTGATCTCTTATGGACTCTTCATTATTACTTCAGATAAGAAGTACTTCATTAAAAGATAAGATCAAGAAAACTTGCACAAGAAGAATTAGTACAAACAATACAAGTACCTATTCCACTATGGTGAAGAATGTATTGTACAAATAAAGGAATTTGTCTCCCATGATCTCATGCTACCATTATGGCAGCTGGCAAATGAAAGTGATGTTTTGTATTATCCAACTGTCTACTTTCTTAGCCTATATAAAGGGAACTATTTCAGTGAAGATGTTGACGGATTGGAAGGAGAATCAAGAAATATGGGAACAACAAAAGAGTCATTATGCAAAGAAATTAACGTGAGAAATATTCTTCAAAGAGAAAATTAACACAAAGAGTTGTTTCTGTTTTTGTATTATCATTTTATTCTCAATCTCAACACAAAGAGTTGTTGCTCATATTTGTGTGTAAACATTTGTTCTTCATTGTAGTGTTAAATATGCTTTTTTAGAAGCACTATTGTAAACACTTTTTATTGCAAATCTTTTGAGATTTGTTTTCCTTAAGGGACTAGGTGATAGTCTGTATACTTGAGAGGGTTAAGGTGCTTTTCTAAACTCTTAGACGTTTGTTTTTTATATTTCAAGATTAGTGGATTAAGTCCTTTTTAAAGGCAAAATCACCTTGGGGGGTGGACAAGAGTACCCTTGTTTAAGGTGGAGTTGTATAAACTGATTGTGTCATTTTTCTTTCTTAGCTTATCTATCTTAATTGTTTGTGTGAAGCATTTCTAAAGAAAAAAGTTCTTGAAAACCCAATTCAAACCCTCCTTTATTGTGTTTTTCTCAACCTTCAATTGGTATTAGAGCTCCGGCTCTGTTATTGATTTTTCAATCAAACACTTAACCGTGTAGACAAATCCAGTGTGATAAAAATTTCTATGGTTGTTGCTCATACAAATGAAAGAGATAGTTACAATGCTAAACCTCCTATCTTTGATGGAGATAAATTTAACTACTGGATAGATAGAATAGAAAGTTTCTTCCTAGGTTGTGATATAGATCTTTGGGATATTATCACAAATGGCTATGAGGCACCTGTTAGTGCGATTGGTATTCCCATTCCCAGAAACATAATGGATGATGTACAAAAGCGTGATCTCAAGAATAACCACAAAGCCATAACTATTATTCTCAATGTTATTTCTTACAATGAATATGAAAAGATCACTAATAGAGAAACAACAAAGGATATTTTTGATTCATTAAGAATGACACATAAAGGCAATGCTCAAGTCAAGGAAACTAAGACCCTGGCCTTAATCCATATATATGAGGCTTTCAAGATGGAAGAAGAAGAAACGGTTGAGACTATTTTCTCAAGGTTTCAAACCTTAGTAGCAGGACTTAAAGTTCTGGACAAAGGTTACTCCATAACTTATCATGTCAAAAATATCATCAAAAGTCTTCTTGAAAGATGGAGACTTATGGTTACTGCGTTGAATTTGGCTAAGGATATGAAAAAAATAAATCTTGACGAGTTAGTTAGTTCTCTTAAGAGTCACGAAATAGAGTTAGAGCAGGATGAGCCCCAGAAAAGGGAAAATTTGTTGCTCTAAGATTAGGATGAGAAAGAACCAAGTCACAAAAGTACAAAGCCTTCCAAGCTGAAGAAGTAGAAGATTTTGACGATGAAGTTTCTGATGACGGAGATGAATTGTCCCTTATGTCCAGAAGAGTCAAGAAAATATGGAAGAAAAGATAAAACCACTTTAGAGGATCCAGAAATAGAGGAGGTCATCCAAAAACATCTGCAAGAGGAAGAGCAAGCAAGGAAGTAACATGCTACGAGTGCAAGGAGCCTGGACACTACAGAAATAAATGTCTAATGCTCAAGAAAGAAAGCACCTGAAAATAAAACTTCAAGAAAAGTAGTTTCAATGGCAATAAGAAAGGTCTCATGGCAACATGGGATGAATCTGACTCTAAAGGATCAGAATCTGAAGAAAAGCATGCTAAAATAACATCTATTGCTACCACGTCAGAAGGAAACACAATAGAAATTGAGTCTGACTCATACGAGGTATTTTCTGAACTTTCTCATGCTGATTTAGAATTATGTTTGTCAAAATCTCTGAGTAGGTATCAGAAACTTCAACGAAAATTCAAGAACCTTTAAAAAGTTCATGAATATGAAATTGAAGAGTATGGTAAGCTAGAGAAATAAGTTTCTGAGCAAAAAGGAGACAATTTTATTCTAGAAAAAGAAAATGTTTTTCTGAACAAAAAATGTTTAAAACTTGAAGAAACTCTTTCTAAAGCTCATCCATCTTCTGAAACCGTCTTATACAAATATGATAAGGAATTTCAGAAATTCGTAAGCAACATCGTAGATAGAAGTAAAATGCCTTTCATGATCTATGGTGTCAGTAATAATGGGAAGAAAGGAATTGGTTATGTTTCTGATGAAGACAATCAAGAAAACAAACATGAATCTCCATTTTCTTATCTTTACACTTCTCCACAAACACAAAAATTTAATGCTGCACAGAAACCAAAGTTTATTAGAAACTGTGGGAAAACTAATTCTAAAGGACTCAAAAGATTCTGGGTACCAAAATATAAAATAGTATATGTTGCAGATATCTTATGCAGTAGAGTTAAAACACTGGTAAGATACTTGGACTCTGGATGCTCACGTCACATGACGGGAAGAAAGCATATGTTCCAAAACCTGGAACTTTAAGAAGTTATGTACGTTGGTTTTGGAGTAGACCATAAAGGAAGAATAAAAGGATCGAGAACAGTTGGTAATAGATCTCCTCCTTATATAACTAATGTACTTTATGTTGAGGGTCTAATGCATAATTTGTAATCCTTAAGTCAATTAAGTGATAACGGATATGACATTATTTTTAATCAAAAATCATGTAAGTTTGTAAGTCAGAAAGATGGCACAGTTCTCTTCATTGGAAAGAGGAAAAACAACATTTATAAAATAAAGCTTTCTAATCTTTAAAACCAAGATGCAAAATGCTTAATGTTTGTAAACAAAGAGCAGTGGGTGTGGCATAGACGCTTGGGTCATATTAACATGAGAAAGATATCTCAGCTAAATAAACTTGAGTTGGTCAGAGGCCTACCTAAGCTAAAGTTTACTTAAGATGTTGTTTGTGAAGCATATTATAAAGGCAAGTTTTCTAAAAATTCTTTCAATTCTAAAAATATTGTTTCTATCTCCAGACCTTTGGTGCTTCTACATATTGACTTGTTTGGTCCAGTTAAAATTGCACCAGTCAATGGTAAGGAGTGTGGACTTGTCATTATGGATGACTATAGTCATTGGACATGGGTAATATTTCTAAGGCACAAGGATAAGTCACATTATGCATTTACTAGGTTCTGTTCTAAAGTGAAAAATAAATTTGATTCTGATTGTTAGAGTCAGAAGTGATAATGGTGGCGAGTTTGAAAATAAACAGTTTAATGATTTATTTGATTCTAATGGAATAATCCATGATTTCTCCTTCCCTAGAACTCCGCAACAAAATGGAGTTGTAGAGAGAAAGAATAGGACATTGCAAGAAATGGCTAGAACCATGATAAACAAAACTAATGTGGCTAAGTACTTTTGAGCAGAAGCTATGAGTACAGCTTGTTACATTCATAATAGAATCTCCATAAGACCTATTCTGGAAAAGACTCCTTATGAACTGTGTAAAGGAAGAAAACCCAACATTTATTATTTCCATCCTTTTGGATGCTCATGTTTTATTCTGAACACTAAAGAGAATCTTAACAAGTTTGACTCTAAAGAAAATAAGTGTATTATGTTGGGATACTCAGAACTATCTAAGGGCTATAGAGTATACAATACATAAACACTTATTATAGAAGAATCAATCCATGTTAGATTTAATGATAATCTTGACTCAGAAAAGTCAAAGCTTTTTTAGAACATTGCAGATCTAGAAATAAACCTTACAGGTTCTGAAGAAAATGCAAAAGATTCTGAGGAAAAGGATTCCAATAAAAAGGATGATACATCAGAAGCATCTGAATGTCCATCAGTCCAGAAAAGAAAAGGAAAATACAAACCATATCTAAAGATTGGTGTCTATGATGGAACCAACTTCTTGTGAAGAAGCACTACAAGATAATGAATGGTTTATGAAAATGCAAGAAAAGCTAAATCATGTCTCCAAAAATGATGTTTGGGATCTGGTAACTAAGCTAAAAGGAACTCATGTTATTGGAACCAAATGGGTCTTCAGAAACAAATTAAATGAGAAAGGTGAAGTCGTCAGAAACAAAGCACGACTGGTTACACAAGGTTATAGTCAACAAGAAGGTATTTACTACAATGAAAGATTTGATCCAGTCGCCAGGTTAGAATATATTCTCCTTCTAATATCATTTGTTGCTAATAACCATATAACCTTATATCAAATGGACGTCAGAAACGCATTTCTGAATGGATACATTTATGAAGAGGTATATGTACACCAACCTCCAGGTTTTGAAAATATCAAGTTTCCACAACATGTTTTTAAACTTAAAAAGTCATATAAGGTATGAAACAAGCTCCCAGAGCTTGGTATGATATACTAAGTGCTTTTCTTTTAGAAAATGGTTTTTCGAGAGGCAAGATGGACACTACCATTTTCTGTAGAAACATCAATAATGATATTATGATTTGCCAAATTTATGTAGATGACATTATTTTTGGTTCTGCTAATTTGTTTGTTTTGTAACAATTTTCTAAGTTAATGCAGGCTGAGTTTGAAATGAGTCTGATGCAAGAACTAAAATACTTTCCGAGAATACAAATAAATCAAACTCCAGAAGCTACATACATTCATCAGAGCAAATATACAAAAGAAATTCTAAAGAAATTTGATATGTCAGATAACAAATCAACAATTACTCCTATGCATCCTACCTGCATTCTGGAGAAAGATGAGATAAGTAAAAAGGTTGTTCATAAGCTCTATCATGGTATGATAGGATCTCTTATCTATCTGAAAACTTCTCATCTAGATATTTTATTCAGTGTATGTCTTTGTGCTCTCTTTCAATCAGACCCAAGGGAAACTCACTTAGTAGTTGTTAAGAGAATCCTAAGGTATTTGAAGGGAACATCTAACCTTGGCTTGATGTATAATAAAACATCAGAATACAAGCTATCAGGTTTCTATGCTGCAGACTATGTCGGAGATATAATAGAACATAAAATCAATTCTGGAAATTGTCAGTTTCTGGGTGACAATCTCATCTCTTGGTCAAGCAAAAGGCAATCAACTATTGTACTATCAATTACTGAAGAAAAATATATATATATATATCAGCATCACTTTGCAACACACATATGCTCTGGATGAAAAGTCAACTTGAAGACTTCCAGATATACGAGAGTAACGATCCTATATTTTATGATAACATAAATGTTATCTGCTTAAGTAAGAATCCTATTTTACACTCTAGATCTAAACACATAGAAATCAAACATAATTTTATTAGAGACTATATTCAGAAAGAGATTCTCATTTTAAAATTCATAAGTACAGACCATCAATGAGCTGATATCTTTACAAAACCCTTAGCTGAAGATAGATTTCTATTCATTCTCAAACATTTAAAATTGGAAATTTGTCCATAATGAAATCTTTCTTAAATATGTGTTTTACTCCTTTTGTCAAAAATATGATCTTTATTATGCTTAAATAGTTCATTGTTTGAATTTGTTTTTGAGATACTTCTACTAGTTAGAAGATGTCTTGGTTAGAAACATTTCAAGTTAGAAACATCTCAAGTCAGTAACACTTTGGTTTTTTTGACTGAGAACATCAACATGTGTATTTTCAAATGAATGGTCTTTTATACACCGTTTGAATAACACCTTGAGCAGTGGAAAATTGTTTTGATATTAGATAAAATCTTCACGTTTCACTTCTATAAAATTTTAATTAAGGAATTGTTGAGAAAATCTTTTGTTGAAAATAAATTTATTTAGCACGACCTATCTATTCTCATGTTTCTTTTGTCCTCTTGTATTCATTTTCCCTGACAATTGTCTTGGAAATGATGGTTGTCCTTGAAACTCTGGTATGACAAAACTCAGACATCATATGACATGTTGGGACATCTGACCTAACATGAAAAAATAGGCAAGGTATTAACAATAAAAACAGTACTGAAAAGCATAAATAACACACCAAAATTGTTAACTCAGTTCGGAGCAACTCTCCTACTCTGGGGGCATACCAAGCCAGGGGCAAATCCACTATGATAGTATCAATTTGAAGCTAAACTCCCTCGTTTACAACTTCTCACTTAATTACTACCCTTCCTAGATTTCTATCTAAGACTCACCTAGATATGAGGCCCTCCCCAATCCCTCTTCAATCACATACAGCGATTGGATCAACACAATTCTAAACAAACAGGAAGACACACTTCCATTACAATCTCTAGCCAAGACTCTTGACTAAGACTACAACTTGGAGTTCCTTACAAGCTTCCTCCAAGAACAATACTCAACTTATTACTTCCCAGCTTCTTAGTGAGAACAACACTGACCATCTCACAACCCGAGTGGTTCACACATACTCACTCTCCTAGAGAGTAGGAGAGTAGCTAACAGACTCAGCCTTAACGATTACATATTTACAATTATCGGTTGGTACCAATCCTAGGTTACAAAGCTTTTATTTATAACCTATACCCAACTGGATTTGGGCTTGTAAATAATAGCTATTTGGCTGTTATAAACTAGCAATAACTTCTGCTACAAACAAGGTCTTCAATCATTAGTTTCCAAAAATATCTCCATATTTAGAAACTGCATAATCTTCAATATTTTGATTTGATTCTTCTTGGCCTTTAAATCAGTGCCATACAATATTGCATAATATTCCAAAAATATTCTGCAACAGTTAAATCATAACCGAATCTAACTGTCCACTTCAGCTCAGGCGCGATGTTGTATGCTCCTTCATAGTACGTCTTATCTGACATGTTGTTCCAGACGTTGAAACACTCCAACTAAACATGTCCTAACATAAGATAGGACTTCTTGCTCAACCTGTTCCTATTAGCAAGTTAGTACATCATATCTAACATATTGTTGCTATATTTGTTTTACAAAAATTAATGTCAATACTTAAAACTAAGGAACTTACAATCTTCCCCTTTGACAAATTTTGGCTAAAACAAATAATTAAAAATACAACCCAATATTACAGTGTGATACGGTGGGAGAACTGACTTGAGGTTTTACGTTTGTGTTCGCAAATGTTTCGGTTTAGCAAGAGTCGCCATCGACTTTTTATTTTATCCTAAGGAAGGGTCAAAAAGCACAGGAAAGACCTTTGAGATGTTTTCTTGGGTTCGGGGAGTAGATTATAGAAAGGGAAGGTATTAGCACCCTTTCTATCCATGATTATCCATGGGCTCTTAGTTACTTGTTTAGATCACTTGCTTTGCTTTTCAATTGTTTGAAATGGTGCTCTTCAATTGTTTGAAATGGTGCTTTGTGTGTGGTTTTGAAATATGTTTTGAAAAGAGGGCATCGTTGTGGCAACCTTTGTAATGATTCTTGTTTGAATGTATACAAAGGTATTTTTGTCTTTTTAAATTTTTTCAATGTTTGAAAGTAGGGTTTTGAATTTGTGTGGTGAAGTGTGTTTTGAAAATAGCAAGGATGCTTTTGCAAGCTTTGATCAAGTAACTAAGAGTTATCTACCCTATTTTACTCAAAGATCTTTCTTATGTTTTTAACCCTTTTAACAATGTTGTTTCACCATTGTATTTGGTGAACAACCTTGTGTTAGGATGTTAAACGGGACAGGCGCGGGTCATCGTATGGACCATGATAACAATATTGCCAAGCATTTTTGGCAATTTTCTTGAGGGACTTGATCATTTTTGTTTAGGCAACTCAGATAGCGTCATCGAGGGGCTATGATCTTTTGTTTTGTTTTTGTTTTGCCAAAGTACTTGACATGCATACCATGGCCCATTTTTGAAGGCAACAAGTGGATTGAAACCCTAGGGGTGCAAGTGTGCATTGTGTTTGTTTTTCATGCATTTTTTTGTCTTTGATTAAGTCAAACTATTTGTTAATTTGATTTTGCATACAAACCCTAATTCTCTAATCATGGCATAATTGAAAGCTTAAAGGTGCGAGAATTTAAATTCTACACTATTACAACATGATATAGGGAGGGGGTACAAATTTGAATAGGGGATTATTTTGCAAGAAATTAAACCCTAAATTATTACAACCAAATTGAATTTGCAAGGCATAATACTTAAATGTACAATATTTCAATAAATATAATAAATAAATATTAAATAAAATATATTATGCAAAAAAAAAGGTTTTTTATATATGTAAAGTATCTTTAAATGGAAAGAAATAAATAAAATAAAAAGTTAATTTTAATTAACTTTAGGGTAGACCCTAATTCCTTAAAGAAATGGTATTATTTAATATTTATATACAAAAATGTATCAATATGTACAAAAAATAAAAGTATATTGAAAAAAGGTATTTTTTAGTAAAAAATATCAATAAAAATAAAATGTATTATTTTTGTGTTTTTTTATTCTATGATTTTAATAAAATAAAGTATACATTTACAAAAATGTATATATTTCAAGAAAATATTTTCAAATGTGAATAAAAATAATAAATGAAAATAAAAGTATTTTTTACATTATTTTTAAGTTTTAACAAAATAATATAAAGTATTTAAACATTTTAATGTTAGAAATAATTAAAATAAATACCAAATAAAATGTAAAAATTTATGAAAATATTTTTTAGCCATTTTTATGTTTGGAAATAAAATAATAAAGTCAGAAATGAAATTAAAATGCAAAAATAATAAATATACAAAGAAATGGGCCAGGGGGTGTGAAACTGAAAAAGCAAGTGTTAGAAGCAAAAACTAGCCAGCCCAGCCCATCAACTTCATCTTCTTCCTCCAGACTTTGAAAAAACGCGCGCTTGCTACACAAACTCGTATCTCTTGTATTTGTGATCTTTTGACAAAACTCAAAACATGAAACTTGTAGAGCATCAAACCACGATTCTAACCATATAAAAAACTTAATCTAACTCTCAAAGACCAGAGAGAATTTCTCTGGCCCTAATTTCTAACCTAGTTTTTTCAGAAAGTTCATGGATGAAATTCTCCTAGCACGATTAATATAAATAAAAACTAAGCACATGTATGGTTTCAAGGCAATGAATACAACATCTTTCATTCACAAACCTAAGTCTAAATGTTCCAAAATAGAGAGATAGAAGTTCATGAAATACCTGTTTCAGTTGAGTTCGAGCTGGACAATGCAACAACTTTCAATGGGGCCTGAGGTTCTTTTGAGCTTGCTTGATGTCCCCTGAACCTTTCCCAATGCTTAGTTTGTTTTGAAGTGGCCTGAATCGTGCTGCATTACTCAACCTGCAAAGCTTCCAAACAAAAATGGTGATGTGTGTAAATGGAGTTACAGCAGCTTGTGAATGGTCTGGACAGCTTAGGTGTATTATTTAGAATTTGTTAGAAATAATTTGGGACAAAACGCACGAGGGAATTTGATTGTGGCTTGTGATTTGCAGAATTGGCCCTGTTTTGCAAGAAAATGTGGTTTTTGAGTATAAGGGTGCTTCAGGGGTGAAAGGCTCGTGCTTCTGACTTACAAGGGTATGCAAAACTTGTTTGAAAACTTTGCTTGAGTTCAATATATCAGATGTGTGTGTTCTGGACTTTTGGCCATTTGACTTGTTTTGAAAGCAAAGTTTGAAGTGAAATGAGATAGGCCTGTACAGGATATCTCCAAGCATGCACCAACTTCTTGTTCCTTTGCCTATGTTTGTGGAACTTGTTTACTGCAAAGAAAGAAGTTCAAATCTCAAGAAAGACAACTTTGCAAAAGTTATGCTTTATGAAAATGGAAGTGTGATCTTTATGCCCAAAATGGAATTATTCAATGTACAATGCTCCCTTGATCAGGACAATGCCTCTAACCAATGTATTTGCATTCAATTTTTGAGTGTTGAAGGGTTTAGAGACCTGTAATTATGTACTAAGCTAGTTTGGTCAGATTTGCAACTTGGTATGAACATGTATTGGCCATGGTTACAAAGTGAGTTTTTGCCAACTTCAAGCATTCGATTCTCCCTAACCACAAAGGTGTTTGAGGAGTTCTTGGACAATTTTGAAAGCTTGCAACATGTACTATAATCCATATTTGAAATTCAACTTGAAACTCCAAGTGGAACCATGTGAAAAATGGCCAAGAATATGTGTCAAAATCCTGCCTAAACTAGGGCAAAATTTCTCTAAGTTAAAAGTTTTAGGTACCCTTGTTCCAAAAACCATAACTTGATATACAAGCTTATTTTGAGAAAACTTTGTAAATAAAAGTTGTATACTTTGTGATGGACTACAACTTTCATGTTGTAAGTTTTGTTTGAATCCATTTGCATCTTGGTGAAAATATGGGGCAAAGTTAGGAAAAAATAAGAAAATTTTATAACTTAGAAAATAAGTTATGAAATTTTTCCATTTTAAACCCTAATTTGCAATTTTGGGTTTCTTGATGAACAAGTTTCATAATTTGACACGTCTTGATGAAAAATGACCCTTGGCACTTGATTTTGACCAAAAGTCAAAGTTTGACTTTTCAGTATACAGTTAAATTTTGATCAGTTGACTGAAAAATTCATCTGTCAATCCTATGCATTTGAGGTCTTTTGAACTTTTTTGAACGGGTAAAGACAATGTCATTGAGTCCTTGTGTCCATGGTTGAGCTTTATTTGCCATTGGCTAGGTCAAACAGTCAAAAATTGCCTTTGTACAGTCAAAACCCTAAAAATGACCATTTTGCCCTTTTGGTGGTCTGATCAAATTTCTTGTGGAATTGTGATCCAAACTTGATAAAATGGTTCATATGAGTTCATAATGTTGATGTGGGTCAAAATTCATGAGGTTTGACTATCAATTGGCCATAGTTGACTTTTTCCCCAATACAGCTGATTTCTAGGTCAACTGTCCAATTGACTGGGCAAAAATTTGATTCAGGGCTTGAAACTTGGTATGGTAGGTCAAAACATCCCTGTGCAAACTCAAACCCTAGTTTAGGTCAACAGTGTAAGGAGGTGTCTTGAGCAGAGCAAACCCTAGCTTGATCTTGAGTTCCAAGAGTCTTGTGATGAGAAATGTTGATAAATTGAGAGGGAAAATTTTTGGGTACAACATACAGCAATAAAAAAACACCCATCAACAGGCCTTCAGCAACTGTTGACCACTAGAGCATAGCACCATGGAGTCAGTCTTCAGTAAAGATGTTGGGACATCTTTGTTTGACATCTTCTTTCCATCATTTTGAATGAATTCCATGGCAGCAATAACATCAACACCAACGAACAACACCTTCAAGAAAAGGAGTAGAAAGTCAGGAAGTATGTTGGTGTACATGAGGGAAAAGATAGCTTGCACTCCCCCTCAAACCAGAACATCTTTTAAAGACCAATGATGGCATAAGAGAATCCTTTCTTATTTGATGATCAGAGGCCACCAGTAGACCTAGAAAAATAAACCATCATCCCTAGTAACTCAGAACACAGGTCACAATGGTGTTCATAACTCAGATCACAGGTCATAAAGCTTAACCCAAGTAGGCATGGGATATGATATTATGTCCAACATCTTTGTGACTGATCTGGAAAACAACCTCCTGAATTAATCATCCATGGCAAAGGAAGCCTTCATAACACCATACCCAAGTGCAACTTGCCCAAATATGAACAAAATCCATCATGATGATGAACACTCATATGGTGAAAGAGAGTAGGAGAAGCCTCTATAAATAGCTGAGTAGTTACTTAGGTGTTAACGAACTTTGAATAAAAACAAAGTTTCTTGGTTAAAGAACCCATTAAAGAAGGAGAAAAATATTGCTAAACTCAATGTGCCCCGTTCAAAACAGTTTTTTATGCCTTTATCATCTCTGGACTATTTCTTCTGAGTAAAACAAGTCCTAATAAATGCACATCCTTAGTCAAACACGCTTATTGACACTAGTTTGATCGAGTTGTCCACTAAAACACCTTTGTTGATCACACAGGAGACAGGTTCTGAATAATGTCCTGACATTCAGTCATACATTTTTACTTGCAAAAAAAATTGATCAACATATCTTCAACCGTACTGCCTTCCGCTGGACTCTAAGTGTTCTCCTTTCACTTAGACTTTGTGACACACACCAAGACCGTAGGATATCACATTTGTGATGTCTCTCTCAATAATAAAGACCTGAAGAGTCCTTTTAACATCTGCAGAGAAAAATAAATTCTCCCAGACATAACCATTAATCACCATAGAGATATGTGAACTTCTGATCCACCAACTTCACATGGCTAAGACCAACCATGCTTGTCAAGATCACCAAAAATTATAGAATGTCATAACATGTTGTCTGACATCATACCCTTATAAGAGGCATAAGATCTCCACAAGTTTTAACAGCATACAAACCATATTTGTATCATTGCAACAACAATCCACAGACAAATACATGACCCCCCTGTCATGCATAACCAATACTCTATTTCATGATGGATCATGTCATGAAATAAAGCAACCATGGCACGTTGGTAGGTTGCCCCAGCGTTCTTCAGTCTAAAAGGCATGACTTTGTAGCAGAAGGTGCCCCACTGAGTGACAAAGGTAGTCTTTTCCATGTCTTCAGGAGCCATCTTGATCTGATTGTAACCTGAAAAACCATCCATGAAAGAGAACACCTTATGCTGAGCTGTATTGTCAACAAGGACATCAATGTGAGGTAGGGGAAGTCATCTTTGGGGCTGGGCCTGTTTAGATCCCTGTAGTCGACACACATTCTGACCTTACCGTCCTTCTTTGGTACCGGCACCACATTAGCAACCCACTGAGGGTAAGAAGTCACTGCAAGGAACCCGACATCAAACTGTTTCATAACCTCGGCTTTGATCTTCTCTGACATCTCTGGACGCATACGGCGGACCTTTTGCTTAACCGGAGGGCAGTCTTCCTTGGTAGGCAAATGATGGACCACAATATCAGTATCCAACCCGGGCATATCTTCGTAGGACCAGGCAAAGATCTCCATATAATCATGTAGCATCTTAGTCAACCGTTGCTTCACGCTGAGCTCTAGGTTGGCACCAATCTTTACCTCTTTCCTATCTGCTTCAGTACCCAAGTTTATTGTTTCCACTGGCTCTTCATGTGGTTGAATTGCCCTCTCTTCCTAGAGTAACAGTCTTGCAAGCTCGCCAGGCACTTCGCAATCATCTTCACCTTCGTCTTCGGCTAAGTTGATCGGATTTTCGAAGTCATAACTGGCAGTAGCAGAGTCGTTACCAGTGAGATCCAGAGTGGATTGAAACCTGTATGAGTGAGTGTGTGTAAATACAGCTGTTTTGAAATATATAAAGGAAGGAAAGACAGAAAAGGAGCATAAGATTTGAAATGCGAGAAAACGTCCAAGATTTTTATTCATGATATATGAAATGACAATTTATATGCCCTCACAAATGAAGCCACGGTGCCCCGGGTAAGACACCGGGCCATAGAGTTCAATTTATTGTTACAAATAACAAAACATAGGAATTCATTACTCAGTAACAAGAGAAACAAGGAGGTTATCCTTTGCAATCCAATTGCTAGGTCCACTGTCGGTTGCCGGGTAGATCCAGCTATCAAACTCAGCTTCATCCACTTCATCTTCGTCCCCAATAGCATTCACCCCATGAGCAGGCAGGGGAGCTGTCACTACATTAGGCTTCTCAGATGCCTCAAACTGTACCTCCTTGGCATCAATAAGATCCTGCAGCTTGTTCCTTAATGCCCAACAGTCATCAGTGGAATGCCCTGGGCTATCAGAGTGATAAGCACAGCGGGCATTTGGGTTGTATTTCGGGGAGGCAGTGTTCACAACTTTTGGGGCCTCTCTGACAGTCACTAGGTTGGTGGATAGCAACTGTGGCAAGATCTGCGACAAAGACATACTCAAACGGGTGAATTCTCTTCTAGGTCTTTCAGCCCTCTGAGGATTGGTTTGCCGAGGAGCGGCAGCAGGCTTAGCAATCATTACCGCACTGACAGATTGGCGGCGCTCAGATTTCTCTTGTCTCCTGGAGCCATATACAACACTAGCCTCCTTCTTGAAGGGTTTCTTCTCTGAACTTGTAGATGCACCCTTCGGAATCTTACCAGACTTCAACCCAGCCTCAATTCTCTCTCCAGTCAGAATAAGATCAGTAAACCCTGCAGACGAGTTACCGATAAGATGGTTGAAAAATGGCCCAGATAGGGTCCCCAAGAACATGTCTACCAACTCCCGATCAGTCAACGGAGGCTGCACCCTGCCAGCCAGATCCCTCCACTTCTGAGCGTACTCTTTAAAACCTTCACTTGAACCTAACGACATACCCTAGAGTTGGGTACGTGTAGGGGCAAGGTCGGCATTATACTGATACTGCTTATAGAAAGCAGTAGCCAACTCCTCCCAGTTACGAACCTTGGTCCCATCCAGCTGATAGAACCATTCGAGATGAGTCCCTGAAAGACTCTCCTGGAAGAAGTGGATCCACAAATTCTTATCCACTGAGTACGGTTGAATCTTCCGCACATATGACCTGAGGTGTAGCTTGGGACAAGATGCCCCATCATACTTGGTAAAGGATGGTGCCTTGAACTTATGAGGAATGATCACACCAGTAGACAAACCCAAATCTCCAAAATCCAGCCCAGGTACCTGTTGTATCTCCATAGCATTCAACCTGTCTTCCAACTGCTTGTAACGGTCTTCATCCGGAGGATACTGTTCCTCATCAAAATCAGTCTCGTTGTCGGAGACTACCGGACTAGGACCTTTTTCCCTTTGGGGAGTACCCTTGCCTATAGAAGAACCAGCCTCTTCATTCTGCAGAGTATTGCCAAACCTTCGGCCCGAGTTGAAAAGAACAGTTCTTCTCTTCTTCTTCTTCTCCTTCTTCAGGAGCAAAGCCTTCAGCTCTTCTTGGCCCTGAGCCAAACCCATGATTAATTCCTGAAATTACGCATTCTGCGCCTGAAGAGCCTTGATGGACATCTCAGTTGATGATGAGTCAGGATTCATGATGCTGAAATAAACAGCGAAGAACGGTAAGCAACCTGAAAAGAAGAAAACCTGCTATGCACATGATGAATGGAATGCGTATGATTTATGTTTTCAAAGACAATCGGGAATCAACTTTGTAAACAAAAAAAAGGAACACACTTCATTAGATTCAACTTTGAAACTTAAATTGTTCAACAGGTTGCCCTTAGGCGTTACATGAAAGGAAATACTGAAAAGGGAAATAGAACTGTAAAAGAACATCCAGAGCTCCTTATTGATCCCATGGTCTCCTCTTCTCAGTACGGATGTAAGCATTCAAAGCTCGCTCATTCTCTAACTGCTTTGTCAGCTTCTGCATCTTCAACTCCTGCTCGTTGAACTTTTCCCGGTAAGAATCCCGCTCTTCTCGCAGTTGCGACCAAGATCTCTTTAATGCCTCATAATCAGTAGGTACCTGAGGAGGAAGGACAGTTGGAGGAACACCATCTTTGTCAGGAGACTCAAGAATGATAGGTCTGACGGCTTCGTATGGTATACCTAACTTATGAGCACGGATGCGAACCCATTTGTAGTAGGCTTCCATAGGTAAAGAAGTCTTTGGCCCCAACTCTTGTGGGTCAGCTTTATGAACTTTATCCCAAGCCTTGATGAACCTACGACGCAACTCGTCACTATCCACCTGAAACTCAAAACTGATGTGAGGCACCAACATCTCATGGGGGCCTGCTCTTCTGGCTCTTCCAAACTGACGGAGTGCTAGACATGGATTGTAAGAGATTCCTCCTTGGGTACCAATCAGAGGAACATTAGGGTATTCCCCGCATCGATCAATAATAGCTATCTCATCCAAACCTCTGCAAGTCCAAATGATGTCCTTATCGGTGAGAGACATTAACCTATGAGCCCAACCTCTTCCTTCTTGGTTCTTCAGCACGAACTTAGGGAGGTGCGAAATAAACCACCTCACCAACAAAGGGATACAACACCATAGAGTCCCTCGTCTTCGGGTAGTACGAGCATGAAGTTGTTGCAGGATGTCACCCAGGAGAGTGGGTACAGGATTCTGAGACATAAAGATCCTTATGGCAGTGACATTGATGAAGTTGTCAGGATTAGGAAACAAGACTAGCCCATAGATTAAGAGAGCCAAGATGTCTTCATATGCCCTAAAGTCCAGATCATTCCAGAAACTGTTAGCTTTACCAATCAGGAACTTGGCCAAGAAACCCTTGACTCCGCTTCTAGTTACCCAGTTGTCCATTACCTCTTGATGTGTCAAGGGAAGAGCTGCAGCAACCTCCTCAAGCCTGAGGGTCTTTTCCCAACCAGTAAAGGGAGTCTGATCCAAGATAGGGATACCAAGCAAATCAGAGAACTCTTCCAGGGTAGGGACCAGCTGGAAGTCTTGAAAGGTGAAGCACTAGTACAGAGGGGCATAGAACTGGGTCAGAACACTCATCAACTGTTGATCCCGCTTTGCAGTGACTAAATTGAGAAGAGAACCATGCCTCTGAATGAAGGAAGTGGTATTTGGAATTCTGCTAACCAACTCTTCAAGCAACTCAGGTGAGTGAACAAAGTTGAACCGGATAGTATTCCTTCGCACAGGCATCATGGTGTCCTACAAAACAGAGCAAAGGTGAAACCCTCTTGTCTTTGAAATGGTCAGTCCTTATGCAGGATGCATGCAATGCTCATGATGTTATGATGTTATGATAAAGCACACCACAAATAGATACAAAGGCAAACATGGTAAGGCACACAAGTCACACAAGGCAAGCCCCTAAAGTTTAGGCCAGCATGTGGTCTAGGTACTATCCTCTTTCAGTTTGTTGGTTCATACCTGTCCTATCAAAGTAACTGGGTTCTTAGAGGATCCCAATATCATTGACTACCCTCAATCGATCATAACTCCAGCATCGCAATCTTTTCTTGCGGCCAGAACCATCACGAGAGTTTAGCCTCAATGGGCGTAGCATACTGCTACTGTTCTAATGGCCAAGTTGTGTCATTTAAGGTTCTAAGGTTGTTGGTGCTTAATGACTCCTCAGAAGACCCATATTCTCCTCGTTGCAACACAAGGGATATCGGTACAGACCAAGGTGCCACACCAACGTAGCCACTGCTTCACCCGTGTCGGTCTACGCCGGACAGGTCCCTCACAGCTTATGCTACCTAAACAGGGTATCCCCAGATCCGAGTTAGGATCTATGTAACTCCCATGCAACCCACAAATTTAAAGCAGACAAGTCAATACAATTGAAAACACAATTATGAACTAACCCTAAGGTACACCTCACTTTAAGTTTGTTCCCCAGCAGAGTCGCCAGTTCTGTGATCGGTGGATCTGGAACTGACTGTTTAACGCTGGTTCGCGAAATGTCGCGGAAGCAAGAGACGCCACCGTCTTTTATTTTCTCCAATATGGAAAGGACAAAAGCACAGAAAAATTCCTTAAAGAGATTGTTCTCGGTTCGGGAGGTAGATTATAGAAAGGGAAGGTGTTAGCACCCTTTCTATCCATGGTTATCCATGGGCTCTTAGATACTTGCTCATTTGTGTTTTCAAAAATGTTTTGTTTGCTTTTCAACTGTGGGTTTTAAAAAGTTTCTTTGAAAATTCCAGTTCGACTCTTGTATCGGTCCTCAAGAGTGTTTGAAAAATTGCTTTCGAAAGCTTTTTGAAAAGGTGTCGGTGTGAAAAGTATTTTTGATTTGTTTTTGAAATTAGAGCAAGTATCTAGAGTCGTCTACCTACCCTAAGGAATTCGTCTGTGTAAATGTCCTTTAAAGTAGTGTCATCCCACCATTGAGAGGTAGGTAGCACCACCGTTGGAGGTGTTCGGGTCAATTCGAGGTTCGGGACATGGTGATCACCAGAGCAATGGGAAGACACCTTAGAAGCTACCCTCATGCCAGGTTCCCGGATCATGAGGACTTACTAAGACATCCTCTACTCGACGATCACCTTTCGAGGCAAGGCAACAGTGAGGCATACCCTAGGGGTGGTGTGTGATTTGTGTGTCAGATTCGTTTATTTTTGTCTTGTTCATGTCAAAGTGATCTATGCGTTTGTTTTTATTTTATCATTCATTCTTGCATGCCATTATTAACAATTAAAAAAAGTGCGAGAAAGGTAAAGTTCCTAAATTATTACAAAGGTGCGGGTCCACATCGCCAAATTAAAATCCAGGACCCGATTTGACAGAAAGTAAATAAAGTGCGAGAAATAATATGTCCGAGTTTACAAAGCTTTGGGAGAATTACATTAATATTTACAAGAAATAAAATGCGCAAATTGAATTAAAATTGGAAGCGAGGGCGTTGGACCCTTTTTGATGAAATTAAATTATATTAACAAATTAATTAAATTAAAAGAAAAAAAGAAATTATTTTTGAGGTTTTTTGTATTTATGGTTTTTTATGTGAATTAAATGAAATTTAAACCTAATTCTACAATTTTTATTTTATTAAGAAAATATGACAATTACCTAAAATTAAACCTAATTAATTAATGCAATTTGATTTATAAAATAAATAATTAATTATTAGTGAAAAGAAAAGAAAAAGGATAAAAATTGATTAAAACCCTAATTCTACAAATTTTGATTTATTAAGAAAAAGATACTAAAATTAAACCTAATTTAAAAAAACCAAATTAATTAAGGATATTTACTTACAAAAATATTAATTAAATAAATATATTTTAAATTTTTTTGTCTTTTCTGATTTTTCTATTGTTTTTATATTTTTATGAAAATAATTAAATTAAAGGAATTAATTAAAAGGAAATAATTGAAATAAATCAAATAGAGAAAAGAAATGAAATACAATACCTTGGGGGGTTCTGTCCCCAATTGGAGGTCATATCTTAGTAATTCAGGCCCAATTATCCTTGGCCTCATTTGACTCTGACGCTAGCATGTGGCATGTTTGACCAACGAATATGGTGCTCCTCTGATCAGGGCCAATGGATTAATCTCAGTGGGCGCGTGGCATAGTTGGACCAAGGGGTGTATGATGGCCTTCAAGGAAGAGCGCTGCATAGGATAACGTTAGTAAAAATATTATGGAAAGGGATGGGGACCTGGGATTCGAACCCAGGTCCTAGAGATTACCAACCCTTCGCTTGACCAGTGGAGCTAGTGATGCGCGTTTGTACATAAAATAACACACGAATAATATAAGAGAAAATCAAGGTTAGTGGAATTTCCGCGCGCGAATTTCAAACCAACCAATCACCGCTTGCCACAGGGTCTTCTTCTTCGTTGAACCCTGAAATATAAAAGGGTTAGCGGGGGTTTTAAACCCCCCCCAAAATATGCTTGTTTTCAAAATAGCGATTAGGCCGTCTTGGATCATAAATTGGGCGCGAGGTGTGTATTAGAATCGTCCAAGCCTCCTGAATTCATCCATGGCACTGAGGTGTTCTAATTTTACAAGATTCAGAAACGCCCAATTTCAAGTTTGAAGAACCCTAATAATCATTCATGGTGATTCTTCACACAATGCATAAAAACTCAATTGAATTATCTGGTTAGCTTCAGAAAGGTCCAATTAGCATAAATCCATAAAAAAAATGCCATGAGAATGCTTGAAAATCAAAACACGAATATGCATATTATATGAAAATTTTTGATTTCTGTATACCGATTCAAGGTGCTATACGTGTGGAAAGCTATCCAGTCAGACTCAGTAATGTCTTAGGAAGATGATGGAATGAATTTCTTGCCCTGAAAAGCCTTGCAAGTGTCTTTTCAGTTTTGGAATTTCTTGTTAAAAACTCAAACTTTGCTATGGATTTCTGGCGCAGCTTTGTGGTTCTTCTCACTAGGGTTAGGTTTGCACATGTATAGAGAACGAATTTGATCAATAATCCAAGCCCATAGCCTTGCTTTTAATGGTTTTCAAGATTTGATTTTCAAGAATCTTTTCCAATATTTCTTCATGCATATTTGCTTCAAATCATGTCCAATCACCATAATTCTTTCCAAATCTGATCATGCACGAAATCTTAAGCCTATTCCATGCACAAAAAGATTTAAAAAGTTAGGTTTAGTATTTTTCATATATTTATTTTAATTAAATGAATTATTAATAATTAAAAATCCAAATAAATAAATAAAAATGATAAAAAAAACTTCCCTTTGGGCCAAATGGTCGTGCACATGCCTTGGATAATGAATTGTGGAAGAAAAAGAGGCCCATTAGCATTTTTAAGACATTTGAAGCAATGTTGACTTTTCAAAATATCCAAAAATTTCCCAACTTCCACAAGGCATAACGTGCTCAATTTTTAATATTTGATCATGTTCTTGGACATTTTGGAAAGGTCTTTGAGTCCTCTAACCAATGCCTTTGGTCCCATGTCATTTTGATTTACCAATCTCAAGTTATGGCCTTTGACTTAAAGTCTTTTTTTGTTGACTTTTGAAAATGACCTATAATGTTGAAATTGATAACTTTTTGTGAGAGCATTTCTTGGACTTAAAGTGTGAAGAGGAGTTGTAGGAAATGTCATTCTCTTCAAAATGAGCTTTGGATGGAATTTTTCTGATAATCCATGTGGAAGTTATGCCTTGGTCAAGTTACAGTTGACTTTTTCAACTGTCCAAATATGGAAACTTTTGCATCTTGAGACTTTTTGAGCCAAGCTTTGAGAATCATGATCAAGCATTAATCAAATGATGTTTGTGGCTTCAAAATGGGATGTTGACCAAAAATTTGAACTTTTGACTGTCAAATGACCATTTTGCCCCTACAGTTGACTGTAGTGCAATTAGGGTTTTTGACTGTGCAATTTTGTGTTGTAAGTCTTGAAACATGGTATGAGGATGCTTGACCATGTTTATAGGCATGTGGTACTTGATTGGACCCTTGGAAACTTCATTTTCTTTGTCAGAACCAAAACCCTAGTTTTGACTGTTATGAGGCCCTTGAACTGTGCAACCCTTGGGGGCTTTTTGAACCTTTGACTTGGCAAATCTTGAAGAATATGGGAGGGCAAATTTTGGGGTACAACAGTTTCCCCTGTTCAATCTTCTTAAACCTGAGGATGCAGATTGGCTGACGTGCCTTTCGTAACCCGAAGGTGGAAGATGATTGAACACTAGAGTGCCCAGAGATTTGCGCTCACATAGTAGTGTGATGTGGGGAATGGGCTTATAGATGCCATTTGGAGATTGTTGGATAGGATGATGGGCTTATAGATGCCATGCTAGGAGATGATGGATGGTGGATGGGCTTATAGATGCCATCTAGATGTTGATCGCGTAAGAGATTCCTTAGCGAGAATTTACGTACCTGCAAAAGAAAAAATGAGTACCTGACCTGTTGCAGGAGCTGGTCTTCAGATTCTTGGTGTAGATGTGTCCTGACTGGTTACAGGAGCTGAATCTGGATCTTCAAAAGGTGATGAATGAACCAGGGGTGGTTACTACCTCAATAGGAACAGTGAGAGAACCTTAGGCGACTTCAACCTCAACAGTAATCATTGAGAATCTTGGACGACTTCAACCTCAACAGTAATCATTGAGAGAATCTTGGGCGACTTCAACCTCAACAGTAATCATTGAGAGAATCTTGGATATCTTCTACTTCAACAGTAACGCTGAGAGAATCTGGGGATGATTACTACCTCCGCAGTAACGGGGAGAGAACCATAGGCGACTACAACCTCAACAGTAATCATTGAGAGAATCTTGGATATCTTCTACTTCAACAGTAACGCTGAGAGAATCTTGGGGCGATTACTACCTCCACAGTAACGGGGAGAGAACCATAGGCGACTACAACCTCAACAGTAATCATTGAGAGAATCTTGGATAACTTCTGCTGAGTCTTTATCAGAAAAATATGTTAGGGGTCGATTTAGCTGGACTAGAGAAGGCCTTGGACTGGATAAGAAACAGAAAAATCTTAGGGTCGATTTAACTGAACCGGTCTAGGTCTTGAAATCTTCAACTGGGTAAGAAACAGGGAGATCTTAGGGTCGATCTGACTGAACCAGATAAGGCCTTGGACTGGGTAAGAAACAGAAAAGTCTTAGGGTCGACTTAACTGAACCGGTCTAGGTCTTGAAATGTCTTCAACTGGATAAGAAACAGGGAGATCTTAGGGTCGATCTGACTGAACCAGAGAAGGCCTTGGACTGGATAAGAAACAGAAAAGTCTTAGGGTCGACTTAACTGAACCGGTATAGGTCTTGGAATGTAGCTGAGAACTTAACTGAATTCTTCTTGAAAAGTAAGGGTCAGTCATATGCAATGCGTGATATGGACCAAGCAATGATGTTCTCAACATAAATGAGATTTGTAAGATATGATGCGTATATGCATGCTATAATGATGTATGTGATGTTTATGAATATATGTTTGTCGTCTAGGAAAGTAAATCCTTGATGGGTGCCGGGAAGTCACTCCTGGGCTGACGTTGAAGAATAGATCTTTGCTTCCGCTGGGGATGGTAGTTGCAAGAATACCGGTAGGGGAAGATAACTCTGTTGGGAAACAAACTTGGCGAAAAGATTACTCTGCGGGGAGAAAAGTACTCTAACGATCTTTGTTGGGGAGCAATACTCTTGTGGGGAGAGAGGTACTTTGCTGAGTGTTGATAATAACTTGCTGGGGATACCTTTGTTGTGTTGGAAGTGTTAATAGACTTCGCTGGGGATAAGAAGACTTCGTCGAGGACACTCTTTCCGTGGCTTTTGGCTGAGGATAACCCAGTTATATCCTAGTAAGGAAATAACTCTTTGAATAAAGCCGGGAGACGCGTTCGTACTCTGCAGGT
Organism: Vicia faba; assembly: GCA_948472305.1. Lineage (NCBI taxonomy): Eukaryota > Viridiplantae > Streptophyta > Magnoliopsida > Fabales > Fabaceae > Vicia > Vicia faba. Next base: position 919,858,539 of record OX451737.1, read on the forward strand.
GGCAAGCTTCCAGAATCTACTGGGGATAAGCTTCCTGCTGGGGAGATTGATTCGAACTTTCCTGGGGAAATCTGGATTGGACTCTCCTGGGGAAACTTCTGAACCAAATTGGGGAAGTGGTTCCATTGAATGTTTGGTATACCACCGAGGAACAATCTTAGATCAAGACTGTCGGGGATGCTTGTTAGGAATGTTCGTATGATGCGCTGGGGAATGTTGAGATCTGCGGGGGATACCCAACTTCCTTAAGGCTGGTTGTATAACTTTTCTTGGGGAGAGTGTATAGACTTGCTGGCTTACTCTCTGGGGAATTAAGGTATACTGGTTATGTTCTGCAGCTGAACTTACTTTGGTACCTTGGTGGACAGAACAATTAGATCACTTAGACCACTCATTATTGCCCCTGTTTCTAATGTTACCTGTAATTAATCCTTTGTTTCGTATGCAAATTTTTATGAGTTAACAACTATTGTCAAATGCATATATCACAAATTGAACCTTGGACGTTCTTCGCAAAACAAAACAGAAAAGGAAAAACAATTGGCAATTTTAACTGAAAAGTGAATTTATATTGATTTTTGAATTTGCCTGTAAATAGGCGTTTATGTACAAGAGGCTGACGTCCTAGTAAGAGAACGTCGCCGAACAAAAGAGTTTATACAAATTTGTACAAAGGGAAAACAAAACAGCTATGTGAAAAGAATAATCCCACTGGGTTCCAACTCTGCTATCGCCTTTATATCTTCGAGCGTCTCATCACTTGATGACCTAGTTGAAGGTGAAGTTGATTGATTGATGCCGTTTGAACTTGACAGTGGATACCGGATTCTGGATGCAAGGTGATCCAATGCGACATAGTATTACGCTTTATCCCTAACTTTTGCCTGGACCGCCCTTTCGGGTTTTCAGTCTACCGGGATACCCATTTTTGCCCAAGCCGCCTTTTCAGGTTTTCGACTTGCCGGGTGTACAGATTTTTTCATTTCATCCCTTCATTTTGCCCGAACCCTTTTGGTTCGTCGGGAAGCCCTAATTTTTGCCTAGGCATGTCAGCCTAGCGGGTCTTTTTTATGCGTAGTATCTTTTTACTATGTCTGCATTGGCAGGGTGAGGAAGGTCGTCACCATCCATGTTGGTTAGAATCATGGCTCCTCCTGAGAACACATGTTTAACCACAAATGGCCCTTCGTACGTAGGGGTCCATTTGCCCCTTGGATCACTCTGAGGAAGGATGATTCGCTTGATTACCAGATCCCTAACTTGATACTCTTGTGGTCTGACCTTTTTGTTAAATGCCCTGATCATTCGTTTTTGGTACGTCTGACCATGACAGATAGCAGCAAGTCTCTTTTCATCAATAAGGTTTAACTGATCAAGTAGTGTCTGCATCCAATCATCTTCGTTCAGATCTGCATCCTTCCTTATCCGAAGAGAGGGTATATGTACTTCAATCGGTAAGACTGCCTCCATGCCGTAGACCAAAGAGAAAGGAGTTGCCCTGGTTGACATCCTGGCTGAGGTACGGTACCCATGTAGAGCGAACGGTAACATCTCGTGCCAATCTTTATAGGTCACTGTCATTTTCTGCACAATTTTCTTAATGTTCTTATTTGCTGCTTCTACAGCCCCATTCATCTTCGGTATGTAAGGCGAAGAGTTGTGGTGCTGTATCTTGAATTGCTCGCAGAGCTCAGTGATCATCTTGTTGTTGAGATTAGTACCGTTGTCCGTAATGATCCTTTCAGGGACGCCGTATCGACAAATCAAGTTATGCCGAACGAACCGTGCAACGACGTTCTTGGTTACCGTAGCGTAGGAAACTGCTTCAACCCACTTCGTAAAGTAATCAATCGCCACCAGGATGAAGCGATGCCTATTAGATGTTGTAGGTTTAATCTCTCCGATCATATCTATGCCCCACATTGCAAAAGGCCAAGGTGCAGTCAAGACATTCAGAGGAACAGGAGGAACGTGCACCTTATCTGCATATATCTGGCATTTATGGCATGTCCGAGAGTGTTGGTAGCAGTCAGCTTCCATTGTGGACCAGAAATACCCTGCCTGAAGGATCTTCTTTGCCATAGTATGTCCACTGGAATGCGTTCCGAAGGTACCTTCATGTAGCTCTGCCATGATCCTTTCTGCTTCAGTCTTATCCACACAACGCAGTAAGGTCGAATCATGGTTTCGCTTGTACAGGATGCCGTTGCTGAGGAAGAACTTCGCTGCGAACCTTCTCAGAAATTTCTTATCATTGACAGATGCACCTTCAGGGTATTCCTGAGCTTCCAAATATCTCTTCACCTCATGGTACCAGGGTTTCTAAGTTACCAATTCAGTCTCAAGATCACAACAGTATGCCGGTTCGTCTAGTTTCCAGATGATGATCCGGGGAGCCTCATTGTCCCATTTGACTTTGAACATGGAAGACATCGTAGCTAACGCGTCCGCCAACTGATTCTCCTCTCGTGGGAAATGTTCAAAGGTTATCTCTGTGAAGTGGGGGATCAATGTCAACACACATTCTTTGTAAGGAATAAGATTCAGATGTTTCGTATCCCACTCCCCTTTGATCTGATTGATCACGAGAGCGGAATCTCCGAAGACACTCAGAAACTTGATCCTTAAGTCAATCGCAGCTTGGAGACCCATGATGCATGCCTCATACTCCGCCATGTTGTTGGTGCAGTTGAAACATAGTCGGGCAATGAGTGGAGTATGAGTGCCTTGAGGGGATATGATTATGGCGCCGATACCGTTACCCAAAGCATTGGAGGCTCCGTCAAAGTGCATAGACCATCGGGATCCTTCCTCAGGTACTTCACAATCAGTCACAATCATGATGCTCTCGTCCGGAAACTCGAAGTTCATTGACTGATAGTCATCTACTGCCTGATGTGCCAAATGGCCTGCCAATACACTTCCCTTGATGGCTTTCTGGGTTGTATACTGAATGTCATATTCTGTCAAGATCATTTGCCATCTTGCTATTCTCCCAGACAGAGCAGGCTTTTCAAATATGTACTTTATAGGATCCATCTTTGAGATCAACAAGGTAGGGTGAGTCAGCATATACTGTCTCAGCCGGCGAGCAGCCCATACCAAAGCGCAGCAAGTTTTCTCAAGCAGTGAGTATCGGGTCTCACAGTCGGTAAACTTTTTGCTAAGGTAATAAATGGTGTGCTCTTTTCGGCCAGACTCGTCATGCTGCCCCAGCACACACCCCATTGAGTTGTCAAGTACTGTCAGATATAGTATCAGAGGTCTCCCTTCAACCGGTGGCATAAGGATGGGTGGTTCTTGGAGATACTCCTTGATTCTGTCAAAAGCAGCCTGACATTCATCATTCCAACGTACTACCTGATCTTTCTTCAGCAGCTTGAAGATTGGCTCACAGGTAGCAGTCAGGTGTGAGATGAATCGAGCAATGTAATTCAGACGTCCTAGAAAGCCTCTGACCTCTTTCTCCGTCTTAGGAACTGGCATCTCTTGAATGGCTTTAACCTTGGCAGGGTCCACTTGAATACCTTTATCACTTACAACGAAGCCTAGCAACTTTCCAGATCTTACCCCGAAGGTGCACTTGTTCGGGTTCAACCTCAGCTTGTACAGTTTCAGACGGTCAAACAACTTCTGCAGGTGATCTAGGTGCTCTTCCTCAGTCTGGGACCTTGCAATCATGTCGTCAACATACACTTCTATTTCATGATGGATCATGTCATGAAATAAAGCAACCATGGCACGTTGGTAGGTTGCCCCAGCGTTCTTCAGTCCAAAAGGCATGACTTTGTAGCAGAAGGTGCCCCACTAAGTGACAAAGGTAGTCTTTTCCATGTCTTCAGGAGCCATCTTGATCTGATTGTAACCTGAAAAACCATCCATGAAAGAGAACACCTTATGCTGAGCTGTATTGTCAACAAGGACATCAATGTGAGGTAGGGGGAAGTCATCTTTGGGGTTGGCCCTGTTTAGATCCCTGTAGTCGACACACATTCTGACCTTACCGTCCTTCTTTGGTACCGGCACCACATTAGCAACCCACTGAGGGTAAGAAGTCACTGCAAGGAACCCGACATCAAACTGTTTCATAACCTCGACTTTGATATTTTCTGACATCTCTGGACGCATACGGCGGACCTTTTGCTTAACCGGAGGGCAGTCTTCCTTGGTAGGCAAATGATGGACCACAATATCAGTATCCAACCCGGGCATATCTTCGTAGGACCAGGCAAAGATATCCATATAATCATGTAGCATCTTAGTCAACCGTTGCTTCACGCTGAGCTCTAGGTTGGCACCAATCTTTACCTCTTTCCTATCTGCTTCAGTACCCAAGTTTATTGTTTCCACTGGCTCTTCATGTGGTTGAATTGCCCTCTCTTCCTAGAGTAACAGTCTTGCAAGCTTGCCAGGCACTTCGCAATCATCTTCACCTTCGTCTTCGGCTAAGTTGATCAGATTTTAGAAGTCATAACTGGCAGTAGCAGAGTCGTTACCAGTGAGATCCAGAGTGGATTGAAACCTGTATGAGTGAGTGTGTGTAAATACAGCTGTTTTGAAATATATAAAGGAAGGAAAGAAAGAAAAGGAGCATAAGATTTGAAATGCGAGAAAACGTCCAAGATTTTTATTCATGATATATGAAATGACAATTTATATGCCCTCACAAATGAAGCCACGGTGCCCCGGGTAAGACACCGGGCCATAGAGTTCAATTTATTGTTACAAATAACAAAACATAGGAATTCATTACTCAATAACAAGAGAAACAAGGAGGTTATCCTTTGCAATCCAATTGCTAGGTCCACTGTCGGTTGCCGGGTAGATCCAGCTATCAAACTCAGCTTCATCCACTTCATCTTCGTCCCCAATAGCATTCACCCCATGAGCAGGCAGGGGAGCTGTCACTACATTAGGCTTCTCAGATGCCTCAAACTGTACCTCCTTGGCGTCAATAAGATCCTGCAGCTTGTTCCTTAATGCCCAACAGTCATCAGTGGAATGCCCCGGGCTATCAGAGTGATAAGCACAGCAGGCATTTGGGTTGTATTTCGGGGAGGCAGTGTTCACAACTTTTGGGGCCTCTCTGACAGTCACTAGGTTGGTGGATAGCAACTGTGGCAAGATCTGCGACAAAGTCATACTCAAACGGGTGAATTCTCTTCTAGGTCTTTCAGCCCTCTGAGGATTGGTTTGCCGAGGAGCGGCAGCAGGCTTAGCAATCATTACCGCACTGACAGATTGGCGGCGCTCAGATTTCTCTTGTCTCCTGGAGCCATATACAACACTAGCCTCCTTCTTGAAGGGTTTCTTCTCTGAACTTGTAGATGCACCCTTCGGAATCTTACCAGACTTCAACCCAGCCTCAATTCTCTCTCCAGTCAGAATAAGATCAGTAAACCCTGCAGACGAGTTACCGATAAGATGGTTGAAAAATGGCCCAGATAGGGTCCCCAAGAACATGTCTACCAACTCCCGATCAGTCAACGGAGGCTGCACCCTGCCAGCCAGATCCCTCCACTTCTGAGCGTACTCTTTAAAACCTTCACTTGAACCTAACGACATACCCTGGAGTTGGGTACGTGTAGGGGCAAGGTCGGCATTATACTGATACTGCTTATAGAAAGCAGTAGCCAACTCCTCCCAGTTACGAACCTTGGTCCCATCCAGCTGATAGAACCATTCGAGATGAGTCCCTGAAAGACTCTCCTGGAAGAAGTGGATCCACAAATTCTTATCCACTGAGTACGGTTGAATCTTCCGCACATATGACCTGAGGTGTAGCTTGGGACAAGATGCCCCATCATACTTGGTAAAGGATGGTGCCTTGAACTTATGAGGAATGATCACACCAGTAGACAAACCCAAATCTCCAAAATCCAGCCCAGGTACCTGTTGTATCTCCATAGCATTCAACCTGTCTTCCAACTGCTTGTAACGGTCTTCATCCGGAGGATACTGTTCCTCATCAAAATCAGTCTCGTTGTCGGAGACTACCGGACTAGGACCTTTTTCCCTTTGGGGAGTACCCTTGCCTATAGAAGAACCAGCCTTTTCATTCTGCAGAGTATTGCCAAACCTTCGGCCCGAGTTGAAAAGAACAGTTCTTCTCTTCTTCTTCTTCTCCTTCTTCAGGAGCAAAGCCTTCAGCTCTTCTTGGCCCTGAGCCAAACCCATGATTAATTCCTGAAATTACGCATTCTGCGCCTGAAGAGCCTTGATGGACATCTCAGTTGATGATGAGTCAGGATTCATGATGCTGAAATAAACAGCGAAGAACGGTAAGCAACCTGAAAAGAAGAAAACCTGCTATGCACATGATGAATGGAATGCGTATGATTTATGTTTTCAAAGACAATCGGGAATCAACTTTGTAAACAAAAAAAAGGAACACACTTCATTAGATTCAACTTTGAAACTTAAATTGTTCAACAGGTTGCCCTTAGGCGTTACATGAAAGGAAATACTGAAAAGGGAAATAGAACTGTAAAAGAACATCCAGAGCTCCTTATTGATCCCATGGTCTCCTCTTCTCAGTACGGATGTAAGCATTCAAAGCTCGCTCATTCTCTAACTGCTTTGTCAGCTTCTGCATCTTCAACTCCTGCTCGTTGAACTTTTCCCGGTAAGAATCCCGCTCTTCTCGCAGTTGCGACCAAGATCTCTTTAATGCCTCATAATCAGTAGGTACCTGAGGAGGAAGGACAGTTGGAGGAACACCATCTTTGTCAGGAGACTCAAGAATGATAGGTCTGACGGCTTCGTATGGTATACCTAACTTATGAGCACGGATGCGAACCCATTTGTAGTAGGCTTCCATAGGTAAAGAAGTCTTTGGCCCCAACTTTTGTGGGTCAGCTTTATGAACTTTATCCCAAGCCTTGATGAACCTACGACGCAACTCGTCACTATCCACCTGAAACTCAAAACTGATGTGAGGCACCAACATCTCATGGGGGCCTGCTCTTCTGGCTCTTCCAAACTGACGGAGTGCTAGACATGGATTGTAAGAGATTCCTCCTTGGGTACCAATCAGAGGAACATTAGGGTATTCCCCGCATCGATCAATAATAGCTATCTCATCCAAACCTCTGCAAGTCCAAATGATGTCCTTATCGGTGAGAGACATTAACCTATGAGCCCAACCTCTTCCTTCTTGGTTCTTCAGCACGAACTTAGGGAGGTGCGAAATAAACCACCTCACCAACAAAGGGATACAACACCATAGAGTCCCTCGTCTTCGGGTAGTACGAGCATGAAGTTGTTGCAGGATGTCACCCAGGAGAGTGGGTACAGGATTCTGAGACATAAAGATCCTTATGGCAGTGACATTGATGAAGTTGTCAGGATTAGGAAACAAGACTAGCCCATAGATTAAGAGAGCCAAGATGTCTTCATATGCCCTAAAGTCCAGATCATTCCAGAAACTGTTAGCTTTACCAATCAGGAACTTGGCCAAGAAACCCTTGACTCCGCTTCTAGTTACCCAGTTGTCCATTACCTCTTGATGTGTCAAGGGAAGAGCTGCAGCAACCTCCTCAAGCCTGAGGGTCTTTTCCCAACCAGTAAAGGGAGTCTGATCCAAGATAGGGATACCAAGCAAATCAGAGAACTCTTCCAGGGTAGGGACCAGCTGGAAGTCTTGAAAGGTGAAGCACTAGTACAGAGGGGCATAGAACTGGGTCAGAACACTCATCAACTGTTGATCCCGCTTTGCAGTGACTAAATTGAGAAGAGAACCATGCCTCTGAATGAAGGAAGTGGTATTTGGAATTCTGCTAACCAACTCTTCAAGCAACTCAGGTGAGTGAACAAAGTTGAACCGGATAGTATTCCTTCGCACAGGCATCATGGTGTCCTACAAAACAGAGCAAAGGTGAAACCCTCTTGTCTTTGAAATGGTCAGTCCTTATGCAGGATGCATGCAATGCTCATGATGTTATGATGTTATGATAAAGCACACCACAAATAGATACAAAGGCAAACATGGTAAGGCACACAAGTCACACAAGGCAAGCCCCTAAAGTTTAGGCCAGCATGTGGTCTAGGTACTATCCTCTTTCAGTTTGTTGGTTCATACCTGTCCTATCAAAGTAACTGGGTTCTTAGAGGATCCCAATATCATTGACTACCCTCAATCGATCATAACTCCAGCATCGCAATCTTTTCTTGCGGCCAGAACCATCACGAGAGTTTAGCCTCAATGGGCGTAGCATACTGCTACTGTTCTAATGGCCAAGTTGTGTCATTTAAGGTTCTAAGGTTGTTGGTGCTTAATGACTCCTCAGAAGACCCATATTCTCCTCGTTGCAACACAAGGGATATCGGTACAGACCAAGGTGCCACACCAACGTAGCCACTGCTTCACCCGTGTCGGTCTACGCCGGACAGGTCCCTCACAGCTTATGCTACCTAAACAGGGTATCCCCAGATCCGAGTTAGGATCTATGTAACTCCCATGCAACCCACAAATTTAAAGCAGACAAGTCAATACAATTGAAAACACAATTATGAACTAACCCTAAGGTACACCTCACTTTAAGTTTGTTCCCCAGCAGAGTCGCCAGTTCTGTGATCGGTGGATCTGGAACTGACTGTTTAACGCTGGTTCGCGAAATGTCGCGGAAGCAAGAGACGCCACCGTCTTTTATTTTCTCCAATATGGAAAGGACAAAAGCACAGAAAAATTCCTTAAAGAGATTGTTCTCGGTTCGGGAGGTAGATTATAGAAAGGGAAGGTGTTAGCACCCTTTCTATCCATGGTTATCCATGGGCTCTTAGATACTTGCTCATTTGTGTTTTCAAAAATGTTTTGTTTGCTTTTCAACTGTGGGTTTTAAAAAGTTTCTTTGAAAATTCCAGTTCGACTCTTGTATCGGTCCTCAAGAGTGTTTGAAAAATTGCTTTCGAAAGCTTTTTGAAAAGGTGTCGGTGTGAAAAGTATTTTTGATTTGTTTTTGAAATTAGAGCAAGTATCTAGAGTCGTCTACCTACCCTAAGGAATTCGTCTGTGTAAATGTCCTTTAAAGTAGTGTCATCCCACCATTGAGAGGTAGGTAGCACCACCGTTGGAGGTGTTCGGGTCAATTCGAGGTTCGGGACATGGTGATCACCAGAGCAATGGGAAGACACCTTAGAAGCTACCCTCATGCCAGGTTCCCGGATCATGAGGACTTACTAAGACATCCTCTACTCGACGATCACCTTTCGAGGCAAGGCAACAGTGAGGCATACCCTAGGGGTGGTGTGTGATTTGTGTGTCAGATTCGTTTATTTTTGTCTTGTTCATGTCAAAGTGATCTATGCGTTTGTTTTTATTTTATCATTCATTCTTGCATGCCATTATTAACAATTAAAAAAAGTGCGAGAAAGGTAAAGTTCCTAAATTATTACAAAGGTGCGGGTCCACATCGCCAAATTAAAATCCAGGACCCGATTTGACAGAAAGTAAATAAAGTGCGAGAAATAATATGTCCGAGTTTACAAAGCTTTGGGAGAATTACATTAATATTTACAAGAAATAAAATGCGCAAATTGAATTAAAATTGGAAGCGAGGGCGTTGGACCCTTTTTGATGAAATTAAATTATATTAACAAATTAATTAAATTAAAAGAAAAAAAGAAATTATTTTTGAGGTTTTTTGTATTTATGGTTTTTTATGTGAATTAAATGAAATTTAAACCTAATTCTACAATTTTTATTTTATTAAGAAAATATGACAATTACCTAAAATTAAACCTAATTAATTAATGCAATTTGATTTATAAAATAAATAATTAATTATTAGTGAAAAGAAAAGAAAAAGGATAAAAATTGATTAAAACCCTAATTCTACAAATTTTGATTTATTAAGAAAAAGATACTAAAATTAAACCTAATTTAAAAAAACCAAATTAATTAAGGATATTTACTTACAAAAATATTAATTAAATAAATATATTTTAAATTTTTTTGTCTTTTCTGATTTTTCTATTGTTTTTATATTTTTATGAAAATAATTAAATTAAAGGAATTAATTAAAAGGAAATAATTGAAATAAATCAAATAGAGAAAAGAAATGAAATACAATACCTTGGGGGGTTCTGTCCCCAATTGGAGGTCATATCTTAGTAATTCAGGCCCAATTATCCTTGGCCTCATTTGACTCTGACGCTAGCATGTGGCATGTTTGACCAACGAATATGGTGCTCCTCTGATCAGGGCCAATGGATTAATCTCAGTGGGCGCGTGGCATAGTTGGACCAAGGGGTGTATGATGGCCTTCAAGGAAGAGCGCTGCATAGGATAACGTTAGTAAAAATATTATGGAAAGGGATGGGGACCTGGGATTCGAACCCAGGTCCTAGAGATTACCAACCCTTCGCTTGACCAGTGGAGCTAGTGATGCGCGTTTGTACATAAAATAACACACGAATAATATAAGAGAAAATCAAGGTTAGTGGAATTTCCGCGCGCGAATTTCAAACCAACCAATCACCGCTTGCCACAGGGTCTTCTTCTTCGTTGAACCCTGAAATATAAAAGGGTTAGCGGGGGTTTTAAACCCCCCCCCCAAAATATGCTTGTTTTCAAAATAGCGATTAGGCCGTCTTGGATCAGAAATTGGGCGCGAGGTGTGTATTAGAATCGTCCAAGCCTCCTGAATTCATCCATGGCACTGAGGTGTTCTAATTTTACAAGATTCAGAAACGCCCAATTTCAAGTTTGAAGAACCCTAATAATCATTCATGGTGATTCTTCACACAATGCATAAAAACTCAATTGAATTATCTGGTTAGCTTCAGAAAGGTCCAATTAGCATAAATCCATAAAAAAAATGCCATGAGAATGCTTGAAAATCAAAACACGAATATGCATATTATATGAAAATTTTTGATTTCTGTATACCGATTCAAGGTGCTATACGTGTGGAAAGCTATCCAGTCAGACTCAGTAATGTCTTAGGAAGATGATGAAATGAATTTCTTGCCCTGAAAAGCCTTGCAAGTGTCTTTTCAGTTTTGGAATTTCTTGTTAAAAACTCAAACTTTGCTATGGATTTCTGGCGCAGCTTTGTGGTTCTTCTCACTAGGGTTAGGTTTGCACATGTATAGAGAACGAATTTGATCAATAATCCAAGCCCATAGCCTTGCTTTTAATGGTTTTCAAGATTTGATTTTCAAGAATCTTTTCCAATATTTCTTCATGCATATTTGCTTCAAATCATGTCCAATCACCATAATTCTTTCCAAATCTGATCATGCACGAAATCTTAAGCCTATTCCATGCACAAAAAGATTTAAAAAGTTAGGTTTAGTATTTTTCATATATTTATTTTAATTAAATGAATTATTAATAATTAAAAATCCAAATAAATAAATAAAAATGATAAAAAAAACTTCCCTTTGGGCCAAATGGTCGTGCACATGCCTTGGATAATGAATTGTGGAAGAAAAAGAGGCCCATTAGCATTTTTAAGACATTTGAAGCAATGTTGACTTTTCAAAATATCCAAAAATTTCCCAACTTCCACAAGGCATAACGTGCTCAATTTTTAATATTTGATCATGTTCTTGGACATTTTGGAAAGGTCTTTGAGTCCTCTAACCAATGCCTTTGGTCCCATGTCATTTTGATTTACCAATCTCAAGTTATGGCCTTTGACTTAAAGTCTTTTTTTGTTGACTTTTGAAAATGACCTATAATGTTGAAATTGATAACTTTTTGTGAGAGCATTTCTTGGACTTAAAGTGTGAAGAGGAGTTGTAGGAAATGTCATTCTCTTCAAAATGAGCTTTGGATGGAATTTTTCTGATAATCCATGTGGAAGTTATGCCTTGGTCAAGTTACAGTTGACTTTTTCAACTGTCCAAATATGGAAACTTTTGCATCTTGAGACTTTTTGAGCCAAGCTTTGAGAATCATGATAAAGCATTAATCAAATGATGTTTGTGGCTTCAAAATGGGATGTTGACCAAAAATTTGAACTTTTGACTGTCAAATGACCATTTTGCCCCTACAGTTGACTGTAGTGCAATTAGGGTTTTTGACTGTGCAATTTTGTGTTGTAAGTCTTGAAACATGGTATGAGGATGCTTGACCATGTTTATAGGCATGTGGTACTTGATTGGACCCTTGGAAACTTCATTTTCTTTGTCAGAACCAAAACCCTAGTTTTGACTGTTATGAGGCCCTTGAACTGTGCAACCCTTGGGGGCTTTTTGAACCTTTGACTTGGCAAATCTTGAAGAATATGGGAGGGCAAATTTTGGGGTACAACAGTTTCCCCTGTTCAATCTTCTTAAACCTGAGGATGCAGATTGGCTGACGTGCCTTTCGTAACCCGAAGGTGGAAGATGATTGAACACTAGAGTGCCCAGAGATTTGCGCTCACATAGTAGTGTGATGTGGGGAATGGGCTTATAGATGCCATTTGGAGATTGTTGGATAGGATGATGGGCTTATAGATGCCATGCTAGGAGATGATGGATGGTGGATGGGCTTATAGATGCCATCTAGATGTTGATCGCGTAAGAGATTCCTTAGCGAGAATTTACGTACCTGCAAAAGAAAAAATGAGTACCTGACCTGTTGCAGGAGCTGGTCTTCAGATTCTTGGTGTAGATGTGTCCTGACTGGTTACAGGAGCTGAATCTGGATCTTCAAAAGGTGATGAATGAACCAGGGGTGGTTACTACCTCAATAGGAACAGTGAGAGAACCTTAGGCGACTTCAACCTCAACAGTAATCATTGAGAATCTTGGACGACTTCAACCTCAACAGTAATCATTGAGAGAATCTTGGGCGACTTCAACCTCAACAGTAATCATTGAGAGAATCTTGGATATCTTCTACTTCAACAGTAACGCTGAGAGAATCTGGGGATGATTACTACCTCCGCAGTAACGGGGAGAGAACCATAGGCGACTACAACCTCAACAGTAATCATTGAGAGAATCTTGGATATCTTCTACTTCAACAGTAACGCTGAGAGAATCTTGGGGCGATTACTACCTCCACAGTAATGGGGAGAGAACCATAGGCGACTACAACCTCAACAGTAATCATTGAGAGAATCTTGGATAACTTCTGCTGAGTCTTTATCAGAAAAATATGTTAGGGGTCGATTTAGCTGGACTAGAGAAGGCCTTGGACTGGATAAGAAACAGAAAAATCTTAGGGTCGATTTAACTGAACCGGTCTAGGTCTTGAAATCTTCAACTGGGTAAGAAACAGGGAGATCTTAGGGTCGATCTGACTGAACCAGATAAGGCCTTGGACTGGGTAAGAAACAGAAAAGTCTTAGGGTCGACTTAACTGAACCGGTCTAGGTCTTGAAATGTCTTCAACTGGATAAGAAACAGGGAGATCTTAGGGTCGATCTGACTGAACCAGAGAAGGCCTTGGACTGGATAAGAAACAGAAAAGTCTTAGGGTCGACTTAACTGAACCGGTATAGGTCTTGGAATGTAGCTGAGAACTTAACTGAATTCTTCTTGAAAAGTAAGGGTCAGTCATATGCAATGCGTGATATGGACCAAGCAATGATGTTCTCAACATAAATGAGATTTGTAAGATATGATGCGTATATGCATGCTATAATGATGTATGTGATGTTTATGAATATATGTTTGTCGTCTAGGAAAGTAAATCCTTGATGGGTGCCGGGAAGTCACTCCTGGGCTGACGTTGAAGAATAGATCTTTGCTTCCGCTGGGGATGGTAGTTGCAAGAATACCGGTAGGGGAAGATAACTCTGTTGGGAAACAAACTTGGCGAAAAGATTACTCTGCGGGGAGAAAAGTACTCTAACGATCTTTGTTGGGGAGCAATACTCTTGTGGGGAGAGAGGTACTTTGCTGAGTGTTGATAATAACTTGCTGGGGATACCTTTGTTGTGTTGGAAGTGTTAATAGACTTCGCTGGGGATAAGAAGACTTCGTCGAGGACACTCTTTCCGTGGCTTTTGGCTGAGGATAACCCAGTTATATCCTAGTAAGGAAATAACTCTTTGAATAAAGCCGGGAGACGCGTTCGTACTCTGCAGGTGGCAAGCTTCCAGAATCTACTGGGGATAAGCTTCCTGCTGGGGAGATTGATTCGAACTTTCCTGGGGAAATCTGGATTGGACTCTCCTGGGGAAACTTCTGAACCAAATTGGGGAAGTGGTTCCATTGAATGTTTGGTATACCACCGAGGAACAATCTTAGATCAAGACTGTCGGGGATGCTTGTTAGGAATGTTCGTATGATGCGCTGGGGAATGTTGAGATCTGCGGGGGATACCCAACTTCCTTAAGGCTGGTTGTATAACTTTTCTTGGGGAGAGTGTATAGACTTGCTGGCTTACTCTCTGGGGAATTAAGGTATACTGGTTATGTTCTGCAGCTGAACTTACTTTGGTACCTTGGTGGACAGAACAATTAGATCACTTAGACCACTCATTATTGCCCCTGTTTCTAATGTTACCTGTAATTAATCCTTTGTTTCGTATGCAAATTTTTATGAGTTAACAACTATTGTCAAATGCATATATCACAAATTGAACCTTGGACGTTCTTCGCAAAACAAAACAGAAAAGGAAAAACAATTGGCAATTTTAACTGAAAAGTGAATTTATATTGATTTTTGAATTTGCCTGTAAATAGGCGTTTATGTACAAGAGGCTGACGTCCTAGTAAGAGAACGTCGCCGAACAAAAGAGTTTATACAAATTTGTACAAAGGGAAAACAAAACAGCTATGTGAAAAGAATAATCCCACTGGGTTCCAACTCTGCTATCGCCTTTATATCTTCGAGCGTCTCATCACTTGATGACCTAGTTGAAGGTGAAGTTGATTGATTGATGCCGTTTGAACTTGACAGTGGATACCGGATTCTGGATGCAAGGTGATCCAATGCGACATAGTATTACGCTTTATCCCTAACTTTTGCCTGGACCGCCCTTTCGGGTTTTCAGTCTACCGGGATACCCATTTTTGCCCAAGCCGCCTTTTCAGGTTTTCGACTTGCCGGGTGTAAAGATTTTTTCATTTCATCCCTTCATTTTGCCCGAACCCTTTTGGTTCGTCGGGAAGCCCTAATTTTTGCCTAGGCATGTCAGCCTAGCGGGTCTTTTTTATGCGTAGTATCTTTTTACTATGTCTGCATTGGCAGGGTGAGGAAGGTCGTCACCATCCATGTTGGTTAGAATCATGGCTCCTCCTGAGAACACATGTTTAACCACAAATGGCCCTTCGTACGTAGGGGTCCATTTGCCCCTTGGATCACTCTGAGGAAGGATGATTCGCTTGATTACCAGATCCCCAACTTGATACTCTTGTGGTCTGACCTTTTTGTTAAATGCCCTGATCATTCGTTTTTGGTACGTCTGACCATGACAGATAGCAGCAAGTCTCTTTTCATCAATAAGGTTTAACTGATCAAGTAGTGTCTGCATCCAATCATCTTCGTTCAGATCTGCATCCTTCCTTATCCGAAGAGAGGGTATATGTACTTCAATCGGTAAGACTGCCTCCATGCCGTAGACCAAAGAGAAAGGAGTTGCCCTGGTTGACATCCTGGCTGAGGTACGGTACCCATGTAGAGCGAACGGTAACATCTCGTGCCAATCTTTATAGGTCACTGTCATTTTCTGCACAATTTTCTTAATGTTCTTATTTGCTGCTTCTACAGCCCCATTCATCTTCGGTATGTAAGGCGAAGAGTTGTGGTGCTGTATCTTGAATTGCTCGTAGAGCTCAGTGATCATCTTGTTGTTGAGATTAGTACCGTTGTCCGTAATGATCCTTTCAGGGACGCCGTATCGACAAATCAAGTTATGCCGAACGAACCGTGCAACGACGTTCTTGGTTACCGTAGCGTAGGAAACTGCTTCAACCCACTTCGTAAAGTAATCAATCGCCACCAGGATGAAGCGATGCCTATTAGATGTTGTAGGTTTAATCTCTCCGATCATATCTATGCCCCACATTGCAAAAGGCCAAGGTGCAGTCAAGACATTCAGAGGAACAGGAGGAACGTGCACCTTATCTGCATATATCTGGCATTTATGGCATGTCCGAGAGTGTTGGTAGCAGTCAGCTTCCATTGTGGACCAGAAATACCCTGCCTGAAGGATCTTCTTTGCCATAGTATGTCCACTGGAATGCGTTCCGAAGGTACCTTCATGTAGCTCTGCCATGATCCTTTCTGCTTCAGTCTTATCCACACAACGCAGTAAGGTCGAATCATGGTTTCGCTTGTACAGGATGCCGTTGCTGAGGAAGAACTTCGCTGCGAACCTTCTCAGAAATTTCTTATCATTGACAGATGCACCTTCAGGGTATTCCTGAGCTTCCAAATATCTCTTCACCTCATGGTACCAGGGTTTCTAAGTTACCAATTCAGTCTCAAGATCACAACAGTATGCCGGTTCGTCTAGTTTCCAGATGATGATCCGGGGAGCCTCATTGTCCCATTTGACTTTGAACATGGAAGACATCGTAGCTAACGCGTCCGCCAACTGATTCTCCTCTCGTGGGAAATGTTCAAAGGTTATCTCTGTGAAGTGGGGGATCAATGTCAACACACATTCTTTGTAAGGAATAAGATTCAGATGTTTCGTATCCCACTCCCCTTTGATCTGATTGATCACGAGAGCGGAATCTCCGAAGACACTCAGAAACTTGATCCTTAAGTCAATCGCAGCTTGGAGACCCATGATGCATGCCTCATACTCCGCCATGTTGTTGGTGCAGTTGAAACATAGTCGGGCAATGAGTGGAGTATGAGTGCCTTGAGGGGATATGATTATGGCGCCGATACCGTTACCCAAAGCATTGGAGGCTCCGTCAAAGTGCATAGACCATCGGGATCCTTCCTCAGGTACTTCACAATCAGTCACAATCATGATGCTCTCGTCCGGAAACTCGAAGTTCATTGACTGATAGTCATCTACTGCCTGATGTGCCAAGTGGCCTGCCAATACACTTCCCTTGATGGCTTTCTGGGTTGTATACTGAATGTCATATTCTGTCAAGATCATTTGCCATCTTGCTATTCTCCCAGACAGAGCAGGCTTTTCAAATATGTACTTTATAGGATCCATCTTTGAGATCAACAAGGTAGGGTGAGTCAGCATATACTGTCTCAGCCGGCGAGCAGCCCATACCAAAGCGCAGCAAGTTTTCTCAAGCAGTGAGTATCGGGTCTCACAGTCGGTAAACTTTTTGCTAAGGTAATAAATGGTGTGCTCTTTTCGGCCAGACTCGTCATGCTGCCCCAGCACACACCCCATTGAGTTGTCAAGTACTGTCAGATATAGTATCAGAGGTCTCCCTTCAACCGGTGGCATAAGGATGGGTGGTTCTTGGAGATACTCCTTGATTCTGTCAAAAGCAGCCTGACATTCATCATTCCAACGTACTACCTGATCTTTCTTCAGCAGCTTGAAGATTGGCTCACAGGTAGCAGTCAGGTGTGAGATGAATCGAGCAATGTAATTCAGACGTCCTAGAAAGCCTCTGACCTCTTTCTCCGTCTTAGGAACTGGCATCTCTTGAATGGCTTTAACCTTGGCAGGGTCCACTTGAATACCTTTATCACTTACAACGAAGCCTAGCAACTTTCCAGATCTTACCCCGAAGGTGCACTTGTTCGGGTTCAACCTCAGCTTGTACAGTTTCAGACGGTCAAACAACTTCTGCAGGTGATCTAGGTGCTCTTCCTCAGTCTGGGACCTTGCAATCATGTCGTCAACATACACTTCTATTTCATGATGGATCATGTCATGAAATAAAGCAACCATGGCACGTTGGTAGGTTGCCCCAGCGTTCTTCAGTCCAAAAGGCATGACTTTGTAGCAGAAGGTGCCCCACTAAGTGACAAAGGTAGTCTTTTCCATGTCTTCAGGAGCCATCTTGATCTGATTGTAACCTGAAAAACCATCCATGAAAGAGAACACCTTATGCTGAGCTGTATTGTCAACAAGGACATCAATGTGAGGTAGGGGGAAGTCATCTTTGGGGTTGGCCCTGTTTAGATCCCTGTAGTCGACACACATTCTGACCTTACCGTCCTTCTTTGGTACCGGCACCACATTAGCAACCCACTGAGGGTAAGAAGTCACTGCAAGGAACCCGACATCAAACTGTTTCATAACCTCGACTTTGATATTTTCTGACATCTCTGGACGCATACGGCGGACCTTTTGCTTAACCGGAGGGCAGTCTTCCTTGGTAGGCAAATGATGGACCACAATATCAGTATCCAACCCGGGCATATCTTCGTAGGACCAGGCAAAGATCTCCATATAATCATGTAGCATCTTAGTCAACCGTTGCTTCACGCTGAGCTCTAGGTTGGCACCAATCTTTACCTCTTTCCTATCTGCTTCAGTACCCAAGTTTATTGTTTCCACTGGCTCTTCATGTGGTTGAATTGCCCTCTCTTCCTAGAGTAACAGTCTTGCAAGCTTGCCAGGCACTTCGCAATCATCTTCACCTTCGTCTTCGGCTAAGTTGATCAGATTTTAGAAGTCATAACTGGCAGTAGCAGAGTCGTTACCAGTGAGATCCAGAGTGGATTGAAACCTGTATGAGTGAGTGTGTGTAAATACAGCTGTTTTGAAATATATAAAGGAAGGAAAGAAAGAAAAGGAGCATAAGATTTGAAATGCGAGAAAACGTCCAAGATTTTTATTCATGATATATGAAATGACAATTTATATGCCCTCACAAATGAAGCCACGGTGCCCCGGGTAAGACACCGGGCCATAGAGTTCAATTTATTGTTACAAATAACAAAACATAGGAATTCATTACTCAATAACAAGAGAAACAAGGAGGTTATCCTTTGCAATCCAATTGCTAGGTCCACTGTCGGTTGCCGGGTAGATCCAGCTATCAAACTCAGCTTCATCCACTTCATCTTCGTCCCCAATAGCATTCACCCCATGAGCAGGCAGGGGAGCTGTCACTACATTAGGCTTCTCAGATGCCTCAAACTGTACCTCCTTGGCGTCAATAAGATCCTGCAGCTTGTTCCTTAATGCCCAACAGTCATCAGTGGAATGCCCCGGGCTATCAGAGTGATAAGCACAGCAGGCATTTGGGTTGTATTTCGGGGAGGCAGTGTTCACAACTTTTGGGGCCTCTCTGACAGTCACTAGGTTGGTGGATAGCAACTGTGGCAAGATCTGCGACAAAGTCATACTCAAACGGGTGAATTCTCTTCTAGGTCTTTCAGCCCTCTGAGGATTGGTTTGCCGAGGAGCGGCAGCAGGCTTAGCAATCATTACCGCACTGACAGATTGGCGGCGCTCAGATTTCTCTTGTCTCCTGGAGCCATATACAACACTAGCCTCCTTCTTGAAGGGTTTCTTCTCTGAACTTGTAGATGCACCCTTCGGAATCTTACCAGACTTCAACCCAGCCTCAATTCTCTCTCCAGTCAGAATAAGATCAGTAAACCCTGCAGACGAGTTACCGATAAGATGGTTGAAAAATGGCCCAGATAGGGTCCCCAAGAACATGTCTACCAACTCCCGATCAGTCAACGGAGGCTGCACCCTGCCAGCCAGATCCCTCCACTTCTGAGCGTACTCTTTAAAACCTTCACTTGAACCTAACGACATACCCTGGAGTTGGGTACGTGTAGGGGCAAGGTCGGCATTATACTGATACTGCTTATAGAAAGCAGTAGCCAACTCCTCCCAGTTACGAACCTTGGTCCCATCCAGCTGATAGAACCATTCGAGATGAGTCCCTGAAAGACTCTCCTGGAAGAAGTGGATCCACAAATTCTTATCCACTGAGTACGGTTGAATCTTCCGCACATATGACCTGAGGTGTAGCTTGGGACAAGATGCCCCATCATACTTGGTAAAGGATGGTGCCTTGAACTTATGAGGAATGATCACACCAGTAGACAAACCCAAATCTCCAAAATCCAGCCCAGGTACCTGTTGTATCTCCATAGCATTCAACCTGTCTTCCAACTGCTTGTAACAGTCTTCAGCCGGAGGATACTGTTCCTCATCAAAATCAGTCTCGTTGTCGGAGACTACCGGACTAGGACCTTTTTCCCTTTGGGGAGTACCCTTGCCTATAGAAGAACCAGCCTTTTCATTCTGCAGAGTATTGCCAAACCTTCGGCCCGAGTTGAAAAGAACAGTTCTTCTCTTCTTCTTCTTCTCCTTCTTCAGGAGCAAAGCCTTCAGCTCTTCTTGGCCCTGAGCCAAACCCATGATTAATTCCTGAAATTGCGCATTATGCGCCTGAAGAGCCTTGATGGACATCTCAGTTGATGATGAGTCAGGATTCATGATGCTGAAATAAACAGCGAAGAACGGTAAGCAACCTGAAAAGAAGAAAACCTGCTATGCACATGATGAATGGAATGCGTATGATTTATGTTTTCAAAGACAATCGGGAATCAACTTTGTAAACAAAAAAAAGGAACACACTTCATTAGATTCAACTTTGAAACTTAAATTGTTCAACAGGTTGCCCTTAGGCGTTACATGAAAGGAAATACTGAAAAGGGAAATAGAACTGTAAAAGAACATCCAGAGCTCCTTATTGATCCCATGGTCTCCTCTTCTCAGTACGGATGTAAGCATTCAAAGCTCGCTCATTCTCTAACTGCTTTGTCAGCTTCTGGATCTTCAACTCCTGCTCGTTGAACTTTTCCCGGTAAGAATCCCGCTCTTCTCGCAGTTGCGACCAAGATCTCTTTAATGCCTCATAATCAGTAGGTACCTGAGGAGGAAGGACAGTTGGAGGAACACCATCTTTGTCAGGAGACTCAAGAATGATAGGTCTGACGGCTTCGTATGGTATACCTAACTTATGAGCACGGATGCGAACCCATTTGTAGTAGGCTTCCATAGGTAAAGAAGTCTTTGGCCCCAACTCTTGTGGGTCAGCTTTATGAACTTTATCCCAAGCCTTGATGAACCTACGACGCAGCTCGTCACTATCCACCTGAAACTCAAAACTGATGTGAGGCACCAACATCTCATGGGGGCCTGCTCTTCAGGCTCTTCCAAACTGACGGAGTGCTAGACATGGATTGTAAGAGATTCCTCCTTGGGTACCAATCAGAGGAACATTAGGGTATTCCCCGCATCGATCAATAATAGCTATCTCATCCAAACCTCTGCAAGTCCAAATGATGTCCTTATCGGTGAGAGACATTAACCTATGAGCCCAACCTCTTCCTTCTTGGTTCTTCAGCACGAACTTAGGGAGGTGCGAAATAAACCACCTCACCAACAAAGGGATACAACACCATAGAGTCCCTCGTCTTCGGGTAGTACGAGCATGAAGTTGTTGCAGGATGTCACCCAGGAGAGTGGGTACAGGATTCTGAGACATAAAGATCCTTATGGCAGTGACATTGATGAAGTTGTCAGGATTAGGAAACAAGACTAGCCCATAGATTAAGAGAGCCAAGATGTCTTCATATGCCCTAAAGTCCAGATCATTCCAGAAACTGTTAGCTTTACCAATCAGGAACTTGGCCAAGAAACCCTTGACTCCGCTTCTAGTTACCCAGTTGTCCATTACCTCTTGATGTGTCAAGGGAAGAGCTGCAGCAACCTCCTCAAGCCTGAGGGTCTTTTCCCAACCAGTAAAGGGAGTCTGATCCAAGATAGGGATACCAAGAAAATCAGAGAACTCTTCCAGGGTAGGGACCAGCTGGAAGTCTTGAAAGGTGAAGCACTGGTACAGAGGGTCATAAAACTGGGTCAGAACACTCATCAACTATTGATCCCGCTTTGCAGTGACTAAATTGAGAAGAGAACCATGCCTCTGAATGAAGGAAGTGGTATTTGGAATTCTGCTAACCAACTCTTCAAGCAACTCAGGTGAGTGAACAAAGTTGAACCAGATAGTATTCCTTCGCACAGGCATCATGGTGTCCTACAAAACAGAGCAAAGGTGAAACCCTCTTGTCTTTGAAATGGTCAGTCCTTATGCAGGATGCATGCAATGCTCATGATGTTATGATGTTATGATAAAGCACACCACAAATAGATACAAAGGCAAACATGGTAAGGCACACAAGTCACACAAGGCAAGCCCCTAAAGTTTAGGCCAGCATGTTGTCTAGGTACTATCCTCTTTCAGTTTGTTGGTTCATACCTGTCCTATCAAAGTAACTGGGTTCTTAGAGGATCCCAATATCATTGACTACCCTCAATCGATCATAACTCTAGCATCGCAATCTTTTCTTGCGGCCAGAACCATCACGAGAGTTTAGCCTCAATGGGCGTAGCATACTGCTACTGTTCTAATGGCCAAGTTGTGTCATTTAAGGTTCTAAGGTTGTTGGTGCTTAATGACTCCTCAGAAGACCCATATTCTCCTCGTTGCAACACAAGGGATATCGGTACAGACCAAGGTGCCACACCAACGTAGCCACTGCTTCACCCGTGTCGGTCTACGTCGGACAGGTCCCTCACAGCTTATGCTACCTAAACAGGGTATCCCCAGATCCGGGTTAGGATCTATGTAACTCCCATGCAACCCACAAATTTAAAGCAGACAAGTCAATACAATTGAAAACACAGTTATGAACTAAACCTAAGGTACACCTCACTTTAAGTTTGTTCCCCAGCAGAGTCGCCAGTTCTGTGATCGGTGGATCTGGAACTGACTGTTTAACGCTGGTTCGCGAAATGTCGCGGAAGCAAGAGTCGCCACCGTCTTTTATTTTCTCCAATATGGAAAGGACAAAAGCACAAAAAAATTCCTTAAAGAGATTGCTCTCGGTTCGGGAGGTAGATTATAGAAAGGGAAGGTGTTAGCACCCTTTCTATCCATGGTTATCCGTGGGCTCTTAGATACTTGCTCATTTGTGTTTTCAAAAATGTTTTGTTTGCTTTTCAACTGTGGGTTTTAAAAAGTTTCTTTGAAAATTCCATTTCGACTCTTGTATCGGTCCTCAAGAGTGTTTGAAAAATTGCTTTCGAAAGCTTTTTGAAAAGGTGTCGGTGTGAAAAGTATTTTTTATTTGTTTTTGAAATTAGAGCAAGTATCTAGAGTCGTCTACCTACCCTAAGGAATTCGTCTGTGTAAATGTCCTTTAAAGTAGTGCCATCCCACTATTGAGAGGTAGGTAGCACCACCGTTGGAGGTGTTCGGGTCAATTCGAGGTTCGGGACATGGTGATCACCAGAGCAATGGGAAGACACCTTAGAAGCTACCCTCATGCCAGGTTCCCGGATCATGAGGACTTACTAAGACATCCTCTACTCGACGATCACCTTTCGAGGCAAGGCAACAGTGAGGCGTACCCTAGGGGTGGTGTGTGATTTGTGTGTCAGATTCGTTTATTTTTGTCTTGTTCATGTCAAAGTGATCTATGCGTTTGTTTTTATTTTATCATTCATTCTTGCATGCCATTATTAACAATTAAAAAAAGTGCGAGAAAGGTAAAGTTCCTAAATTATTACAAAGGTGCGGGTCCACATCGCCAAATTAAAATCCAGGACCCGATTTGACAGAAAGTAAATAAAGTGCGAGAAATAATATGTCCGAGTTTACAAAGCTTTGGGAGAATTACATTAATATTTACAAGAAATAAAATGCGCAAATTGAATTAAAATTGGAAGCGAGGGTGTTGGACCCTTTTTGATGAAATTAAATTATATTAACAAATTAATTAAATTAAAAGAAAAAAAGAAATTATTTTTGAGGTTTTTTGTATTTATGGTTTTTTATGTGAATTAAATGAAATTTAAACCTAATTCTACAATTTTTATTTTATTAAGAAAATATGACAATTACCTAAAATTAAACCTAATTAATTAATGCAATTTGATTTATAAAATAAATAATTAATTATTAGTGAAAAGAAAAGAAAAAGGATAAAAATTGATTAAAACCCTAATTCTACAAATTTTGATTTATTAAGAAAAAGATACTAAAATTAAACCTAATTTAAAAAAACCAAATTAATTAAGGATATTTACTTACAAAAATATTAATTAAATAAATATATTTTAAATTTTTTTGTCTTTTCTGATTTTTCTATTGTTTTTATATTTTTATGAAAATAATTAAATTAAAGGAATTAATTAAAAGGAAATAATTGAAATAAATCAAATAGAGAAAAGAAAAGAAATACAATACCTTGGGGGGTTCTGTCCCCAATTGGAGGTCATATCTTAGTAATTCAGGCCCAATTATCCTTGGCCTCATTTGACTCTGACGCTAGCATGTGGCATGTTTGACCAACGAATATGGTGCTCCTCTGATCAGGGCCAATGGATTAATCTCAGTGGGCGCGTGGCATAGTTGGACCAAGGGGTGTATGATGGCCTTCAAGGAAGAGCGCTGCATAGGATAACGTTAGTAAAAATATTATGGAAAGGGATGGGGACCTGGGATTCGAACCCAGGTCCTAGAGATTACCAACCCTTCGCTTGACCAGTGGAGCTAGTGATGCGCGTTTGTACATAAAATAACACACGAATAATATAAGAGAAAATCAGGGTTAGTGGAATTTCCGCGCGCGAATTTCAAACCAACCAATCACCGCTTGCCACAGGGTCTTCTTCTTCGTTGAACCCTGAAATATAAAAGGGTTAGCGGGGGTTTTAAACCCCCCCAAAATATGCTTGTTTTCAAAATAGCGATTAGGCCGTCTTGGATCAGAAATTGGGCGCGAGGTGTGTATTAGAATCGTCCAAGCCTCCTGAATTCATCCATGGCACTGAGGTGTTCTAATTTTACAAGATTCAGAAACGCCCAATTTCAAGTTTGAAGAACCCTAATAATCATTCATGGTGATTCTTCACACAATGCATAAAAACTCAATTGAATTATCTGGTTAGCTTCAGAAAGGTCCAATTAGCATAAATCCATAAAAAAAATGCCATGAGAATGCTTGAAAATCAAAACACGAATATGCATATTATATGAAAATTTTTGATTTCTGTATACCGATTCAAGGTGCTATACGCGTGGAAAGCTATCCAGTCAGACTCAGTAATGTCTTAGGAAGATGATGGAATGAATTTCTTGCCCTGAAAAGCCTTGCAAGTGTCTTTTCAGTTTTGGAATTTCTTGTTAAAAACTCAAACTTTGCTATGGATTTCTGGCGCAGCTTTGTGGTTCTTCTCACTAGGGTTAGGTTTGCACATGTATAGAGAACGAATTTGATCAATAATCCAAGCCCATAGCCTTGCTTTTAATGGTTTTCAAGATTTGATTTTCAAGAATCTTTTCCAATATTTCTTCATGCATATTTGCTTCAAATCATGTCCAATCACCATAATTCTTTCCAAATCTGATCATGCACGAAATCTTAAGCCTATTCCATGCACAAAAAGATTTAAAAAGTTAGGTTTAGTATTTTTCATATATTTATTTTAATTAAATGAATTATTAATAATTAAAAATCCAAATAAATAAATAAAAATGATAAAAAAAACTTCCCTTTGGGCCAAATGGTCGTGCACATGCCTTGGATAATGAATTGTGGAAGAAAAAGAGGCCCATTAGCATTTTTAAGACATTTGAAGCAATGTTGACTTTTTAAAATATCCAAAAATTTCCCAACTTCCACAAGGCATAACGTGCTCAATTTTTAATATTTGATCATGTTCTTGGACATTTTGGAAAGGTATTTGAGTCATCTAACCAATGCCTTTGGTCCCATGTTATTTTGATTTACCAATCTCAAGTTATGGCCTTTGACTTAAAGTCCCTTTTTGTTGACTTTTGAAAATGACCTATAATGTTGAAATTGATAACTTTTTGTGAGAGAATTTCTTGGACTTAGAGTGTGATTAGGAGTTGTAGGAAATGTCATTCTCTTCAAAATGAGCTTTGGATGGAATTTTTCTGATAATCCATGTGGAAGTTATGCCTTGGTCAAGTTACAGTTGACTTTTTCAACTGTCCAAATATGGAAACTTTTGCATCTTGAGACTTTTTGAGCCAAGCTTTGAGAATCATGATCAAGCATTGATCAAATGATGTTTGTGGCTTCAAAATGGGATGTTGACCAAAAATTTGAACTTTTGACTGTCAAATGACCATTTTGTCCCTACAGTTGACTGTAGTGCAATTAGGGTTTTTGACTGTGCAATTTTGTGCTGTAAGTCTTGAAACTTGGTATGAGGATGCTTGAACATGTTTATAGGCATGTGGTACTTGATTGGACCCTTGGAAACTTCATTTTCTTTGTCAGAACCAAAACCCTAGTTTTGACTGTTAGGAGGCCCTTGAACTGTGCAACCCTTGGGGGCTTTTTGAACCTTTGACCTGGAAAATCTTGAAGAATATGGGAGGGAAAATTTTGGGGTACAACAGTTGCCCCTGTTAAATCTTCTTAAACCTGAGGATGCAGATTGGCTGACGTGCCTTTCGTAATCCGAAGGTGGAAGATGATTGAACACTAGAGTGCCCAGAAATTTGCGCTCACATAGTAGTGTGATGTGGGGAATGGGCTTATAGATGCCATTTGGAGATTGTTGGATAGGATGATGGGCTTATAGATGCCATGCTAGGAGATGATGGATGGTGGATGGGCTTATAGATGCCATCTAGATGTTGATCGCGTAAGAGATTCCTTAGCGAGAATTTGCGTACCTGCAAAAGAAAAACTGAGTACCTGACCTGTTACAGGAGCTGGTCTTCAGATTCTTGGTGTAGATGTGTCCTGACTGGTTACAGGAGCTGAATCTGGATCTTCAAAAGGTGATGAATGAACCAGGGGTGGTTACTACCTCAATAGGAACGGTGAGAGAACCTTAGGCGACTTCAACCTCAACAGTAATCATTGAGAATCTTGGACGACTTCAACCTCAACAGTAATCATTGAGAGAATCTTGGGCGACTTCAACCTCAACAGTAATTATTGAGAGAATCTTGGATATCTTCTACTTCAATAGTAACGCTGAGAGAATCTGGGGATGATTACTACCTCCGCAGTAACGGGGAGAGAACCATAGGCGACTACAACCTCAACAGTAATCATTGAGAGAATCTTGGATATCTTCTACTTCAACAGTAACGCTGAGAGAATCTTGGGGCGATTACTACCTCCACAGTAACGGGGAGAGAACCACAGGCGACTACAACCTCAACAGTAATCATTGAGAGAATCTTGGATAACTTCTGCTGAGTCTTTATCAGAAAAATCTGTTAGGGGTCGATTTAGCTGGACTAGAGAAGGCCTTGGACTGGATAAGAAACAGAAAAATCTTAGGGTCGATTTAACTGAACCGGTCTAGGTCTTGAAATCTTCAACTGGGTAAGAAACAGGGAGATCTTAGGGTCGATCTGACTGAACCAGAGAAGACCTTGGACTGGGTAAGAAACAGAAAAGTCTTAGGGTCGACTTAACTGAACCGGTCTAGGTCTTGAAATGTCTTCAACTGGATAAGAAACAGGGAGATCTTAGGGTCGATCTGACTGAACCAGAGAAGGCCTTGGACTGGATAAGAAACAGAAAATTCTTAGGGTCGACTTAACTGAACCGGTCTAGGTCTTGGAATGTAGCTGAGAACTTAACTGAATTCTTCCTGAAAAGTAAGGGTCAGTCATATGCAATGCGTGATATGGACCAAGCAATGATGTTCTCAACATAAATGAGATTTGTAAGATATGATGCGTATATGCATGCTATAATGATGTATGTGATGTTTATGAATATATGTTTGTCGTCTAGGAAAGTAAATCCTTGACGGGTGTCGGGAAGTCACTCCTGGGCTGACGTTGAAGAATAGATCTTTGCTTCCGCTGGGGATGGTAGTTGCAAGAATACCGATAGGGGAAGATAACTTCGTTGGGAAACAAACTTGGCGAAAAGATTACTCTGCGGGGAGAAAAGTACTATAACGATCTTTGCTGGGGAGCAATACTCTTGTGGGGAGAGAGGTACTTTGCTGAGTGTTGATAATAACTTGCTGGGGATACCTTTGTTGTATTGGAAGTGTTAATAGACTTCGCTGGGGATAAGAAGACTTCGTCGAGGACGCTCTTTCCGTGGCTTTTGGCTGAGGATAACCCAGTTATATCCTAGTAAGGAAATAACTTTTTGAATAAAGCCGGGAGACGCGTTCGTACTCTGCAGGTGGCAAGCTTCCAGAATCTACTGGGGATAAGCTTCCTGCTGGGGAGATTGATTCGAACTTTCCTGGGGAAATCTGGATTGGACTCTCCTGGGGAAACTTCTGAACCGAATTGGGGAAGTGGTTCCATTGAATGTTTGGTATACCACCGGGGAACAATCTTAGATCAAGACTGTCGGGGATGCTTGTAAGGAATGTTCGTATGATGCGCTGGGGAATGTTGAGATCTGCGGGGGATACCCAACTTCCTTAAGGCTGATTGTATAACTTTGCTTGGGGAGAGTGTATAGACTTGCTGGCTTACTCTCTGGGGAATTAAGGTATACTGGTTATGTTCTGCAGCTGAACTTACTTTGGTACCTTGGTGGACAGAACAATTAGATCACTTAGACCACTCATTATTGCCCCTGTTTTTAATGTTACCTGTAATTAATCCTTTGTTTCGTATGCAAATTTTTATGATTTAGCAACTATTGTCAAATGCATATATCACAAATTGAACCTTGGACGTTCTTCGCAAAACAAAACAGAAAAGGAAAAACAATTGGCAATTTTAACTGAAAAGTGAATTTATATTGATTTTTGAATTTGCCTGTAAATAGGCGTTGTGATCGGTGGATCTGGAACTGACTGTTTAACGCTGGTTCGCGAAATGTCGCGGAAGCAAGAGTCGCCACCGTCTTTTATTTTCTCCAAATGGAAAGGACAAAAGCACAGAAAAATTCCTTATAGAGATTGCTCTCGGTTCGGGAGGTAGGTTATAGAAAGGGAAGGTGTTAGCACCCTTTCTATCCATGGTTATCCATGGGCTCTTAGATACTTGCTCACTTGTGTTTTCAAAAATGGTTTGTTTGCTTTTCAACTGTGGGTTTTAAAAAGTTTCTTTGAAAATTCCAGTTCGACTCTTGTATCGGTCCTCAAGAGTGTTTGAAAAATTGCTTTCGAAAGCTTTTTGAAAAGGTGTCGGTGTGAAAAGTATTTTTTGATTTGTTTTGAAATTTAGAGCAAGTATCTAGAGTCGTCTACCTACCCTAAGGAATTCGTCTGTGTAGATGTCCTTTAAAGTAGTGCCATCCCACCATTGAGAGGTAGGGAGCACCATCGTTGGAGGTGTTCGGGTCAATTCGAGGTTCGGGACATGGTGATCACCAGAGCAATAGGAAGACACCTTAGAAGCTACCCTCATGCCAGGTTCCCAGATCATGAGGACTTACTAAGACATCCTCTACTCGACGATCACCTTTCGAGGCAAGGCAACAGTGAGGCGTACCCTAGGGGTGGTGTGTGATTTGTGTGTCATGTTCAGTTATTTTGTCTTATTCATGTCAAGGTGATCTATGCGTTTGTTTTTATTTTATCATTCATTCTTGCATGCATTTAGTAACAGTTAAAAAAGTGCGGAAAGATAAAATTCCTAAACTATTACAAAGGCGCGGGTCCACATCGCCAAATTTTAATCCAGGACCCGATTTGACAGAAAATAAAGAAATAAAGTAAAGTGCAAAAGATAAACGTCCGAGTTTACAAGGCTTTGGGAGAATTACATAAATATTTAAAAGAAAGAGATAAATAAAATGCGCGAATTGGAATTAAAATTGCAAGCGAGGGCGTTGGACCCTTTTGAAGTTAAATTGAAATTAAAAATTAATTAATTATTTATTGAAATAAAAGAAGTGTTTTTTAGGTTTTTTTGTATTTATGAAATAAGAAAATTAAAATTAAAATTAAAAGAAACCCTAATTCTAAGTTATTTTTAATTATTTGAGAAAAATGTTAAAGTTTAACTTAATTTACTAAAGAATTTATGTACATGTTTATTTACAAAATAAATTAGTAGTTAATAATAATAATAATGATGAGAAAATTATTTATTAAAAAAATGATGAAAAAGTTAAAAACCCTAATTTCTACATATTTAATTTATTAAGAAAAATATTAAAGTTTTGAAACCTAAATTAATCTAATTAATTGTTTAAAGTTTATTTACAAAAATAATAATAGTAAAATTAACATTAATAAAATAAACATTTTTTTGATTTTTCTGTATTTTATATTTATTATGAAAATTATTTTATGGAATTAAAAGAAAACAATTAAAAAACAATTAAAAGAATAAAAAGGAAAAACAAATAAAAATTAAAAATTGAACAAACCATAGGGGTGTCTGGCCCAAGGGGAGGTTTTTTGAAGTATTGACTCCTGAGTACCGTGGTCTGCATTCTTTGGCCATTGGATTGAATTTCATGCATAAGTTGTTCTACTTTGGCCATTTGGCTTTTGGCTTTTGGCTTTTGGCCATTTGTGTTCTGGCCTCAACGTTCCTTAATCTTCTCAGGATGTCTGTCTCGCCACGTATTGGTGTCATGTGTAAAATGTTCTGTTTTGGCCATTTGGCTTTTGGCTTTTGACCATTTGGCTTTTGGCCTCAATGTTCCTTAATGAACCTGCATGAGATTCTGTCTAAATCTGCAACCTCATGAACACATTAAATAAAATCATAAAAATTCAAATAAAACCAACATATGAAGAAATTTAATGTTTAGGCACAATATGGCATGTATGAATGATTATACCCTTTTGATCATGGAGATCAAATCAACCTTACCCTTACTAGAAAAATAGTGACATGAATGCTTTTATGCCCTTTGGATCATGGAGATCAAGACAGTCTTACCCTTACTGAAGAAGTAATAAGATGTTGGTTTGTAACTGAGATGACTTGTTTGTAGTGAGAGAGAGATTTGTAATAAGGATTTCAAGGTTTTAGGGTTCTTGAAAGAGTTTGATATTCTGACAGTATTGTGGCAAGGTTTTTTCTCTCTTTTCCTCCTCTTTTTTTCTCTGGTTTGTGTGAAAAGAAGGTGATTATATAATGGAAATTAGGGTAAAGCAAATGGGCTTTGAATGTGCAATTGGGCCTCCAATATTCACTTGAATTCGTCACTTTCCAGGCTAAATCTCAGGGACTTAAGTGCATTTTTTGAAGTTGAAATGTGAAAACAAAATGTAGCCGGCATCGAGAACTAACTCCTGTCCGAAAATCGACTCAATCGGATAAACGGTGAATTAGTTATGAATTTTTGAAGTTTCAGCTCAGACAAATTTATTTTGGGCTCCAGTGTCGACTCTGACACGTTCTTCAATAAAAAACTGGTATTGATCGGTGCATAATTTGGTCTCGACTTTTGAAGCAAAGTTGTAGATCTACAAGTCAGGGACCTTGTGTTAAAATATGAGCCCAATCCGATAAAAATTGACCGAGTTATGAATTTTCGAAGTTTCGGCCCAGATGAAATAATATTCAGCATTCAGGATTTTCGGTGTGTCACGCACTCTGAGCAAAAAACGAAGGCCTTTTGAATACCGTTTGAACTTAATACCTTCTGTGAAAATGTAGCCAACTCAATTTGTGAAATTTTGGCGCCGGAACCAGCTCGATACGATGAAAATCGACCAAGTTATGATTTTCTGAACATGATGCAAATAAACTTCTGTCACAAATTTTCTGTACGAAAATACTTGATAAATCCACATTTTTGAAGACCTTATGATCGAAATTGGCTTCCAGCCGTGAGAGATGAAAACGTAGATAATGTCAAGATGGAATTTTGGCCACCGGAACGGGTTCAAAACGAGCCACGATCTTTAAGTTATGAATTTTTTAGCGCGTAAAAACTGCACTTTCAGCACACTTTTTTCACCATATTTCTTCGAGAAAACTCACACATTCGGATACCTTCTTTAAAGAATTGACTCTTGAGCCGAACCTGAATTTGAGAATATGTTATCAGAGATATCTTGGCGAAAGAACACCTGAATATGATGCGTCGGGTTGGACTTGTGAATTTTTCTTGAAATATTTTGAGAAATATGGGAGGGCAAATTTTGGGGTACAACAGTTGCCCCTGTTCAATCTTCTTAGACCTGAGGATGCAGATTGGCTGACGTGCCTTTCGTAATCCGAAGGTGGAAGATGATTGAACACTAGAGTGCCCAGAAATTTGCGCTCACATAGTAACAGCGTGATAGTGGAATGGGCTTATAGATGCCATTTGGAGATTGATGGATAGGATGATAGGCTTATAGATGCCATGCTGAGAGGTGATGGATAGATGGATGGGCTTACAGACGCCATCTGGATGTCAATCGCTTAAGAGATTCCTTAGCGAGAACTTGCGTACCTGCAAAAAGAAACATGAGTACCTGGCATGTTACAGGAGCTGGTCTTCAAATTCTTTGTGTAGATGTGTCCTGACTGGTTACAGGAACTGGATCTGGAGCTTCAAAAGATGATGAATGAACCAGGGGTGGTTACTACCTCAGCAGGAACGGTGAGAGAACCTTGGATGACCTTAACCTCAATAGCCATCATTGAGAAAATCTTGGATAACTTCACTTCAACAACAATCATTGAGCGAAACCTGGAATGGAATTATCGTCTCCGCAGCATTGGGGAGAGAACCA
This sequence comes from Vicia faba, assembly GCA_948472305.1. Taxonomy (NCBI): domain Eukaryota; kingdom Viridiplantae; phylum Streptophyta; class Magnoliopsida; order Fabales; family Fabaceae; genus Vicia; species Vicia faba. Next base: position 919,891,054 of record OX451737.1, read on the forward strand.
TAGGAAATTATAATCTCAATAACATTCATTGAGAAAAACCTGGAATGGAATTATCGTCTCCGCAGCATTGGGGAGAGAACCATAGGAAATTATAATCTCAATAACATTCATTGAGAAAAACCTGGAATGGAATTATCGTCTCCGCAGCATTGGGGAGAGAACCATAGGAAATTATAATCTTAATAACATTCATTGAGAAAAACCTGGAATGGAATTATCGTCTCCGCAGCATTGGGGAGAGAACCATAGGAAATTATAATCTCAAAAGCGGACGTTTGAGAAAAACCTGGGATGGAATTATCATCTCCGCAGCATTGGGGAGAGAACCATAGGAAATTATAATATCAATAACATTCATTGAGAAAAACCTGGAATGGAATTATCGTCTCTACAGCATTGGGGAGAGAACCATAGGAAATTATAATCTCAATAACATTCATTGAGAAAAACCTGGAATGGAATTATCTTCTCCGCAGCATTGGGGAGAGGACCATAGGAAATTATAATCTCAATAACATTCATTGAGAAAAACCTGGAATGGAATTATCGTCTCCGCAGCATTGGGGAGAGAACCATAGGAAATTATAATCTCAAAAGCGGACGTTTGAGAAAAACCTGGGATGGAATTATCATCTCCGCAGCATTGGGGAGAGAACCATAGGAAATTATAATCTCAAAAGCGGACGTTTGAGAAAAACCTGGGATGGAATTATCATCTCCGCAGCATTGGGGAGAGAACCATAGGAAATTATAATCTCAAAAGCGGACGTTTGAGAAAAACCTGGGATGGAATTATCATCTCCGCAGCATTGGGGAGAGAACCATAGGAAATTATAATCTCAAAAGCGGACGTTTGAGAAAAACCTGGGATGGAATTATCATCTCCGCAGCATTGGGGAGAGAACCATAGGAAATTATAATCTCAAAAGCGGACGTTTGAGAAAAACCTGGGATGGAATTATCATCTCTGCAGCATTGGGGAGAGAACCATAGGAAATTATAATCTCAATAACATTCATTGAGAAAAACCTGGAATGGAATTATCGTCTCCGCGGAATTGGGGAGAGAACCATAGGAAATTATAATCTCAAAAGCGGACGTTTGAGAAAAACCTGGGATGGAATTATCATCTCCGCAGCATTGGGGAGAGAACCATAGGAAATTATAATCTCAAAAGCGGACGTTTGAGAAAAACCTGGGATGGAATTATCATCTCCGCAGCATTGGGGAGAGAACCATAGGAAATTATAATCTCAAAAGCGGACGTTTGAGAAAAACCTGGGATGGAATTATCATCTCCGCAGCATTGGGGAGAGAACCATAGGAAATTATAATCTCAAAAGCGGACGTTTGAGAAAAACCTGGGATGGAATTATCATCTCCGCAGCATTAGGGAGAGAACCATAGGAAATTATAATCTCAAAAGCGGACGTTTGAGAAAAACCTGGGATGGAATTATCATCTCCGCAGCATTGGGGAGAGAACCATAGGAAATTATAATCTCAAAAGCGGACGTTTGAGAAAAACCTGGGATGGAATTATCATCTTCGCAGCATTGGGGAGAGAACCATAGGAAATTATAATCTCAAAAGCGGACGTTTGAGAAAAACCTGGGATGGAATTATCATCTCCGCAGCGTTGGGGAGAGAACCATAGGAAATTATAATCTCAAAAGCGGACGTTTGAGAAAAACCTTTGATAACTTCTACTGAGTCTTCATCAGAAAAAATCTGTTTGGGGTCGATTTAGCTGGACTAGAGAAGGCCTTGGACTGGATAAGAAATCTTTGGAGTCGATTAACTGAACCGGTCTAGGTCTTGAAATATGATTGAGAATTTATCTGCATCTTTCCTGAAAGGTAAAGGTCAGTCATATGCAATGCATGATATGGACCAAGCAATGATGTTCTCAACATAAATGAGATTTGTAAGATATGATGCGTCTATGCATGCTATAATGATGTATGTGATGTTTTATGAATGTGTTTTCGTCTAGGAAAGTAAATCCTTGACGGGTGCCGGGAAGTCATATCCTGGGCTGATGTTGAAGAATAGATCTTTGCTTCCGCTGGGGATGTTGTTTGCAAGAATACCGGTAGGAGAAGATAACTCCGTTGGGGAATAAACTTGGCGAATGGAATTACTCTGCGGGGAAGAAAAGTACTCTAGCGGTCTTGCTGGGAAGCAATACTCTGTGGGGAGAGAGATACTTTGTTGTGCGTTGATAATAACTTGCTGGGGATACCCTTGTTGCGTTAGAAGTGTGAATAGACTTCGCTGGGGATAAGAAGACTGCGTTGACGGCGATCTTTCTGTGGCTTTTAGCTGAGGATAACCCAGTTATATCCTGGTAAGGGCATAACTCTTTGAATAAAGCCGGACGACGCGTTCATGCTCTGTGAGGATAAGCTTCCAGAATCTACTGGGGATAAGCTTACTGCTTGGGGGAGATGGATTCCACTTTCCTGGGGACACTGGGCTGGACTCCTGGGGAAGTTTTGAACTGTACCGGGGGAGTGACTCTTTTGCATATTGATAGAACACCGGGGAACAATCTTAAATCAAAACTGCCGGGGATGCTTGTTAAGACTGTATATGCTGCTGGGGAATGTTGAGATCTGCTGGAGGATGCTCAACTTCTTAAGGTTTGATAGCTTTGCTTGAGGAGAGTATACTGCTTGCTGGCTCACTCTCTGGGGAATTAAGATACCTGGTTGTGTTCTTCAGCTGAACCTACCTTGATACCTTGGAGGACAGAACAATTAGATCGCTTGGACAACTCTTTATTGCCCCTGTTTCTGAGGTGGGAGAAGAAGACCCGTGAGGTGCTGATAGTTGTTGATGGACAAACCCTCTTCTGGTAGGCAGGTGATAAGATGACAGGACATAGTCGTACGCTTTGATCCCTAACTTTTGCCTGGACCGCCCTTTCGGGTTTTCAGTCCACCGGGATACCCATTTTTGCCCAAGCCGCCTTTTCAGGTTTTCGACTTGCCGGGTGTACAGATTTTTCATTTTCATCCCTTATTTTTGCCCGAACCCTTTTGGTTCGCCGGGAAGCCCTGATTTTTGCCTAGGTATGTCAACCTAGCGGGTCTTTGATTTTGCGTAGTATTTTTTTCGACTATGTCCGTGCTTAGAAAGTAGGGAGTTGCCCCTGCTAGAAGTGTTTTGCCCCGCCACCAGAAGGTGTTTGATCAGGCAAGATTCGTTGTTGGAATGCCCCAAGTGACTCAGACGGAGATTTGCCCCAGGCTGTTAGGCGTTTTGAGAGATTCTCTGAATTGACTTAACTGCCCCAAATGATGGACAATAGTCATGCCATGCCCCTTGATTGGAGATACTCTTGTTCATTAGACTTTCATTGTGCGAATTTCCCTGCTGTTCTAACAAAAAGTCATATGCAAACAAAGTTATGTTAAAAATGCAAAGCCTATGTCTGTCTTGAAGATTTTGAAAATGCATTCTTTTTTCATAAAACAAATGAATGTTTGTAAAACGTGATGTCAACTCCGTATTTACCGTAAGCCTTAAGGAGTCAGGATACCTTTCGTAACAGTATGCTTTCGAGCTGACCCATGCTTCAGCTAGGACTTTTAAGGGTTATAACGTGGCCTGGTTCACGGTTTAAGAAACAAAGGATAAAGGCTCAAATTATTTGTACCCACCCGCTCTTCATGATGTTCTTCAAACCTAAACTCAATTGATCATACGTTAGACCTTGTTTGAGTCTTTGCTCTGATTTTCCGGTGATGATTCGGATGTTGATAACTTATTTTGAATAGGCAGTCATTCCTTTCTTGTTGAGGGTTGGTAAGACCTCTTTCTTGTCTGATTTTTTTTGTTATCCCTTTCTTTTTTTGCCTGAACTGTTTCCTTTTTTTTTTTGGAATTACAGTCAGCGGGATGCTCCAGTTTTGTAAGTCTCCTTCATAGGTTTTGACTTATTGGGTTTTATTTTTGAGATATAATGACTGCCTTTCTTTATTGATTATTCGGAACCATCGCTGTCTTTCTTCGTTTTGTAAGGACTCTTTGGTGCCATTCGTTATGCACATGGATCAACTGAGAGAACTACCCTGCCCCAGGTTATGATTAAGGGTTTTAACTTTCGAAAAGAAAAACTCCTACTTCTTTGGCTCAGAGGGGTTGACGAGGGATTATCTTCCTTATAACTCCAGTGTTTAGGGATTGAGACAATGCTTGTACCTCATCAGCGGGGTCTGTTCAAAAGCATACTGTAAAGATCATGGTATCGTTTTCGTCATTCTCCCTCAAGAGGCTTAGAATTTTTAGGTCAAGAGTTGACATCAGAAAAAATATGAAAACAGTTTGCATATAGTGAATGCGAATATATTGCTTCAAAACAGACATATGCGATGCATTAATGAACTAACAACGTTTAATCATGAATAAATGTTTGAACAGTTAAAAGAAAGTTACAACTTGAAAATTCTAATAAACACAAGTCTTCTCGTCTCAGGGCTTATTACTTCGACTGGTGCATCTTGTAGGGATGGCAGGAGCATTCAGCCTGGCCCATCTGGGTGAATTCCATAGCTCCTTCCTCAATCAGGTCCTGGATCTTATTCTTCAAAGTCCAACAATCCTCTGTAGCATGCCTCGGGCTGTCAGAATGATAAGCGCAGCGAGCGTTGGGGTTATACCTTGAAGGTGTCCTGTTGGGATTCTTAGGAGGATCCTTTAGAGTTACCAAATTCAACCTCAGCAGTTGTTGTAAGGCTTGAGGCAGCGACACGTTGAGCTTGGTGAATTGCCTTTTGGGCTTGTCTAGCTGAAGCTGGTGAGATTGATGCTGAATTGGTGATACTGAAGCCATCTGAGGAGCTTTTCCCTTGTCTACTTGTCTCAAGGGTGGTTGAATGATGACTGGCTCTTCAACCCTGGATGTTTGCCCCAGCTGGTTACCCCGAAGCAGTTGGTTGATGAGAACCCCGAGCTCGTCTTGTCTTTGAGCTAACCTTTGAATGGCAGTCGCCTGCCCCAGCATCTGGACTTTCAATGCATCCACCTCAGCTTGCAGGTGTTTCAGCCTTTCATCCTCAGCATTGTTCTTGACAAAAGTCCCCATGAGAAGTGTCCTTAGCTCCTCCTGTCCCTTGGATAGATTCAGGAGGATTTCCCTGAACCGAGTCTCTTGAGCAAGAAGGTCCTGGTTATCTGGTTGGGAAGCCATTGCTGAAATAAACAGCGGGAAAGGTAAGTGACCTGCAAAAGGGATACCTGTAATGCAATGATATGTATGATATGCATGCAATGTTTTCAAGGATCTCGCGGGGTAAACAAGAAAAAATTGTCAGATTTTGAATCCGGTAGCTTAATTGAAGGAACTGCATATTATTGAGAGTCCTTCTTCAAAGGGTCAAAGGCTCACCATATCCAGTGGGTCATAGCCTCTGACAATCTTGGCTCGGGGAACCTTCTTCAAGTGTCAAAGCTCACCATATCCAGTGGGTCATAGCCTCTGACAACTTTGGCTAGAGAAAAATAAATCCTCTTTGCCCCTTGCTAGATGTTTGACTCATCATGACCTGCATCACAAGCCCTTGAGATCCTTGAAATGGGTTAGGATGTATGCAATGGTATGATGTCATGATGCATGGGGTAATATGAATAGACCCTGTTATGAGCCCTTATTAAGGACTGCCAACCAAAACCTGCAAGAAGCTCAAGTAAAACCTATCATGAGTCCCAGTTAAGGACTATAAACAAACCCTGCAAGGACTTGGTAGACCTTGTTATGAGTCCTGATTAAGGACTAAAACAAAAACCTGTAGGAAATTCAGTAAACCCTATTATGAGTCCTAGTTAAGGACTATAAACAAAACCTGCAAGCAAACTCAGTAAACCTTGTTATGAGTCCTAATTAAGGACTGCAAACCAAAACCTGTAAGAAGCTTAGTATACCCTGTTATGAGTCCCTATTAAGGACTATAAACAAAACCTGCAAGAAACTCAAGTGTCAGATAACAAGCATGCAAATAGTCAAGTTGGAAGGCACACAAGTCACACAAGAGAAACCCTTAGAGTTCAGGCCAGCATGGGGTCTGGGTATTACCCTCTTGAAATTGGTGGGCTCAACCTGTCCTATTAGAAGTAACCGGGTTCTAAGGGTCCCAATATCACCGAATTGCTTTCATTGTTCATCGTTTCGATTTAGCCACTGAACTGGCGACCGAAATATTCCAGGAAAGCAACCCTCAATTGAGTGTAGTATCGAGTATCAACCAACCTCGGACTGCACCAAAGTCAGTTATCTCACTACCCTAAAGAGGCCAAGATAGTTCAATTAAGGTTCCTAAGGTCTGTTGATGCTTCATGACACCACATGGAGGCCCCGTACTCTCCTTGACTGAACTCAAGGGTTACCGGTACACACCAAAGTGCCACATCAACGTAGCAGACTTGTTTCAACCATGTCGGTATACCCCTCACAGTTCCCTCACAGCCTTGTTGCTACTTTCTAAGAAGGTATCCCCAGATCCGGGTTAGGATCTATAGAACTCCCAAGCAACCCACAATTTAAAGCACACAAGGAAAACAATTGAAAACACAGTTATGAACTAGCCCTAAGGTACACCTCACTTTAAGTTTTTCCCCAGCAGAGTCGCCAGTTCTGTGATCGGTGGATCTGGAACTGACTGTTTAACACTGGTTCGCGAAATGTCACGGAAGCAAGAGTCGCCACCGTCTTTTATTTTCTCCAAATGGAAAGGACAAAAGCACAGAAAAATTCCTTATAGAGATTGCTCTCGGTTCGGGAGGTAGGTTATAGAAAGGGAAGGTGTTAGCACCCTTTCTATCCATGGTTATCCATGGGCTCTTAGATACTTGCTCACTTGTGTTTTCAAAAATGGTTTGTTTGCTTTTCAACTGTGGGTTTTAAAAAGTTTCTTTGAAAATTCCAGTTCGACTCTTGTATCGGTCCTCAAGAGTGTTTGAAAAATTGCTTTCGAAAGCTTTTTGAAAAGGTGTCGGTGTGAAAAGTATTTTTTGATTTGTTTTGAAATTTAGAGCAAGTATCTAGAGTCGTCTACCTACCCTAAGGAATTCGTCTGTGTAGATGTCCTTTAAAGTAGTGCCATCCCACCATTGAGAGGTAGGTAGCACCACCGTTGGAGGTGTTCGGGTCAATTCGAGGTTCGGGACATGGTGATCACCAGAGCAATAGGAAGACACCTTAGAAGCTACCGTCATGCCAGGTTCCCAGATCATGAGGACTTACTAAGACATCCTCTACTCGACGATCACCTTTCGAGGCAAGGCAACAGTGAGGCGTACCCTAGGGGTGGTGTGTGATTTGTGTGTCATGTTCAGTTATTTTGTCTTATTCATGTCAAGGTGATCTATGCGTTTGTTTTTATTTTATCATTCATTCTTGCATGCATTTATTAACAGTTAAAAAAGTGCGGAAAGATAAAATTCCTAAACTATTACAAAGGCGCGGGTCAACATCGCCAAATTTTAATCCAGGACCCGATTTGACAGAAAATAAAGAAATAAAGTAAAGTGCGAAAGATAAACGTCCGAGTTTACAAGGCTTTGGGAGAATTACATAAATATTTAAAAGAAAGAGACGAATAAAATGCGCGAATTGGAATTAAAATTGCAAGCGAGGGCGTTGGACCCTTTTGAAGTTAAATTAAATTAAAAATTAATTAATTATTTATTGAAATAAAAGAAGTGTTTTTTAGGTTTTTTTGTATTTATGAAATAAGAAAATTAAAATTAAAATTAAAAGAAACCCTAATTCTAAGTTATTTTTAATTATTTGAGAAAAATGTTAAAGTTTAACTTAATTTACTAAAGAATTTATGTACATGTTTATTTACAAAATAAATTAGTAGTTAATAATAATAATAATGATGAGAAAATTATTTATTAAAAAAATGATGAAAAAGTTAAAAACCCTAATTTCTACATATTTAATTTATTAAGAAAAATATTAAAGTTTTGAAACCTAAATTAATCTAATTAATTGTTTAAAGTTTATTTACAAAAATAATAATAGTAAAATTAACATTAATAAAATAAACATTTTTTTGATTTTTCTGTATTTTATATTTATTATGAAAATTATTTTATGGAATTAAAAGAAAACAATTAAAAAACAATTAAAAGAATAAAAAGGAAAAACAAATAAAAATTAAAAATTGAACAAACCATAGGGGGTGTCTGGCCCAAGGGGAGGTTTTTTGAAGTATTGACTCCTGAGTACCGTGGTCTGCATTCTTTGGCCATTGGATTGAGTTTCATGCATAAGTTGTTCTACTTTGGCCATTTGGCTTTTGGCTTTTGGCTTTTGGCCATTTGTGTTCTGGCCTCAACGTTCCTTAATCTTCTCAGGATGTCTGTCTCGCCACGTATTGGTGTCATGTGTAAAATGTTCTGTTTTGGCCATTTGGCTTTTGGCTTTTGGCCATTTGGCTTTTGGCCTCAATGTTCCTTAATGAACCTGCATGGGATCCTGTCTAAATCTGCAACCTCATGAACACATTAAATAAAATCATAAAAATTCAAATAAAACCAACATATGAAGAAATTTAATGTTTAGGCACAATATGGCATGTATGAATGATTATACCCTTTTGATCATGGAGATCAAATCAACCTTACCCTTACTGGAAAAATAGTGACATGAATGCTTTTATGCCCTTTGGATCATGGAGATCAAGCCAGCCTTACCCTTACTTAAGAAGTAATAAGATGTTGGTTTGTAACTGAGATGGCTTGTTTGTAGTGAGAGAGGGATTTGTAATAAGGATTTCAAGGTTTTAGGGTTCTTGAAAGAGTTTGATATTCTGACAGTGTTGTGGCAAGGTTTTTTCTCTCTTTTCCTCCTCTCTTTTTCTCTGGTTTGTGTGAAAAGAAGATGATTATATAATGGAAATTAGGGTAAAGCAAATGGGCTTTGAATGTGCAATTGGGCCTCCAATATTCACTTGAATTCGTCACTTTCCAGGCTAAATCGCAGGGACTTAAGTGCATTTTTTGAAGTTGAAATGTGAAAACAAAATGTAGCCGGCATCGAGAACTAACTCCTGTCCGAAAATCGACTCAATCGGATAAACGGTGAATTAGTTATGAATTTTTGAAGTTTCAGCTCAGACAAATTTATTTTGGGCTCCAGTGTCGACTCTGACACGTTCTTCAATAAAAAACTGGTATTGATCCGGGCATAATTTGGTCTCGACTTTTGAAGCAAAGTTGTAGATCTACAAGTCAGGGACCTTGTGTAAAAATATGAGCCCAATCCGATAAAAATTGACCGAGTTATGAATTTTCGAAGTTTCGGCCCAGATGAAATAATATTCAGCATTCAGGATTTTCGGTGTGTCACGCACTCTGAGCAAAAAACGAAGGCCTTTTGAATACCGTTTGAACTCAATACCTTCTGTGAAAATGTAGCCAAATCAATTTGTGAAATTTTGGCGCCGGAACCAGCTCGATACGATGAAAATCGACCAAGTTATGATTTTCTGAACATGACGCAAATAAACTTCTGTCACAAATTTTCTGTACGAAAATACTTGATAAATCCACATTTTTGAAGACCTTATGATCGAAATTGGCTTCCAGCCGTGAGAGATGAAAACGTAGATAATGTCAAGACGGAATTTTGGCCACTGGAACGGGTTCAAAACGAGCCACGATCTTCAAATTATGAATTTTTTAGCGCGTAAAAACTGCACTTTCAGCACACTTTTTTCACCATATTTCTTCGAGAAAACTCACACATTCGGATACCTTCTTTAAAGAATTGACTCTTGAGCCGAACCTGAATTTAAGAATATGTTATCAGAGATATCTTGGCGAAAGAACACCTGAATATGATGCGCCGGGTTGGACTTGTGAATTTTTCTTGAAATATTTTGAGAAATATGGGAGGGCAAATTTTGGGGTACAACAGGCGTTTATGTACAAGAGGCTGACGTCCTAGTAAGAGAACGTCGCCGAACAAAAGAGTTTATACAAATTTGTACAAAGGGAAAACAAAACAGCTATGTGAAAAGAATAATCCCACTGGGTTCCAACTCTGCTATCGCCTTTATATCTTCGAGCGTCTCATCACTTGATGACCTAGTTGAAGGTGAAGCTGATTGATTGATGCCGTTTCAACTTGACAGTGGATACCGGATTCTGGATGCAAGGTGATCCAATGCGACATAGTATTACGCTTTATCCCTAACTTTTGCCTGGACCGCCCTTTCGGGTTTTCAGTCTACCGGGATACCCATTTTTGCCCAAGCCGCCTTTTCAGGTTTTCGACTTGCCGGGTGTACAGATTTTTTCATTTCATCCCTTCATTTTGCCCGAACCCTTTTGGTTCGCCGGGAAGCCCTAATTTTTGCCTAGGCATGTCAGCCTAGCGGGTCTTTTTTATGCGTAGTATCTTTTTACTATGTCTGTATTGGCAGGGTGAGGAAGGTCGTCACCATCCATGTTGGTTAGAATCATGGCTCCTCCTGAGAACACATGTTTAACCACAAATGGCCCTTTGTACGTAGGGGTCCATTTGCCCCTTAGATCACTCTGAGGAAGGATGATTCGCTTGATTACCAGATCCCCAACTTGATACTCTTGTGGTCTGACCTTTTTGTTAAATGCCCTGATCATTCGTTTTTGGTACGTCTGACCATGACAGATAGCAGCAAGTCTCTTTTCATATGATAGTATCAATTCGAAGCTAAACTTCCCCATTTACAACTTCTCACTTAATCACTACCCTTCCTAGATTTATATCTAATACTCACCTAGATATGAGGCCCTCCTCAATCCCTCTTCAATCACAAATAGAGATTGGATCAACATAATTCTGATCAAACAGGAAGACACACTTCCATGGAAATCTCTAGCCAAGACTCTTAACTAAGACCACAACTTGGAGTTGCTTACAAGCTTCCTCCAAGAACAATACTCAACTCCTTACTTCCCAGCTTCTGAGTGAGAACAACAGTGACCATCTCACAACTCGAGTGGTTCACACATACCAACTCTCCTAGAGAGTGGCTAACAGAATAAGCCTTAATGATTACATCTTTTAAATTCTAGGTTGGTACAAATCCTAGGTTACAAAGCTTATATTTATAACCTATACCCAACTGGATTTGGGCCTTCAAATAATAGCTCTTTGGTTCTTACAACATAGCAGTAACTTCTGCTACAAACAAGGTCTTCAATCATTAATTTCCTAAAATATCTCCATATTTAGAAACTGCATAATCTTCAATATTCTGATTTGATTCTTCTTGACCTTTAAATCAGCGCCATATAATATTGCATAATATTCCCAAATTATTGTACAACAGTTAAGTCATAACTAAATCTAACTGTCCACTTCAGCTCAAGCGCGATGTCATGCTCCTTCATAGGACATCTTATCTGACATGTTGTTCCAGATGTTGAAACACTTCAACTCAACATGTCCTAACATAATATAGGACTTCTTGTTCAACATTTTCTTGTTAGCAAGTTAATACATCCTATCTAAGATATTGTTGTTGTATTTGTTTTACAAAAATTAATGTCAATCCTTAAAACTAAGGAACTTACAGTCCTTTATTCTCTATATTCTCTAGCTCAAACATTAACTACTCTGAGTGTTTTGAATGTGATTGCTTTCTGAAGGAAATCAGTTCTTTTGTCAGTTACATTTTCATCTCACTCTTCATCCCTCATTGTGTCTCATTACAAACTCTTTCCACATATTTGTTTTCATGTCTTCCAAAACCTTATGTGGAAATGAGGATCTCTTGGAGATCATTAATGAAAAGTTTCCTAATATGATGGGTGCTAGTTATGTTGCCATTACAATTGGGCCCATATATCTAAACCTTGTAAAAGCGTTTTGGAAGTACGTCTCTGTGAGTAGTGATGGTAGTTGCATCAAGTCTAGTATTTATGGTTTTTCCATTCTCATCACTCCTTCCTCTATTATTGAGGCTATTAGATGTGTTGCAACAGGTATCACTAAGAATTAATCATGTCTCATGTACACTCCTATTGAAAAACTCATTACCATTCATGATACCTCCTCAGGATACGAACCCATTAATCCAGAAAAACTTATGCCACTTACTAAAGATTGGTTTCATCTTTTGTTGACAAACTTTCGACCACGAGGTGTTAACAAGGATTTTCTGTATCATGATGACAAAATTCTCATCTTTTGTCTTCTTAATCATGTTCCGGTCAACCTTGCTCAAACTATCTTCAACTATCTGAAGGAGCATGTGATTATCTCCAGAAATCAAAACAAGTCATTCATATCTTATGAGAGAGGTTTATCATAACTTTTCTATAAGGTTGAGATAGTTAGAATAGTTCAAAGGGCTAAGATTAGTCCAAGTACTACCTTTGCGGATGAAAGATGTGAGTCCTTTGGAGCTTAGCCGATTGGATGGGTGTAGTCTTGTTGTTAATCTTTTTTCATGTATGTACTCTTCTCAAAACATCAATGAAAGTTTTTCTTGTTTTAGTTGTCTTATATCTTGTTTATGGAATTAGAAAAGCGTGCTAAATATTTAAAACTCAACTAATGTTTCTAACATATATTTAAAATCTTTTTGATTATGACAAAAGAGGGAGAAAATAGTGATGATTTTGATTCATATCTAAATATCTAAATCTCATTGCTTACATTCTAACAAATATATATATATATATATATATATATATATATATATATATATATATATATATATATATATATATATATATATATATATATATATATATATATATATATATATATATATATATATATATATATATATATATATATATATATATATATATATATATATATATATATATATATATATATATATATATATATATATATATATATATATATATGCAATATTTTTTAGAATGTTGTTTCAGGAACACGCTGATAAGTGAATGGATCAAGCTTAGATATACAACTTATATTGTTTAGAAGGTTCTGATAAATCAACTTTTATTGTTTAGAAGGTTTTGATAAATCAAGCTCAGATAAGCATATCCTATGTTGAAATCAGGATTTGATAAAGTTAACAATGCTCAGATATCCCTTAATCTCTAAATGTTATAAGTCTTTGACTCAGGGGGAGCTTGTTTATCTCAGGGGGAGTTTTTTTAAACTAACTCTAATACTTTTTATGATATAACCTTGTAAAATTGTTTCATTAAAATATATGGTTTTGTCATCATCAAAAAGGGGGAGATTGTTAGAGCACGATTTGGTTCTGCATATAATCTTTAGTTTTGATGATGACAATACATATATTTTATATGTAACAATTTTGTACACTAACAGTTTCTTGAGTGTGTGGATATAATATTTTATTTGATTCTGGATAGTTATCTGGAAAAGATCATTAAAATCTATGTTGACACACCTCTTAAAGTACTATTACATCCAATTCTAAAGAAACATCAATAGTTCTGATGAATATTGAATGTTCGCTAGAAAAGGATCTACATGAGCTTATCAAAAATCAAGCTTATGCTTCAAACTCGGAAATCAAGATTATGCTTCCAGCTCAGAAATCAAGCTTATTCTTCAAAACTCAGAAATCAAGCTTGTGCGTCCAACTCAGAAATCAAGATGTGCTTCTCATATAAGCTTTTGCTTCCAGCTCAGAAGTCAAGATTTATTTCTTAGATAAGTTTTTGCTTCCAATTATTAAGACAAGGTTCTGACTCTGAAGACTTTGATACTATTGGAACACTATAACAATGAGACATCTTTTGGACTAATCATCATTTCACATCAAAAACATTCCATCGGAAGACAAAGAACAAGAATGTAACCTCTTCTAGATTCTTCATTATTACTTTAGATCAGAAGTACTTCATTACAATATAAGATTAAGAAAACTTGCACAAGAAGAATTAGTACAAACAATACAAGTACCTATTCCACTACAGTGAAGAATGTATTGTACAGCCAAAGGAATTTGTCTCCCACAATCTCATGCTACTATTATGGAAGCTGGAAAATGAAAGTGACGTTTTGTACTATTCTACGGTCTAATTTCTTAGCCTATATAGAGGTAACTATTTCATTGAAGATGTTGACGAATTGGAAGGAAAATCAAGAAATATTGGAACAACAAAATAGTCATTGTGCAAAGAAATTAACGTGAGAAATATTCTTCAACAAGAAAATCAACACAAAGAGTTTTGCTCATTTTTGGGTTATCATTTTATTCTCAATCTCAACACAAAGAGTTGTTGCTCATATTTTTGTGTAAACATTTGTTCTTCGTTGTAGTGTTAAATATGTTTTTCTAGAAGCACTATTGTAAACACTTTTGATTGTAAATCTTTTGAGATTTATTTTCCTCAAGTGACTAGGTGATAGTCTGTATACGTGAGAGGGCTAAGGTGTTTTTCTAAACTCTTAGATATTTGTTTGTAACCTTTCAAGATTAGTGGATTAAGTCCTTTTTGAAGGAAAAATCACATTGACGGGTGGACAAGAGTATCATTGTTTAAGATGAACTTGTATAGATCAATTGTATCATTTTTCTTTCTTAGCTTGTCTATCTTAATTGTTTGTGTAAAGAATTTCTAAAGAAAAAAGTTTTTGAAAACCCAATTCAGACCCCCCCTTTTCTTGTGTTTTTCTCAACCTTCAAAGCAAACTTGGGGCACTCGAGGAGATCCATGTATGGTCCAACACGTAATCCCCATAGATGGTCGTCACCTAATCTTCAGCATAAAAAATCAGGAGATCCATGTTCATCCCTTAATCCCCAAGCAGTTCAAGGTTTATTTCCCCAACATGTCCATTTCTTAAACTCTGAGCAGTTCAAGGTGCAAAGAAGTTCAGACCTAGTCATTTCTTCCCCAACAATAAAGCATGCTCGGGGCATTAGGAGAATTTCATGTTTATTTCACCATCCCCGAGCAGTCCAAGATGTAGAGAGAGTCAGATCAAGTCACTTCCTCCCCGCAAAGCTATAAATCAATCCTCAGTGAAGTTACCAGTGATCTTTTGTACTGCAAGCTTTCAAGCACCAGTTTGTATTGGTATATCAGTATAATGAGCAATGTGCCCCTAATAAACATGTTCTATTTCCCACAGAGAGTTTAATCATTGGCATTTTGAATACATATAGTAATCATCACTACATCACATTGCATCCTCAAACGCATAACATATCCATTAAAATGGATCATTACTCTATACAAAATTCAAACATGCATACCAATCATAAGCCAGATTTGGTATCCTTGCACGAAAGCTTGAATCAACCCTCAGCCAAGACGAGGATTAATCAATAAGGACAATGATACATCTTATGTCACCCTGCTAATCCCCAACTGATACCCCTCACTACATAACAAAATTCTCTCAAGTCACGGTGCCAATATCTTTCACTTACCAGCACTCATATGTGTCAACTTTTCAAACACATGTTTGTGTCAATCCTTTCTTCAATCCTTAGTGAAGTTAATATACTTGGTCAATGTATCATTTCTTGGGTCATAGGTCGTCTGTAGATCTTACCCTTCCTTTTATCTTTTTTGGGTAGTAGATCTCTCATGGATCTTACCCTTATCTTTTGTCCTCCTTTAGGTCATAGATCATTCATAGATATTACCTTCCGTTTATATTTTTTCGGGTCGTAGATCGTCTGAGGATCTTACCCTTCCTTTTTTTTTTTTTGGGTAGTAGATTGTACATAGATCTTACCCTTATTTTTTATCCTCCTTTGGATCATAGATGGTCTGTAGATCTTACCCTTATTTTGTCTTTTCTTGGGTCGTAGATCATTTGTAGATCTTACCCTTTATTTTTATCTTTTTTGGGTACTAGATTATTCGTATATCTTACCTTCCATTTTGTCCTCCTTGAGTCGTAGGTCGTTCGTAGATCTTACCCTTCATTTTATCCTTTCGTGATTCGTAGATCATCCGTAGATCTTACCCTTCCTTTTATCTTTTCTTGGGTCATAGATCGTTTGTAGATCTCAATCTTCATTTTATCCTTTAGTGGATTGTAGATCGTCCGTAGATCTTACCCTCTATTTATCCTTTCTTAGGTCGTAGATCGTTCGTAGATCTTACCCTTAACTTTTATATTTTTGGGGTTGTAGATTGTCAGTAGATCTTACCATTCACTTTATCCCCTTTTGGGTCTTAGATCACATGTATATCTTACCCTTCATTTTATCTTTTCTTGGGTCATAGACTGTCCGTAGATCTTTCTCTCTATTTCTCTATCTCATTCCATTAATCTTACCCAAACTTTCAGTCACTATTTCTTATAACAACCCACTTCCTATGAGAACCTTATATTTTCACCATCACTACGTTACAAGCTCACTTACTCATGAACCTTTCACCAGAAAACAAATAAATATTTCTTTCCCTAGTAAACATCATAAGCATTTCCACCTTCTCTTCAGGACAAATTTCAGGTCTTGATATTTAATCTTTTTCTACCTTGAAAGTTCGAAAGGTTGGTGCCAATCTCACCTTCAGGTTTAAGTGATTAAATAGGGGAAGTTGTCATGCCCGAAATCTGTCCTACCCTTATACTTTTATCTGGCTTATGCATATTGCACTTTTCATTTACATACCTTTCCATTAGGTCATACAATAAATCACGCATCATCAATAAACTTGGTATTTGGATCAAGCACCAAGGATTAGTTTCTTTTGAAGCTTTAATTTTCATTCATTGTTATCAATCTATCAAGTCATGGTTCATCAAATATGTCTCAATTATTAAGAGGTTACAAATTTATCAAGTTTCTCCATCAAGGATCAAAGGCATCAAGCTAGGGTTTCATCATTTACTAATTGAAATCATATAAGATTAGGGTTTGTTTCATCCACAACATCTTCAATCTATTTCCTTCATCAAGGCATGGGTTTGTGATCATTATTTTCAAGGCATGATGATGATTAAATGATTCTCAAGTCCTTTCAAGTGGATTTCAAGTTCATTGGTTCAATTGGAAAAGTCAACGGAAAGGCCTAAAAGTCAAAGGTTGACTTTAGGGTATTTTAGTTTAAAAAAATGATGTACAAAGTCCAAAGATCCAAGACATTTTGTAAATGGATGAGATTTGTCAAGAAAAATAATAAAAATCAAGGTTACTCGTGGAAAAGGAAAAATTAAATACTTTGAAAATTTCTCTAAGGATCCGTTTGGGAGTTGGTTTTTGGAGGGTTTTAGAGGGGAAGACTTTGGAGGGTTACGTCTATATCTCGAAATGTGTTTGATATTTTTAAAAAGTTTAAAAACAATATTATTTTATATGCTAATGTAGTATATTATTTTTTACACTTTTTAAAAATATCATATACATTTCAAGATATATACACAACCCTCTAAATCCTTCCCCTCCAAAACCCTCCAAAAACTAACTCTCAAACGGACCCTAAGTGTGAAAAAAACATTGTCAAATGAGTGACTTTCAAGGATTATATCTCTATCCTCAATAATAAAAATGGCAAACAAGGGTTTCTTTTGAAGATATCATATGATACTACACCTTTATACAAATTTTGAATTCAAAATAAGTTCCTAAGTGGGTTAAAAGTTATGCCAAAGTGGGAAGCTCAAATTGTCAAAATTGTCCAACACTTAGAAATTTTTTCTAAGTGTTAGGCGGCAATTATGGAACATGATTTTCAAAGGGGTGAATCTTTTCTTCCAAGCATTATCTTAAGAAACTTTTAATATGAAAGTTATTCTTTTCCATGAGATCTTTAATTTGATACCAGGTTTGGAGTCATTGGATCATTGTACAAGAAGTTGTGATGGTGAAAAGTGGGTAGTTTGAAACTGGGTCAGGTCCAATCAATTCCCAATTCTATGCCCAACCATTGTTCATACATGTTTTTCGACCTCTATTTCAACCTTTCACCAAAAGTGCCAAAAACCTTTTCCACTCGTTTTCCTTCGATATAAAACTTCTCTTCACATTGTAAATGCATTACTTCACTCATTTTATCCCAAATTCCACACTAAAACCTAAAGTAATTGCCCTGTTTTCATAATTCACCAACACAAGCTTGAAAAATTAGTTTGCAAATTCATTGGTTCTAGATCCTTCCCATGGGCCAGATCATCACCTTACATCATAACCAACTTGCTCATGCTTTCCAAACCCAATTCCCATCTCGATTTTTCCTTGGATCCGAAGCTAATGCCAAAGCACAATTCCAAGTACAAATTTTTTTATAACTAACTCCTATCCTCATCCCATTCCTCAGCCTCGTGTCTAAACCTATCACAAACTTCTTGAGCAAGATTCAGATCCTATATATAAAGAAACCTTTCCCTCAAATTTTTATAACCACCAACTTCCACAAATTCATAAAAAAAAATTAGATCTGCGAAATTGAAATCTCTTGCAATTTCTGAGTTCTCTTTATTCCATCATCAACATCATACAATTGAGCTTTTGTAGCATATTTTTGAGCTCATTTCCTCAAGTTTCTAGATCTGCAACTTGAAGTTTCCATTAATGGAGTGAAAACATGTTTCTTAATTCAATAAGGTTTTCTATAATTTCTTTCATCTATCATCATCTATGAATCATACTTGAGCATCTATAATCATCCATTTTCATCCGGAAGTTCTGTATCGAGCATATCATCTCCATCATCTTAATCACCAAAATGGACTTGGATGGAGTAATCTAGCAACATTTGAAGCAAAGTAAGCATTGATTCTTCATCCTCGTACACCTCTGAAGCTAATTGGATCATTATGTAAGCTTGAAGCGCCATAAAAGAGGCATCAAAACTTGATTCAATAGGTAGGTTTTCCCCCACTTCGATCTCCATGAAATAATCATCGTTTTGCATAATTTCTAATATGAACATGCTTGCATTGGTGTATTGATTGTTAACCCTAAGCTTGCATGCATTTATCTTTGATCAGTAGAATTTAATTTCATATTCTTCAAATTAGGTTTTCTCTGAGTTTCATTGATTGTGTGAAAATTAATTATATTTAGTTTAATTCGTTATCATTTCTAAAATCCTTCTTGAATTTTAAGTGAGATCATGTAGTTGTTTTGAATTTTTTATTCGCTGCACCACTGTACATGGGGGTGGTGTGGTGGCTGGACTCTGGAGGAAGAAGAAGGCATTGACGCGTTTTTTGAGTTTGTTTGAATTTGAAATTTGGATGTGGCGTGCTCTCATTGGTTCAATTGTTTTTTTTATTTAGTTTTATTATTTTACTGAAAATGTATTTAAAATAATGTGAAAAAAGAAATGAAATGGAAATGGATATTAGACCAGTCTCTGATTTTGATTGGGCTTGGTTTTTGATTACACCCCACTTAGCCCATTGCCACACGTTTTTGTTTCAACTGGAGTGAGTTTTTGGAAAAGTTGATCTGGACCTCAACCTTGAGCTTAGCACTATTGTTGTTTTCAGATCCAGTTTTGCACATACACCTCCCTACTTTTATTTTCTATTTTAATTTCTTTTAATTGATTTACTTGATATTTTATTTTTAGTTTAATTCCAAAAAAACCCAAAAATATTTTCAACTTTGATTTTATTTTCCATTTTATTTTTGGCCTTTATTTTGTTTTAATCCCTTTTATATTTTAATTGATGTTAATTCCAAAAATATTGAGAATTTTTTTTGGCAATAACCAGGTTTAGAAAAAAATTACATAAATAACCATGTTTCAGAGAAAATTACACAAATAACCATGTTTCAGAAAACCCCACAAAGAAGGAGTCAACCCAGTTGGCGCATGCACCTATCATTATGCCCTAGGCGTCATCTCACTTGGTGCATGCTCTCACTTTTAGCCAAGTGAGATGGCACATGCACTTTAAAAGTGAGAGGAGGCGCCATCTCACTTGACACCTAGGGAAAATGTTGTTTTCTATAAATAAATGACCCGATTCTCCGTCATTATTCACACTTTTTCGCACTGTCTTCTTATTTTTTTCTTTGTTATTTGTGTCATGACATCTCCCATGATTTTCACCAGAGATGGATACATTATTTTCTCGGTCACCAAACCTCCAATGAAAATGAAATTTTGGCACATTCACTCCATGGAGCGTCTGAAGAGAGAGTTGATGTGATGGCTAGAGGGAATAATTGAGGATGGGGAAAAAATTAGAAGGATCCAGAGAATAAGAACAACCACCTCACTTGCAACTGGAAGACCTGATTTTTGGTTGGAGGAAGTCAAAACAGACGGAGACGTAATGGTGATGATGCAAGGCTCAGATGAAATTGTTTTGACGGTTGTAATTTCTTAGACGTTTATCGTGTTTTTATTTGTTGTTTGCATACGGTTTGGTGTAACAAATACTATTAATGAAAAACAATAATGTTTAGAACTTTAAAAGTAAAGATGGTTTGCATACAATTTTTATGTTGTTGAGCTTGTAGCCCGAGTGGGACAATTTTTTCGATTGTGTCTGACCTGATGACATAAACCACACTTTCTTTATAGCTTGTCAAGGGAGTCCATTTCAGTTGTGATACACTTGCTTTTGGGATGACCCTTTTTATTCCTTTGTATTTGATTGTTGTGCCATACTATTTCCCCGTCGTATGCATGCCAATAATCAGGTTTCGCTACCAATGAGAAGTCGTTATTGTATATGTTGAGCAAGGTTTCATACTTGTAAATGGGAGATAGAAGTTGTAATACGTCTTGATGAGTATACGCACATGCCGCAATAACATGAGAGCAAGGCATACGAAAGGCTTGAAACTTGCCACAATCTCACCAATGAGATGGTAGTATTACCCTATACTCTTGCCTTGGTAGCCCCTCGTTGTGGTCGATTGTCTCTTTGACAATGAAGTTGTGGTTGTATCGGTCGATCCTTATAACAAGATGGGTGTTGGCTTTGGCACTTTCTGCCTTAATATACTTCATGCATCGTTCACTCCATAGTTGTCCCGATTGTAAGACAACATTCCATATTTCACCTCTTTTGGCAAACAACGAAGCCATCCTAAAATATATTGATTTAACCAAAGCACTTACTGGGAGGTTTTGTATGCCTTTGAATACACCGTTCATAGATTCGATAAGATTTGTTGTCATATGGCCCCATCATTGTCCATTGTCGTATTACCTTGTCCATTTCTCCACCGGAATATTATCGATCCACCTACCTGCTTCCGGATTTGATAATTTGATCTCGTTGTGATAGTGTTTGAACGTAGGTTGTGTTAATGCATAGTGTTGTACCCCAAAATTTTCCCTCTCATGTTTCCAAAGGTCTTCCCTTACATAGTTAGTCACAAACACTTGCCTAACAAAAATAAAGTTTTGAAGATATACAAAGTGTCTTTCGATTGGCATCTGGGAAAAGGCTTCGATTAAGCGTTCGGAACCTTTCGATCAGGTTTGGTTCACCAGGCTTCTATTAAGCGTTTGGAACCTTTCGATCAGGTTTGGTTCACCAGGCTCCGATTAAGCATTTGGAACCTTTCGATCAGGTTTGGTTCACCAGTCTTCGATTGAGCATTTGGAACTCTTCGATCAAGCTTTGGTCTGCAGGTCTTCGATTGAGCGTTGGACCCTCCTTCGATCAAGTCAATATCATAATGCTTCGACTATGCACAAGATACTTCAGGCTTACCTTCGACTCACCAGGCAAGAAGCTCATTCAAAGAATATGTAAATGACTCATTCGAAGAAGCACTCAGAAGGCCCATTCGAAAGGTACATAAGAAGCCCATTCGAAGGAGGCAACACAAGACCCTTCGACTGGAAACACAAGACCCTTTGAATGGCAACACAAGACCCTTCGATTAGCATGAACAAGACCTTTTCGATTGGCCTGTTAACAATGTCTTTCGATTGAAGTTTCAATTAGTACCCTTCAAATGGTATATGGATAAATTCCCTTCGAATGGCATTTCAGTGTAGAATTTCCCTGAATAAGAACATCAGAACGAAATGATTTTCGAATGGCATTTCAGTGCAGAGTTTCTCTCAACCTAAGATAATCTGATAAAGGAAGTTCTGAACACTTTGAATCAGAACTTAGACTCATCACAAGGCCAAGGGCTGGTCGAGGTTGTCTAATAAGGAATAGATTCGAATGGGGACTTTGAAGCAATCGAAACTGGCAAAGAAGGAAAAATTGAAGGAGTAAGTCAGTTTTTGATTTCCATCAAGTTGGAGGCCCAAACAACTCAGAGCAAGCTGGAAGAAACGCATGATTGAATCAAATTTGGCAAGTTTTCATAAAGATCAAATCAAATCTCTCCACCATAATGGACCAAGATTTGATACACATTTGTTAACCTAATTTTTTTACCTATATAAACCTGCTGCTCATAAACAAATCACACACGAAAAACCCTTGCAGAAAGGCACACGAAAAACACCTACACAAACTCGCAGAAACGGCGCCCCAACCTTGAAAAGAAAAGCTTGAAAAATGGTGGTCAGGTTTTGGTTTAGAGGCAGATTCTGACCCAAAGAAAGATGCAATTCTCTTGCCATCAACCTCCTGAAGCGAGGCCAATCAAAGACCAAGCTTTTCATCATCTACATCGCATTGTAAGTGTTCTAGAAAACACCTCTGAACATGAAAATACAACTCATCATTCTGGCATATTTTCTTTAAAATATTGACATATTTGTGATTGTTATTTGATTTAGAATGTTTTGGCATTATCTAATCTAATTTGCATGGCCTCTAACCTCATATATAGAACCTAGGGTTCCTGTTCTTGTTTTTAGGCGTTTCTTGTGCAGGGTAAATTGAGACAAACAATGGCCATAGGAAGGATGAAGAGGTCGAGACGAACACACCTGTGTTATTGAATAGCGTTTTCATGGCCTAGGAGAAACGTTCGAACCACCCCCACAAAACTTCCTGCAGAACAAAATTTGCAGGTAAACGAACCAGGCTATTGTGAGGAAGATGATACCGTGGCTGGGTGTGATTGGTTCGTTTGAACCAATTGCGCGTCTTTTTATATTTTTAGGCCAGGCCTAATTATTGTTTGATATAATATTTATGTTCTATTTAACTAACAAATGAAGCAGATTGGACGAGTTGGCAAGCACGCTATGGCAAAACCCCTTTGGACCTGGGTTCGAATCCCAGGTCCCCCCCAAAACTTTGTTATGCTTTTTTCTTCAGGTACTCAGATGCAGCGCTGAAGGCAGGGAACACCATACGTCCTCAGATCTCAACGTACCCAGGGGCTTCGAGCTAGATCCGAAGGCCAGCGTGCTGAGCCTGGAAAAAATGCTGACCAAACCTCCCTTCTTCAGGCCCAGCGCCCCACAGTTTACTTTTGTTTTTTATCTTTCTTTTCTTTTCATATTGCTTTTGCTCTTATTATTATCATTAAAAACTAACTAACTAATTAACACGCTAACCTTCTTTTTCATAAAAAAAACCAGAAAACAGAAAATACTATTCTCACCAATTAATTTTAGTAATTAATTTTGTAAATAAACTATTAACCAATTAATTTAGTTTTAATTAGGTTTAATTTTAACATTTTTGCAATAAATAAAAATTGACTTAGAATTAGGTTTTTTTTTAATATTTTTAAATTTACTGCCTTAATTAAAATAAAGCTCAAAAACACCTTTTCTTTAAATCCATTATTAATTTAGACTTGATTCTTAATTCAAAAAAGACCAAAAACATGCTTTCTTCAAAAAGGGTCAAAACCCTAAAGGACAATCTGATTCAACTTTTCTCGCGCGTATTATTTTGATCTATATATTGTAATTGCTCCGAGGATGTAATAGTTTTAACTTAGGATTTTTTATTTATCGCTTTTATTTACTTTCCGCATTTACTTTTAAGGGTTTGTTTTTAGCGATGTAAATACCCGACGCCTTGTAATAGCTTAGTTTTATTTTCCGCAACCACTAAATGCTAGATGTATGCTAACTAGGCTATGCATGACAAGATCTATCTTAAATTAAAATCAACTGTAGCTCACCATGACATGTAAAGATAACATAACTGAAAATTGACACACTTGCACATGCCACTCCTAAGGTACGCCTCACTTGGTTGCCTCGAACGTTGTCATTGAGTATAGGATGTTTTAGGGGTCTCCCTCCTGTCTAGAGATCATAGTTGCCTTGAAACGGTTTCCTTGGATAAAATGATCTAATACATTAGGGTTACCGCTAAGGCATCCTAACGTTGCTTTAGTGACCACTCGTCCCTAAAATTGAATTGACCCGAAAACTCCAACGACGATGCTACCTACTCCTTCATAGTGGGATAGCATTGTCTAAAGGGACATTTACACAATTTAATTCCTTTTGAGTAGGTAGAGGTTCTTAGGTACTTGCTCTTTCAACACAAAACAAATTTTTCGCACTTACACTTTTCAAACAAAGTTTTCAACAACACTTCATACACTCTTGAGGACAGAAACAAGAGTTAAATCGAAGTTTTCAAACAAAACTCTTTTCAAAACCCACAAACACAAGAAAAGCAAAACTTTTTGAAAACATAGTGAGCAAGTACCTAAGAGACCGTGGATGACCACGGATAGAAAGGGTGCTAACACCTTCCCTTTCTATAATCTACCTCCCGAACCCGAGAAACATCTCGAAAGGGAATTTTTCTGTGCTTTTGTCCTTTCCTTGTTGGATAAAATAAAAGACGGTGGCGACTCTTGCTTACCACGACATTTTGCAAAAACAAACACAAACGCGAACCAGCATTCCAAAACAGTCAGTTCTATTCCCACCGATCACAGAACTGGCGACTCTGCTGGGGAATTTTATAGGTGAGGTGTACCTTAGGATTAGATCACTTGTGTTTTCAATTGTATGCTTTGTATGCTTTAAACTTTGTGGGCTTGTATCGGAGTTTTAGATCCTAACTCGGATCTGGGGGTACCCTTTTTTAGGTAAGTAGCAATAAACTGTGAGGGATTTGTCCGGCGTAGACCGACACGGATGAAGCAGTAGCTACGTTGGTGTGACACCTTGGTCTGCACCGATATCCCTTGTGTTGGAACGAGGAGAATATGGGTCTTCTGAGGAGTCATTAAGCACCAACTGACCTTAGAACCTTAAATTGACCAACTTGGCCATAGAACAGTAGCAGTATGCTACACTCATTGAGACTAAACTCTCGCGATGATTCCGGCCGCAAGAAAAGGTTGCCAAACTAGAATTATGACCGATTGAGGGTAGTCAGTGATATTGAGATCCTCTAGAACCCGGTTACTATTTTTTAGGACAGGTCTTAACCAACTGAAACTGAAAGAGGGTAATACCTAAAGCTTCATGCCAGCCTGAAATCTAAGGGCTCTTTTGTGTGACTTGTGTGCCTTTACCATGTTTGCCTTTTGTGAATACTTGTGGTGTGCCTTTACCATGACATCACAACATCATAACATTGCATACATCTTTCATAAGGACTAACCCATTTCAAAGACAAGAGGGTTTCATCTTTGCTCTATTTTGTAGGACCTCATGATGCCCATGCGTAGGAATACTATCCGGCTCAATTTTGTTCAAGCACCTACTTTGCTTAAAGAGTTGGTTGTCAAGATTCCAGACACTACTTCCTTTATCAGGAGGCATGGTTCCCTTCTCGGTTTAGTCACCTCAAAGTTGGACCAACAAATGATGAGCGTCTTGGTCCAGTTTTATGATCCCCTATACCATTGCTTCACCTTTCAAGACTTCCAGCTGGTTCCTACCCTGGAAGAGTTCTCTGAGTTACTTGGTATCTCTGTTTTGGAGCAGACTCCATTCACTGGTTGGGAAAAGACTCTTAGGCCTGAAGAGATTTCTACAGCCCTTCACTTGACCAAAGAAGAGGTAATGGCTAACTGAGAGACTAGAAGTGGAGTTAAGGGTTTTTTGGCTAAGTTTCTGGTTGGCAAAGCTAACTGCTTTTGGGATGACTTAGACTTCAAAGCGTACAAGGACATTCTGGCTCTCTTAATCTATGGTCTGGTATTGTTTCCAAATCCTGACACCTTTGTTGATGTTAATGCCATAAGGATCTTCATCTCTCGGAACCCTGTACCCACTCTCTTGGGTGATATCCTTCATCAACTCTATGCTCGTACTGCCCGCAAGCGGGGAACTTTGATGTGTTGTGCTCCTTTATTGTCGAGGTGGTTTATTTCGCACCTCCCTAAGCCCGTACTGAAGAATAAAGAAGGAATGGGATGGGCTCATAGGATAATGTCTCTTACTAATAATGACATTATTTGGACTCTCAAAGGCTTGGATGAGGTGATTGTCATTGATCGTTGTGGAGAATATCCTAATGTTCTATTGATCGGAACCCATGGAAGAATCTCTTATAACCCATGTTTAGCTCTCCGTCAGTTTGGAAGAGCCAGAAGAGAAGGGCCTCATGAGATGTTGATACCTCATATCATCTTTGATTTTCAGGGAGATAGCGACGAGCTGCGTCGTAGATTCATCAGGGCTTGGGATAGAGTTCACAAATCTGACCCACATGAGTTGGGACCAAAGACTTCTCTGCCAATGGAGTCATATTTCAGATGGGTCCGCATCCGTGCCCAGAAGTTAGGTATGCCATATGAAGCTATCAGGTCTATTACTCTTGAAGTTGCTGATAAAGACAGGGTTCCTCCAACTATTCTCCATCCTCATACGCCCACTGATGTTGGCACACTGAAGAGGTCTTGGGCACAACTGCAGGAAGAATAGGACTCTTATCGGGAGAGGTTTAACAAACAAGAACAGAAGATCCAGAAGATGACTAAGCAATTGGAGAACGAGCGGATCCTGAATGATTATATCCGCATCGAGAAGAAGAGGCCATGGGAGCATTGATGGACCTTTGAGAATTTCTTTTACAGTTTTATTTACTTTTCCGTATTTCCATTCTTGTAACGCCTAAGGGAAATTTGTTGAACAATTTAAATTCTGAAGTTAAATCTAATAAAGTGTGTTTCCTTTCTTGTCTACAAATTTGAATCCCGATTGTCTTTGAAATCATAAATCATACGCATTTCATCTCATGCACTGCATAGACAGGTACCCCTTTTACAGGACTCTTATCTTCTTCGTTGTTTATTTCAGCAATCATCATGTCTACTGAACCTTCCACTGAGCAAGCTATCAAGTCCCTCCAGGCCCAGAATGCCCAGTTTCAAGAGTTGGTCATGAGCCTAGCTAAGGGTCAGCAGGACCTGAAGACCCTGATTCTGAAAGAGAGGAAGAAGAAAAAGAATAGGATTGTCTTGTTCAACACTGGATGCAGGTTTGGAAATGGACTGCAGAATGAAGTTGACCTGGCCACCTCATCTAGAGGGAAAGACAGCCCACAAGAAAGGAGGGTCCCTAGCCCTATAGTCTCCGACAACGAGACGGATTATGATGAAGAACAGTATCCTCCTACTGAGGATAAGTACAAACAACTGGAAGACCGCTTGAGCACTATGGAGATACAGAACGTGCCTGGTCTGGATTTCGAAGATCTAGGTCTATCCTCTGGGGTGGTGATTCCCCATAAGTTCAAGGCGCCTGCCTTTGCCAAGTATGACGGAGCTTCCTGTCCAAAGCTGCACCTCCGGTCATATGTGAGGAAGATCCAACCTTACACTGCTGATAAGAATTTGTGGATCCATTTCTTTCAAGACAGTCTTTCAGGGACTCAACTTGAGTGGTTCTATCAGCTGGATGGAGCCAGTATCCGTAACTGGGAAGATTTGGCTATTGTGTTCTATAAGCAGTATCAATATAACTCCGACCTTGCTCCTACGCGTACCCAACTCCAAGGTATGTCAATAGGGACGGGTGAGGGATTTAAAGAGTATGCTCAAAAATGGAGAGACCTTGCCGGAAGGGTGCAGCCACCTTTAACTGATCGTGAACTTGTTGATATGTTTTTGGGGACCCTGTCTGGTCCATTCTTTAACCATTTGATTGGAAACTCTTCAGCCGGGTTTACGGACCTTATCTTGATTGGTGAGAGGATTGAAGCTGGTATCAAGGCTGGGAAGATACAAAAGGGTGCCTCATCGAGCACCAAGAAGAAACCATTCAAGAAAGAGTCCAGCGCTGTCTACGGTTCAAGAATACATAATAGACCAGAACACCGCCAAGCTATCAATGAGGTTGTTATTTCGAAACCTGTTAGTGCTCCTCAGCATCACAACCAACAAAGGGGCGAGAGACCTCGAAGGCAGTTCACTCGTCTCAGCATGACCTTGTCTCAGATATTGCCACAGTTATTGACGACCAATCTGGTGACTCTAAAAGAAGCTCCGAAGATTTCAAACACAACATCCCCAAAGTACAATCCTAACACCCGCTGCGCTTATCACTCTGACAGCCCGGGGAATAATACGGATGATTGTTGGGCTTTGAAAAATAAGGTTCAGGACCTAATCGATGCAAAGGAGATTGAGTTTGAGGCGCCCGAGAGGCCTAATGTTGTGACTGCTCCCATGCCCAAACATGGAATAAATGTTGTAGAGGAAGACTTGTTTGTAGCCTCTGTGGATGATATTGTTACCCCGCTGATGACCGTCAAGAGAAACCTGTTGCTAGCCGGTTTATTTCCGGGATGTGGTGAAGGTTGCCATCTGTGTTCTGTTTCACCTACTGGTTGCCCATCTTTGAAGTCAGGTATCCAAAACCCGATGGATAACAAGGAGATCCTGTTTAAGAAGATTGTTGTTCCTGCCACCCCTACTGAAGAAGTTTCCATTATTACCATTTTCAACAATTCTCCCAAGGCTCCCTCGAGGAAGCCTGTCATAATTACGCCTGTTCAGGAGATTGCACCCATAATCATCACTGTTCTGGGGCCCATCCCCTACACCTCTGACAAAGTTGTCCCCTGGCACTATGGGGCAGATGTTTATGTTCTTGGAGTTAAGCAAGAGTTTGATGCTAATACCGGCGTCAGCAACATTACCGGGCCTGCTAAAGTCACCCGCAGTGGTAGACTTTTCTCACCTGACATTGCTCCACCAACTGTCTGAAGACCTGCTGTTATCACGCCTGCAAGTGCGCCTAATACCATTCCTGATCAAGTTCTTAGTCCTACCCCTGTCGCCGAGTCATCTGACGCTCGGGGCAAAGGGATCACCATTGATATGCCTGCCCAGACAGAGGCGCCAAAGACAACCACTGTTGAAGCTTCCAAACAGGAGATGGAAGAGATTCTTAAGATTATTAAGAAGAGTGATTATAATGTAGTTGAGCAACTTGGGCAAACCCCATCCAAGATTTCTATGTTATCACTGTTGTTGTGTTCAGAGGCCCATGCCAAGGCTCTGATTACCTTCCTGAAGACGGCCCACGTGCCACAAGAGACGTCAGCTGATCAGTTTACTGATTGTGTGGCCAATTTAACTGCTGATAATGGTTTGGGTTTCTCCGACGCTGATCTGACTGCTAAAGGGAAGAACCATAACGATTCCCTGCATGTCTCCATTGAATGCAGGGGCACTACTCTTGCACATGTGTTGGTTGACACTGGTTCCTCATTGAACGTTTTGCCCAAGAAAGCTCTAGACAGGTTGGATTGCAAAGGGTTGGAGCTAAAGCCAAGTAACATTGTTGTCCGGGCCTTTGATGGGTCTAAAAGGATGGTGCATGGTGAAGTCGATATTCCAATTAAAGTTGGTTCTCAGGTCTTCAATTCTACATTCTACGTGATGGATATTCGACCGTCCTATTCTTGTTTGTTGGGTCGTTCATGGATCCATAAAGCTGGAGCTGTGACCTCCACACTCCATCAGAAGCTGAAGTACCTGGTCAGAGGGAAGATTGTGACAGTACAGGGGGAGAAAGAGTACATGGTCAGCCACCTCAACTCGTTCCGGTACATAGAGATGGATGGGGAGTTCATTGAGACCCCATTTCAACACTTTGAAGAGGTTCCTCAGACACTGGCATCAGCTGAGACTGTGGTTGAAGATTCTCCTTTGAAGATGGCTTCCTTAAAGGATGCTCGGGCTGTTATTGAGAAGGGTGAGTATGCAAACTGGGGCCGACTTCCTAATTTCACTCAGAAGACTAACAAGTTTGGTTTGGGTTTCACTGCAGAAGCTCAAAGGGTTGTTCGTAGTGCAAGGATTGGAAGACCTCCTGTGTTCATTAGCAACTCGGGGGTAAATGCCATTGAAGATGACGTGGAGGAGTCTGAATTCGACAGCTGGATCTACCCCACGACCAATGGTGGACCAAGCAACTGGACAGCAAAGGACTTCATCCCTATTACTTTTATTACCCAGTAATGAACTCTTTGTTTTGAGTTTGTAACAGACAATATTGTGAAACTCTATGGCCCGGTGTCTTACCCGGGGCACCGTGGCTTCATTTGTGAGGGATTTTGTGTGCCATTTTCATATATCATTAATAAAAGCATTGGACGTTCTTGCATTTCAAATCTTGCGCTCTTTGTCTTTCTTTATTATATATTGCAAAAATAGCTATTTTACACACACTCACATATACAGGTCTCAATCCACTCTGGATCTCATTGGTAACGACTCTGCTACTGCCAGTTATGACTTCGAAAATCCGATTAACTTAGCCGAAGACGAAGGTGAAGGTGATTGTGCAGTGCCGGGTGAACTTGCAAGACTGCTACTTCAGGAAGAGAGGGCCATTCAGCCACATGAAGAGCTAGTGGAAACAGTGAATCTGGGTACTGAGACAGACAAAAAGGAAGTCAAGATCGGTGCAAATCTGGAGCTTAGTGTGAAACTGCGGTTGACCCAGATGCTACATGACTACGTGGAAATCTTTGCCTGGTCTTACGAAGATATGCCTGGGTTGGATACCGACATTGTGGTTCATCGCCTGCCTACCAAGGAAGATTGTCCTCTGGTAAAACAGAAGGTTCGCCGTATGCGCCCAGAGATGTCCGAGAAAATCAAAGCTGAGGTTATGAAACAATTTGACGCCGGTTTTCTAGCAGTAACTTCTTACCCTCAATGGGTCGCCAATGTGGTTCCAGTGCCGAAGAAAGATGGTAAGGTCAGAATGTGCGTCGACTACAGGGATTTGAACAGGGCAAGCCCTAAGGATGACTTCCCTCTACCTCACATCGACGTTCTGGTTGACAATACTGCCCAACACAAGGTCTTCTCCTTTATGGACGATTTCTCCGGTTATAATCAAATCAAGATGGCTCCTGAAGACATGGAGAAGACCACTTTTGTTACTCAGTGGGGTACCTTTTGTTACAAGGTCACGCCTTTTGGGTTGAAAAATGTTGGGGCAACATATCAGCGTACCATGGTTTCTTTGTTTCATGACATGATCCATCATGAGATTGAAGTATACATCGACGATATGATTGCGAGGTACCAAACTGAAGAGGAACACCTTGACCATCTACAGAAGCTGTTCGACCTGTTGAAGTTGTACAAACTGAGGTTGAACCCAAACAAGTGCACCTTCGGGGTGAGGTCTGGCAAACTGCTAGGCTTCGTCGTGAGCGACAGAGGTATTCAAGTGGACCCTGCCAAGGTGAAAGCCATACAAGAGATGCCATCTCCCAAGACAAAGAAAGAGGTCAGAGGCTTTCTAGGACATCTGAACTACATTTCCCGATTCATCTCGCACCTAACTGCTACTTGTGAGCCAATCTTCAAACTGTTAAAAAAGGATCAAGTGGTACGTTGGAACGATGAATGTCAGGCTGCTTTCGAAAGAATCAAAGAGTATCTCCAGGAACCACCCATTCTGATGCCACCAGTGGAAGGGAGACCTCTAATCTTATACCTGACAGTACTTGACAACTCAATGGGGTGTGTGCTGGGACAGCATGACGAGTCTGGCCGAAAAGAGCATGCTATTTATTACCTTAGCAAAAAGTTTACCGACTGTGAGACCCGATACTCACTGCTCGAGAAAACTTGTTGCGCTTTGGCATGGGCTGCTCGCCGGCTGAGACAGTATATGCTAACTCACACTACTCTATTGATTTCAAAGATGGATCCAATTAAGTATATCTTCGAAAAGCCTGCCTTGTCCGGAAGAATAGCAAGATGGCAGATGATCTTGACTGAGTATGACATCCAGTACACAACTCAAAAAGCAATCAAGGGAAGTGTGTTGGCAGACCATTTGGCACATCAGGCAGTAGATGATTACCAGTCTATGAACTTGGAATTTCCAGACGAGAATATCATGGTAGTGACTGATTGTGAACCACCTGGACCGGATGAAGGACCTGAGGAAGGATCCCGATGGTCTATCCATTTTGATGGAGCTTCGAATGCTTTGGGTAATGGCATTGGCGCTGTGATCATATCTCCTAAAGGCTCATATACTCCACTCATCGCCCGACTGTGTTTCAACTGCACCAACAACATGGCAGAGTATGAAGCATGCATTATGGGTCTTCGAGCTGCAATTGACCTAAGGATTAAGCTTCTGAGTGTCTTTGGAGATTCCGCTCTCGTGATCAGTCAGATCAAATGAGAGTGGGATACGAAACACCCAAATCTTATTCCTTACAAGGAGTATGTATTGACGTTGCTTCCCCACTTCGAGGAGATAACCTTTGAACATTTCCCAAGAGAGGAGAATCAGTTGGCGGACGCGTTAGATATGATGTCTTCTATGTTCAAAGTCAAGTGGGACAACGAGGCTCCCCGGATCATTATTTGGAAATTGGATGAACTTGCACATTGCTGTGATCTTGAGACCGAAGAGGTAACAGAAAAGCCTTGGTATCATGAAGTGAAGAGGTACCTTGAAGCTCAAGAATACCCTGAGGGTGCATCTGTCAATGACAAGAAGTTTCTGAGAAGATTCGCGGCAAAGTTCTTCATCAACAATGGCATTCTCTACAAACGTAACCATGATTCAACCCTACTGCGCTGTGTGGATAAGATCGAAGCAGAAAGGATCATGGAAGAGCTGCATGAAGGTACTTTCGGAACTCATTCCAGTGGACACACCATGGCAAAGAAAATCCTTCGGGAAGGATATTACTGGTCCACAATAGAAGCCGACTGTTATCAGCATTCTCGGACATGTCACAAGTGCCAGGTCTATGCTGATAAGGTGCACATTCCTCCAGTTCCTCTGAACGTCTTGACAACACCTTGGCCTTTTGCAATGTGGGGCATTGATATGATCGGTGAGATCAGACCTATGGCATCCAACGGGAATCGTTTCATCCTGGTAGCGATTGATTACTTTACGAAGTGGGTTGAAGCAGTTTCCTTTGCTACCGTAACCAAGAATGTTGTGGCACGGTTCATTCGACACAACCTGATCTGTCAATACAGCGTACCAGAGAGGATCATTACGGATAATGGTACCAATCTTAACAACAAGATGATCACTGAGCTCTGCGAGCAATTCAAAATACAGCACCATAACTCTTCTCCCTACCGGCCGAAGATGAATGGGACTGTCGAAGAGGCAAATAAGAACATTAAGAAGATTGTGCAGAAGATGACAGTGACCTACAAGGACTGGCACGATATGTTACCATTTGCTCTTCATGGGTATCGTACCTCAGCACGGACGTCAACAGGGGCAACACCCTTTTCCTTGGTTTACGACATAGAGGCAGTCTTGCCCATTGAAGTTCAGATACCCTCTCTTCGGATCATGAAAGATGCAAGCTTGAGCGAAGACGACTGGATCCAGACCCGACTTGATCAACTGAACCTAATCGACGAAAATAGACTCACTGCTATTTGTCATGGTCAGACATACCAAAAACGGATGATCAAGGCATTTAACAAGAAAGTCAGACGGCAAGAGTATCAAGTTGAGAACCTGGTAATCAAGCGCATTATTCTACCTCAAGGTGATACCAGGGGCAAATGGACCCCTACTTACGAAGGGCCATTTGTGGTTAAGAATATCTTCTCAGGAGGAGCGATGACTCTAACCACCATGGATGGTGACGACCTTCCTCACCCCGTCAATGCAGACATAGTGAAAAGATACTACGCATAATCAAAGACCCGCTAGGTCGACTGGCCTAGGCAAAAATAAGGGCTTCCCGGCGAACCAAAAGGGTTCGGGCAAAAATAAGGGATGAAAATAAAAAAAATCTGTACACCCGGCAAGTCGAAAACCTGAAAAGGCGGCTTGGGCAAAAATGGGTATCCCGGTGGACTGAAAACCCGAAAGGGCGGTCCAAGCAAAAGTTAGGGATAAGCGTAACACTATGACTCATTGGATCACCCTGCATCCAGACTTTGGTATCAACTATCAGGCTCGGACGGCACCAATCAATCAGATTCATCTTCAACTAAGCAGCAAAGTGATGAGATGCTTGAAGATATAAAGGCGATAGTAGAGTTGGAACCCAGTGGGATTATTCACATAGCTGTTTTGTCTTCTTTTTTTAAATTGTATAAATCCTATTTGTTCGGCGGCATTCTCTTACTAGGACGTCAGCCTCTTGTACAAAAGCGCCTATTTACAGGCAAACTTGAAAATCAATACAAATTCATTTTCAGACAAATTTCAAATTGTTTTTCCTTTATCTGTTTTGTTTTGCAAAGAATGTCCAATGTTCATTTTTGATATATGCATTTGACATTAAGTGCTGCTCATAAATATTTACATGCGAAACAAAGGACTAATTACGGGTGATATCAGAAGTAGGGGAAATAAGAATTGTTTGAGCAGTCTAGTTGATTTGTCCACCAAGGCACCAAGGTAAGTTCAGCTGAAGAATGCGACCAAGATACCTTCACTCCCCGTAGAGTAAGACAGTAATGATAGCTCTCTCAAAATGAGACTTGCAACTATGAGTGAATCAGCCATACTCTCCCCCAAGCAGAGTTGGTCCACCCCCATCCTTAAAAAGATTGGGTATCCCTAGAAGGCCTCAATATCCCCCAGCGGAGTATAAGGATATTCCCCAGCAAGCATAAGAGTATCCCTGGCAGCCTTAATATTCCCCAATGGGATATAAGAATATTCCCTGGCAAAATGTAAGGTACCCCCAGTGGAGCCATTTCCCCAGCGCAGTCTAAAAAAGGGTTTCCCCAATGGAGCTGAATCATCTTCCCCAGTAGGTTCTGGAAGCTTGTCCCCTGCAGAACACAAATAAGTCTCCCCAAGCTAAGTTCAGAAGTTATCCTCACAAAATTCTAACCGGGTTATCCTCAACAAGTTGCAACTGAAAGATCATCCCCAGCAAAGTTCTTTCTATCCCCAGCGGAGTTTATCATCAAGATCCCCAACAAAACCTATCAACGGAATCCCCAGTGGAGTTTATCATTAAAATCTCAGCGAAGTATCTCTTCCCCGTAGAGTAATCTCTTCACCATGTTTATTCCCCAACGGAGTTATTTTCTCCTACAGGTTTATTCTTGCAATCATCTTCCTGCATCATCCCCAGTGGAAACGAAGAGGTCAACCATAATCTTCAACAGCAGCCCAGGATTTAACAAACTCCCCGACATTTGTCAAGGATTTATTTTCCCAGACGAAAATACATTCATAAACATTTCACATGTCATACCTCCTATTTACCTACATGATAAAGTGCATACGACACAACCTCATTTATTTCTGAGAACATCATGACATCATGCATTTCATACATCATGACATTGCATACAACTAACGTTTTACCTTTTTCAGGAAAAGGTCGAACAAAAGAGGGCTACGGCCAACCTCCTTAAGTTCCAGATTAATACCTGTAACAAGCCAGGAAAATATCTGTGGATTACTGATTGTAGATCAATACCTGTAACGAGCCCGGAAAGTTATCTACATGAAGAGATTGAAGATCAATACCTGAAACCAGCCAGGAAAATCATCTACATGAAGAGATTGAAGATTAACACCTGTAACAAGCCAGGAAGACCATCTTTCTTTCTCAGGTATGCAAGTTCTCGCTAAGGAATCTCTTATGCGATCGACACACCTGCAGATGGCATCTGTAAGCCCATCCTCCTACCAACAACCTCCAAATGGCGTCTGTAAGCCCATTCCCGACGTCACAATGCTGATACTACACCATGAGAGTGCAAATTTCTGGGCACTCTAGTGTTCAATTATCTTCCACCTTCGGATCACGAAAGGCTCGAAAGCCAATCTGTATCCTCACGTTTAAGAAAATTGAACAGGGGCAACTGTTGTACCCCAAAATTTGCCCTCTCATGTTTCCAAAGGTCTTCCCTTACATAGTTAGTCACAAACACTTGCCTAACAAAAATAAAGTTTTGAAGATATACAAAGTGTCTTTCGATCGGCATCTGGGAAAAGGCTTCGATTAAGCGTTCGGAACCTTTCGATCAGGTTTGGTTCACCAGGCTTCTATTAAGCGTTCGGAACCTTTCGATCAGGTTTGGTTCACCAGGCTTCGATTAAGCGTTTGGAACCTTTCGATCAGGTTTGGTTCACCAGTCTTAGATTGAGCATTTGGAACTCTTCGATCAAGCTTTGGTCTGCAGGTCTTCGATTGAGCGCTGGACCCTCCTTCGATTAAGTCAATATCACAATGCTTCGACTATGCACAAGATACTTCAGGCTTACCTTCGACTCACCAGGCAAGAAGCTCATTCGAAGAATATGTAAATGACTCATTCGAAGAAGCACTCAGAAGGCCCATTCGAAAGGTACATAAGAAGTCCATTCGAAGGAGGCAACACAAGACCCTTCGACTGGCAACACAAGACCCTTCAAATGGCAACACAAGACCCTTCGATTAGCATGAACAAGACCTTTTCGATTTGGCCTGTTAACAGTGTCTTTCGATTGAAGTTTCAATTAGTACCATTCGAATGGTATATGGACAAATGCCCTTCGAATGGCATTTTAGTGTAGAATTTCCCTGAATAAGAACATCAGAACGAAATGATTTTCGAATGGCATTTCAGTGCAGAGTTTCTCTCAACCTAAGATAATCTGATAAAGGAAGTTCTGAACACTTCGAATCAGAACTTAGACTCATCACAAGGCCAAGGGCTGGTCGAGGTTGTCTAATAAGGAATAGATTCGAATGGGGACTTTGAAGCAATCGAAACTAGCAAAGAAGGCAAAATCGAAGGAGTAAGTCAGTTTTTGATTTCCATCAAGTTGGAGGCCCAAACAACTCAGAGCAAGCTGGCAGAAACGCATGATTGAATCAAATTTGGCAAGTTTTCAAGAAGATCAAATCAAATCTCTCCACCATAATGGACCAAGATTTGATACACATTTGTTAACCTAATTTCTTTGCCTATATAAACCTGCTGCTCATAAACAAATCACACACGAAAAACCCTTGCAGAAAGGCACACGAAAAACACCTACACAAACTCTGCAGAAATGGCGCCCTAACCTTGAAAAGAAAAGCTTGAAAAGTGGTGGTTAGGTTTTGGTTTGGAGGCCGAATCTGACCCAAAGAAAGACGCAATTCTCTTGCCATCAACCTCCTGAAGCGAGGCCAATCAAAGACCAAGCTTTTCATCATCTACATCGCACTGTAAGTGTTCTAGAAAACACCTATGAACATGAAAATGCAACTCATCATTCTTTCATCTTTTCTTTAAAATATTGACATATTTGTGATTGTTATTTGATTTAGAATGTTTTGGAATTGCCTAATCTAATTTGCATGGCCTCTAACCTCATATATAGAACCTAGGGTTCCTGTTCTTGTTTTTAGGCGTTTCTTGTGCAGGGTAAATTGAGACAAACAATGGCCATAGGAAGGATGAGGAGGTCGAGATGAACACACTTGTGTTATTGAATAGCGTTTTCATGGCCTAGGAGAAACGTTCGAACCACCCCCACGAAACTTCCTGCAGAACAAAATCTGCAGATAAACGAACCAGGCTATTGTGAGGAAGATGATACTGTGGCTGGGTGTGATTGGTTCGTTTGAACCAATTGCGCGTCTTTTTATTTTTTTAGGCCAGGCCTAATTATTGTTTGATATAATATTTATGTTCTATTTAACTAACGAATGAAGCAGATTGGACGAGTTGGCAAGCACGCTATGGTAAAACCCCTTTGGACCTGGGTTCGAATCCCAGGTCCCCCCCAAAACTTTGTTACGCTTTTTTCTTTAGGTACTCAGATGCAGCGCTGAAGGCAGGGAACACCATACGTCCTCAGATCTCAATGTACCCAGGGGCTTCAAGCTAGATCCAAAGGCCAGCGTGATGAGCCTGGAAAAAATGTTGACCAAACCTCCCTTCTTCAGGCCCAGCGCCCCACAGTTTGCTTTTGTTTTTTTTCTTTCTTTTCTTTTCATATTGCTTTTGCTCTTATTATTATCATTAAAAACTAACTAACTAATTAACACTCTAACCTTCTTTTTCATAAAAAAAAACCAGAAAACAGAAAATACTATTCTCACCAATTAATTTTAGTAATTAATTTTGTAAATAAACTATTAACCAATTAATTTAGTTTTAATTAGGTTTAATTTTAACATTTTTGCTATAAATAAAAATTTACTTAGAATTAGGTTTTTTTTTAATATTTTTAATTTTACTGCCTTAATTAAAATAAAGCTCAAAAACACCTTTTCTTTAAATCCATTATTAATTTAGACTTGATTCTTAATTCAAAAAAGACCAAAAACATGCTTTCTTCAAAAAGGGTCAAAACCCTAAAGGACAATCTGATTCAACTTTTCTCGCGCGTATTATTTTGATCTATATATTGTAATTTCTCCGAGGATGTAATAGTTTTAACTTAGGATTTTTTATTTATCGCTTTTATTTACTTTCTGCATTTACTTTTAAGGGTTTGTTTTTGGCGATGTAAATACCCGACGCCTTGTAATAGCTTAGTTTTATTTTCCGCAACCACTAAATGCTAGATGTATGCTAACTAGGCTATGCATGACAAGATCTATCTTAAATTAAAATCAACTGTAGCTCACCATGACATGTAAAGATAACATAACTGAAAATTGACACACTTGCACATGCCACTCCTAAGGTACGCCTCACTTGGTTGCCTCGAACGTGGTCATTGAGTATAGGATGTTTTAGGGGTCGCCCTCCTGTCTAGAGATCATAGTTGCCTTGAAACGGTTGCCTCGGATAAAATGATCTAAGACATTAGGGTTACCGCTAAGGCATCCTAACGTTGCTTTAGTGACCACTCGTCCCTAAAATCGAATTGACCCAAAAACTCCAACGAAGATGCTACCTACTCCTTCATAGTGGGATAGCATTGTCTAAAGGGACATTTACACAATTTAATTCCTTTTGAGTAGGTAGAGGTTCTTATGTACTTGCTCTTTCAACACAAAACAAATTTTTCGCACTTACACTTTTCAAACAAAGTTTTCAACAACACTTCATACACTCTTGAGGACAGAAACAAGAGTTAAATCGAAGTTTTCAAACAAAACTCTTTTCAAAACCCACAAACACAAGAAAAGCAAAACTTTTTGAAAACATAGTGAGCAAGTACCTAAGAGCCCGTGGATAACCACGAATAGAAAGGGTGCTAACACCTTCCCTTTCTATAATCTACCTCCCGAACCCGAGAAACATCTCGAAAGGGAATTTTTCTGTGCTTTTGTCCTTTCCTTGTTGGATAAAATCAAAGATGGTGGCGACTCTTGCTTACCGCGACATTTTGCAAAACCAAACACAAACGCGAACCAGCATTCCAAAACAGTCAGTTCTATTCCCACCGATCACACATAGCCCACGTCCATAACTACTTTCCTAAGAGCCTTGTCTTTGATCTCCCTCATGAAATAGATGTGTGTCTATTAGAAATCAAACAGAGAACTGGTTGAGGAGCCACATGTGTTCGGAGATTCCTGAGAAAGAAACTCCAAGCATCACCAGTCTCTCCCTAGACAAGAGCAAAGGCAATTGGGAAAATCTTATTGTTGCCGTTTTGTGCAACTGCCATCAGTAGCGTGCCTTTGTATTTCCCATACAACCAAGTCCCATCAATTTGAATAATAGGTTTTCACGATGCAAACCCTGTGATGAAAGGTTGAAAAGCCCAGAACACTCGACTGAATATTCCATTTCCGATGACATGAGTACCATTTGGGGCATACGCCGACAATGTTTCCATAATATAAACAGTACCCAGAGAATATGTCTGAAGTGCATGCAGGTAGCGGGGAAGTTCTTTGTATGACTCCTCCCAATTTCCATATACCTTTTCAATCACCTTGGTCTTTGCTAACCACGCCTTTCGATATGACAGAGTATAGTTATATACTGTAGTGATGTGAGAGATTATGGTTTTCACCTTCAATGACGGATCATTGCTAACAAGAGGTAGGATTTCTTGACATATGAGATCATAATTTAGTTTCCGATGATCCTGTGATTGAGTAGAATTGACGCACGTGTGGGTGGACATAGAACCTATCACCCAACAATCACCTCTTAATATATATGATACGGTGAGCTTGAACATACAATCTGGGTGGACACACCCAAGCTTGTACCTTTCTGGATTTACACGATCTACCTTAAAATCGACCGAGTTTAGCATGTGAAACTTTTTATGGCTCGGATACAATCTTCTCTATTAGGGAATTTGTCTTTCTCTTTTAAGTTTTCATCTGACTGCATATACGGATTGAAAAAACATCAGATGAGGGTTCATCTCCGCCCATGTTGAAGTTTGTCATGTGTGGAGGTGGTGTGTAGATCTCATTTGGAGGTATACCAGGTATCCCATCATCTTCAGAATCATCATTGACCATGTCGTCAAACTCTAACTCGTCATCTTCCTCTTCTTCATCAACGACATCTACTTCTGCTTGTTCGGCTTCGAGAAGATCAACCACTTGTGACTAAGTTGGTCGTGACAGGTGAGGTTCCCGCAGCATAATGTAAAACTCAATAGAATCGTACCCAGAATACTCATGACTAGAAAACATATTCTGAAGGTCCTCATCATCTTGAACCTCAACCTTATAATATATTATTTGGTTCTCACCAAAAAAACCAGATTTTGATAGAAGATTTATGTCACGGGACCTCGTCCAAGTTTGACCTCCAATGGTTTTTTGAAATATAAGAAATTGGCTTTCCTGTTTAAACAAAATTGGATGTTCTCAGTGTCTCTAAACAAAAACCCTGAGGTGGGACAAATGTATGTCTGACTGTTGAAATATACACTGATAACATATTATGGTGTAGAGGCCATTGTGTTTAAATGTTTGGAGGTTTGAAGGTTTGAGTGTTTGAATGTTTTAAGTGTTTGAGTGTTTGAGTTTTGAGTGCCTGATTGTTTGAATTTCTGAATGTTCTAGTGTTTGAGTGATTAAGTGTAGAAGTGTTTTTGATAAATTTAGGATTAAATAGGTTGCCCTGAATTTGAACAAGACAACAATAAGCATTAATGCGCCTCCCTTCATGTCCAATCGTATTACATGCATGTAGAAAACCCTTACCAAAGACTGCCACCTAGCCTGCACCTACACTGCAACAACTAGGCATGTCCCACGCAAAGTTGAATTGTGCATGCTTTCTAAATTGCATGTAGGCGCCATTTGACTTGGTGCATGAGTGACACGTATCATGCATGCATGCAACCACCAACCACCTCATTTATTCACTCTGTGATATGATTTATCCTATAAATAAAGAGCCTCGTGTAACACCCCAATTCTACCCCAAGCAAATTATGCAAAATAAATCAGAGTTATAAAATTTCATTCATACAAATGAATCGGGACGTCACAAATTCTTCTAACAAATTCATTGCATTCGTCATGGATATATAACACATTTTCAAAACATTGGATGAACCGTCAACATGACATCTTTCATTAAATAATTCAACAACTACGCAGCGGAATTCTTCAATAACATCTTTAAATAAAACAACAACTTCGAAACATCTCATATTTAATAATCATTAATTCAAAATTCAGCAACTGAAAATCAACAATCAAAAATCAGCAAGCATTCATCCCCCCGAGTGTTACATATCAGAGCAATGACACCGACTCGAAATATTGAAGGTATACAGCCATCACTCTCGATTACCGGCACGTTACCAACATAAGGGCAACATTCAAACAGAAGGGGTGAGATATCTAACAATATAATAAAGCGCATGATAATTAATATATTAAATTAGATCAATGATATCACCACTTCTCATCTCAAAATCAACAATAATTACAGCATATATACTCATTCATCAACATCAAATACATTTCATTATTCAATCATATAATGCGACTCAAAACTATGCAAATGCATGTGGTACCATTGGAGCAGAACTCCCATCTCAAAAATCTGCCAATTAATAGAGGCATCAACAAGGCATAGCCTTCATCTCAAAATTTGCCAATCCAGGCCATCTCAACGAGCATAAGCTCCATCTCAAAAATGTAATGTATGCGACTCTTCATGAATGTAATATCAACATCTCAATCATCTCAAAACACAACATCTCATAAACATCTCAGAACAACAACATCTCATAAACATCTCAGAACAACAGCATCTCAAAAACATCTCAAAATAACAATATCTCATAAACATCTCAAAACATCTCAATTACAGCATCTCAAAACATCTCAATTACAACATCTCATAAACATCTCAAAATAATTTACTAAACATCACTTATTTATCAAACGTCATTTGTTCATCATAACTATCAAACACAACTTTAATAACCACATCTTACTAATAACTCAGCTGTATATTAATACTACAGTAATCCATATTGTTATTCTGCAGTTCTACTTCGTTTCTGTCACTAATCCTACTGTCATAATTCTAACAGCAGACTCTAAACATCTCACATTCATCAATCTGTCCAAAAATCAGCACAATGGTCATCTACGGGAATTAATTCTAAATCTTAGATTGGTTACTAGGATTACACCACTTAATCATCATTTAAATCATCTAGAATAAAGTTCATCGCGTTAGCTAATCAACACTTCGAACTGCATCTCAAACAGCATCCTACAACTCAAGTTACAGCAATTTAAAACTGATTATGTCAAAATTAGTTAGTATGGGACGACACGAAACTCTATGGATCGACGCGTAATGCTTCTCCTGCACAGCATGAGTCGACACATCCTCCTCATGGATCGACTCGTCCTGCCTCAAATCACAGCATGTATCAACACATGCACCTTACCGATCGACTCATCCTGAGTCTTGCAACTAACATGTATCGATGCAAGCCCTGCATGCATCGACTCATCCTGAGTCTATCCTTGCCTATGCATCGACTCATCCAGCTTGAGGTCGATGCATCCTGCTATAGTCTGCACAATTTCTGTGATTTCCTCTGTATTTTCACTACGGGAATTCATATTACATCCCTACAAACCTTATTATAAACATAATAAATCGTCACCTAACATTAACCTATAATACTACATCGATCAAACGATATCATAACGTCATTATTCATTCAAATGCATCAAATCTTCATCATACATCATCCAATTCAAGAACAAAAACAGCAATCCTCTAACCCCACATATCAAACATCATGAACCCAATTATAAATTCAGAACCCCACCCTTACCTTGGATTGAAGGTCGCTCTATAATTTCCGGGTTGAATCCTTGTTCTTGTCGTTTTCCACTTTTTCCAGCAACTTCACGTTCTTCACAAATCCTTATTTATCTTCTTACTACTTCCTCCTTATATTCTTCTCACAAATAATAAAATAACCTAATATTATTATATTATTCTTATTGGGCCCCAAACCTACACCCCTTATTACTTCCACTCACACCATATAGGCCCACATTAATAATATTAAATTCTAACATTATTTCACCAAACAGTAATATTATACCTCTAATATTATTATTTCTCCACTTAATAAAATAAATCCAATTTAATAACACTTCTTCACAAATATTCTAAAAATAATTTAATTAAGTAATTAATTAAAT
Organism: Vicia faba; assembly: GCA_948472305.1. Lineage (NCBI taxonomy): Eukaryota > Viridiplantae > Streptophyta > Magnoliopsida > Fabales > Fabaceae > Vicia > Vicia faba. The sequence goes on from OX451737.1 coordinate 919,934,824, forward strand.
TACGGGCGTTACAACTCTCCCCCACTTAGAATATTTTCGTCAGCGAAAATTTACCTCAATCAAACAATTCAAGATAGGAGTCTCGCATCTTGCTCTCCAACTCCCAAGTCATGCTTTCTCCTGCAGCTCCTAACCAAACCACTTTAACCAAGGCAATCTCTTTGCCCCTCAGAGTCTTCATTTCACGATTTGCAATCCGTACAAGCATCGTCTCCACCGTAAAATTATCCTGTACTTGCACATCGTCCATATGAATCACATGAGATGGATCTGAAATATACTTCCGAAGTTGCGACACATGAAATACACCATGAAAATTCGAAAGATTAGGCGGTAAATCCACTCTATAAGCAACATTCACCACTCTCTCTAAAATCTGATACGGTCCAATAAAATGAGAAGTGAGCTTCTTAGACTTCAATGCTCGCCCAACACCAGTCACAGGTGTAACTCTCAAAAACACATGATCACCGGCTTGAAATTCTAAATCCTTCCTTCGCTTGTCATAATAACTCTTTTGTCTACTTTGTTAAGCCTTCATCTTTTCTCGAATCAACTTCACCTTCCCAGTAGTCTCACGAACAAGTTCAGGTCCAAGCACTACACTCTCACCAGATTCATGCCAACATAACGGAGTTCTATATCTCCGACCATACAATGCTTCAAAAGGTGCCATCCCAATACTAGAATGGTATCTGTTGTTATATGTGAACTCTATCAACGGAAGATAAGTATCCCACGAACCTCCCTACTCGAGAACACATGCCCTCAACAAGTCTTCCAGCGATTGAATCGTCCGTTAGGTCTGACCATCTGTCTGAGGAGGATACGCTGAACTCAACCTCAACTTAGAACCCAACGCTTCTTGCAAACTCTTCCAAAAATCAGAAGTAAATCTTGGATATTGTGATACGGTGGGAGAACTGACTTGAGGTTTTGTGTTTCGTCACAAATGTTTCGGTTTAGTAAGAGTCGCCACCGACTTTTATTTTATCCAAAAGGAAAGGTAAAAAAGCACATGAAAGACCTTTGAGATTATCTCTTGAGTTCGGGGGGTAGATTATGAAAAGGGAAGGTGCTAGCACCATTTTCATCCATGGTTTTCCATGGGCTCTTAGTTACTTGTTTAGATCACTTGTTTTGCTTTTGCAATTGTTTGAAATGGTGCTTTGTATGGTTTTGAAAGTATTTTTGAAAAGAGGCCTTTATTTAGGCAATCTTTGTAATGATTCTCATTCGTAAGAATGTATACAAAGATGTTTGTCTTTTGAAAAATGTTTCAATGTTTTGAAAGTTGTTTGGAAATGTTTTGAAATGTGTGTGTATTTGTTTGAAAATAGCAAGGATTGTTTGCAAATTGATCAAGTAACTAGAAGCATTCTACCTACTCAAAAGTCTTTCTTATACATTTTTATTCCTTTGACATTGTTGATTTACCATTACTTTGGTAAACAACCCTATATTTGGATGTTAAACGGGACGGGCGTGGGTCATCGCATGACCATGATAGCAACGTTGCCAAGTATCTTTAGCATTTTGAGGGACTAAGGTCATTTGTTTTTAGGCAACCTTTTGATAGCGTCATCGAGGGACTATGATCTTTTGTTTTGTTTGATTTTGCCAAGATACCTTGCATGCATACCATGGCCATTTGTTTAGGCAACCAAGTGGGAGAAACCCTAAGGAGTGCTTGTGTGCAATGTGTGTCATTTTTCATGCATTTTGTCTTGTATTAGGTCATGCTATTTGTTTGATTTTTGGTCTTTTCATGCAAACCCTAGTTTACTAGCATAGTATAATGCGATAAATTGCGTAAAGTAAATCTAAGTTATTACAACAATATTATGGGAGGGGGGATACAAGTATTGAATGGGGAATATTGCTCAAAATAAGACCCTAAAAATTATTACAACCCAATTGAATTATTGTACTAGATAAATAAATAAATAATTATTTAAATATGCAATAAAATGTATGGATCCAAAATGTTTTTGTATTTATTTTATATATGTAAAAACAAAATTATTTAAGTCCTAAAAATAAGGAAAAAAATATTATTATTTTTTGAAAGGGGAAACCCTAGTTTTTGATTTAAAAGAAAATTATGTTTTCTACTATTTATTTTATTCATTTATGTACAAGAAATAAATAAGTAAAAATATTTACAAATATTAAAAATTAAAATATATGTGGAAATAATATTTTATGTGTATGAATAATAAAAATAAAAATGTATGATATTTTTAAATGTGTTTACTATTTATTTAAAGAAAATAGATTCTATTTATTCTAATAAATCAATATTTTATGCAAAAAATAAAATAAAAAAATAAAATAAAATGCAAAAAATAAAGAAAATATTTTTCATGATTTTTTGATGTTCAGAAAAAATATTAAAAACAAATAAACATGAAAATATAAGAAAATATAAAGAAAATACAAAAATAAGTCAGGAAGTGTGGATAGTAGATCAGGGGGGTGTGGATAGTGGAAACAGCAAGCCCAAGCGCACCAGGCCCAGGAACTTCATCCCTGTCCTTCAGCCTCTCCCAAAATGCGCGTTTTTGCTTCAAACATGTATCTTGCTCTAGCTTGCATAAAATCAAAAACTTATAACACAAAAAATGTAGCTTATGATCTCACGATTCTAATGATATAAAGTTTGTGACCTAACACTCAAAGATCAAGGAGAATTTTATCACCCCTAATTTCTTACCTAAATTTTTCATGAACTTCAAGCTTCAAATTCTCACTATTCAGTTAATATAAATAACAACTATGCATATGTACAGTTTTAGCAAGTTAAGGACTACATTTTTGCTTCACAAATCGTGACTTAAGGATGCCTAAATAAGGAGATTGAACTTTGAAAAATACCTTGCTCAGCTGATTTTGGATATGGCAATGTGGGGACTTTGAGTGAGGCCTGAGGATCGTGTGAGCTTCCTTGAAGTTCCCTCAAGCTATTCCAATGCTTAGTTTTCCTTGAGAATGCTTGAAACTCCTTGTAGAAGTCAACCTGCAACCTTCAAAAATGAAAATGGTGATGGCTAAAACAGGGCACACAGTTGTAGTGCAATGGCTTGGATAGTTTAGGTAGGATGTATGTAAGGTGTTTCAAGTGTTGAATCAAGAAACGCACGAGCCAATATTGAAATGGATTTGATTTTGCAAAGGCTACCCTGTTTGGGCAGAAAAATGTGTTTTTTGTTTTTGGGAGTGTTTGAGATGCTATGAATTCGTGTCTTGGCTTGTTACAAGTTTGTGAAGTTGTTTAGAATGAAGCCAGGTCTTCTCTTTATCAGATGGACAAGTTATCTTGACTTTTGCCAATTTGCTTGCTTTTGAAGAAAGTTGAAATGACTTATGCCAAAGGCCTGTACAGGCTTGCTTGCTAGCTGCATAGAGTTGGTACAAGTTGCTTGTAATCTGTGGAAAATGCCTGCATCCAAGGAACAAGTCCAAGGCTCAAGGCTGATAAAGTGGAAAAGGCTTGCTTTATCAAAATGGTATTGTGAACTTTATTCCATTTATGGATTAATCTTTTGTACAATGCTCCAAAGATCAAAATAAAGCCATTATCCATTGGGTTAGAATTCAATTATGGATTGTAGAAGGGATTAGGACCTGTAATGCAAGGTACAAGCATGCTAGGATCTGATTTTCAACTTGAAGCATTGTAAACATGGCTTGAACAAAAGTGACAAATTGCCATTTTCTCTTCTTCGATTCTCCCTAACCACAAATGATCTTGGAGAGTTCTTGGAAATTTTGGAAATCTTGTAACGTGCTCTACAATCCATATTTTAAATGAAACTTGAGATGCCTCTTGGAACTAGGTGAAAAGTTGCCATAAAGTTAGGTCAAAAACCTGCCTAAAATAGGGCAAAATTTCACTAAGTTAAAAAGTTTATGGACCCCTATTCACAAAATAATAACTTGAGATCCAAGCATATTTTGGGAAAACTTTGTGAATCAAAGTTGTATGTTTCATGGAGGACTACAACTTTCATGTTGGAAGTTTTCTTTGAATCCAATTGCATCATGGTGAAAAAGTTGGGAAAAGTTGGGAAAAAATAAGAAATTTTCCATACTTAGAAAAATTCTAAGTTATGAAAAATTTCAAATTAAAACCCTAATTTGCAATTTTAGGTTTCTTGGTCAACAAGTTTCACATTTTGACATATCTTGATGAATTATGACCCTTGTCACTTGATTTTGACCAAAAAGTCAAAGTTTGACTTTCAGTGTACAGTTGATTTTTGATCAGTTGACTGGAAAATTCATCTGTCAATCCAATGCATTTGAGATCTTTTGAACCATGTGATTAGGTAAAGATGATTACATTGAGCCCTTGAAATCATGCTTGAACCCAATTGGTCATTGGCTAGGTCAAAAATCAGAAATTGCCCTTTCTCAGTCAAAACCCTAATTTTGACCATTTTGCCCTTTTGATGATCTGATCAAATTTCTTGAGGAGTTGTGATCCAAACTTGATCAAATGGTACATAGGAGTTTAAAATGTTGTTGTGGATCAAAAATTATGAAGTTTTACTATCAATTGGCCATGGTTAACTTTTTCCCCAATACAGCTGATTTTTAGGTTAACTGTCTAATTGACTGGGCAAAAATGTGATTCAAGGCTTGAAACTTGACATGGGCTATCTTAGGGGTCCAAGATGGTGTATGAAAGTCACATGAAGCATTGATGGTCCAAAAATCCTTGTGCAAACTCAAACCCTAATTTCAGGTCATCAGTGCAAGGTGATGTCTTGAGCTGAGCAAACCCTAATCCTGTCTTGAGTCCAAAGAGTCTTGTGAGGAAAATCTTGATAAATGAGAGGGCAAATTTTGGGGTACAACAGCTTCCCCTGTTAAATCTTCTTGAACCTGAAGAGTTAGATTGGCGAGTTTTTCCGTTCGTGACTCGAAGGTAAAAGATGATTGGACACTAGAGTGCCCGTAAATTTGCACTCGTCAAAGTGTAGTTGAGGGAATGAGCTTAAAGATGCCATTTGGAGAGGTGACAGAATATTGTCGGAGATGGGCTTGTAGATGCCATCTAAGAATGTTTGCTGAGTTGTAAGTCAGAAGAATGAGTATCATAAGGGTGTCAGTGTCTGGAACGTATCTGAACTGTATCTGGAGACTAAATCTGTATGAGCAAGGGAATAGCAGTCGTGTCTGGAGTGTATCCGAGCTGTAACTATACTTGAATCTGAATGAATAACAGAATGACTTCCGTGTCTGGAGTGTATCTGTATTGTATCTGAGTCTGAAATCTGAATAAGCGACAGAATGGCATCCGCGTCTGGAGCGTCTCTGAGGTGGGGAAAATCATAATAAGTGACAGAATGGAAACCGTGTCTGGAGCGTATCTGGACTGGAATCTGAATAAGTAGCAGAATGACTTTCGTGTCTGGAGTGTATCTGGACTTGAATCTTGACTTGAAATCTGAATAAGTATCAGAATGACTTCCGTGTCTGGAGTGTATCTGAACTGTATTTGAAAGTTGTTGAGATCTGAATGAGTATTAGAATGGCATCCTTGTCTGGTGCATATATGTAATGTATCTGAAATATTTGAACATTGTCAAAAGTAGTTGTTAATCTTATCCTGAAAAGGGTAAAATGTTAGCTGAAACACAAAGTTATGTTGCATGAAATGTATGATGCAATAAATGTGTTTTGTCAATGTTTATGATATATGTAATGTATGCGCATGTAAGCTGATTCGTTGTTTTGCTGAAGAAAATAAATCCTTGACTGGTGCTGGAGAAAATAAATCCTTGACCGCTGCTGGAGATTCAAAATCTTTGGTTGCTGAGGATAAGAAATCCTTGGCGACTGTTGGGGATAATAAATCCTTAGTGACTTCACTGGGGATATGGGGATCCTTCAAGTCTTGAAATTGACAAAAAATTGTTGTGAGAGTAATGCCAAATACTGCTTGAGAAATCTTCTTGGAGAATCCAGAGAACTTTGATGACGTCTACTGGTGATTACACAAAGGGAATCCTTATTCTGCTAGGGAATAGAGAAAACTCTGATGACTTCCGCGGGGAATTAAGAATGATAATCTTCATTTTGGCGACCTTACTGGGGAATAGTAAAACTCTTCAGGGAAGAAGGCTTACTACTGGGGAGTAGGTTCAGGAGTCTGGGTTATCTGCCACTCTACTGGGGAATTATCCTAGGTTGGGGAGAGACAAAAGTTAATTGTTATCTGGTTGATTTCCAAGCTTCAAGACAACTTGCTGGGGAGTTTGGAGAAAACTGAATAGTTTCCGTCGGGGATTGATAGTTGGAAATCTTGACTCGACTGGGGAAGAGGGTTTCATCTCCGCTGGGGATCTGTAATTCAAAGTTTTTGCTCCGCTGGGGATTGGGAGTTTGAAGTTTTGACTCTGATGGGGCTAAAGGTTTGAAATTTTGGCTCTGTTGGGGATCTCAATGATGTACTGTACGGATTGCTCATGGAATAGCCTAAAGACGTTTTCCTATCCTTTCAACCTGTCAGTAATTGTTCTTTTTCATCCTGTTTACTTGTAAACAGTAATTATGTTCAAATGCATATGTTCATTAATGAATCATTGGACATTTTTGCAAATAAAACACAAGTGTAAAAAGAAAAAGACAAATGGTTTTCTGCACTTTAAAGAGATATCTTTGTATTTACTTTGGATAAGTATTTTTTACAAAGGAGACAGTCATCCTAGTAAGAGGATGGTGTCATAAAAATGAGAAAAAGTTTATACAAAGAAAGATAGCTATGTGTAAAAATCCCATGGGGTTCCCATTCTTCTATAGCCTTCGTAACTCCGAATATCTTGTCCATTCGTTGCTTCGTCCGAAGATGATTGGATTGATCAGAAGCTCCAGGTTTGTCAGTGAAGAGATTGTCTTTAAAGTGATCCGACGAGACATAGTCATACGCTTTAATTCCCTAACTTTTTCCTGGACCGCCCTTTCGGGTTTTCGATCCACCGGGAAACCCTTTTTTTCCCAAGTCGCCCTTTCGGGTTTTCAACTTTCCGGGTGTACATATTTTTTTATTTATCCCTAATTTTTGCCTGAACCGCCCTTTTGGGTTTTCGATTCACCGGGATGCCCTTTTTTTTCCTAGGTGTGTCAACCTAGCGGATCATTTATTCGTAGTATTTTTTGACTATGTCTGCATTTGTAGGGCGCGGCAGATCGTTACCGTCCATGGTGGTTAAAATCATTTCCCCACCAGAAAAGATGTTTTTGATCATATATGGTCCTTCGTAGGTAGGAGTCCATTTGCCCCTGGGATCACTTTGTGGCAAGATGATGCGCTTGATCACTAGATCTCCAACTTGATATGTCTGGCGTATAACTTTATTGTTGAAAGCCTTGATCATCCGTTTTTGATACCTCTGACCGTGGCAAACAGCAGTAAGTCTCTATTTGTCAATTAAGTTTAACTGATCAAGCCGGGTTTGGACCCAATCGTCTTCACTCAAACCAGTATCTTTCATGATTCTCAAAGAGGGAATCTGAACCTCGATAGGCGAGACAACTTCCATGCCATAAACTAAAGAATAGGGTGTTGCCCTAGTTGATGTGTGCGCCGTGGTACGGTATCCATGAAGAGAAAACGGTAACATTTCATGCCAATCCTTGTAGGTGACTGTCATTTTTTGTATGATCTTCTTGATATTTTTGTTCGCAACTTCGACAGCACCGTTCACCTTTGGCCAATAGGGAGATGAATTGTGATGTTGAATCTTGAACTGCTCGCACAGGGCAGTGATCATAGTATTTTGTACCGTTATCAGTGATGATCCTTTCGGGGATACCGTACCAGCAAATGAGATTTTGTTTGATGAAGCGGGCAACAACATTCTTAGTTACGGATGCGAAGGAAGCTGCTTCGACCCACTTGGTGTAGTCAATGGCCACCAGAATGAAGCGGTGTCCATTGGATGTTGTAGGCTTGATCTCTCCAATCATGTTGATTCCCCACAAAACGAACGACCAAGGAGTTGTTAGGACATTTAGAGGAACTGGAGGCACGTGTACCTTGTCGGCATAGATTTGACATTTATGGCATGTCTGGGAGTGTTGATAACAGTCAGCTTCCATGGTAGACCAGTAATAGCCTTCCCTTAGAATCTTCTTAGACATCGTATGCTCGCTAGAGTGAGTGCCGAAGGTACCTTCATGCAATTCAGCCATAATCCTTTCATCTTCAATCTTGTCGACACAATGGAGCAAAATAGAATCATGATTGTGCTTGTACAGGATACCATTACTTAGGAAGAACTTAGCCGAGAATCTCCTTAAGAACTTTTTGTCATTGACTGAAGCTCCTTCAGGGTATTCCTGAGCCTCGAGATACCTTTTGACTTCATGAAACCACGGCTGGTCCACTACTTTTTCGGTATTAATCTCGTGACAGTGTGTCGGTTCGTCTATTCGTTCAATGGTGATTTAGGGAGCCTCATTATCCCAATTAAGTTTAAACATGGATGACATTGTAGCTAAAGCATCTGCTAGCTGATTTTCTTCTCGCGGGAAGTGCTAGAAGGTAATCCGCTCGAAATGTGGTAGCAATGTCAAGACATGTTCTTTGTAAGGGATGAGGTTTGGATGCTTAGTGTCCCACTCTCCTTTGATCTGACTGATGACCAAAGCTGAGTCCCCAAACACAATCAAAGATTTGATTACCAAGTATATGTCAGCCTTGAGTCCAAAGATGCAAGCTTCATACTCTTCCATGTTGTTCGTACAGTTGAAGCAAAGTATGGCGGTGAAAGGAGTATGGCATCCTTATGGAGATATAAGCACAACACCAATACCGTTACCAAGCGCATTGGAAGCCCCATTAAAGTACAGGGTCCATCGGGATCCTTGTTCAGGTCCGTCATATGGTCTGAAATCCTTAATGTTGTCCAATGTCATGATGTCTTCGTCGGGGAAGTCGAACTTCATGGATTGGTAATCTTCTACAGCTTGATGAGGCAGATGATCGACTAGCACACTCCCCTTTATAGCTTTTTGGGTTGTGTATTGTATATCATATTCTGTTAGGATCATCTGCCATCTGGATATCCTTCCGGACAAAGCAGGCTTCTCAAAGATGTACTTTATCGGATCCATCTTAGATATCAGCAAAGTGGTATGAGTCAACATATACTGCCTTAGCCGGAGAGCAGCCCATACCAAAGCGCAGCAAGTTTTCTCGAGCAGTGAATATCTTGTTTCACAGTCGGTAAACTTTTTTCTAAGGTAATAAATGGCATGCTCTTTTCGGCCAGACTCTTCATGCTGCCCCAGTACGCACCCCATTGAATTCTCTAGGACGGTCAGATACATGATTAGCGGTCTTCCCTCGACGGGTGGCATTAGGATAGGAGGCTCTAGAAAATATTCCTTGATTTTATCAAAAGCAACTTGACAGTCATCATTCCATTTAACTACCTGATCTTTCTTCAACGGCTTGAAGATTGGTTCACAAGTAGATGTTAGGTGAGAAATGAACCTAGCAATGTAGTTTAGGCGTCCCAAGAAACCTCTGACCTCCTTCTCAGTGCGAGGAGCAGGCATTTCTTGTATAGCTTTGACTTTGGCAGGATCAACCTCGATGCCTTTGTTGCTGACAATGAAACCCAAGAGTTTAACGGACCGGACTCCGAATCTGCACTTGTTAGGGTTTAACCGTAGCTTGTACTCCTTCAACCTGACAAACAGCTTTTGCAAGTGATCAAGGTGTTTTTCTTCAGTTTGTGAACGGGCTATCATGTCATCTATGTAGACCTCTATCTCATGATGTATCATATCATGAAACAAAGCTACCATGGCGTGTTGATAGGTTGCCCCGGCATTCTTCAGTCTGAATGGCATCACTTTGTAGCAGAACGTACCCTACTGTGTAACAAATGTAGTTTTCTCCATGTCCTCAAGAGCCATTTTGATCTGGTTATAGCCTAAGAATCCATCCATGAAATAAAATACTTTGTGTTAAGCTGTATTGTCAACCAGGATGTCGATGTGTGGAAGTGGAAAATCATCTTTAGGGTTGGCCTTGTTTAAATCTCTATAATCCACGCACATTCTCACTTTTCCGTCCTTCTTAGGCACGGGCACAATGTTAGCAACCCATTGAGGATAGGAAGTAACAGCCAGAAATCCAGCATTGAACTTCTTCATAACTTCTGATTTGATCTTCTCTGACATGTCAGGTCTCATGCGGCGGACTTTTTGCTTAACCGGTGGACAGTCTTCTCTTGTGGGTAGACGGTGTACCACAATGTCTATATCAAGTCTCGGCATGTCTTCGTATGACCAGGCAAAGATCTCAACATAATCATGCAACAGCTGAATTAGGCGCTCTTTGACACTCGACTCTAGATTGGCACCCACTCTGATTTCCTTTCTTTCTTCCTCAGTACCTAAGTTGATTGTATCCAACAACTCCTCATGAGGTAGAATAGCTCTTTCTTCTTGTTGTAATAATCTGGCCAATTCCCCTAGTACCTCACAATCTTCCTCACCTTCGTATTCGGCTTGGTAGACTAGATCTTCAGAGTCACTGAAGGCTATAGCAGTATTGTTACCCATGGGTTCCGAAATGGAAGGGTACCTGCATTTATGAGTGTGGGTGTGTGTAAGGGCATAGCCATCTTAAAACAACAAAATGTAAAAGAAATACAAAGAGCACAAAAGGTTTATATATGAAAAGCGTCCATGATTCATTAAAATGACATATGAAATGAAGATAAAAACCCTTACAAATGGATCTATGTGCCTCGCGTAAGACACACGGTTGAAAAAGTATGAATTCTTTGTAAATTACTGCAGATCCAAAAGAAATGGAAAAGATAAATTACTGCGGTATGAAAGTAATCGGAACAAAGTCTTTTGCTTCCCAGTTGCACAGTCCTCCGCCAACAGTAGGAAAAATCCAGTCTTCTAAGCTGCCATCTTCTTCACTGTCCTCTAGTGCATTAACCCCTTGATGGCTGATCTTCACAGGTGGCCCTCCGGCACGGGAGTGGCGAACAGCTTTCTGAGCAGTCGAGGTGAATCCCAGGCCGAATTTGTCTGATTTGAAAGGAAAGTCGGGAAGCTGCCCCCAGATAGTGGATCCGCCTTCTTCCACTACTGCCCTTGCATCCTTTAGAGAAGACATCCAAGGTACAAGTCTTGTGATCACAGGAGTTGAGGATACCGCCTTGGTCTCCGCTATTTCCTGAGAAACTTCTTCAAAATGTTGGAAAGGGGTCTCAATGAATTCTCCATCCAATTCTACATATCGGGAAGAATTTAGATGACTAATCATGTATTCCTCTTCACCATGGACAGTTATGATTTTCCCTTGGACGGGGTACTTCAGCATCTGATGCAAAGTGGAGGTGACTGCACCGGCATTGTGAATCCAGGGACATCCCAACAGGCAAGAGTGGGAAGGACGGATGTCCATCACGTAGAATGTTGAATTGAACGTCTGGGTACCCACCTTGATCGGGATGTCCACCTCTCCATGGACCATCCTTTTAGAGCCGTCAAATGCTCTCACAATGATATTGCTGGGTTTTAGGTTTAGGCCTTCACAATCCAACCTATCCAAGGCTTTCTTTGGCAAGACGTTCAGAGATGATCTAGTATCAACCAAAACATTAGCTAGGGTGGTTCCCCTACACTCCACCGAGACATGTAGTGCATCATTATTCTTTCTCCCCTTGGAGGTCAAGTCGGCATCGTAGAAACCCAGGCCATTGTCGGCTGTCAGACTGGCCACACACTCTTGGAATTGATCAGCCGAAGTCTCTTGCGGCACGTGCGCTGTTTTCAAAAACTTGACTAAAGCTTTAGCATGTGCCTTAGAGCACAACAACAAGGCTAACATAGAGATTTTGGAAGGGGTCTGCCCCAGTTGTTCTACCACATCGTAATCACTCTTCTTAATGATCCTCAGGATTTCTTCCATCTCCCTCTTGGATGTCTCAGGAATAACTAGTGACTGAGCCTTCGTCAGGACATACTCCTCTTGAACGTTCTTTCCTTTATTCTCAGAAGCGGAAGCAGGGATAGGAATTGCATTGTCATTGTTGGCGGGTACACTTACAGGTGTAATCACTGGTACAGCTGTAATCTTCGGAACGGGTCCAGAGACTGCCTTTGGTGACGCAATCTCTGGAGAGAAAATTCTTCCACTACGAGTAATTTTTCTTGTGCCAGCAATGTTACTGATGTTGGAATTGTCTTCTTCAGAGCTCTCGTCTTCGGCAGTCTGTTCAATCTGTTTGACACCATGGTAGTATATTTCTCCACCATAGTTCCATGGTACCATTTTATCTGATTTGTAAGGGGTTGGTCCGGGCATTGTTACCTTCAACGGAATAGTCATAGGAGCGGATGTAATCCTAACGGGTTTTTTAGGAACCCTGGAAGGATTGGCGTATATGGTTATTATTGAAACCTCTGAAATTGGAATGGGTGAAATAGGAGCTTTCTCAAACAAGATTTCTCGGTTATCAATCAATTGTTGGATTCCTTTCTTCAATAGAGGACAGTTGAATGATGAGGACAGGAAAGTATGGCAATCTTTGTCACAACCTGGGAACACCCCAGCTTTTAACAAATTCAACTTGATAGTTAGGAGAGGAGTTAACAGTTCATCCACAGTAGAAACAAACAGATCTTCTTCCACGACACTAGCATTGTGTCCATGCCTAGGCATTGGAGCGGAGATAACATTCGGTTTTTTAGGAGCTTCAAATTCAACTTCCTTTGTGTTGATCAGATCTTGAATCTTATTCTTCAGAGCCCAACAGTTGTTGGTGTCGTGCCCTGGACTTTCTGAATGGTAAGTGCACCTGGCATTCGGATGGTAGTGTGGAGATGCAGTATTGGGATTTTTAGGGGCCTCTTTCAGCATGGCCAAATTCAACTTCAAGAGATGTGGTAAGACTTGGGAAGGAGTCATGTTTATCTTGGTGAATTGCCTTACAGGCCTTTCCACCCTTTGCTGATTATTTCTCGGCTGATCATTTCTCGGCTGATTGTTTCTTGGCTGATATGATGCAGACTTTTGAATTATAACAACCCGCACCATTGGTCGGCGCTCGGTTCTTCCCTGATTCCTCTGAGCATAGACAGCAGACACTTCTTTCTTTCCCGTGAAGGGCTTTTTGGCAACAGCAGAGGTAGACGCATCTTTCTGAATTTTCCTGCTTCTTATACCGGCTTCTATCCTCTCGCCAGTTAAGATCAATTCAGTGAAACCTGCAGAGGAGCTTCCAATTAGGTGATTAAAGAAAGGACCTGACAGAGTCCCCAAGAACATCTCCACTAGCACCCTTTCAGATAATGGTCGTTGTACCTTTCCGGCTAAATCCCTCCACTTTTGGGCGTAGTCTTTGAAGCCCTCATTGGATACCATAGCCATACCCTAGAATTGAGTACGGGTTGGTGCCAAGTCGGTGTTGTATTGATACTGTTTATAGAAGGCAACTGCCAAGTCTTCCCAATTATGCATATCAGACCTCTCCAACTGGTAGAACCAATCAAGTTGTGTTCCTGACAAACTAGCCTGGAAAAAGTGGACCCACAAATCTTTGTCAGCAGAATATGGTTGAATTTTCCTGACATAAGATCATAGGTGCATCTTGGGACAAGACACCCCATCATACTTGGCAAACAGTGGCACTTTAAACTTAGGAGGGATTACAATTCCAGATACCAGCCCCAACTCTTCAAAGTCCAGCCCCGGTACTCTTTGTATCTCCATAGCAGCTAGACGTTCTTCCAAGTTTTTGTATTTGTCATCGGTCGGAGGGTATTGTTGTTCTGAGTAGTCCTCATCTTCCTCTTCTTCAGCTTCAGACTCAGATGGTACTGCCGTGTATTTACCTTTTCTTTCCCCTTCCTCAGAGGTTGATGGAAAATCCAAAGTCCTTTTAGCTTGACCTTCAAACCTTCTTCCCAAGATAGCCACACTGGCTCGCTTCTTCTTCTTCTTCTTTTCTTTCTCTTTCTCTAGCAGAGTCTTGAGCTTCTCCTGCCCTTTGGCCAAGGTCAAGAGTAGCTGTTGAAATTGTGAATTCTGAGCTTGTAAGTCTTTGACCGTTTGTTCAATATCCATCTTGCTGAAATAAACAGCAGAGAGATGAGGAAACTTGGTGTGAAGACCTGTTTATGCACATGATGAATGATATGTATTCATGCAATGTTTTCAAGGATTTAAAAATTCAAATTTGTGTCAAACAAAAAGGAACAAACGTTATAAAAAATAATTTGTTTACATCAATGCCCCTAGGGCAAAATAGTACAAAATTCTAAGGTAAAAAGATGTTGCGCATCCTCTTTGGTGCAATGTAGGTGTTGAGAGTCTGCTCTTCGTGAAGTAACCGAGTAAGTTCCAAAACCTTCTTCTCGCTTGCGTAGAATTGGGCTTCAAAAGTATCGCGTTCTCCCTTGAGCTGTATTCAACTCCTTTGTAAATCTTCGAGTGATGTTGGCATGTCAGGATGTAGGATGGTGTATGGAACCTCTCCTTCCTTAACAGGCTCTATAATCACTGGGAGAATGGAGGGGTAAGGCATCATAAGACTTTGGGCGCGGGTTCGTACCCACTTGAGGTAAGGCTCAAGGGGGGTGGAATTCTTGTGTCCCAGAGTCTTACTGTCTACCTTGTTGGGCATCCTCCAAGCTCGGATGAACCTTCATCGAAGTCCTTGATCATCGTTTTCGAAGTCAAAAACCAAGTCTGGAATTAGCATGTCATGTGGGCCATCCCTTCGGGCATAACCAAATTGTCTCAGAGCCAAGCAGGGGTTGTAGGTGATACCTCCCCTAATGCCAAGTAGAGGGACATTAGGGAATTCCTCACAACGGTCGACGATGATAACATTTTCTCTGGATCGAGAACACCAATGAATATATGAATGTGTAAGAGTTATCAACCGTTGTGACCACCTCAAACCTTTCTCATTCTTCGAAAATGATTGGGGAAGATGAGAAATAAACCATCTTGACAGTAGAGGAGTGCAACACATGAGAACACCTCTTTTCCTCATTGTTCGAGTGTGAAAAGAGTAGAGGATATCCCCAAGCAATGTAGGCACCGGGTTGCGAGACATGAAGATTTTGACAGCACTCACATCTATGAGTTAGTCAGGATTTGGGAACAAGACCATCCCATAGATGAGAAGAGCTACAATCTCCTCAAAAGCTTGTAAGTCCAAAGAATTCCAGCAGCTTTGGGCCTTCTCAAACAAGAACTTTGCCAAGAAGCCTTTAACACCACTTCTAGTTTCCCAATGTGTTGTGACATCAGATGAGTGCAAGTGCAAGGCTTGAGCAACATCTTCTGGATTTGGATCTCTTTATGTACCGTTGAAAGGTAGTTGATTGAGAATAGGAATCCTCAAGAGTTGACAAAATTCTTCCAAAGTGGGCACAAGCTGGTAGTCAGGAAATGTGAAGCAGTGATGCAAAGGGTCAAAGAACTGGAAGAGAACTTTCATCATGTCTTCCTCTGTGTTGGAAGTGACTAAGTTGAGAAGGCGACCATGTCTCTCGGTGAATGGATAATTCTCAGGAATCCTTGAAGCTAGCTCCTTGAGTTGTGGAGGAATTCTTACAAGGTTGACTTGGATGGTTTTCCTTCGAAGTGAATCCCTAACCTACAAAACAGGAACAAAGATGAATTTCCAAGATCCTTGAAATGGTTAGTGGATGCAAATGATGCTTGATGATGTCCATGATGTTATGCACAAGTATATATGTACAAGAAAACCACACAAGTTCCTAGTTTAGGCTTGCATGGGGTTTCATAGGTAAGTACCCTCTTGAAGTTTAGATGGTTCAACCTGTCCTAGAAATAGTAACCGGGTTCTAAGGAGCTCAATATCACTGGATTATTTCCCTGTTCATTGTTTCAATTCAGCCTATTTACTGGCGATCGAAATATTCCAAGGAACTAACCATCAATGAGTGTAGTGTCGAGTATCTACCAACTTCGGACTACACCAAAGTCGGTCATCTCACTACATCCTAAAAGGTCAAGTTGGTCAAGTAAAGGTTCTAGAAGTTTGTTAGTGCTTCACGACATCACTCAGCGGCCCCGTATTCTCTTTGATTGACTCAAAGGCTACCGGTACCCACAAATATGTCACGCTAACATAGCTATTGCTTAGACTGTGTCGGTATACCCCGCACAGTTTCTACAACATATTTCTATTTACCTATGAATGTTTCCCAAATCCGGGTAGAGGATTTAAACCCAAACAATAGAACCAAAGTGTAAAGCAAACAAGTCAAGAAAAATAAGCATGTAAAGGTGATCTAAACCCTAAGGTAACCCCACTTTTATCTTTGTCCCCAACAGAGTTACCAGTTCTGTGATACGGTGGGAGAACTGACTTGAGGTTTTGCGTTTCGTCGCAAATGTTTCGGTTTAGCAAGAGTCGCCATCGACTTTTATTTTATCCAAAAGGAAAGGTAAAAAAGCACAGGAAAGACCTTTGAGATTATTTCTTGAGTTCGGGGGGTAGATTATGAAAAGGTAAGGTGCTATCACCCTTTTCATCCATGGTTTTCCATGGGCTCTTAGATACTTGTTTAGATCACTTGCTTTGCTTTTGCAATTGTTTGAAATGGTGCTTTGTGTGGTTTTGAAAGTATTTTTGAAAAAAGGTCTTTGTTTAGGAAATCTTTGTAATGATTCTCGTTCGTAAGAATGTATACAAAGATGTTTGTCTTTTGAAAAATGTTTCAATGTTTTGAAAGTTGTTTGGAAATGTTTTGAAATGTGTGTGTGTTTGTTTGAAAATAGCAAGGATTTTTTGCAAATTGATCAAGTAACTAGAAGCATTCTACCTACTCAAAAGTCTTTCCTATACATTTTTATTCCTTTGACATTGTTGATTTACCATTACTTTGGTAAACAACCCTATCTTTGGATGTTAAACGAGACGGGTGTGGGTCATCGCATGACCATGATAGCAATGTTGCCAAATATCTTTAGCATTTTGAGGGACTAAGATCATTTGTTTTTAGGCAACCTTTTGATAGCGTCATCGAGGGACTATGATCTTTTATTTTGTTTGATTTTGCCAAGATACTTTGCATGAATACCATGGCCATTTGATTAGGCAACCAAGTGGGAGAAACCCTAAGGAGTACTTGTGTGCAATGTGTATCATTTTTCATGCATTTTGTCTTGCATTAGGTCATGCTTTTGTTTGATTTTTGGTCTTTTCATGCAAACCCTAGTTTACTAGCATAGTATAATGCGATAAATTGTGTAAAGTAAATCTAAGCTATTACAACAATATTATGGGAGGGGGGATACAAGTTTTGAATGAGGAATATTGCTCAAAATAAGACCCTAAAAATTATTACAACCCAATTGAATTATTGTACAAGATAAATAAATAAACAATTATTTAAATATGTAATAAAATGTATGGATGCAAAATGTTTTTGTATTTATTTTATATATGTAAAAATAAAATTATTTAAGTCCTAAAAATAAGAGAAAAAAAATAATATTATTATTTTTTGAAACGGGAAACCCTAGTTTTTGATTTAAAAGAAAATTATGTTTTCTACTATTTATTTTATTCATTTATGTACAAGAAATAAATAAATAAAAATATTTACAAATATTAAAAATTAAAATATATGTGGAAATAATATTTTATGTGTATGAATAATAAAAATAAAAATGTATGATATTTTTAAATGTGTTTACTATTTATTTAAAGAAAATAGATTCTATTTATTCTAATAAATCAATATTTTATGCAAAAAATAAAATATAAAATAAAATAAAATGCAAAAAATAAAGAAAATATTTTTCATGATTTTTTGATATTCAAAAAAAATATTAAAAACAAATAAACATGAAAATATAAGAAAATATAAAGAAAATACAAAAATAAGTCAGGGGGTGTGGATAGTAGACCAGGGGGTGCGGATAGTGGAAACAACAAGCCCAAGCGCGCCAGGCCCAGGAACTTCATCCATGTCCTTCAGCCTCTCCCAAAACGCGCGTTTTTGCTTCAAACATGTATCTTGCTCTAGCTTGCATAAAATCAAAAACTTATAACACAAAAAATGTAGCTTATGATCTCACGATTCCAATGATATAAAGTTTGTGACCTAACAATCAAAGATCAAGAAGAATTTTATCACCCCTAATTTCTGAGATAAATTTTTCATGAACTTCAAGCTTCAAATTCTCACTACTCAGTTAATATAAATAACAACTATGCATATGTACAGTTTCAGCAAGTTAAGGACTACATTTTTGCTTCACAAATCGTGACTTAAAGATGCCTAAATAAGGAGATTGAACTTTGAAAAATACCTTGCTCAGCTGATTTTGGATATGGCAATGTGGGGACTTTGAGTGAGGCCTGAGGATCGTGTGAGCTTCCTTGAAGTTCCCTCAAGCTATTCCAATGCTTAGTTTTCCTTAAGAATGCTTGAAACTCCTTGTAGAAGTCAACTTGCAACCTTCAAAAATGAAAATGGTGATGGCTAAAACAGGGCACACAGTTGTAGTGCAATGGCTTGGATAGTTTAGGTAGGATGTATGTAAGGTGTTTCAAGTGTTGAATCAAGAAACGCACAACCCAATATTGAAATGGCTTTGATTTTGCAGAGGCTGCCCTGTTTGGGCAGAAAAATGTATTTTTTATGTTTGGGAGTGTTTGAGATGCTATGAATTCGTGTCTTGGCTTGTTACAATTTTGTGAAGTTGTTTAGAATGAAGCCCAGTCTTCTCTTTATCAGATGGACAAGTTATCTTGACTTTTGCCAATTTGCTTGCTTTTGAAGAAAGTTGAAATGACTTATGCCAAAGGCATGTACAGGCTTGCTTGCTAGCTGCATAGAGTTGGTACAAGTTGCTTGTAATCTGTGGAAAATGCATGCATCCAAAGAACAAGTCCAAGGCTCAAGGCTGATAAATTGGAAAAGGCTTGCTTTATCAAAATGGTATTGTGAACTTTATGCCATTTATGGATTAATCTTTTGTACAATGCTCCAAAGATCAAAATAAAGCCATTATCCATTGGGTTAGAATTCAATTATGGAGTGTAGAAAGGATTAGGACCTGTAATGCAAGGTACAAGCATGCTAGGATCTGATTTTCAACTTGAAGCATTGTAAACATGGCTTGAACAAAAGTGACAAATTGCCATTTTCTCTTCTTCGATTCTCCCTAACCACAAATGATCTTGGAGAGTTCTTGGAAATTTTGGAAAGCTTGTAACATGCTCTACAATCCATATTTCAAATGAAACTTGAGATACCTCTTGGAACTAGGTTAAAAGTTGCCATGAAGTTAGGTCAAAAACCTGCCTAAAATAGGGCAAAATTTCACTAAGTTAAAAAGTTTATGGACCCCTATTGACAAAATCATAACTTGAGATCCAAGCATCTTTTGGGAAAACGTTGTGAATCAAAGTTGTATAATTCATGGAGGACTACAACTTTCATGTTGGAAGTTTTCTTTGAATCCAATTGCATCATGGTGAAAAAGTTGGGAAAAGTTGGGGAAAAATAAGAAATTTTTCATACTTAGAAAAATTCTAAGTTATGAAAAATTTCAAATTAAAACCCTAATTTGCAATTTTAGGTTTATTTGTCAACAAGTTTCACATTTTGACATATCTTGATGAATTATGACCCTTGGCACTTGATTTTGACCAAAAAGTCAAAGTTTGACTTTCTGTGTACAGTTGATTTTTGATCAGTTGACTGGAAAATTCATATGTCAATCCAATGCATTTGAGATCTTTTGAACCATGTGATTAGGTCAATATGATGCCATTTAGCCCTTTAAATCATGCTTGAACCCAATTGGTCATTGGCTAGGTCAAAAATCAGAAATTGCCCTTTCTCAGTCAAAAACCCTAATTTTGACCATTTTGCCCTTTTGATGATCTGATCAAATTTCTTGAGGAGTTGTAATCCAAACTTTATCAAATGGTACATAGGAGTTTAAAATGTTGTTTTGGATAAAAAATTATGAAGTTTGACTGTCAATTGGCCATGGTTAACTTTTTCCCCAATATAGTTGATTTTTAGGTCAACTGTCCAATTGACTGGGCAAAAATGTGATTCAAGGCTTGAAACCTGACATGGGCAATCTTAGGGGTCCAAGATAGTGTATGAAAGTCACATGAAGCATTGATGGTCCAAAAATACTTGTGGAAACTCAAATCCTAATTTCAGGTCATCAGTGCAAGGTGATGTCTTGAGCTGAGCAAACCCTAATCTTGTCTTGAGTCCAAAGAATCTTGTGAGGAAAATCTTGATAAATGAGAGGGCAAATTTTTGGGTACAACAGATCTATCTGACACAATGCACAAAGGAACACCATGCAGCTTCACGATCACACTAATATAAATCTCAACCAACTTCGACACTGGAAAACTGATGTTAATAGGAATAAAATGAGCTGACTTCGTAAGCCTATCAACAATCACCCAAATCGAATCATGTCCTCTTGAAGTACTAGGAAACCCCGTCACAAAGTCCATTTAAATTCCATCCCATTTCCATTCTGGAACTTCCAACGGTTGCATCAACCCTGCAGGCTTTTGATGTTCAACTTTCGACTTCTGACAAGTCAAACTTGCATACACAAATCGAGCCACATCACTCTTCATCCCAGGCCACCAAAACAAACCTTTCAAATCTTGATACATCTTCGTAGCTCCTGGATGAATACTCAACTTACTTCTATGACTCTCTTCAAGTATCACTTTCTTCATCTCAGCATCATCAGGAATACAAATCCGGTCACGAAATCTCAACATACCCTGCGCATCTAGCTTAAAATCACTATTCTCAAATTTATCAGTCCCAACCACCAAATCTA
Organism: Vicia faba; assembly: GCA_948472305.1. Lineage (NCBI taxonomy): Eukaryota > Viridiplantae > Streptophyta > Magnoliopsida > Fabales > Fabaceae > Vicia > Vicia faba. The sequence continues at coordinate 919,955,693 of OX451737.1, forward strand.
CTAGTTTCACATCCAACTTCTGAGCTTCTATGATACTGTCTAGAAATTCATTATTAATCTTCAACATACCCAACATAACACTCTGCGGAGTAACCTCGCAAACTAAGCTCATATCTCTGAACTGCTCAATCAATTCCAACTCTTTAATCATCATTGCTGACATATGTAAAGTCTTTCGAATCAACGCATCAGCTGCCACATTCGCCTTTCCTGGATGATAATTCAAACCAAAATCATAATCCTTTAGCAATTCTAACCATCTTCGTTTCTTCATATTCAACTCTTTCTGGTCAAACAAATACTTCAAACTCTTATGGTCACTAAACACTTCAAATCTAGAACCATAAAGATAATGTCTCCAAATCTTCAACACAAAAACAACTGCAGCAAGCTCTAAATCATGCGTAGGATAGTTCTTCTCATGAGTCCTTAATTGCCTCGACGCATAAGCAACTACCTTACCATTCTGCATAAGCACACCTCCTAAACCCATCTTTGAAGCATCACAATACACCACAAAAGGCTCTCCTGGATTAGGCAACGTCAAAATCGGAGCCGATGTCAACCTCTTTTTCAATTCCGTAAAACTTTCTTCGCATTGAACATCCCAAACAAAAGCTCTATCTTTACAAGTCAACTTAGTCAACGGAAGTGACAACTTATAAAACCCTTCAATAAAGCTTCTATAATAACCAGCTAATCCCAAGAAGCTTCTAATCTCAGTAGCTGACTTTGGAGTTTCCCATTGCAACACAGCATCAACCTTCGATGGGTCTACAACAATGCCACTACCTGAAATCACATGACCAAGAAAACTAACCTCTTTTAACCAAAATTCACACTTGGAGAGCTTTGCATACAAATTTTTCTCTTTCAGAATCTGCAATACTACTCTTAAGTGTTCAGCATGCTCTTCTTCTGACTTACAGTAAATCAAAATATCATCAATGAACACCACTACAAACCGATCCAAATAAGTATGAAAGATACGATTCATATATTCCATGAATACTCCCGGCGCGTTAGTAACACCGAAAGGCATCACTGAATACTCGTAATGTCCATAACACATTCTGAAAGCCATCTTCTGAATATCTTCATCCTTCACTTTAATCTGATGGTAACCCAACCTCAAATCAATCTTACTAAACACATGAGCATCCACTAATTGGTCCATCAACTCATCTATTCTTGGAAGCGGATACTTGTTCTTAATTGTCACCTTGTTCAACTGTCTATAATCAACACAAAGCCTCATACTTCCATCTTTCTTCTTCACTAACAACACTGGAGCTCCCCACGATGATACATTTGGTCTTACAAACCTCTTATCAAGTAACTCTTCCAACTGCTTCTTCAACTCTGACAACTCAGGCGCAGACATCCTGTATGGAGCCATAGATACAGGTCTGGTACCAGGTACAAGATCAATTGCAAATTCAACTTCCCTCTGTGGCGGTACATCAGGAATCTCATCAGGGAAAACTTCAGGAAATTCACACACCACCTGCAATTCCTCAATTATAGCTTGAGTCTCTACAGATAGCGACGCCATCAACGAAAACATATGTGCTTCCTCTTGCATCAACTTCCTCAACTTTCTAGCAGACAACAAACCATCTTCCTCTTCTTCAGGAGTAGTAAACTTCACCGACTTGTCATAACAATTAATATGAACACAGTTATGCTCTAACCAGTTCATACCCAAAATTACATCCAAACCTCTTAACGGCAAACAAACCAAATCAACAACAAAGTCTCTGTCGAAGATCGACAAGGGACACTTAGCACACACAAAAGAAGTAGTCATTGATCCATTGGCTGGAGTATCGACGACCATTTCTCCACTCAAAGAAGATAACACAAGACCCAATCTTTCAACACAATCAGCAGCAATAAAACAATGCGTAGCACCAATATCAATAATAGTGATTAAAGGAGTACTATTAATGAAACATGTACCTCTAATAAGTTCGTCTTCAGCAGCTGTCTGATCCTCAACCAAAGCAAACACTTTACCACTTGACTGAGCCCTCTTCGGCTTCGGACACTGGCTACCAATGTGCCCTTCTTCCTTACAATTGAAACAAACCACATTCTTGTGCTCGCACTCAGATACAATATGTCTGTTCTTACCACAACGGTAACACCTCTTCACTTCAGCAGTGCACACATTACTCTTGTGCCTAGGCTTCCCATACTTAAAGCAAATCACACCACCAAGAGCATCTCCCCCACTAGTCCTCTGACCATGAGCAACTCTCTACTTACCCTTACCAGCTGGGGCATCATAGGGTTTACCACGACTCTGCGGGTGCTTACCCCTCTTCTCACTAATAATCTTGTAATGAGCATTATTATCTTCCTCATAAATTCTACAGCTATCAACCAAATCAGCAAAGACACGGATCTTCTGATATCCAACTGCCTTCTTAATCTCTGGGCGCAACCCATTCTCAAACTTAATACACTTTGAAAACTCAGCATTTTCCTCAGCGTAATGCGGATAAAACTTGGCCAACTCAACAAACTTGGCAGCATACTCAACAAACGACATATTTCCTTGCTTCAGCTCAAGGAACTCAATTTCCTTCTTTCCACGGACATCTTCAGGTAAATACTTTCTCAAAAACTCCCTACGGAACACAGCCCAAGTGACATTCTCACCTACAGCTTCTAACTTCTCGTAAGTCTCTAGCCACCAGTCATCAGCCTCGACCGCTAGCATATGAGTCCCATAACGAACCTTCTGCGCTGGCGTGCAGTCCATCACGCGAAAGATTCTCTCAATCTCTTTCAACCATTCCAATGCTCCGTCAGGATCATATTTTCCCTTGAACGTAGGTGGATTCTCTCTCTGGAAAGTCGCCAAGCTACGAGATCCAGCATTCCCGTTAACATTCGGATGATTTTCCATCGCATGAGACATTGCTTCTAGAGCAGCAGCAAGAGAAGCATCATTCCTTCCAGCCATCTCAACTTCTTACTATAACATAAACAACGGTTAGAACATCAAAATAACAATACTCGATTGTTAGATAACTATGACTCGACAACAAGGTCGGACCAACCTTTTGCTCTGATACCAACTTTGTAACACCCCAATTCTACCCCAAGCAAATTATACAAAATAAATCAGAGTTATAAAATTTCATTCATACAAACGAATCGGGACGTCACAAATTCTTCTAACAAATTCATTGCATTCGTCATGGATATATAACACATTTTCAAAACATTGGATGAACCGTCAAAATGACATATTTCATTAAATAATTCAACAACTACGCAACGGAATTCTTCAATAACATCTTTAAATAAAACAACAACTTCGAAACATCTCATATTTAATAATCATTAATTCAAAATTCAGCAACTGAAAATCAACAATCAAAAATCAGCAAGCGTTCATCCCCCCGAGTGTTACATATCAGAGCAATGACACTGACTCGAACTATTGAAGGTATACAACTTTCACTCTCTATTACGTGCACGTTACCAACATAAGGGCAACATTCAAACAGAAGGGGTGAGATATCTCACAATATAATAAAGCGCATGATAATTAATATATTAAATTAGATCAATGATATCACCACTTCTCATCTCATAATCAACAATAATTATAGCATATATACTCATTCATCAACATCAAATACATTTCATTATTCAATCATATAATGCGACTCAAAACTATGCAAATGCATGTGGTACCATTGGAGCAGAACTCCCATCTCAAAAATCTGCCAATTAATAGAGGCATCAACAAGGCATAACCTTCATCTCAAAATTTTCCAATCCAGGCCATCTCAACGAGCATAAGCTCCATCTCAAAAATGCAATGTATGCGACTCTTCATGAATGTAATATCAATATCTCAATCATCTCAAAACACAACATCTCATAAACATCTCAGAACAATAACATCTCATAAACATCTCAGAACAACAGCATCTCATAAACATCTCAAAATAACAACATCTCATAAACATCTCAAAACATCTCAATTAAAGAATCTCATAAACATCTCAAAACATCTCAATTACAGCATCTCATAAACATCGCAAAATAATTTATTAAACATCACTTATTTATCAAACATCATTTGTTCATCATAACTATCAAACACAACTTTAATAACCACATCTTACTAATAACTCAACTGTATATTAATACTACAGTAATCCATATTGTTATTTTGCAGTTCTACTTCGTTTCTGTCACTAATCCTACTGTCATAATTCTAACAGCAGCCTCTAAACATCTCACATTCATCAATCTATCCAAAAATCAGCACAATGGTCATCTACAAGAATTAATTCTAAATCTTAGATTGGTTACTAGGATTACACCTCTTCATCATCATTTAAATCATCTAGAACAAAGTTCATCGCGTTAGCTAATCAACGCTTCGAACGGCATCTCAAACAGCATCCTACAACTCAAGTTACAGCAATTTAAAACTGATTCTGTCAAAATTAGTCAGTATGGGTCGACACGAAACTCTATGGATTGACGCGTAATGCTTCTCCTGCACAGCATGAGTCGACACATCCTCCTCATGGATCGACTCATCCTGCTTCAAATCACAGCATGTATCAACACATGCACCTTACCGATCGACTCATCCTGAGTCTTGCAACTAACATGTATCGACGCAAGCCCTACATGCATCGACTCATCCTGAGTCTATCCTTGCCTATGCATCGACTCATCCAGCTTGAGGTCGACGCATCATGCTACAGTCTGCATAATTTCTGTGATTTCCTTTGTATTTTCACTACAGGAATTCATATTATAGCCCTACAAACCTTATTATAAACATAATAAATTGTCACCTAACATTAACCTATAATACTACATTGATCAAACGATATCATAACGTCATTATTCATTCAAATGCATCAAATCTTCATCATACATCATCCAATTCAAGAACAAAAACAGCAATCCTCTAACCTCACATATCAAACATCATGAACCCAATTATAAAGTCAGAACCCCACCCTTACCTTGGATTGAAGGTCGCTCTACAATTTCCGGGTTGAATCCTTTTTCTTGCCGTTTTCCACTTTTTCCAGCAACTTCACGTTCTTCACAAATCCTTATTTCTCTTCTTACTGCTTCCTCCTTCTATTCTTCTCACAAATAATAAAATAACCTAATATTATTATATTATTCTTATTGGGCTCCAAACCTACACCCCCTTATTACTTCCACTCACACCATATAGGCCCACATTAATAATATTAACTTCTAACATTATTTCACCAAACAGTAATATTATACCTCTAATATTATTATTTCTCCACTTAATAAAATAAATCCAATTTAATAACACTTCTTCACAAATATTCTAAAAATAATTTAATTAAGTAATTAATTAAATTACGGGCGTTACACCTCGCATACCTTTTTTGCATCAACAATCATCTCACTCTTTGATACAAACTCTTTCATTATATTATACAATTTCAATTATGGCTCTTCTCACAATAGGCAATTCTCACAGAGGCACAAGGGACAATATTGTGGCATTTGTAAGTTTTTATAAATTCTCAAGTATTCTTGTATACTAATATATTTTTTATAATATTATTAATGATTTAGACATCTTATAGACTCTTACATTTTTTACATTTTGAATTTAGGATACTAAAAGATTCAGAATTCGCTCACACAACTACATTGCTCCTGACCCGTTGATCGTACCATATCTCGAATATGCGGGTTTTGGAAATGTTATAAAGATCTCCAACTACATGATTGATTCAAAGTTTATACTTGCAATGTTGGAAAGGTGGAGACCCAAGACACACACATTTCATCTATCAATAGGTGAATGTACCATCACACTAGAGGACGTGTACATGTTATTGGGTCTCCCTGTCGATGGTAAGGCGGTTAACGGGTCAGTTCAACAGCCCATACGCAACAAAGTAATTCAAGAACTTAAATCATTTATTATTCATCCGTTCGCCAAATATATGTTAAAAATAATCTATTTTACAATTCCTTTAGGTACTGCGTGACGGGTATGGATTACGGCAAGAATCCCAAATTTAATGTCGCTCTATATCGTAATCTATTGGATCACCTTGGCCCGGATGATGTACGTCGTACCTTTGAAATTTTCTAGTTTTAAATTATTTATTTATTATGTTTGCATAATGCTGATTTAATTTTATCCATAGTTTATCTGGAGACCATATTTGAGTTTGGACCATGAACCAAACCCCGAGAATGCAGCAGTTTGGACCGCAAAGACTGCAATCATACGGTTCAACATTGTGGAGATGCACCACAGCGACCGTGTCAAGATGCAGTTCAGAATACATCAAGAGATACCATGCAATTCAACTTGTTTGTCCCCTGGCATCTCAAAAGGGTCGACGCTCAATGGGGTCTTACTAATTGGAAAGATTTTTCTCTATAATGGTGTAAGATGTGGCATAGGCTTCACCAACATATCTTGCAATTCCCTGTTTTCATCAACCGGAGTAATATGCGACACATAGATCAATATTTAGCTTGGTACAGATCGGTTAGTAACCCAGAAATGCATGTGTCTCATCCGAGGTATTTGGTTGACCTACGAACATAATAGGAACAACCCTAAAATCCCCAGCAATAAACCCAACACACACCAACCTCCCACCAACCACCCCGACGATACATATCCACAATCACCCAACCATAATCACCATCACAATACTAATACACCCATATGCCCCACACCCAACCATAATCGCCACTTCAATACCAATACCCCTATATGCCCCACACCCAACCATAATCTCAATCTCAATACCAATACACACGCATGCCCCAAACACAATTCCAGTCTTCTCCATATCCCAACATGGACCCCTCAACATCCAACCTTAGCCCTGATCTGGGATTTTCTGAAGAATATGACCCATCCAACCCAACTTACCATCAACCACCACATCACCATAACACCCAACAGTCGAAATATCAAACACCCCAAGATTCATTTCCTTTCTACCCCCCTTACTCAAACGACCGATGCTATAGACCAACCATGGAACCCCATCCACCACTAAGACGACCAAACTTTGAGGGCATAGGTAACCGACTATACCAAAGTGGATCTTCCAAATATGGTGATCTGACTGATTTCATGGATCCTGAATGCATTGACTTCGCTGGGCCATCGACCCTGCCACAACAAGAAATACGATGAAACCCACCACGAGACAGGCGAGGACACGGATGCGGAACCACGGGTCGTTACCGAGTTCCGGGGGACCACTAATTATTCTATATGTTTTTTTGTTATGTAATCGTTTTTTGTAAATGAAAAGTCAAATTTTCGTGAAGCTATATCGTTTACCTAATGTCTCACATTTAAAATAAAAAACGAAAAAAATTGCACCTTGTGATACGGTGGGAGAACTGACTTGAGGTTTTGCGTTTCGTCGCAAATGTCGCGGTTTAGCAAGAGTCTCCACCGACTTTTATTTTATCCAAAAGGAAAGGTAAAAAAGCACAGGAAAGACGTTTGAGATGTTTTCTTGAGTTCGGGGGGTAGATTATGAAAAGGGAAGGTGCTAGCACCCTTTTCATCCATGGTTTTCCATGGGCTCTTAGTTACTTGCTTAGATCACTTGCTTTGCTTTTGAAATTGTTTGAAATGGTGCTTTGTGTTTGGTGTGATTTTGAAAGTATTTTGAAAAGAGGTCATCGTTTAGGCAATCTTTGTAATGATTCTCGTTCGTAAGAATGTATACAAAGATGTTTGTCTTTTGAAAAATGTTTCAATGTTTTGAAAGATGTTTGGAAATGTTTTGAAAATGTGTATGTGTTTGTTTTTAAAAATAGCAAGGATTGTTTTGGAAGGAGCAAGTAACTAGGAACTATCTACCCTACTCAAATGTATTTCCTATGCATTTTTATTCCTTTGACATTGTTGATTTACCATTGATTTGGTAAACAACCCTATCTTTGGATGTTAAACGGGACGGGCGTGGGTCATCGTATGACCATGATAGCAATGTTGCCAAGTATCTTAGCATTTTTTGAGGGACCAAGATCATTTGTTTAGGCAACCTTTGTATAGCGTCATCGAGGGACTATGATCTTTTGTTTTGTTTTGTTTTGCCAAGGTACTTCGCATGCATACCATGGCCATTTTTGTTTAGGAAACTAAGTGGGTGAAACCCTAAGGGTGTTTGTGTGCAATGTGTGTCATTTTACATGCATTTGTCTTGTATTAAGTTTTGTCTACTTGTTTGTTTTTTGTCTTATCATGCAAAACCCTAATTTACTACACAAATATATAAAGTGATAAATTGCGTAAATGTAAACTAAGCTATTACAACAATTATTATGGGAGGGGAGATACAAGTTTTTGAATGGGGATATTACACAAATATAAACCCTAAAATACTATTACAACCCAATTGAATTATGTGCAAATTAAACAAATATACAAATATTAAAAATGCAATAAAAATGTATTTATCCAAAAATATTTTGTATTTGATTTTTTGTATGAGAAAATAAAATTAATTAACTCTAGAAAATAAGGAAAAATAATATTGTTATTTTTGGAAGGGGTGAAACCCTAATTTTCAAATTAAAAGAAAATAATGCTTTATATTAATTATTTTGTCCATTTTTTGTATAAGAAAATAATAAATAATATTATGTACAAATATTAAAAATTAAAATATGTATGAAAATGAATATTTTATGTATGAAATAATAAAATAAAAATGTATAGTATTTATTAAATATATTTATAATTTATTTAAGAAAATAAAGTCCATTATCTAATAAGACTATTTTTTATGCCAAAAAATAATAATAAAATAAAATGCAAAAAATAAAGAAAATATTTTTCAAGATTTTTTAATGTTCAAAAAAATGATTAAAAGCAAAAAACATAAAAAATATGAGAAAATATGCAAAAATATAAAATAAGAAGCAGGGGGTGCAAATAGTGGTCAGGGGAGTGTGAATAACAAAAATAGCAAGGCCCAGGCGCACCAAGGCCCAGACAAGTCATCCTTGTCCTCTAGCTCCCTTCTGCGCGCGCGTATATGCTTCAAATCTGTATCTTGCTATTGCTTGCACAAAAACAAAAACTCATAACATAAAACATGTAGCTTGTAATCTCACGATTCCAATGATATAAAATTTGTAACCTAACTCTAAAAGATCAGGGAGAATTTTATCAGCCCTAAATCGTGACCTAATTATTTCATGAACTTGAAGCTTCAAATTCTCACTGCTCAATTAATATAAATGACAAGTATGCATATGTACAGCTTCACCATGATAAGGGATACATTTTTGCTTCACAAATCGTGGCTTGAGGATGCCTAAATAAAGAGATAGAGATTTGAAAAATACCTCCTTCAACTAGATTTGGATATGACAATGTGGGGACTTTGAGTGAGGCATGAGGATCGTGTGAGCTTCCTTGAAGTTCCTTCAAGCTATTCCAATGCTTAGCTTGCTTTGTGGATGGCCAGAAGTCTCTGTAGAAGTCAAGTTGCAAGCTTTCAAAGTGAAAATGGCAATGTATGAAACAGGGGTTACAGCAACAATGTAAAGGCTTGGATAGCTTTGGTAGGATACGTGGAAGATGTTTGAAAGGTTAAAAGGCAAAACGCACGAGCCAAAATGAAGTTGGCAAGGATTTTGCAGAAGCTAGCAGTTTTGGCAGAAAAATGAAGTTTTGGAGTTTTGGAGAGTTTCAGATGTTTAGCCTCTTTTTTTTTATGGATTGTAATGACTTGGTATATTTGTATAGAATGATACAAAGTCCACCCCTTATCAGTTGTACAAGTTCTGACCCCTTTTGCCACTTTTCTTGCATTTTAAGAAAAGTGAAATGACTTGTGCAAACACGCTTGTACTGCTTGCTTGTGAGCTGATAGGAGTTGGTACATATTGCTTATGATCTGTGGAGATTGCTTGCCTCAAAGAAACAGGTCCAAGGCTCAAGAATGATAAAGTTGCAAAAGCTTGCCTTTATGAAAATGCCAATGTGCCCTTTATGCCATTAATGGAATTATTTCTTGTACAATGCTCCAAAAGCAAAGCTAAAGCCCTTATCCTATGAGTTTGCATTTAATTATGGAGTGTAGAATAATTTTAGGACCTGTAATTCAAGGTACAAGCATCCTTGATTGGATTTGCAACTTGACACTTTGTAAAAATGGCTTGATCAAAAGTGACAAAATGCCAATTTCTCTTCTTCAATTCTCCCTAAACACAAATGATCTTGGAGAGTTCTTATACATGTTGGAAAGCTTGCAACATGCTCTACAATCCATATTTGAAATGCATTTTGTAATACCTCTTTGAACTAGGTGAAAAATGTCCATGAAGTTGGGTCAAAAACCTGCCTATATTAGGGCAAATTTTCACTAAGTTATTTAGTTCATGGACCCCTATTCACAAATTCATAACTTGAGATCCAAGCATCTTTTGGGAAAACTTTGTGAATAAAAGTTGTAGATTTCATGGAGGACTACAACTTTCATGTTGGAAGTTTTCTTTGAATCAAATTTCATCATGGTGAAAAAGTGGTGAAAAGTTGAGAAAAAATAAGGAAATTCCATACTTAGAAAAATTCTAAGTTATGAAAATTTTCAAATTCAAAACCCTAATTTTCAAAATTGGTTTTCTTGGTCAACAAGTTTCATATTTTTACATATCTTGATGAGTTATGACCCTTGGCACTTGATTTTGATCAAAAAGTCAAAGTTTGACTTTTCAATGTACATTTGACTTTTGATCAGTTGACTGGAAAATTCATCTGTCAATCCAATGAACTTGAGATCTTTTGAACCATGTAATTAGGTCAAGATGATTCCATTGAACCCTTGAAATAATGTTTGAACTCAATTGGTCATTGGCTAGGTTAAAAATCAGAAATTGCCCTTTCTCAGTCAAAAACCTAATTTTGACCATTTTGCCCTTTTGATGATTTGATCAAATTTCATGAGGAGTTGTGATCCAAACTTGATAAAATGGTACATAGGAGTCTAAAATGTTGTTGTGGATCAAAAATTATGAAGTTTGACTGTAAATTGGCCATGGTTGACTTTTTCCCCAATACAGCTGATTTTTATGTCAATTGTCCAATTGATTGAGCAAAAATGTGATCCAATGCTTGAAACTTAACATGAGAAATCTTAGGGGTCCAATATGGTGTATGAAAGTCACATGAAGCATTGATGGTCCAAAAATCCTTGTGCAAACTCAAACCCAAATTTTGGGGTATCAGTGCAAGATGAGTCTTGAGTTGACCAAACCCTAATCTTGTCTTGAGTCCAAGAAGTCTTGTGAGAAAAATCTTGATAAATGAGAGGAAAAATTTTGGGGTACAACAGCTGCCCCTGTTCAATCTTCTTGAACCTGAAGAGTTAGATTGGCGAGTTTTGTCGTTTGTGACTCGAAGGTAAAATATGATTGGATACTAGAGTGCCCGTAAATTTGCACTCATCAAAGTGTAGTTGAGGGAATGGGCTTAAAGATGCCATTTGGAGAGGTGATAGAATCTTGTTGGAGATGGGCTTGTAGATGCCATCCAAGACTGTTTGCTGAGTTGTAAGTTTGTAAGTCAAAAGAATGAGTATCAGAATGGTATCCGTATTTGGAACGTATCTGAGTTGTATCTGGAGATTGAATATGTATGAGCAAAGGAATAACAACCGTGTCTGGAGCATATCCGAGCTTGAATCTGAATAAGTGACAGGATGGCAACCGTGGCTGGGGCGTATTCGTACTTGAAACTGAATGAGTAACAGAATGACTTTCGTGTCTGGAATGTATCTGCACTGTATCTGAAAGCTGAATCTGAATAAGCACGGGATGGATACCGTGTCTGGAGCGTATCTGAACTTGAATCTGAATAAGTGACAGAATAACTTCCGTGTCTGGAGTGTATCTGGACTGTATCTGAAGGTTTGATCTGAATGAGAAATAGAATGGCTTCCGTGTCTGGAGCGTATCTAAGCTGGGGAAAATCAGAATAAGTGACAGAATGGCAACCGTGTCTGGAGCGTATATGGACTGTATCTTGAAGTTGGTGTCTGAATGAGTATCAGAATGGCATCCTTGTCTGGAGCGTATCTGGACTGTATCATGAACTGAATCTGAATAAGTGACAGAATGACTTCCGTGTCTGGAGTGTATCCGTACTGTATCTTGAGTTGAGATCTGAATGAATAACAGAATGACTTCCGCGTCTGGAGCGTATTTGTACTGTATCTGAAATCTTTGAACATTATCAATAATAGCTGTTAATCTTATCCTGAAAAGGGTAAATTGTTAGCTGAAACACAAAGTTATGTTGCATGAAATATATGATGCAATATATGTGCTTTATCAATGTTTGTGATTTATGGATGTAATGTATGCGCATGTAAGCTGATTTACTGTGTTGTTGAGGAAAATAAATCCTTGATTGTTGCCGGGGAAAAATAAATCCTTGACTGCTGAGGATAAGAAATCCTTAGCGACTGTTAGGGATATAGGGATCCTTTATGTCTTGAAGTTGGAGTATTGACAAAAATTCTGATGCGAACAATGCCATATACCGCTTGAGTAATCTTCTTGGGGAATCCAGAGAATTTGATGACTTCTACTGGGGATTACAACAATGGGAATCCTTATTCCGCTGGGGAATAAAGAAAACTCTGATGACTTCTGCGGGGAATTAATAATGAGAATCTTCACCTGTTGGGGAGTAATGAAAACACTGTGGGGAAGAAGGCTTACTGCTGGGAAGTAGGTTCAGGAGTTTGGATTGTCTACCATTCTACTGGGGAATTATCAGAAGTTGTTGTCTGGTTGGTTTTCAAGCTTCAAGATAACTTGCTGGGGAATTTGGAGCAACTGAATGGTTTCCGCTGGGGATCGATAGTTTGAAAGTTTTGGCTCCGCTGGGGACTGGGAGTTTGATGTCTTAACTCTGATGGGGATTAAGGGTTTGAAATTTTAGCTCCGCTGGGGATCTAGATGATGTACTGTAGGGATTGCTCATGGAATAGCCTAAAGACGTTTTCTTATCCTTTCAACCTGTCAGTAATTGTTCCTTTCCATTCTGTTTATTTGTAAACAGTAATTATGTTCAAATGCATATGTTCATTAATGAATCATTGGATGTTTTTGCAAATAAAACACAAGTGTAAAAAGAAAAAGACAAATGCTTTTCTGTACTTTGAAAGAGATATCTTTGTATTTACTTTGAATAAGTATTTGCGTACAAAGGAGACAGACATCCTAGTAAGAGGATGGTGTCATAAAAATGAGAAAAAATTTATACAAAGAAAGATAGCTATATGTAAAAAATTCCATGGGGTTCCCATTCCTCTATAGCCTTCGTATCTCCGAATATCTTGTCCATTTGTTGCTTCGTCCGAAGATGATTGGATTGATCAGGAGCTCCAGGTTTGTCAGTGAAGAGATTGTCCTTAAAGTGATCCGACGAGACATAGTCATACGCTTTAATTCCCTAACTTTTTCCTGAACCGCCCTTTCGGGTTTTTGATCCACCGGGAAACCCTTTTTTGCCCAAGTCGCCCTTTCAGGTTTTCAACTTGTCGGGTGTACAGATTTTTTTATTTTATCCCTAATTTTTTCCCGAACCTTTTGGTTCGCCGGGATGCCCTTGTTTTTCCTATGTGTGTCCACCTAGCGGGTCTTTTATGCGTAGTATCTTTTGACTATGTCTGTGTTCGCAGGGTGCGGCATGTCATCGCCGTCCATGGTGGTTAAGATCATTGCCCCACCAGAAAAGATGTTCTTGATTACAAATGGTCCTTCGTAGGTAGGAGTCCATTTTCCCCTGGGATCACTTTGTGGCAAGATTATGCGCTTGATCACTAGATCTTCAAATTGATACACTTGGAGTCTGACTTTCTTGTTGAAAGCTTTGATCATCCGCTTTTGATACGTCTGACCATGGCAAACAGCAGTAAGTCTTTTCTCGTCAATTAAGATCAATTGGTCAAGTCGGGTTTGGATCCAATCGTCTTCACTCAAACCTGCATTCTTCATGATTCTTAAAGAGGGGATCTGAACCTCAATAGGTAAAACAGCCTCCATGCCATAAACTAAAGAATAGGGTGTTGCCCCAGTTGATGTGCGAGCCGTGGTACGGTACCCGTGGAGAGCAAACGGTAGCATCTCATGCCAGTCCTTGTAGGTGACTGTCATCTTTTGTATGATCTTTTTGATGTTTTTGTTCGCAGCTTCAACTGCACCATTCATCTTTGGCCGATAGGGGGATGAATTGTGATGTTGAATCTTGAACTGCTCACACAGGGCGGTGATCATAGTATTGTTAAGGTTTGTACTGTTATCAGTGATGATCCTTTCTGGGATACCGTACCGACAGATAAGATTCTGCTTGATGAAGCGGGCAACAACATTCTTAGTAACGGATGCGAAGGAAGCTACTTCGGCCCGCTTTGTGAAGTAGTCAATGGCCACCAGAATGAAGCGGTGTCCATTGGATGCTATAGTCTTAATCTCCCCAATCATGTCGATTCCCCACATAGCGAAGGGCCAAGGAGCTGTTAAGACATTTAGAGGAACTGGTGGCACGTGTACCTTGTCTGCATAGATTTGACATTTATGGCAAGTCCGGGAATGTTGATAGCAGACAGCTTCCATGGTAGACAAGTAATAGCCTTCCCATAGAATCTTCTTTGCCATCGTATGCTCGCTAGAGTGAGTGGCAAAGGTGCCTTCATGCAATTCATCCATAATCCTTTCAGCTTCAATCTTGTCCACACAACGGAGTAGAACAGAACCATGATTGCGTTTGTACAGTATGTCATTACTTAGGAAGAACTTAGCTGAGAATCTCCTTAAGAACTTTTTGTCATTGACTGAAGCTCCTTCAGGGTATTCTTGCAACTCGAGATACCTTTTGACTTCATGAAACCACGGCTGGTCCACTACTTCTTCGGTATTAATCTCGTGACAATGTGCAGGTTCGTCCATCCGTTCAATGGTGATATGGGGAGCCTCGTTATCCCAATTAAGTTTAAACATGGATGACATTGTAGCTAGAGCATCTGCTAGCTGATTTTCTTCTCGCGGGAAGTGCTCGAAGGTAATCTGCTCGAAATGTGGTGCAATGTCAAGACATGTTCTTTGTAAGGGATGAGGTTTGGATGCTTAGTATCCCATTCTCCTTTGATCTGACTGATGACCAAAGCTGAGTCCCCAAACAGAACTAAAGATTTGATTCCCAAGTCTATGGCAGCCTTGAGTCCACAGATGCATGCTTCATATTCTGCCATGTTGTTCGTACAGTTGAAGCAAAGTCTGGCGGTGAAAGGAGTATGGCATCCTTTCGGAGATATAAGCACAGCACCGATTCTGTTACCAAGCGCATTGGATGCCCCATCAAAGTACATTGTCCATCGAGATCCTTGTTCAGGTCCGTCATATGGTCTGAAATCTTCAACATTATCCAATGTCATGATGTCTTCATCAAGGAAGTCAAACTTCGTGGTATGGTAATCTTCTACAGCTTGATGGGCCAGATGGTCAGCTAGCACACTCCCCTTTATAGCTTTTTGGGTCATGTACTGTATGTCATATTCCATTAGGATCATCTGCCATCTGGCTATCCTTCCGGACAAAGCAGGCTTCTCAAAGATGTACTTTATCGGATCCATCTTAGATATCAGCAAAGTGGTATGAGTCAACATATACTGCCTTAACCGGCGAGCAGGCCATACCAAAGCGCAACAAGTTTTCTTGAGCAGTGAATATATTGTTTCACAGTCGGTAAACTTTTTGCTAAGGTAATAAATGGCATGCTCTTTTCGGCCAGACTCGTCATGCTGCCCCAGTATGCATCCCATTGAATTCTCTAAGACGGTCAGATATATGATTAGCGGTCTTCCCTCGATGGGTGGCATCAGGATAGGAGGCTCTAGTAAATACTCCTTGATTTTATTGAAAGCAATTTGATAGTCATCATTCCATCTAACTACCTGATCTTTCTTCAACAGCTTGAATATTGGTTCACAAGTAGATGTTAGGTGAGAAATGAACCTAGCAATGTAGTTTAGGTGTCCCAAGAAACCTCTGACCTCCTTCTCAGTGCGAGGAGCGGGCATTTCTTGTATAGCTTTGAATTTGGCAGGATCAACCTCGGTGCCTTTGTTGCTGAGAATGAAATCCAAGAGTTTACCAGACCGGACTCTGAATGTGCACTTGTTTGGGTTCAATCGTAGCTTGTATTCCTTCAACCTGACAAACAACTTTTGTAAGTGATCAAAGTGTTCTTCTTCCGTTTGTGATCGGGCTATCATGTCATCTACATAGACTTCTATCTCATGATGTATCATATCATCGAACAAAGCCACCATGGCGCGTTGATAGGTTGCCCCGACATTCTTCAGTCTGAATGGCATCACTTTGTAGCAGAACGTACCCCACTGTGTGACAAATGTAGTTTTCTCCATGTCCTTGGGTGCCATTTTGATCTGGTTATAGCCTGAGAATCCGTCCATGAAAGAAAATACTTTGTGCTGAGATGTATTGTCAACCAAGATGTCGATGTGCGAAAGTGGAAAGTCATCTTTAGGGTTGACCCTATTTAAATATCTATAATCCACGCACATTCTCACTTTGTCGTCCTTCTTAGGCACGGGAACAATGTTAGCAACCCATTGTGGATAGGAAGTAACAGCCAGAAATCCAGCATTGAACTGCTTCATAACTTCTGCTTTGATCTTCTATGACATGCCAGGTCTCATGCGGAGGACTTTTTGTTTCACTGGTGGACAGTCTTCTCTTGTGGGTAGACGGTGTACCACAATGTCTGTATCAAGTCCCGGCATGTCTTCGTATGACCAGGCAAAGATCTCCACATAATCATGCAACAGCTGAATTAGGCGTCCTTTGACACTCGGCTCTAGATTGGCACCCACTCTGATTTCCTTTTTATCTTCCTCAGTACCCAAGTTGATTGTATCCAATAGCTCCTCATGAGGCTGAATAGCTCTTTCCTCTTGTTGTAATAATCTGGCTAATTCCCCTGGCATATCACAATCTTCCTCACCTTCGTATTCGGCTTGGTAGATCAGATCTTCAGAGTCACTGAAGGCTATAGTAGTATCGTTACCCATGGGTTCCGGAATGGATGGGTACCTCAATTTGTGAGTGTGGGTGTGTGTAAGGGATAGCCATCTTAAAACAATAAAATGTAAAAGAAAGACAATGAGCACAAAAGGTTTATATATGAAAAGCGTCCATGATTCATTAGATGACATATGAAATGAAAATAAAAACCCTTACAAATGGACCGTTGTTCCTCGGGTAAGACACAAGGTTGAAAAAGTACGAATTGTTTGTGAATTATTACAAGTCTAACAGAAATGTAAAAGATAAATTACTGCGGTATGAAAGTAATCGGAACAAAGTCTTTTGCTTCCCAGTTGCACAGTCCTCCGCCGACAGTAAGGAATATCCAGTCTTCCAAGCCTCCATCTTCTTCACTGTCCTCTAGTGCATTAACCACTTGGTGGCTGATCTTCACAGGTGGCCCTCCGGCACGGGCGCGGCGCACGACCTTATGAGCAGTCAAAGTAAACCCCAAGCCGAACTTGTCGGATTTGTAGGGAAAGTCTGGAAGCTGCCCCCAGATAGTGGATCCTCCTTCTTCCACTATTGCCATTGCATCTTTTAGAGAAGTCATCTCAGGTGGAGGTCTTGTGATCAGAGGAATTGAGGATACCGTCTTGGTCGTCACTACTTCCTGAGAGACTTCTTCAAAATGTTGGAAAGGGGTTTCGATGAACTCGCCATCCAAATCTACATATCGGAATGAATTCATATGACTAATCATGCATTCCTCTTCCCCATGGACAGTTATGATCTTCCCTTGGATGGGGTACTTCAGCATCTGATGCAAAGTGGAGGTGACTGCACAGGTATTGTGAATCCAGGGGCTTCTCAACAGACAAGAGTAAGAAGGACGGATGTCCATCACGTAGAATGTTGAATTGGACGTCTGAGTTCCCACCTTTATCGGGATGTCCACCTCCCTATGGACCATCCTCTTAGAGCCGTCAAATGCTCTCACAATTATATTACTAGGTTTTAATGTCAGCCCTTCACAATCCAATCTATCCAAGGCTTTCTTTGGCAAGACGTTCAGAGATGATCCTGTATCAACCAAGACATGAGCTAGGGTTGTTCCTCTGCACTCCACTGAGACATGTAGTGTGTTGTACCCCAAAATTTTCCCTCTCATTTCAACAACATTTTCTCATCACAAAAGCCCTTGGAACTCAAGATCAAGCTAGGGTTTGCTCAGCTCAAGACACCTCCTTGCACTGTTGACCTAAATTAGGGTTTGAGTTTGCACAGGGACGTTTTGACCCACAATTCCCAAAGTGACTTTCATACTTCATGTTGGATTCATAAGTTTGCCCATACCAAGTTTCAAGCCTTGATTCAAATCTTTACCCAGTCAATTGGACAGTTGACCTAGAAATCAGTTGTATTGGGGAAAAAGTCAACTGTGGCCAATTGACAGTCAAACCTCATGAAATTTGACCCACATCAACATTATGAACTCATATGAACCATTTGATCAAGTTTGGATCACAATTCCACAAGAAATTTGATCAGATCACCAAAAGGGCAAAATGGTCATTTTTAGAGTTTTGACTGCACAAAGGCAATTTTTGATTGTTTGACCTAACCAATGGAAAACCAAGCTCACGTATGGACTCAAGGAATAAATGACATTGTCTTGACCCATTCAACAAGTTCAAAAGATCTCAAATGCATAAGATTGACAGATGAATTTTTCAGTCAACTGATCAAAATTTGATTGTATACTGAAAAGTCAAACTTTGACTTTTTGGTCAAAATCAAGTTCCAAGAGTTATTTTTCATCAAGACATGCCAAATTATGAAACCTGTTCACCAAGAAACCCAAAAATACAAATTAGGGTTTAAAATGGAAAATTTTCATAACTTAGAATTTTTAAAAGTTATGAAATTTTCTTATTTTTTCCTAACTTTGTCCCATTTTTTCACCAAGATGAAAATGGATTCAAACAAAACTTGAAACATGAAAGTTGTAGTCCATCACAAAGTATACAACTTTTATTCACAAAGTTTTCTCAAAAGAAGCTTGTATCTCAAGTTATAATTTTTGGAACAAGGGTACCTAAAACTTTTAACTTAGAGAAAATTTGCCCTAATCTAGGCAGGATTTGGACCCATCTTCTTGTCCACTTTTCACATAGTTCCACTTGGAATTTCAAGTTGCATTGCAAAGATGGATTGTAGTACATGTTCCAAGATTTCAAAATTGTCCAAGAACTCCTCAAACACCCTTGTGGTTAGAGAGAATCGAATGTTGGAAGTTGGCAAAAACTCACTCTTGTCCATGACCAATACATGTTCATACAAATTTGCATTTTCAAATCAGCATGTTTGGTGCTAGCTTGCAGGCCTCAAAACCAACTTGTACTCCATAATTTAATGCATAACCATTGAATTAAGATGTTATCTTGGCCATTTGGACATTACATACAAGATTAACCCTTATTTAGAAAAAGGTAAAATGCCATTTTTGTAAAAGTGCACTTTATGTCAAACCAAAATCCTTGAGGTATGGGGCCATATCTCTGAAGCAAGATTGAAGCTATCAATTGCAGGAACCAAGAGCAAAAGATGCGGCATGATAGGAGGGATGGTACAGGGCTATAACATCATTTCCATTCTCTTGCTTCAAGTAGAAGAAAACTTGCAAAACACAAGCAACCTCCCATATCTGTTAACACAAGCTTACAAGAACTTTGTGAACAAGTTCCATACATCCCAACAATCCTAAAGCACGACCCTTCCACCACTCATATCTCCTCATACACAGAATCACTGTTTTTCTGCAAAATAGGGCAGGTCCTGCATTTTGCAAGCCATAGTACAATTTGCTCGTGCATTTTGGCCCAAACCTGTTCAAACACCTTCCATTTCATCCATCCAAACTATCCCAAACCTTAAACACCCACTGTAACTCCATTTACAGAGTTTGCCATTTTCATTTCAAGCTTGTGCAGGTTGACTTCTGGAGGCTGATTCAGGGACATTCAAGGCAAGTTAGCTATTGGAAAAGATCCAGTGAAGTTCAAGCAAGCTACCAGACACCTCAAAACTTGTTGAGAAGCACTGCATTGCCCTACTCGAATCCAACTGAAACAGGTTTTTTATCACTTTCTATCTCTCTATTTAGGAACATTTAGCTTTAGGTTTGTGAATGAAAAATGTAGTATTCAATGCCATGAAGCCATACATATGCTCAGCTTTCATTTATATTAAGTGTGCTAGGAGAATTTCAGCCATGAACATGTGAAAAAAGCTAGGTCAGATTTTAGGGCCAGAGAAATTCTCTCTGGTCTTTGAGAGTTAGATTTAATGCTTTATATGGTTAGATTCGTGTTTAAATTCTTTACAAGTTTGATGTTGTAAGTTTTGGAAAAAAGTCACGTTTCCAGGATGTAGCATTTGAACCAGGCGCGCGCGTTTACAAGGTCTGAAGGTTGAAGATGAAGCTGGCTTGGGCTGGGCTTGGCCAGGCTTGCTTTTGGCACCTCCCACTTTCATTTTTGCACCCCCAGGCCCAATTTCTCATATTTTCACTTTTTTGAATTTTTGATTTCTTTTCTGACTTTCTTTATTTATTTCCAGTTATAAAAAATACTCAAAAAAATTTTTCATATTTTTTTAATTTATTTGGCGTTTTATTCTAATTTTTTCTAACATTAAAAGTATTTAAACATTGTTTTATATTTGAAAACTTGAAAAATATTTACATTTTATACTTTTATTTTTGTTATTTATTTTTATTCATATTAAAAATATTTTCTTGAATATATTTTATTTTGTACATATTTTATTTTATTTTGTACATATTTAATTAATTAATATACACATAATGAACATATATATTTTTATTTTATTAAATACTTAGAATAAAAATACAAAAATATTACATTTTTATTTTTATTATTATTTATACTAAAAAACACCTTTTTTAAGTATATTTCATTTTTGTACATATTAATATATTTATTATACATAAATAATATATTATATTTATTTTCTTAAAGGAAATTAGGGTTTTACCCTTAACCAAAAAATATATTCTTTTATCATTTCTTTCTTTTTTGCATTAAACATTTTTACATGCACCTAAAATAAATAAATAAACATTTTTGCATATTCATACTTTGTATATTTATTTATTTTGTTTATTTAAATATGGTTCATTTTGTTATTTATACCATTTGATTCAATTTGGATGTAATAGTAAAACTAGGGTTTATATTTCTTGTCAAATATCCCCAATTCAAATTTGTACTCCCCTCCCTATATCCAAGTTGTAATAGCTTAGATTTATTTTTACGCATTTAATGCTTTTCAATTATGCCATGCTTAGAGAATTAGGGTTTGTATGCCAAAATCAAATTAACAAATAGCTTAACCTAATCAAAGATAAACATGCATGAAAAATTAACACAATGCACACTTGCATCCCTAGGGTTTCATCCACTTGTTGCCTTTAAAAATGGGCCTTGGTTGCATGTCAAGTACTTTGGCAAAACAAAAACAAACAAAAGGATCATAGTCCCTCGATGACGCTATCTGAGTTGCCTAAACAAAAATGATCAAGTCCCTCAAGAAAATTGCCAAAGATACTTGACACTGTTGCTATCATGGTCTATACGATGACCCGCGCCTGTCCCGTTAACATCCTAACACAAGGTTGTTCATCAAATACAATGGTGAAACAATACTATCAAAAGGGTTAAAAACATAAGAAAGATCTTTGAGTAGAATAGGGTAGATAGCTCCTAGTTACTTGATCAAACTTGCAAAAATATCCTTGCCACTTTTCAAAACACATTTCACAACACAGTTTCAAAACCCTACTTTCAAACATTGAAAACTTTTCAAAAGACAAAAACACCTTTGTATACATTCAAACAAGAATCATTACAAAGGTTGCCACAATGATGGCCTCTTTTCAAAATATTTTCCAAAATCACACACAAAGCACCATTTCAAACAATTGAAAAGCACCATTTCAAACAATAGAAATGCAAAGCAAGTGATCTAAGAAAGTAACTAAGAGCCCATGGATAACCATGGATAGAAAGGGTGCTAATACCTTCCCTTTCTATAATCTACTCCCCGAACCCAAGAAAATATCTCAAAGGTCTTTCCTGTGCTTTTTGACCTTTCCTTAGGATAAAATAAAAAGTCGGTGGCGACTCTTGCTAAACCGAAACATTTGCGAACACAAACGCAAAACCACAAGTCAGTTCTCCCACCGTATCACAGAACTGGCGACTTTGTTGGGGACTATTTTAAAAGTTGAGTAACCTTAGGTCTTAGATCACCATTTGCATGACTATTGTTTGCTTTGATTGCTTTACACTTTGGTTCTCTTGTTTTGGCTTGAAATCCTCCACCCGGGTTTGGGAAAACATTCATAGATAGCAATACATTGTGGAAACTGTGCGGGGTATACCAACACGGTTGAAGCAATAGCTATATTAGTGCGACATATTTGTGAGTACCGGTAGCCTTTGAGTCAATCAAAGAGAATACGGGGCCGCTAAGTGATGTCATTAAGCACTAATGAACTAGAACCTTACTTGACCAACTTGGCCTTTTATTAGGGGTAGTGAGATGACCGGCTTTGGTGCAGTCTGAAGTTGGTAGATACTCGATACTACACTCATTGAGGATTGTTTTCTTGGAATATTTTGGTCGCTAGTTAAGTGGCTAAACCAAAACAATGAACATAGAAAACAATCCAATGATATTGAGCTCCTTAGAACCCGGTTACTATTTATAGGACAGGTTTTGAGCCAACTAAACTCAAGAGGGTACTTACCTATGAAACCTCATGCAAGCCTGAAACAGGGGTTTTGTGTGACTTTCTTGTACATGTTCTTGTACATACATCATGAACATCATAAAGCATCATATGCATCCACTAACCATTTCAAGGGTTTAGATCTTCATCTTTGTTCTTGTTTTGTATGTCATGGAATCTCTTCGCAGGAAAACAATTCAAGTAAACCTTGTGAGGATGCCTCCTCAACTCAAGGAGCTTACTTCCAGGATTCCAAAGAATTCTCTCTTCAGTGAAAGACATGGTAGACTCCTCAACTTGGTCAACACCAACATTGAAGAAGACATGGTGAAAGTTCTCTTCTAGTTCTTTGACCCCATACACCACTGTTTCACATTCCCTGATTACCAATTGGTGCCTACTTTGGAGGAATTTTCTCAACTTCTGAGAATTCCTATTCTTAATCAACTACCCTACAACGGTACGGAAAAAGAACCAAAACCTGAAGATGTTGCTCAAGCATTACACTTGCAACCATCTGACATCAAGGGGCATTGGGAAACCAGAAGTGGTGTCAAGGGATTATTGGCAAAGTTTCTGTTTGAGAAGGCACAAGACTGCTGGAATTCTCTTGATCTACAAGCCTTTGAAGAGATTGGGGCACTCCTCATCTATGGGTTGGTCTTGTTCCCAAATCCTGATCAACTTATAGATGTGAATGCTATCAAGATTTTCATATCCAGGAATCCCATACCTACATTGCTTGGGGACATCCTACACTCATTTTACACACGAACAATGAGGAAAAGAGGTGTTCTCATGTGTTGTACTCCTCTCCTAGCAAGGTGGTTTATTTCTCACCTTCCACAAGCAGTTTTGAAGAATGAGCAGGGTTTAAGGTGGTCACAACGATTGATGACCCTCACACATTCTGATGTACATTGGTGTTCTCGGTCCAGAGAAAATGTCATCATCATTGATCGTTATGGTGAATTCCCTAATGTCCCATTACTTGGCATTAGGGGTGGCATTACCTACAACCCTTGTCTAGCTTTGAGACAATTTGGATATGCTCGGAGGGATGGCCCTCATAACATGTTGATTCCGGACCTAGTTTTTGACTTCGACAACGATGCGCAAGGACTTCGACAAAGGTTCATCAGAGCTTGGAGGATGCCCAACAAGGTGGATAGTAAGACACTGGGGCACAAGAATTCCATCCCCCTTGAGCCTTACCTCAAGTGGGTACGTACCCGCTCCCAGAATCTTATGATTCCATATCCCCACGTTCTCCCCTTGATGAAAGAGCCTGTTATGGAAGGAGAGGTTTCATACACCATCCTACATCCTGACATGCCAACATCATGGGAAGAAATGCAAAAGAGTTGGATCCAACTCAAAGAAGAACGGGATACTTTTGAAGCCATCTTCTATGCCAGTGAGAAGAAGGTTTTAGAGCTCACCCGCCGACTTCACGAGGAGGAAACTCTCAACACCTACATCGCACCAAAGAGGATGCGCAATGTCTTTTTACATTAAGAATTTTGTAATATTTCTCCCATGGGGCATTTATGTACTAACAAATTTCTTCTTAATATGACGTGCGTTCTTTTTGTTTGCAACAAATTTAAATTTTTGAACCCTTGAATGCATTACATGAATAACATACCATTCATCATATGCATAAACAGGTCTTCAAGCCAGGTTTCCTTATCTTTCTGCTGTTTATTTCAGCAAGATGGATTTGGAGCAAACAGTAAAAGATCTACAGGCACAAAATTCACAATTTCAGCAACTCCTCATGACCTTGGCAAAGGGTCAAGAGGATCTCAAAGTTCTGCTAGAGAAGAATAAGGAGAAGAAAAAGAAAAAGAGACCGGGGTAGCCACTTTCGGAAGAAGGTTTGAGGGCGATGCTAGAAGGACTCTTGAGTTTCCTTCAACGTCTAACGAAGGGATTGGCAAGGGGAAAGGAGTTACTGTACCTTATGAGTCTGAGGTAGAAGAGGAGGAAGAGGAAGAAGACGAAGACTATTCAGAACAACAATATCCACCAGCGGATGACAAGTATAAGAACCTTGAAGACAGATTGGCAGCTATGGAGTTACAGAGGGTGCCTGGATTGGATTTTGAGGAACTGGGGTTGGTAGCTGGGATTGTTATCCCTCCCAAGTTCAAAGTGCCAACATTTGCCAAGTACGACGGACTGTCTTACCCTAAGATGCACTTAAGGTCGTATGTTAGAAAGATCCAACCACATTCATCCGATAAAGACCTCTGGGTACACTTTTTCCAAGACAACTTGTCTGGAACTCAGTTAGATTGGTTTTATCAGCTCGAGAGATCAGAGGTCCACAATTGGGAAGACTTGGCAGTTGCTTTCTATTGTCAGTATCAGTACAATGCTGATTTGGCGCCCACTCGCACCCAGTTACAAAGTATGGGGATGGCTTCAAATGAAGGGTTTAAGGAGTACGCCCAGAAGTGGCGTGACCTGGCTGGAAGAGTGCAGCCACCGCTATCAGATAGGGAATTAGTTGACATGTTTTTGGGGACCCTATCTGGCCCTTTCTTCAACCATTTAATCGGTAGCTCTTCTGCGGGATTTACTGAACTGATTTTGACCGGCGAAAGGGTGGAGGCCGGTATTAAAAGTGGAAAGATTCAAAAGGATGCCTCTGCATCCACATCTGTTAAAAAACCTTTTCCAGCCAAGAAAGAAGCATCTGTTGTGTATTCTCAGAAGGGATTGGGAAGAATTGAGCGCCGGCCGACTGTAGGGGCCGTGATGATTCAAAATTCGTCAAATGATCAACCTCATAACACTCAGTCGAGACCTATTCAACAACGGGTAGAACAGCCACAACGGCAGTTCACCCGCATCAACATGACGCCCGCTCAGGTTCTTCCCCATTTGTTGAAGTTGAATCTGACTAGTTTGAAGGAGGCTCCAAAAAACCCTAACACTTCCTCTTCATACTATCACTCCAACGCCAAGTGTGCTTACCATTCCGACAGTGTTGGGCACGATACCAATAATTGTTGGGCACTTAAGAACAAAATTCAGGATTTAATTAACGCCAAAGAGGTTGAATTTGACGCTCCTGAGAAGCCCAATGTTATATCTGCTCTGATGCCCAAGCACGGCCACAATGTGCATGCCATTTTGGAAAACCTCCATGTTACTGATGTTGCCAATCTGTTGACTCCTTTGATTGTGATTAAAGAAAATTTGTTGAGAGCCGGGATCTTTCCTGGTTGTGGTAAAAACTGTTATTTTTGTTTGAATACTCAAGGTGACTGTCCCATGTTGAAGTCAGGTGTCCAACGCCTGATGGATACTCAAGAAATACTTTTCCAGAAAACCCCTGTTAACACTTTCAATCTGATTACTCCTGATACTTGTGATACTTCAACCAACGATATTGCCATCATAACCATTTCCGACAATCCTCCCAAGGCTTGCAAAAGGCCTGTCAGGATTACACCCAACTCTGAATATGTACCTTTAAAGATCACCATGTCGGGACCCGTCCCGTACCAATCAAGCAAAATGATACCGTGGAATTATGCGGGAGAAATCTTCTATCACGGCATCAAACAAATCGAAACAGTCCAAGAAATTTCTGAAGAAGACCCTGATATAGGGAACATCGCGGGTACAAGCAAGATAACCCGCAGTGGCCGGATCTTTTCTCCGGAGATTTCTCCCCCCCGAGCAGTTTTCGGACCCTTAAAAGCTTATGCACCTATTGGACCCTCTGTGCAAGGCCCAGTGATTGAAGAAGTGGTTACTCCTGAAGAAAGACCATATGCTGATAATACCGACAAGGGTAAGGGGATACTGGAAATGCCTGTCAGGACGAAGGCTCATGTTGTGGTTATCCCCGAAACCACTTAGAAGGAAATAGATGAAATCCTAAAAATAATCAGAAAAAGTGACTACGACGTTATGGAACAATTAGGGCAAACCCCTTCTAAAATTTCAATGTTAGCTCTCCTGCTCTGTTCAGAGGCCCATGCTAAGGCCCTGATTAAATTCTTGAAGGTGGAACATGTACCCCAAGAGACCTCAGCTGACCAATTTCAGGATTGTGTGGCCAGTCTTACTACTGACAATGGCCTGGGCTTTTCCGACGCTGACTTAACTCCCAAAGGAAGGAAGCACAATGACGCGTTACATGTTTCAGTTGAATGCCGAGGAACCACTCTCGCCCATGTCTTGGTTGATACTGGTTCTTCCCTGAATGTGCTGCCAAAGAAGGCCTTAGACCATTTGGATTGCGAAGGTTTGACCCTCAAACCTAGTAACATCGTCGTCAGAGCTTTCGATGGTTCCAAAAGAATGGTGCATGGAGAGGTTGATATTCTTATCAAGGTAGGCACCAAAGTGTTCAACTCCACCTTCTACGTAATGGACATCCGTCCGTCATACTCATGTTTGCTAGGAAGACCGTGGATCCATTATGCCGGGGCAGTCACCTCCTCTTTGCACCAGATGCTGAAATATCCTGTTAAGGGTAAAATCATAACTGTGCACGGCGAGGAAGAGTACATGATCAGTCATCTCAATTCCTTTCGATATGTGGAGTTAGATGGCGAGTTCATCGAAACGCCTTTTCAACATTTTGAGGAAGTTTCTCCCGAGGTAGCAGTTGCGAAGACAGTGGTTGAGGTACCTGTCATTCCCAAGCATGTGGCTAAGATGGCATCTCTCAAGGACGCAGATGCTGTGATTAAGGAGGGGAAGAGCACAGTATGGGGACAATTTCCTGACTTTCCCCATAAGACAGACAAGTTTGGTTTAGGGTTTACTGCTGCAGGACAGAAGGCTATGCATCGCTCTAAGATTGGAAGACCACCCATAAGGATCACTCATCACGGAATCAACGCTGTAGAGGATGAAGCTGAGGAGAGCCACTTTGAAGATTGGATTTTTCCGACTGTCGAAGGGGGTTTGAGCAATTGGGAAGCAAAGGATTTCGTTCCTATCACCTTTATCAACCAGTAATTTTATCTTTGAACAATTTCCCGTTTTTATGGTCTGTAATAACTAAAACAATTCGCACACTATTTTCACCTCATGCCTTGCACGGGGCATGTAGGTCCATTTGTAAGGGCTTGATTTTATTCATATTCATATGCCATGTTTTAATGAATCATTGGAAGTTTTTCATCCATAAACTGTCGTGTTTATTTTCTTTCCTTTTGCATTTTTGTTTGTTTAAGGATGGCTATCCCTTACACACACCCACACTCACAAATGCAGGTACCCATCCACTCTGGATTCCATGGGTGACTATTCTGCTTTAGCCTTCGATAACTCTGAAGATTTGGTCAATCATGTTGAGTACGAAGTTGACGAAGATTGTGAAGTGTCAGGAGAGTTAGCCAGACTTCTACAACAAGAAGAGAGGGCCATCTTGCCTCATGAAGAGTTGCTAGAAGCCATCAACTTAGGGACAGAGGAGGATAGGAAGGAAGTAAAAGTGGGTGCCAACCTGGAACCAAGTGTCAAGGAGCGCTTAGTGCAGTTGTTGAACGAATATGTTGAAATCTTCGCTTGGTCTTATGAAGACATGCCAGGGCTAGACACCGATATCGTGGTTCACCATCTCCCCACAAGAGAAGATTGTCCATTGATCAAGCAAAAGGTTCGCCGAATGAGGCCTGACATGTCTGAGAAGATTAAAGCTGAGGTAATGAAGCAATTCAACGCTGGTTTTATGGCTGTTACAACCTATCCACAATGGGTTGCTAACATTGTGCCCGTACCTAAAAAGGACGGCAAAGTCAGAATGTGTGTGGACTATCGAGATTTGAACAGGGCTAGCCCTAAAGACGATTTTCTGCTGCCACATATCGACATCTTGGTTGACAACACAGCTCAACACAAGGTTTTTTCCTTCATGGACGGATTCTCGGGCTACAACCAGATTAAGATGGCCCCCGAGGACATGGAGAAAACTACCTTTGTCACGCAATGGGGTACCTTCTTCTACAAAGTGATGTCGTTCGGACTGAAGAACGCAGGGGAAACCTATCAACGCGCCATGGTAGCTTTGTTTCATGATATGATACATCATGAGATCGAAGTTTACGTAGACGACATGATAGCTCGATTACAGACAGAAGAAGAACACCTTGAACATTTGCAGAAGTTGTTTGCCAGGTTGAAAGAGTATAAACTCCGACTAAATCCAAGCAAGTGCACTTTTGGAGTTAGGTCTGGTAAACTCCTGGGGTTTATTGTCAGCAACAAGGGAATTGAGGTTGATCCAGCTAAAGTGAAGGCTATACAAGAGATGCCTGCCCCCCGTACTGAAAAGGAGGTTAGAGGATTCTTGGGACGCTTGAACTATATTACGAGGTTCATCTCTCACCTGACATCTACCTGTGAGCCAATTTTCAAACTGTTGAAGAAAGATCAGGTAGTTGAATGGAACAATGATTGTCAAGTTGCTTTAAATAAGATCAAGGAGTATTTACTAGAACCTCCTATCCTGATGCTGCCCGTCGAAGGAAGGCCGCTGATCATGTATCTGAATGTTTTAGATAATTCAATGGGGTACGTGCTGGGCCAACATGACGAGTCTGGCCGAAAAGAGCATGCCATTTATTACCTTAGCAAAAATTTTACCGACTGTGAGACTCGCTACTCATTGCTCAAGAAAACTTGTTGCGCTTTGGTATGGGCTGCTCGCCGGCTAAGGCAGTATATGTTGACTCATACCACTTTGCTGATTTCCAAAATGGATCCGATCAAGTATATCTTCGAGAAGCCTGCTTTATCTGGAAGAATCGCTAGATGGAAGATGATCCTGACTGAGTATGACATCCAGTATACTACCCAAAAAGCTATAAAAGGGAGTGTACTAGCTGACCATCTAGCTCATCAAGCCGTCGAAGATTATCAATCTATGAGATTCGATTTCCCTGACGAGGACATCATGACATTGGACAACATTGAAGGTAACGAACCGTATGACGGACCTGAACAAGGATCCCGATGGACCTTGTACTTTGATGGTGCTTCAAATTCACTTGGCAACGGTATCAGTGCAGTACTCATCTCTCCGGAAGGTTGCCATACACCCTTCACTTCCCGACTTTGTTTCAGCTGTACCAACAACATGGCTGAATATGAAGCTTGCATCTTTGGTCTCAAGGCTGCTATAGACTTGGGAATCAAATCTTTAGTCGTATTTGGGCACTCGGCTTTGGTTATCATTCAAGTCAAAGGAGAGTGGGACACCAAACATCCTAATCTTATCCCGTACAAAGAACATGTCCTGACTTTGTTGCCTCATTTCGAGCAGATCACCTTCGAGCATTTCCCGCGAGAAGAAAATCAACTAGCAGATGCTCTGGCTACAATGTCTTCCATGTTTAAACTCAACTGGGATAACGAGGCTCCCCAAATTACCACCGAGCGAATGGACAAACCTGCACACTGTCATGAGATTAATACCGAAGAAGTAGTGGAATAACCCTGGTTTCATGAAATCAAAAGGTATCTCCAGACTAGAGAATACCCCGAAGGAGCTTCCGTCAATGACAAAAAGTTCTTAAGGAGATTTGCTGCCAAGTTCTTCCTAAGCAATGGCATCCTTTATAAATGCAGCCATGATTGTGTTCTACTCCGATGCATGGACAAAGCTGAAGCAGAGTTGATCATGACTGAGATACACAGTGGCACATTTGGCACCCACTTGAGCGGACATACAATGGCAAAGAAGATTCTAATGGCAGGCTACTACTGGTCTACCATGGAAGCTGATTGTCATCAACATTCTCGTACCTGCCACAAATGCCAAGTCTATGCCGACAAGGTACATATTCCTCTTGTTCCTCTCAACGTTCTGACAGCTCCTTGGCCATTCGCAATGTGGGGCATTGACATGATCGGAGAAATCAAGCCCACGGCGTCCAATGGATAGTGCTTCATCCTGGTGGCAATTGATTACTTCACCAAATGGGTTGAAGCAGCTTCCTATGCCTCAGTTACAAAGAATATGGTTGTCCGCTTCATCAAGCAGAATCTCATATGCCGGTATGGTATCCCCGATAGGATCATCACAGACAACGGTACAAATTTGAACAATACTATGATCACCGCTCTATGCGAACAGTTCAAGATTTATCATCATAATTCATCTCCCTATCGACCGAAGATGAACGGTGTTGTTGAAGCCGCGAACAAAAATATCAAGAAGATCATTCAAAAGATGACAGTCACCTACAAAGACTGGCATGAGATGTTACCGTTTGCTCTGCATGGATATCGTACCACGGCACGTACTTCAACAGGGGCAACCCCATTTTCTTTAGTATATGGCATGGAGGTTGTTTTGCCTATGGAGGTTCAGATTCCTTCCTTAAGGATTATGAAGGACGCCGGTTTGAGTGAAGACGATTGGATTCAGACCCGACTTGATCAACTCAATTTGATCGACGAGAAGCGACTTACTGTTGTTTGTCATGGTCAGGCCTATCAAAAACGCATGATCAAGGCTTTCAACAAGAAAGTCAGGCGCCAAGTATATCAAGTCGGAGATCTTGTAATCAAGCGGATCATCTTACCGCAAAGTGATCCCAGGGGCAAGTGTACTCCTACTTACGAAGGACCATTTGTAATCAAGACCATCTTTTCTGGTGGGGCAATGATTCTGACCACCATGGACGGCGATGACTTGTCGTACCCTGCAAACACAGACATAGTCAAAAGATACTACGCGTAAAACGACCCGGCAAGTTGAAAACCCGAAAGGGCGACTTGGGCAAAAAAGGGGTTTCCCGGTGGATCGAAAACCCGAAAGGGCGATTCAGGCAAAAGTTAGGGAATTAAAGCGTATGACTGTGTCTCGTCGGATCACTTTAAAGAACAATCTCTTCATCAACAAGCTACAAACTTCTGATCAATCTAACCATCGGCGGACGAAGCAGAAAATGGACAAGATATTCAGAGTTGTGAAGGCTATAGCAGAATGGGAATCCCACGGAATTGTTACACATAGCCATCTTTCTTTTATATAATTTTTTTTCAATTTTTACGACAACATTCTCTTACTAGGATGTCTGTCTCCTTTGTATAAAGATACTCACAAAAGTTAAATACAAATATACTTCGAAGTGCAGAAATTTGCTTGCCTTTCTTTTCTTTTTACACTTATGTTTTATTTGAAAACGCCCAATGTTTTGTTAAATAGGCATATGCATTTGAACATAATCATTGCTTACAAATAAAAGGAAATTGAGAAAAGATTATTACTAATAGGTTGAAGGTGTAGGAAGATATCTTTATGCCATTTCAGAAGAAATCCCCTACGATACGTCATTCGGATCCTCAACAGAGTTAAAATTTGGAATATATTTCCCCAACGGAGTTAAACTTCAGGATCCTCAGCAGAGCAAATGCTTTCTAAAGCTGGATTCCCCAGCTAAGCTGAATTTCAAAATTCCCATCAGGGTCAAGTTTCAAAATCCCCAGTGGAGCCCAAAAACCCTGAAAATCCTATCCCCAGCGGAACCAGAATAGTGAACATTCTCCCCACAGATATTTCCCAGCAGATTGAAGATTCTCAGTCTCATTTCTCCAGCAGAAGTCTCCCAGGTTTTAACTTCCCAATAGAGATTTTCAAAGTTTTCCTTATTCCCCAAGCAGCCAGCAGTCAGCAGTCAGCGAGGATTTCTCATCTTCAGTAATCAAAGATTTTTGGAATCCCCAGCTTCGGTCATGGATTTATTTTCCCCGGCAGCAGTCAAAGATTTCGTTATCTCCAGCTACCTGGATTTATCTTCCTCAGCAAGACGACTACTCAGCTTACATGCATAACCATTACATTCATATATCATAAACATTGATGAAACGCAATTCGTTGCATCATGCATATCATGCAACATAACTTTGTGTGTTAGCTAACATTTTATCCTTTTCAGGATGAGATTAAAAGGCTATCATTAACAATTATTCAAATACAATATGGATACACCCCAGACACGGCGGTCATTCTACTACTCATTCAGACTTCAGCAATCCGATACAGACTAGATATGCTCCAGACACGGCTGCCATTCTATCTCTCATTCAGATTCAATTATCAACCTCAAGTTCAGATATGCTCCAGACACGGATACCATTCTGTCCCTTACACCAACAGCTTGATTCCCCCCAGTGCAATCGCCACGGAAGTTATTATGTCAGATCCTAGTTATAGTACGGATACACCCCAGACACGGCGGTCATTCTACTACTTATACAGATCTTAACTTCAGATACAGTCCAGATACTCTCCAGACGCAGTTGCCATTCTGTCGCTCATTCAGAGTTTATCCCCAGCACACAGTTGCTCTATACGCAGATATTTCTCTGTTACCTAGATACAATACAGATACACTCCAGACACGACAGTCATTCTGATATTCATTCAACATTCAAACACAGTTACAGCTCAGATACGCGCCAGAAACGGACGCCATTCTCTTGCTCATACAGACTTAGTCTCCAGATACAGTTCAAATGCATTCCAGACACGGATACCGTTTTGATGCTCACTCTTCTGATCTACAACATTACAGTTCAACAAATACTCTTAGATGACATCTTTAAGCCCATCTACAACAAGATTCTACCATCTCCAAATGGCATCTTTAAGCCCATTCCCTCAACAATATTTTAGCGAGTGCAAATTTACGGGCACTCTAGTGTCCAATCTTCCTTTACCTTCGAGTCGCGAAAGGCAAAACTTGCCAATCTAACTCTTCGGGTTCAAGAAGATTGAACAGGGGCAACTGTTGTACCCCAAAATTTGACCTCTCATTTAACCAACATTTTCTCATCACAAAAGCCCTTGGAACTCAAGATCAAGCTAGGGTTTGTTCAGCTCAAGACACCTCCTTGCACTGTTGACCTAAATTAGGGTTTGAGTTTGCACAGGGATGTTTTGACCCACAGTGCCCAAAGTGACTTTCATACTTCATTTTGGATTCACAAGTTTTCCTATACCAAGTTTCAAGCCTTGATTCAAATCTTTACCCAGTTAATTGGACAGTTGACCTAGAAATCAACTGTATTGGGGAAAAAGTCAACTGTGGCCAATTGACAGTCAAACCTCATGAAATTTGACCCACATCAACATTATGAACTCATATGAACCATTTTATCAAGTTTGGATCACAATTCCACAAGAAATTTGATCAGATCACCAAAAGGGCAAAATGGTCATTTTTAGGGTTTTGACTGCACAAAGGCAATTTTTGACTGTTTGACCTAACCAATGGCAAACCAAGCTCACATATGGACTCAAGGACTCAATGACATTGTCTTGACCCATTCAACAAGTTCAAAAGATCTCAAATGCATAAGATTGATAGATGAATTTTTCAGTCAACTGATCAAAATTTGACTGTATACTGAAAAGTCAAACTTTGACTTTTTGGTCAAAATCAAGTGCCAAGAGTTATTTTTCATCAATACATGTCAAATTATGAAAATTGTTCACCAAGAAACCCAAAAATACAAATTAGGGTTTAAAATGGAAAAATTTCATAACTTAGAATTTTTCTAAGTTATGAAATTTTCTTATTTTTTCCTAACTTTGTCCCATTTTTTCACCAAGATGCAAATGGATTCAACAAAACTTGCAGCATGAAAGTTGTAGTCCATCACAAAGTCTACAACTTTGATTCACAAAGTTTTCTAAAAAGAAGCTTGTATCTCAAGTTATAATTTTTGGAACAAGGGTACCTAAAACTTTTAACTTAGAGAAAATTTGCCCTAATCTAGGCAGGATTTGGACCCATCTTCTTGGCCACTTTTCACATAGTTCCACTTGGAATTTCAAGTTGCATTGCAAATATGGATTGTAGTACATCTTCCAAGCTTTCCAAATTGTCCAAGAAATCCTCAAACACCCTTGTGGTTAGAGAGAATCGAATGTTGGAAGTTGGCAAAAACTCACTTTTGTCCATGACCAATACATGTTCATACAAATTTACATTTTCAAATCAGCATGTTTGGTGCTAGCTTGCAGGCCTCAAAACCAACTTACACTTCATAATTTAATGCATAACCATTGAATTAAGATGTTATCTTGGCCATTTGGACATTACATACAAGATTAACCCTTATTTGGAAAAAGGTAAAATGCCATTTTTGTAAAAGTGCACTTTATGTCAAACCAAAATCCTTGAGGTATGGGGCCATATCTCTGAAGCAAGATTGAAGCTATCAATTGCAGGAACCAAGAGTAAAAGATTCAGCATGATAGGAGGGCTGGTACAGGGCTATAACATCATTTCCATTCTCTTGCTTCAAGTAGAAGAAAACTTGCAAAACACAAGCAACCTCTCATATCTGTTAACACAAGCTTACAAGAACTTTGTGAACAAGTTCCATACATCCCAACAAGCCTAAAGCACGAACCTTCCATCACTCATACCTCCTCATACACAGAATCATTGTTTTTCTACAAAACAGGGCAGGTCCTGCATTTTGCAAGCCATAGTACAATTTGCTCGTGCGTTTTGGCCCAAACCTGTTCAAACACCTTCCATTTCATCCATCCAAACTATCCCAAACCTTAAACATCCACTGTAACTCCATTTATAGAGTTTGCCATTTTCATTTCAAGCTTGTGCAGGTTGACTTCTGGAGGCTGATTCAGGGACATTCAAGGCAAGCTAGCTATTGGAAAATATCCAGTGAAGTTCAGGCAAGCTACCATACACCTCAAAACTTGTTGAGAAGCACTGCATTGCCCTACTCGAATCCAACTGAAACAGGTTTTTTATCACTTTTTATCTCTCTATTTAGGAACATTTAGCTTTAGGTTTGTGAATGAAAAATGTAGTATTCAATGCCATGAAGCCATACAATTGCTCAACTTTCATTTATATTAAGTGTGCTAGGAGAATTTTAGCCATGAACATGTGAAAAAAGCTAGGTCAGATTTTAGGGCCAGAGAAATTATCTCTGGTCTTTGAGAGTTAGATTTAATGCTTTATATGGTTAGATTCGTGTTTAAATTCTTTATAAGTTTGATATTGTAAGTTTTGGCAAAAAGTCACGTTTCCAGGATGTAGCATTTGAACCAGGCGCGCGCGTTTACAAGGTCTGAAGGTTGAAGATGAAGCTGGCTTGGGCTGGGCTTGGCCAGGCTTGCTTTTAGCACCTCCCACTTTCATTTTTGCACCCCCAGACCCAATTTCTCATATTTTCACTTTTTTGCATTTTTTATTTCTTTTCTGACTTTCTTTATTTATTTCCAGTTATAAAAAATACTCAAAAAATATTTTCATATTTTTTTTAATTTATTTGGCATTTTATTCTAATTTTTTCTAACATTAAAAGTATTTAAACATTGTTTTATATTTGAAAACTTGAAAATATTTACATTTTATACTTTTATTTTTGTTATTTATTTTTATTCATATTAAAAATATTTTCTTGAATATATTTTATTTTGTACATATTTTATTTTATTTTGTACATATTTAATTTAATTAATATACACATAATGAACATATATATTTTTATTTTATTAAATACTTAGAATAAAAATACAAAAATATTACATTTTTATTTTTATTATTATTTATACTAAACAACACCTTTTTTAAGTATATTTCATTTTTGTACATATTAATATATTTATTATACATAAATAATATATTATATTTATTTTCTTAAAGGAAATTAGGGTTTTACCCTTAACCAAAAAATATATTCTTTCATCATTTCTTTCTTTTTTGCATTAAACATTTTTACATGCATGGAAAATAAATAAAAAAACCTTTTTGCATATTCATACTTTGTATATTTATTTATTTTGTTTATTTAAATATGGTTCATTTTGTTATTTATACCATTTGATTCAATTTGGATGTAATAGTAAAATTAGGGTTTATATTTCTTGTCAAATATCTTCAATTCAAATTTGTACTCCCCTCCCTATATCCAAGTTGTAATAGCTTAGATTTATTTTTACACATTTAATGCTTTCAATTATGCCATGCTTAGAGAATTAGGGTTTGTATGCCAAAATCAAATTAACAAATAGCTTAACCTAATCAAAGATAAACATGCATGAAAAACAAACACAATGCACACTTGCACCCTGTTGTACCCCAAAATTTGCCCTCCCATTTCCTCAACATTTTCTCATCACAAAACTCTTGAAGTTCAAGATCCAGTTAGGGTTTCCTCTGCTCAAGACTTCTCCTTACACTGCTAACCCCAAATTAGGGTTTGTGTTTGCCCAAGGATGTTTTGACCTAAAATGCCTAATATGACTTTCATGCTTCATGTTGGACTCCCAAGTTTATCCTAACCAAGTTTCAAGTCTTGATTCCAAGTTTTGCCCAGTCAATTGGACAGTGGACCTAGAAATCAGCTGTATTGGGGAAAAAGTCAACTGTGGTCAATTGACAGTCAAAACTCATGATTTTTGACCCACATCAACATTATGAACTCATATGGACCATTTGATAAAGTTTGGATCACAATTCCACAAGAAATTTGATCAGATCACCAAAAGGGCAAAATGGTCATTTTTAGGGTTTTGACTGCACAAAGACAATTTTTGACTAGTTGACCTAGCCAATGGCAAATCAAGCTCACATATGGACTCAAGGACCCCATGGAATTATCTTGACATGTTCATCAAGCTCAAAAGATCCCAAGTACACAAGATTGACAGTTGAATTTCCCAGTCAATTGATCAATTTTGACTGTATACTGAAAAGTCAAACTTTGACTTTTTGGTCAAAATCAAGAGTCAAGATTCATTTTTCATCAAAATATGCCAAATCATGAAACTTGTTCACCAAGAAATCACAAAATGCAAATTAGGGTTAGAAAATGGAATTTTTCATAACTTAGAATTTTTCTAAGTTATGAAAAACCCTAATTTTTTCCCAACTTTGCCCCATCTTTTCACCAAGATCCATTTGGATTCAAACAAAAGTCAAAACATGAAAGTTGTAGCTTGTTGCATAATCTACAACTTTGATTCACAAAGTTTTCTCATTTGAAGCTTGTATCTCAAGTTACAATTTTTTGAATAAGGGCACTAAACCATTTTTAACTTAGTGAAATTTTAACCTATTTTGACAAGGTTTTCTACCCCACTTCAAGGCCATTTTTCATACCCTTCCACTTGGAATTCCAATTTGCATTTCAAAGATGGATTATAGTACACATTCCAAGCTTTCCAAAATGTCCAAGAACTTCTCAAACAACCTCATAACTTGAGAGATTCGAATTTCACAAGTTGGCAAAAATTCACTTTTGTTCTTGACCAAGACATGTTCATAATCTTGCAAATTTGAATTCAGCTTGCTTTATGCTTGATTACAGGTCCTTGAACCATTCCATACTCAATAATTTAATGCATATTCAATGTGTTAAAATGTTGTTCTTTGAGTGCAAGCATTGTATGCAAGTTTAATCCCAAAATGGATAAAGCAAATTGGCCATTTTTGTATAAAGTAGCTTTATGTCAAATTAGAAATCCAACAAGTACATAGAAGATCTGCTTGGCACAAGATTATGGACAATTTGCTCTGATCAAGAGAGGCTTAGTTGCAGGATTAGAGGTCCCCTACTGACCTAAAACATCAAGTGGCATTTTGTTGCTTAACATAGAAGAAAAGTGCATAACTCATGACAATTCTCTCTTCAGCTTAGACACACAAGAAAGAAGTTATCAAACACATTCCCTAGAATATATCCAAGCTAACACACGAGCCCTTGGCCTCTGAAACACTCTCATTGCCATAATCACCTTGAAACTGCTCAAACAGAGCAAGCCCTGCAGATTGAGTGTCATCTCTCAATCCCTTCAAGCTTTCTGGCCCAAACTTGTTCCTCTACCTTCCTTACAACCTATGCAAGCTATCCAGAAGCTAAGGCACGATCTGTAATTGCTCTAACCACCTCCACCATTTTCACATCTTTGACTTGCAGGTGAAGTTCTACAGCTTGGTTCAGAAGCTTTCAAGACAAAGTAAACATTGAAAAAGCATCCCTGGACCTCAAGGAAGCTTTTCCAATCATTACCTTGCACTAGAAGTTCCTCATTCTCCAGATAGAAGTTCAACTGCACAGGTAAAACTTTGAACTCGTATCTCTCTTATCATGCATCTTTAGTCTTAAGTTTGTGAAGAAACAAGGTTCTACTCATAGCCCTGAACATGTACATAGCTTTACATTTCATTTCTTTTGCCTGAGTTGAGAGAATTTAAGCTTTAAAAATGGCAGAAAACTTAGGTTAAGATTTGGGATCACTAAAATTCTCTCTCATTTTTGAGAGTTAGGAGATTTTTTTTTACATATTTGGAATCGTGGTTTCATGCTTAACATCTTTTGTGTTGGAAGTTTGTTCAAAAAATCAAAGAATCAGGATTTCAAAAGAGGCTTGCAGGCGCGCGTTTTGTTGTACAGAGGTTGAAGAAGAAGTGGTCTGGGCTGGGCCTGGAACTATTTTCTTTTCACACCCTATTTCCATGTTTGTACCCCCCAAGCCCATTTGCTTTATTTTTAATGATTTTTGACATTTTCTTTTTTATTTTGATTCATTTATTTTTCCTCAGCATATTAAAATATTAAAAAATATTTTTTCCATCTTTTTTGAATTAATGGCATATTTATTTGATTTATTTCTTTGTTTATACATAAATATATACATATTTTTTATTTAGAATAAATACAAAAATAGTGTAAATACATTTTTTATTTTTATTTACCTTCTGAAGATATTTCCCATAAAAATACTTTTTTTATTTATTTTATTAAAATATTAAATATATATTATTTTGTATATAATGCATATTAAAGAACTTAATATATATATATATATATATATATATATATATATATATATATATATATATATATATATATATATATATATATATATATATATATATATATATATATATATATATATATATATAT
Source organism: Vicia faba (assembly GCA_948472305.1). Classification (NCBI taxonomy): domain Eukaryota; kingdom Viridiplantae; phylum Streptophyta; class Magnoliopsida; order Fabales; family Fabaceae; genus Vicia; species Vicia faba. The sequence goes on from OX451737.1 coordinate 919,995,540, forward strand.
ATATATATATATATATATATATATATATATATATATATATATATATATATATATATATATATATATTTTTATTAATATATTTAAGTTAAAATATAAAAATACTTGAATTTTTCATCTTATTAATATTAGATACAAAAAATACTTTTTTTCATAATATACTTCATTTTATCTTTATTTTTGTAAATAATAAATAAATATTTGTATTAAATCAAATAATAATACATTTTCTTTAAATTTAGGGTTTTTGCCCTAAAAGTTAAAAATACTCAAAATAATACTTTTTTATTTTCTTATTTTATTTTACATAAACCCTACTTTTCTCATACATAAAAAACCTTCTTTTTGCATTTTTGCATATTTATTTAATTTCCATTTAATCATGCAATTTAGTTACCTTGCAAATATTCAAAATTGATGTAATAATTTAGATTTAAATTCTTGTCAATATCCCCATTTGAACATTTGTACCCCCCTTCCCCTATTTGGTTTTATAATAGCTTAGTAATTTAAATTTCGCACTTTATACGCTTTCTAATTATGCCATGTTAGAATTAGGGTTTGTATGCGAAAAAACGATAAAAAATAGTTATGACCTAATCTCAAGATAAACAAGCATGAAAATGGACACACAAATCACACTTGCACCCCCTAGGGTATTCCACTTGTTGCCTTTCAAAATTGGGCCATATTGTATGTTGAACTTCTTTGGGCAAAGCAAACAATTTGAATGATCATAGTCCCTCGATAAAACTTTTCAAAACAAACAAAAATAAATGATCAAGTCCCTTAAAGAAAATTGCCCAAAGACATTTAACGCCGTTGCAATTATGGTCTAAACGATGACCCGCGCCCGTCCCTTTCACATCCTAACATAAGGTTGTCCACCAAATCCAATGGTGGAACAAACTTGTTAAAAGGGTTAAAACATAGTGTTGTACCCCAAAATTTGCCCTCGCGCTTTTCCACAAGAAATCTCAGCTTCAAACATTTCCTGACTTTTCAAATTGGCTCAAGAATCGGACAAACGGACTTTTCTTGACAGTCAAGCAGAATTAGGGTTTTACTGATTTTCAGAGCTCTGAATTGTTTCATACAGTGGGCTTAGGGTTTGGTTGATTTTTGGTTCAATTTTGATCAAGCGAGCGTGATTTGGCATTAAATCGGGAATTAAGGTTTTATGGGCATATTCTCAGAAGAATTTGAATTCCACAGCACATTGCAGTTTATTTCAAGATTCGGATTAAAATTCGCGTTATCTTGGTTTAATCAGCAAAAGAGACAGTGGTTTTGAATTCAGTACGTTTTGATTGGGCCAGTCAGATGCAAGATGCAGTTTTGAATTCACAGTGCTTATGCGTTTGATCAGTCCATTTGAGTTAATTGCTGCTTTGCTTTGGATGTTGAATAAGACGGGTTTAATTGATCAATGTTGTTTTATTTTAGTTATTTATTATTCTGAAATTAAATGATTGAATTTATTTTTCAATTGTTTTAATTCTAAGAATTTTAAATAAATAAATAAGCAATAAAGAAAGTTAGAACCAATTGGATAATTTGATTTTTATTGATATTCGAATTATTTGTACAAATTGTTGTTACAGACAATAATTTACATTTAATTTAAATATTACATAGAATGAAAAAACTATCCTATTTTCTAAATATTCTTCGTGCTTCATTCCGCTCCGGTATTCCATTTTTTTCATCTGCAAAAAGAACAAGAAAAGTCAGAAAGCATTAAATTGGAAAAGACAGTTAAAACTTGCTCATCATTAGGGGCCACTGACTGGGATCAGTTGACCCTCTCTGCAAATCACGGGATTTCTCCCGGTTCACAGAGAGGGAAGATTATTTTATTTCATGAATGCAAATGCAAATGCATAAGTCATAAATTTCAAAGCTGCATAGAAGTTCAAAATCCAAAATCCAAACTAAACTGAAAAAGTTCAATCCAAACTTTCCATCCAAAACAAAGTCCACTCAAAGAAAATCAAGAAAGTACTCAAGGCTGTCATAAAAGATTTTGGCCAAGATATCAAGGAAGAGAAAAAGCACACAAACTGTCAAAAGGAGATGCAGAAGATGTGTTATGCAAACAATCTAGAATCATCATTTCCCAGCATAAGAGTAGGCCCCTTCAGAAAAAGTACAAATAATAATCATATAAAATTCTTAAATTGTACTTCAAGAGAGAGTAAAGAGAGATAAAGGCAGCAAGGCAGGGATTAGGCACAGTTTAGTAACATAGGCAGCAGGAAGACAGAAAAAGATATACAAACCCACAAGCAAAGCTCAGTACACAGCAGACAGTAGGCAGGAGATACAGAGGAAAAATATACAAAACACCAACTCTGCCTCAGTACAGGATATACACAAGCCAATAGACAGTAAGAAGGTTTAAGATAGAAAAGAAAATATGCAAAACAGTCCAGTGGAGCAGAAGCAAAGATAACCAAAAATTATCAAAACCTGAACTTTGCCAAAAACCCCCCATAACCTGATAACCAATTCTGCACAATTCTGCATAGTAAAAAGAAGCAGGCAGAAGAGAGTAGAAGAAAAAATATACAAACTCTAAAAGTCACAAAGCCAAGAACCAGCTTGCTGTCCACAAACTTCATCCACTCTGCAATAGACACAAACCAAGACCAAGGCAGTTCAGTAAGGTTAGAAAGGAAGAGAAAAGATACAAAACTCAAACTCAAGCCAAAGCCTACTGTCCAGAATCACATAACACATCTCAAACCTCACATAACCAAAAAACTGAGTTATCAAGCCAAGCTAACATTACTCAGAACTTGTCAAAGACCATCAAACCAGCATTAGCCTCAACCTTCAAAAACACCACAACCTCTAACCTTGATAAGTAGAACAACATAACATACTAAAATATAACTTGCATCAGCATTAGCCATCAAACTTCATCAAATTCCATCAACCATAAACCCAAACCAAGACCAAAAAACCAGCATTAGCAATCAAACCTCAAACCCTCCAGCCCTCAGTGAAATACATCATAGGGCAAGCTCAAGGCAAAACATTTGAGGCAACAGTTCTAGGCAAGCAAAAGGGCAAGCTCAAGGCAAAACATCTCAGGCAACATACAACAACCCAAGGCAACGCATTGTGGAAGAAGAGGATAAAAAAAAAGTGAATTTTAAGAAGGGTTTTCAGGCAAAATCTAGCATCATCATCAAAACCCTAAATATAGCAAAGAACGAAGTTACCAGGAAGGCATCAAAAGCAAGCATCTAGCTTCGTCACAGAAACGACGTTCCGGCCTCCTAAGCGCCATAGCTCCCTCCACCTCTCCTCCATCCCCAAAGTCAGGTAGTCCATATTCTTCCCATTTCCCCTTCACTAGCTCATAATAATGTGAATTCAGGAATCAAGACTCACACTAAAACATAAATTCGTAAAGAACAGAACATAAACACTAAAGCGAACCTTAAATCGATGACGCTGGGCTCCCGTCAATAGGGGGAAGAAAGGCTTCAGGATTGGAGTTGGTGGCCGGAATCGAGCGTTCAGGGAAGTGAAGTTTGAACGGAGAAGACGAAACTCAACGCGCCGTCGCTGCCTCACAAGCCCTAGCCTTCGTTCCCAACTAACAAATGCCTAACCCTAATTTCGCTTTGGTTTGGCATGGGCTTGACCCGTTTCTGTCTTCCCTAAAGCCCACAAAAGAATCACCTCATGTTCTAACCAAACATTCTCATAAAATACTAACCCTTTCTTTTCTTTGTTTTTACTTCTTAACACTAACCCTTTTTTTATTTATTTTCATAAACAATATTTATTTCTTTTACTAACTTTATTCTATAAACAATGTTTTTTTTATTCTTTGTAAAATACTAATTTAATTTAATTGCATTTTTTATCATATAAGTTAAAACATTCTTTTTTAAGTATATTTGTACATAAAAATAATAAACTTTTTCATAATTAAATTGAAAATACTTTTTCTTAATCAAAATACTTTTTATACACAATTAACTTAAAAACATTTTTTTGAAATACATTTGTATATATTATCTTTTCTTTTTTTTATACATAATTAAAATTGAAATTCTTTAGTTAATATACATTTTTGTACATAATAACTCAATACATTCATTTTCTCTAATATTAAAAACTTAACATTTAATCAAAACACTTCTTTTCTCTTTGTACAATTAACATATAAATCAAAAATACAAGATTAAAACATTTATCTAGGTCAAAACCCTAATACGACTCAATTTCACATTTCGCACTTGTTACACGATTCACATACATATACACTTGTACACTTACACAAATACATTCACATTGCCCTATACACATTTTTATCTTATATTTGTATATTTGATATTCATATTGATCGCACATTCGATTTGGTTGTAAATAAGTCCCATCCCCTTGTACATTTATATCCCCACTCCCGGACACTATTTTGTAATAGCGTAGATTTACATTCCGCAATTTACAGTTTTCCAATTATACCATGGTTAGACCTAGGGTTTGTATGTACATAAAATCAAACGCTAGATAACCTAATACAAGACAAATACATGTAATCAATACACAATCACACTTGCACCCCCTAGGGTAATCCCACATGTTGCCTTCCAAAATGGGCCATGCTTGCACGTCAAGTATCTTTGGCAAAACAAAATCGAATGATCATAAGTTCCTCGATGACGCTTTCGAATGTTGCCTAAACGGAATGATCATAGTCCCTTCAAAACAAATTGCCAAAGACACTTGGCATCATTGCATTCATGGTCCATACGATGACCCACGCCCGTCCCGAATAAACTTCCTAAACGCAAGATTGTCCACCAAATTCAATGGTGGAACAAAATTGTTAAAAGGGGTTAGAACATAACAAAAACCTTTGAGTACAATAGGGTAGACAAAACTCTTAGTTACTTGAGATCAAACTTGCAAAAACACTTGCTTTCTTTTCAAAAACCACAATCCACAACACTTTCAAACAAACTCTCAAAAACATTTGAAAACATCTTTTCGAAAAGATTCACACTTTTGTAAAACACTCAAACACGAGTCAAATACATTAGTTGCCTAAGACAAGGCATCTTTTTCCAAAAACATTTTCAAAAAGCACCCACACACACACCATTTTCAAAGCAATCGAAAAAAACAAGGCAAGTGATCTAAAAAACCAAGTAACTAAGAGCCCATGGATAACCATGGATGAAAAGGGTGCTAATACCTTCCCTTTTCATAATCTACCCCCCGAACCCACGAAACATCTCAAAAGGTTTTGCTGTGCTTTTTAACCTTTCCTTTAGGATAAAACAAAAAGTCGGTGGCGACTCTTGCTAACCGCACAAGTGCGAATACGAACGCAAAACACTAGTCAGTTCTCCCACCGTATCACAGAACTGGCGACTCTGCTGGGGAAAATTTTAAAAGTGGGGTTACCTTAGGGTTTAGATCACCTTTACTTTCAATTGATTGCTTTGTTTGCTTTACATTTATGGGCTTTGTATCGGAGTTCTATAGATCCTAACCCGGATCTGGGGAAACACTTTTAGGTAGCATAATCTGTGAGGGACCTGTCAGGCGTAGACCGACATGGGTGAAGCAGTGGCTACGTTGGTGTGGCGTCTTAGTCTGTACCTATATCCCTTGTGTTGTAACGGGGAGAATATAGGTCTTCTAAGGGGTCATTAAGCACCAACCGACCTTAGAACCCTAATTGACCAACTTGGCCATTAGAACAGTAGCAGTATGCTATACTCATTGAGGCTAAACTCTCGAGATGGTTCCGGCCGCGAGAAAAGGTTGCGATGCTGGAGTTATGACCGATTGAGGGTAGCCAATGATATGAGATCCTCTAGAACCCGGTTACTTTTGATAGGACAGGTTTTAACCAACAAACTGAAAGAGGGTAGTACCTGAACCTCATGCAAGCCTAAACCTAAGGCCTTGTGTGCTTTGTGTGAATATTGTTTGCCTGTATATACACTCACTGGCTTGTGCATACATGCACATAACATCATAACATCATACCATAGCATTTTAGCATTTTCAATAACCATTTCAAGGATCTCGAGGGTTCTGTTGATGCAGGGTTACGTTGAACCAGACATCTATCAAGGGGCAAGAGGTTTCTCCTCTAACCAATCCAATCAAAGTTCAAGTGCAACAACTTGAATCAGTGGCTATGACCCACTTGACATGGTGAGCTTGATTCTCGTGGAAAGACATCCACCAACACAAAGCTCTCCAAACAAAGATCGAGAACAACAACTTAAATCAGTGGCTATGACCCACTTGACATGGTGAGCTTGATTCTCGTGGAAAGACATCCACCAACACAAAGCTCTCCAAACAAAGATCGAGAACAACAACTTGAATCAGTGGCTATGACCCACTCGACATGGTGAGCTTGATTCTCGTGGAAGGACGTCCACCGATGCGGAGATCTCCAATCCAAGAACAGAGTTCAACCTCTAACATTTTCTTGTGTTTACCCCAAGAGTTCCTTGAAAGCACGCATCCACATATCATGCATTTCATTTTGACAATCTTTCCTTTTTCAGGTTTCCTTACTCTCCTGCTGTTTATTTCAGCAAGAGATGGCTCTAGAACGGTCTGTCAAAGACATCCAAGACCAGACTGCTCAGCTGCAGGAGATGTTCATGAACTTGTCTCTGGGGCAAGAAGAGATGAAAGCTCTCCTCGCCAAAGGCCTGGGGAATTCCAACGATGCCAGGAATGATCAGATCGCGGAGCTGCAGTTTGATCTGACAACACTGAGGACTCAAATGATGGGACAGTTGGTGGGCCAGATGGCTCTCATCCAAAACTTATCCCAAAGACAAGAGGAACTCAGAGTTCTTGTCCGCCAACTGCTTCCAAACAACCAACTGGGGCAAACATCTGAGGTCGAAGAGCAAGTCACCGCTCAGCCTCCATCCACTCAAGAGGACAAGGGGAAAGCTCCTCTGCTAGCTTCAGGGTCGCAAACCCATCAACAACCTCGCCAGCGTCAGCGGGGCAGTCGACGTAAGCAAGAAAAGTCGGGAAGACAGTTTACGGAGACTGAAATACCATCATTCTTCATACTGAAGCGCCTGTTGGAGGTCAATTTGCTCACTGTAAAGGACCCTCCTCAGAAGCTCAATATCTCCTCTCCTCGCTTTAATCCCGACGAATTTTGTGTTTACCACTCCTGCAGCCCGGGGCACAGTACCAACGACTGTTGGGCCTTGAAGAACAAGATTCAAGATCTGATTGACATTGGGGTGCTGGAATTCATGCCAGACGGCGAGATGAAGATCTTCCGTTAAAGGGTTCTCCGCTTGAAGTGACGAGGCTCGAAGCTGAAAGACTTTTGCTTCTTTTTGAATTTTCAAAGTTGTAATTTCTTTTGCTGTCAAACAATTATTTGTTGATGTTAAACTCTGTTTTCATTAATGCATTGCATATGTTTGTCTTGAATTCATCCATTCGTTTCACTACTCTTATGCTTTTCTTTATGATATTTGACTCTTGATAAAAAGCTGCAAGCCTTTAGAGGGAGGATGACGAAACAATACCGTGATCTTATACAGTATGCTTTTGGACAGACCTTGCTGATGATGTACAGGCATTTCTTTCAATTCCCAAACACTGGAGTTATAAGGAAGCTAATCCCTAGTCAACCCCTTCGAGCCAAAGAAGTAGGAGTTTCCTGTTCTAAATAATCAAAACCTTTGATATAAACCTGGGGCAGGGTAGTCTCTCAGTTAATTCAAAAGAGAACGCGCATTGAAGTCGCAAACTCTCAGTTCGTAATACAACGAACGACGTCGAAAAAGAAAAGCATTCCTTTGGAATCAAAAGACAAGGGTGGTTCCCTATCACATAGACAGTCAATCTCTCAAAAGAGAAAAGCCCACTGAGCCAGAACCTATAAAGGAGGCTTAAGAAAGCTGGGGCATCCCGCTGACAGTAATCCCGAAAACGGTAACAGTCAGGCAAAAGTTAGGGATAACAAATCAAAATCAAAATAGTGAGGTCATTACAAAATCCTCAACAACATGAAAAGTGTTGAAAAAGAAAAAAGGAGATGATGACTGTCTCCCAAAATTCAAAACTGGTGAACCATCGCCCAAAAGTCGTTCCAAACTCAAAACTGAGTGCGACGCACAGTTAACTGAGCTTAGGTTGGAGAACATCACGAAGAGCGGGTGGCTATAAATATACTTTGAGCCTTTATCCTTTGTTTCTTAAACCGTGAACCAGGCCACGTTACAACCCTTCAAAAGTCCTAATTGAAGCATGGGTTAGTTCGAAAGCATACTGTTACAAAAGGTATCCTGACTCCTGTAGGGCTTTGCTCTAAGTCTTGTGTTAACTTGTCTTGTGAAAAAGTTTTCTGCTAAAAAACGCATTTTTCAAAACTTCGAGACAAACATAAACTTTGCATTATTCGAATATCACTGTCTGCATTTGACCCTTTTGTTTGACAGCGAAGATATTCATACAGCGAATGTTCGGAGGAACGAAAACTCTCTCAGTAAGTCAAAATCACTTCAAGAGGATAACACTTCCATCAAACCTCCTATCAACAAGGGGCATGACATGTCACAATTCAATTAACCTGGGGCAGTCCAGTCAAGGTCCAGCAGATCTTTCAAAGTTCAGTTAACCTGGGGCAGCCCAGTCAAGATTTCAAGAAATCTCTCAATATGCAGAGTAATCTGATTCAAGACTCCTTCACAACCACTTGGGGCATTCGAATGTCAAAAGTGTTCAAAAAATCAACTACAACATTTCCAGATTCGACTCCTGTATCCAGCCAGGGCATATCTGTTGACTACATTTCCAGACTCGATTCCTGTATCTAGCCAGGGCATGTCTGAAGAGTTCGAAGATTCGACTCCTGTACCCAGCCAGGGCATATCTGTTGACCACATTTCCAGACTCGACTCCTGTATCTAGCCAGGGCATGTCTGAAGAGTTTGAAGATTCGACTCCTGTATCCTGCCAGGGCATATCTATCAACTATCACCTTTCCAGATTCGACTCCTGTATCCAGCCAGGGCATGTCTGAAGAATTCCAGATCAATACCTGCAACAACCCAGGAAACATCTGTGAACGACCGATTGTAGACCAACACCTGTAATAAGCCAGGAATTTATCTACATCACCACTTGGGGCATTCGAATGTCAAAAGTGTTCAAAACCCGATGCAGTTTTACACAAGCTCATCATCAGGAAACCCTACACCGGTTCCCCTTCAAGATTTCTGAAACAAGTTTACGGATTCTTCCCAACAACGGACGCCAATCTACCGACTTGTTCAGATTCTTATCAAGACTTCTGAAAACAGTTCATGGATTCATCCCAACAACGGATGTTAATCTATCAACTTGTTCAGATGCAACCTTTGAATTTAGTTTATGGACGCTTCCCAACAACGGATGTGGTTCTATTGCTGATTCAACTTCAAGATTTCTGGAAACAGTTTACGGATTCTTCCCTACAACGGATGTCAATCTACCGATTTGTGCAGACTCTTCTCAACTTCTGAAACAAGTTTACGGATTCTTCCCTACAACGGATGTCAATCTACCGATTTGTGCAGACTCTTCTCAACTTCTGAAACAAGTTTACGGATTCTTCCCTACAACGGATGTCAATCTACCGATTTGTGCAGACGCTTCTCAACTTCTGAAACAAGTTTACGGATTCTTCCCTACAACGGATGTCAATCTACCGATTTGTTCAGACTCTTCATAGCTTCTGAAACAGTTTACGGATTCTTCCCTACAACGGATGTCAATCTACCAACTGATTCAGACTCTTCACAATTTTTGAAAATAGGTTACGGACGCTTCCCAACAACGGATGCTGCTCCATTGCTTGTTCAGTCCCAACTCCTGAGGATAGTTTACAGATTCTCCAGACATGGACGTCAATCTGTTGCTTGTTCAGACCCCAATTCAGAGATATTCCAAAACAGGGATGCCCTTCTGACACTTGTCCACTCACCATTGACGTACAGTTCAACATCACCATATGGCATCTATAAGCCCATCCTCCTACCAGCAGTCGCCGAATGGCATCTGTAAGCCCATTCTCAGATGGCATCTCTAAGCCCATCCCTCGACAAAATTCTCTCGCACCAGATGGCATCTTTAAGCCCATCACCAAATGGCATCTTTAAGCCCATTCACCTCCACCGTCACATCGACGAGCGCAAATTTTCTGGGCACATTAGTGTCCAATCTCCTTTTACCTTCAAGTCGTGAAAGGCAAACTTGCCAATCTAACTCTTCAGGTCCAAGAAGATTGGACAGGGGCAACTGTTGTACCCCAAAATTTGCCCTCGCGCTTTTCCACAAGAAATCTCAGCTTCAAACATTTCCTGACTTTTCAAATTGGCTCAAGAATCGGACAAACGGACTTTTCTTGACAGTCAAGCAGAATTAGGGTTTTACTGATTTTCAGAGCTCTGAATTGTTTCATACAGTGGGCTTAGGGTTTGGTTGATTTTTGGTTCAATTTTGATCAAGCGAGCGTGATTTGGCATTAAATCGGGAATTAAGGTTTTATGGGCATATTCTCAGAAGAATTTGAATTCCACAGCACATTGCAGTTTATTTCAAGATTCGGATTAAAATTCGCGTTATCTTGGTTTAATCAGCAAAAGAGACAGTGGTTTTGAATTCAGTACGTTTTGATTGGGCCAGTCAGATGCAAGATGCAGTTTTGAATTCACAGTGCTTATGCGTTTGATCAGTCCATTTGAGTTAATTGCTGCTTTGCTTTGGATGTTGAATAAGACGGGTTTAATTGATCAATGTTGTTTTATTTTAGTTATTTATTATTCTGAAATTAAATGATTGAATTTATTTTTCAATTGTTTTAATTCTAAGAATTTTAAATAAATAAATAAGCAATAAAGAAAGTTAGAACCAATTGGATAATTTGATTTTTATTGATATTCGAATTATTTGTACAAATTGTTGTTACAGACAATAATTTACATTTAATTTAAATATTACATAGAATGAAAAAACTATCCTATTTTCTAAATATTCTTCGTGCTTCATTCCGCTCCGGTATTCCATTTTTTTCATCTGCAAAAAGAACAAGAAAAGTCAGAAAGCATTAAATTGGAAAAGACAGTTAAAACTTGCTCATCATTAGGGGCCACTGACTGGGATCAGTTGACCCTCTCTGCAAATCACGGGATTTCTCCCGGTTCACAGAGAGGGAAGATTATTTTATTTCATGAATGCAAATGCAAATGCATAAGTCATAAATTTCAAAGCTGCATAGAAGTTCAAAATCCAAAATCCAAACTAAACTGAAAAAGTTCAATCCAAACTTTCCATCCAAAACAAAGTCCACTCAAAGAAAATCAAGAAAGTACTCAAGGCTGTCATAAAAGATTTTGGCCAAGATATCAAGGAAGAGAAAAAGCACACAAACTGTCAAAAGGAGATGCAGAAGATGTGTTATGCAAACAATCTAGAATCATCATTTCCCAGCATAAGAGTAGGCCCCTTCAGAAAAAGTACAAATAATAATCATATAAAATTCTTAAACTGTACTTCAAGAGAGAGTAAAGAGAGATAAAGGCAGCAAGGCAGGGATTAGGCACAGTTCAGTAACATAGGCAGCAGGAAGACAGAAAAAGATATACAAACCCACAAGCAAAGCTCAGTACACAGCAGACAGTAGGCAGGAGATACAGAGGAAAAATATACAAAACACCAACTCTGCCTCAGTACAGGATATACACAAGCCAATAGACAGTAAGAAGGTTTAAGATAGAAAAGAAAATATGCAAAACAGTCCAGTGGAGCAGAAGCAAAGATAACCAAAAATTATCAAAACCTGAACTTTGCCAAAAACCCCCCATAACCTGATAACCAATTCTGCACAATTCTGCATAGTAAAAAGAAGCAGGCAGAAGAGAGTAGAAGAAAAAATATACAAACTCTAAAAGTCACAAAGCCAAGAACCAGCTTGCTGTCCACAAACTTCATCCACTCTGCAATAGACACAAACCAAGACCAAGGCAGTTCAGTAAGGTTAGAAAGGAAGAGAAAAGATACAAAACTCAAACTCAAGCCAAAGCCTACTGTCCAGAATCACATAACACATCTCAAACCTCACATAACCAAAAAACTGAGTTATCAAGCCAAGCTAACATTACTCAGAACTTGTCAAAGACCATCAAACCAGCATTAGCCTCAACCTTCAAAAACACCACAACCTCTAACCTTGATAAGTAGAACAACATAACATACTAAAATATAACTTGCATCAGCATTAGCCATCAAACTTCATCAAATTCCATCAACCATAAACCCAAACCAAGACCAAAAAACCAGCATTAGCAATCAAACCTCAAACCCTCCAGCCCTCAGTGAAATACATCATAGGGCAAGCTCAAGGCAAAACATTTGAGGCAACAGTTCTAGGCAAGCAAAAGGGCAAGCTCAAGGCAAAACATCTCAGGCAACATACAACAACCCAAGGCAACGCATTGTGGAAGAAGAGGATAAAAAAAAAGTGAATTTTAAGAAGGGTTTTCAGGCAAAATCTAGCATCATCATCAAAACCCTAAATATAGCAAAGAACGAAGTTACCAGGAAGGCATCAAAAGCAAGCATCTAGCTTCGTCACAGAAACGACGTTCCGGCCTCCTAAGCGCCATAGCTCCCTCCACCTCTCCTCCATCCCCAAAGTCAGGTAGTCCATATTCTTCCCATTTCCCCTTCACTAGCTCATAATAATGTGAATTCAGGAATCAAGACTCACACTAAAACATAAATTCGTAAAGAACAGAACATAAACACTAAAGCGAACCTTAAATCGATGACGCTGGGCTCCCGTCAATAGGGGGAAGAAAGGCTTCAGGATTGGAGTTGGTGGCCGGAATCGAGCGTTCAGGGAAGTGAAGTTTGAACGGAGAAGACGAAACTCAACGCGCCGTCGCTGCCTCACAAGCCCTAGCCTTCGTTCCCAACTAACAAATGCCTAACCCTAATTTCGCTTTGGTTTGGCATGGGCTTGACCCGTTTCTGTCTTCCCTAAAGCCCACAAAAGAATCACCTCATGTTCTAACCAAACATTCTCATAAAATACTAACCCTTTCTTTTCTTTGTTTTTACTTCTTAACACTAACCCTTTTTTTATTTATTTTCATAAACAATATTTATTTCTTTTACTAACTTTATTCTATAAACAATGTTTTTTTTATTCTTTGTAAAATACTAATTTAATTAAATTGCATTTTTTATCATATAAGTTAAAACATTCTTTTTTAAGTATATTTGTACATAAAAATAATAAACTTTTTCATAATTAAATTGAAAATACTTTTTCTTAATCAAAATACTTTTTATACACAATTAACTTAAAAACATTTTTTTGAAATACATTTGTATATATTATCTTTTCTTTTTTTTATACATAATTAAAATTGAAATTCTTTAGTTAATATACATTTTTGTACATAATAACTCAATACATTCATTTTCTCTAATATTAAAAACTTAACATTTAATCAAAACACTTCTTTTCTCTTTGTACAATTAACATATAAATCAAAAATACAAGATTAAAACATTTATCTAGGTCAAAACCCTAATACGACTCAATTTCACATTTCGCACTTGTTACACGATTCACATACATATACACTTGTACACTTACACAAATACATTCACATTGCCCTATACACATTTTTATCTTATATTTGTATATTTGATATTCATATTGATCGCACATTCGATTTGGTTGTAAATAAGTCCCATCCCCTTGTACATTTATATCCCCACTCCCGGACACTATTTTGTAATAGCGTAGATTTACATTCCGCAATTTACAGTTTTCCAATTATACCATGGTTAGACCTAGGGTTTGTATGTACATAAAATCAAACGCTAGATAACCTAATACAAGACAAATACATGTAATCAATACACAATCACACTTGCACCCCCTAGGGTAATCCCACATGTTGCCTTCCAAAATGGGCCATGCTTGCACGTCAAGTATCTTTGGCAAAACAAAATCGAATGATCATAAGTTCCTCGATGACGCTTTCGAATGTTGCCTAAACGGAATGATCATAGTCCCTTCAAAACAAATTGCCAAAGACACTTGGCATCATTGCATTCATGGTCCATACGATGACCCACGCCCGTCCCGAATAAACTTCCTAAACGCAAGATTGTCCACCAAATTCAATGGTGGAACAAAATTGTTAAAAGGGGTTAGAACATAACAAAAACCTTTGAGTACAATAGGGTAGACAAAACTCTTAGTTACTTGAGATCAAACTTGCAAAAACACTTGCTTTCTTTTCAAAAACCACAATCCACAACACTTTCAAACAAACTCTCAAAAACATTTGAAAACATCTTTTCGAAAAGATTCACACTTTTGTAAAACACTCAAACACGAGTCAAATACATTAGTTGCCTAAGACAAGGCATCTTTTTCCAAAAACATTTTCAAAAAGCACCCACACACACACCATTTTCAAAGCAATCGAAAAAAACAAGGCAAGTGATCTAAAAAACCAAGTAACTAAGAGCCCATGGATAACCATGGATGAAAAGGGTGCTAATACCTTCCCTTTTCATAATCTACCCCCCGAACCCACGAAACATCTCAAAAGGTTTTGCTGTGCTTTTTAACCTTTCCTTTAGGATAAAACAAAAAGTCGGTGGCGACTCTTGCTAACCGCACAAGTGCGAATACGAACGCAAAACACTAGTCAGTTCTCCCACCGTATCACACATAGCAATAATCTTTTGAGAAATTTAGGAGTAGATAACCTCTTAGTTACTTGAATCAAACTTGCAAAACAAAACACTTGCCTAATTTCAAAACCACACCTCACTACACTTTCAAAATAACTTTCAAAACAAACTTTCAAAAACAAATGAAAACCTTTTTCAAAAGACATACACCTTTGTATACATCCCCACATGGATCATTACAAAGGTTACCACCACATTGGCCTCTTTTCAAAATATTTTCAAACCCACACACACAAAGCACCATTTCAAACAAATTGAAAACAAAAGGCAAGTGATCTAAGCAAGTAACTAAGAGCCCATGGATAACCATGGATAGAAAGGGTGCTAATACCTTCCCTTTCTATAATCTACTCCCCGAACCCAAGAAAACATCTCAAAAGGTTTTTGCTGTGCTTTTTTAACCTTTCCTTAGGATAAAATAAAAAGTCGGTGGCGACTCTTGCTCAACCGAAACATTTGCGAAAACAAACGCAAAACCTCAAGTCAGTTCTCCCACCGTATCACACACCCCTAGGGTTTCATCCACTTGTTGCCTTCAAAAATGGGCCTTGGTTGCATGTCAAGTACTTTGGAAAAACAAAAACAAACAAAAGGATCATAGTCCCTCAATGACGCTATCTGAGTTGCCTAAACAAAAATGATCAAGTCCCTCAAGAAAATTGCCAAAGATACTTGACACTGTTGCTATCATGGTCTATACAATGACCCGCACCTGTCCCGTTAACATCCTAACACAAGGTTGTTCATCAAATACAATGGTGAAACAATACTGTCAAAAGGGTTAAAAACATAAGAAAGATCTTTGAGTAGAATAGGGTAGATAGCTCCTAGTTACTTGATCAAACTTGCAAAAATATCCTTGCGACTTTTCAAAACACACTTCTCAACACAGTTTCAAAACCCTACTTTCAAACATTGAAAACTTTTCAAAAGACAAAAACACCTTTGTATACATTCAAACAAGAATCATTACAAAGGTTGCCACAATGATGGCCTCTTTTCAAAACATTTTCCAAAATCACACACAAAGCACCATTTCAAACAATTGAAAAGCACCATTTCAAACAATAGAAATGCAAAGCAAGTGATCTAAGCAAGTAACTAAGAGCCCATGGATGACCATGGATAGAAAGGGTGTTAATACCTTCCATTTCTATAATCTACTCCCCGAACCCAAGAAAACATCTCAAAGGTCTTTCCTGTGCTTTTTGACCTTTCCTTAGGATAAAATAAAAAGTCGGTGGCGACTCTTGCTAAACCGAAACATTTGCGAACACAAACGGAAAACCACAAGTCAGTTCTCCCACCGTATCACATAGTGCATCATTGTGTTTTCTCCCTTTGGAGGTCAAGTCTGCATCAGAGAAACCCGGGCCATTATCAGTTGTTAGACTGGCCACACACTCTTGGAATTGATTAGCCGATGTCTCTTGCGGCACGTGAGCTGTCTTCAGAAACTTGACCAAAGCTTTAGCATGTGCCTTAGAGCACAGCAACAAGGCTAACATAGTGATTTTTGAGGGGGTCTGCCCCAGTTGTTCAACCACATCATAATCACTCTTCTTAATTATCCTCGGAATTTCTTCCATCTCCTTCTTGGATGTTTCAGGAATAACTAGTGACTGAGCCTTCGTCAGGACAGGCTCCTCTTGAACATTCTTTCCTTTATTCTCAGCAATGGAAGTAGGGATAGGAATTGTATTGTCTTTGTCGGTAGATACACTTGCAGGTATAATCACTGGTACAGATGTAATCTTCGGAACGGCCACGGGTCCAAAGATTGCCTTTGGAGGGGAAATCTCTGGAGAGAAGATCCTACCACTGCGGGTAACCTTGCTTGTTCCGACAATGTTATTGATGTCGGAATTGTCTTCTTCAGAGCTCTCCTCTTCGGCAGTCTGTTCAATCTGTTTGACACCATGATAGTAGATTTCTCCACCATAGTTCCATGGTACCGTCTTATCTGATTTGTATGGGGTTGGCCCGGGCATTGTTATCTTCAATGGAGTAGTCACTGGAGCAGATGTAATCCTAACAGGTTTTTTATTATTGAAACTTCTGGAACTGGAATGGGTGAAACAGGAGCTTTCTCAAACAAGATTTCCTGGTTATCAATCAGTTGTTGGATACCTTTCTTTAGCAGATGGCAGTCAAATGATGAGGATAGGCAAATACGGCAATCTTTGTCACAACCTGGGAACACCCCATCCTTTAACAAATACAACTTGATGGTCGAGAGTGGAGTCAGCAAATCATCCACGGTGTCAACAAATAAGTCTTCCTCAACAGTATTGGCATTGTGTCCATGCCTAGGCATTGGAGCGGAGATAACATTCGGTTTTTCAGGAGCTTCAAATTCAACTTCCTTTGCGTCGATCAGATCTTGAATCTTATTCTTCAGAGCCCAACAGTTGTTGGTGTCGTGCCCTGGACTTTCAGAATGGTAAGCGCACCTGACATTTGGATGGTAGTGTGGAGATGTAGTATTGGGATTTTTAGGGACCTCTTTCAGCATGGCCAAATTCAACTTCAGAAGATGTGGTAGGACTTGAGCAGGAGTCATGTTAATCTTGGTGAATTGCCTTACTGGCCTTTCCACCCTTGGCTGATTGTTTCTCGGCTGATTGTTTCTTGGCTGGTCTGATGCAGGATTTTGAATCATAACGGCCCCCACCGTTGGTCGGCGCTCGGTTCTTCCCTGATTCCTCTGTGCATAGACAGCTGACACTTCCTTCTTTCTCGTGAAAGGCTTTTTTACAGTTGCAGAGGTAGACGCATCTTTCTGAATTTTCCCGCTTCTTATACCGGCTTCCACCCTTTCGCTAGTTAAAATCAATTCGGTAAACCCTGCAGAGGAGCTTCCAATCAGATGATTAAAGAAAGGACCTGATAAAGTTCCCAGGAACATGTCCACTAGCTCCCTTTCAGATAATGGTGGTTGCACCCTTCCATCTAAATCCCTCCACTTTTGGGCGTAGTCTTTGAAGCCCTCATTGGATACCATGGCCATACTCTGGAGTTGAGTACGGGTTGGTGCCAAATTGGTGTTGTATTGATACTATTTATAGAAGGCGGCTGCCAAGTCTTCCCAATTATGGACATCTTCTCTCTCCAATTGGTAGAACCAATCAAGCTACATTCCTGACAAGCTGTCTTGGAAAAAGTGGACCCACAAATCTTTGTCAGCATAATGTGGCTGAATTTTCCTGACATAAGATCGTAGGTGCATCTTGGGACAAGACACCCCATCATACTTGGCAAATAGTGGCACTTTAAACTTCAGCTGGATTACTATTCTAGATACCAACCCTAACTCCTCAAAGTATAGCCCAGGTACTCTCTGTATCTCCATAGCAGTTAGGCGCTCTTCCAAGTGTTTGTATTTGTCATCGGCCAGAGGGTATTGTTGTTCAGAGTAGTCCTCTTCCTCCTCTTCTTCTGCTTCAGAATCTGATGGAACTGTCGTTTCCTTTCCTTTTCTCTCCCCTTCATCAGAGGTTGTTGGAAATTCTAAGGTCCGTCTGGCCTGTCCCTCAAATCTTCTTCCCATGATAACCACACCGGCTTGCTTCTTCTTCTTTTTCTCTTTCTCTTTCTCTAGCAGAGTCTTGAGCTCCTCCTGCCCCCTTGGATAAGGTCAAGAGTAGTTGTTGAAATTGTGAATTCTGAGCTTGTAAGTCTTTGACCGTTTGTTCAAGATCCATCTTGCTGAAATAAACAGCAGAGAGAGATGAGGAAACCTGGTGTGAAGAGCTGTTTATGCTTATGATGAATGATATGTATTCATGCAATGCTTTCAAGGATTCAAAAATTCAAATTTGTTTTAAACAAAAAAAGAAACACACGTCATATTAATAAGATAGAATTGTTAGTACATCAATGCCCCTTGGGCAAAATAATACAAAAATCTAAGGTAAAAAGATGTTGCACATCCTCTTTGGTGCAATGTAGGTGTTGAGAGTCTGCTCTTCATGAAGTAACCGAGTAAGTTCCAAAACCTTCTTCTCGCTTGCGTAGAATTGGGCTTCAAAAGTATCGCATTCTCCCTTGAGCTGTATCCAACTCCTTTGTAAGTCATCGAGTGATGTCGGCATGTCAGGATGTAGGAGGGTGCATGGAACCTCTCCTTCCTTAACAGGCTCTATAATCACTGGGAGAATAGAGGGGTAAGGCATCATAAGACTTTGGGTGCGGGTTCGTACCCACTTGAGGTAAGGCTCAAGAGGGATGGAATTCTTGTGAACCAGAGTCTTACTGTCTACCTTGTTTGGCATCCTCCAAGCTCGGATGAACCTTTGTCGAAGTCCTTGATTGTCATTATCGAAGTCGAAAACCAAGCCTTGAATCAACATATCATGTGGGCTATCCCTTCGGGCATAACCAAACTGTCTTAGAGCCAAGCAAGGGTTGTAGGTGATGCCTCCCCTGATGCCAAGTAAAGGGACATTAGGGAATTCCCCACAACGGTCGACAATGATAACATTCTCTTTGGATCGAGAACACCAATGAATATCTGAATGTGTAAGAGTCATCAACCTTTGTGACCACCTCAAACCTTGCTCATTCTTCAAGACTGATTGGGAAAGATGAGAAATAAACCATCTTGCCATGAGAGGAGTGCAACACATGAGAACACCTTTTTTCCTCATTGTACGAGTGTGAAAAGAGTGTAGGATATCCCCAAGCAATGTAGGCACCGGATTGCGAGACATGAAGATTTTGACAGCACTCACATTTATGAGTTGATCAGGATTAGGGAACAAGACCATCCCAAAGATGAGAAGAGCCATAATCTCCTCAAAAGCTTGCAAGTCCAAGGAGTTCCAGCAGCTTTGGGCCTTCTCAAACAAGAACTTTGTCAAGAAGCCTTTGACACCACTTCTAGTTTCCCAATGTGTTGTGACATCAGATGAGTGCAAGTGCAGGGCTTGAGCAATCTCTTTTGGCTTTAGATCTATTTCCGTACCATTGAAAGGTAGTTGATTGAGAATAGGAATCCTCAAGAGTTGAGAAAATTCCTCCAAAGTGGGCACAAGCTGGTAGTCAGGAAATATGAAGCAGTGATGCAAAGGATCAAAGAACTGGAAGAGAACTTTCATCATGTCTTCCTCTGTGTTGGAAGTGACTAAGTTGAGTAGACGACCATGCCTCTCGGTGAATGGAGAATTTTCAGGAATCCTTTAAGCTAGCTCCTTAAATTGTGGAGGAATTCTTACAAGGTTGACTTGGATAGTTTTCCTGCGAAGTAAATGCATAACCTACAAAACAGGAACAAAGATGAATTTCCAAAATCCTTGAAATGGTTAGTGGATGCATATGATGCTCATGATGTCCATGATGTTATGCATAAGTATATATGTACAAGAAAATCACACAAGTTCCTAGTTTAGGCTTGCATGAGGTTTCATAGGTAAGTACCCTCTTGAAGTTTAGTTGGCTCAACTTGTCCTAGAAATAGTAACCGGGTTCTAAGGAGCTCAATATCACTGGATTGTTTCCTTGTTCATTGTTTCAATTCAGCCTCTTTATTGGCGACCAAAATATTCCAAGGAACCAACCCTCAATTAGTGTAGTATCGAGTATCTACCAACTTCGTACTGCACCAAAGCCGGTCATCTCACTACATCCTAAAAGGCCAAGTTGGTCAAGTAAAGGTTCTAGAAGTTCGTTAGTGCTTCATGACATCACTCAGCGGCCCTGTATTCTCTTTGATTAACTCAAAGGCTACTGGTACCCACAAATATGTCACACTAACATAGCTATTGCTTAGACCGTGTCGGTATACCCCGCACAGTTTCCACAACGTATTGCTATTTACCTATAATGTTTCCCAAATCCGGGTAGAGGATTCAAACCCAAACAATAGAACCAAAGTGTAAAGCAAACAAGTCAAACAAGGTAAGCAAATAAAGGTGATCTAAACCCTAAGGTAACCCTACTTTTATAATTTTCCCCAGCAGAGTCGCCAATTCTATGATACGGTGGGAGAACTGACTTGAGGTTTTGCGTTTTGTTGCAAATGTCGCAGTTTAGAAAGAGTCGCCACCGACTTTTATTTTATCCAAAAGGAAAGGTAAAAAAGCACAGGAAAGACCTTTGAGATGTTTTCTTGAGTTCGGGGGGTAGATTATGAAAAGGGAAGGTGCTAGCACCCTTTTCATCCATGGTTTTCCATGGGCACTTAGTTACTTGCTTAGATCACTTGCTTTGCTTTTGAAATTGTTTGAAATGGTGCTTTGTGTTTGGTGTGATTTTGAAAGTATTTTGAAAAGAGGCTATCGTTTAGGCAATCTTTGTAATGATTCTCGTTTGTAAGAATGTATACAAAGATGTTTTTCTTTTGAAAATGACTTGGTATATTTGTATAGAATGATACAAAGTCCACCCCTTATCAGTTGTACAAGTTCTGACCCCTTTTGCCACTTTTCTTGCATTTTAAGAAAAGTGAAATGACTTGTGCAAACATGCTTGTACTGCTTGCTTGTGAGCTGATAGGAGTTGGTACACATTGCTTAGGATCTGTGGAGATTGTTTGCCTCAAAGAAACAGGTCCAAGGCTCAAGAATGATAAAGTTGCAAAAGCTTGCCTTTATGAAAATGGCAATGTGCCCTTTATGCCATTAATGGAATTATTTCTTGTACAATGCTCCAAAAGCAAAGATAAAGCCCTTATCTTCTGAGTTTGAATTTAATTATGGAGTATAGAATGAGTTTAGGACCTGTAATTCAAGGTACAAGCATCCTTGATCAGATTTACAACTTGACACTTTGTAAAAATGGCTTGATCAAAAGTGACAAAATGTCAATTTCTCTTCTTCGATTCTCCCTAACCACAAATGATCTTGGAGAGTTCTTAGACATTTTGGAAAGCTTGCAACATGCTCTAAAATTCATATTTGAAATGAATTTTGAGATACCTCTTGGAAATAGGTGAAAAATGTCCATGAAGTTGGGTCAAAAACCTGCCTAAATTAGGGCAAATTTTCACTAAGTTATTTAGTTCATGGACCCCTATTCACAAATTCATAACTTGAGATCCAAGCATATTTTGGGAAAACTTTGTGAATAAAAGTTGTAGATTTAATGGAGGAATACAACTTTCATGTTGGAAGTTTTCTTTGAATAAAATTGCATCATGGTGAAAAAGTGGTGAAAAGTTGGGAAAAAATAAGGAAATTTCCATACTTAGAAAAATTCTAAGTTATGAAAATTTTCAAATTCAAAACCCTAATTTTCAAAATTGGTTTTCTTGGTCAACAAGTTTCATATTTTGACATATCTTGATGAATTATGACCCTTGGCACTTGATTTTGATCAAAAAGTCAAAGTTTGACTTTTTAGTGTATAGTTGACTTTTGATCAGTTGATTGGAAAATTCATCTGTCAATCCAATGAACTTGAGATCTTTTGAACCATGTAATTAGGTCAAGATGATGTCATTGAACCCTTAAAATCATGTTTGAACTTAATTGGTCATTGGCTAGGTTAAAAATCAGAAATTTCCCTTTCTCAGTCAAAAACCTAATTTTGACCATTTTGCCCTTTTGATGATTTGATCAAATTTCTTGAGGAGTTGTGATCCAAACTTGATCAAATGGTATATAGGAGTCTAAAATGTTGTTGTGGATCAAAAATTATGAAGTTTGACTGTAAATTGGCCATGGTTGACTTTTTCTCCAATACAACTGATTTTTAGGTCAACTGTCCAATTGACTGAGCAAAAATGTGATCCAAGGCTTGAAACTTAACATGAGCAATCTTAGGGGTCCAAGATGGTGTATGAAAGTCACATGAAGCATTGATGGTCCAAAAATCCTTGTGCAAACTCAAACCCTAATTTTGGGGTATCAGTGTAAGATGAGTCTTGAGCTGACCAAACCCTAATCTTGTCTTGAGTCCAAGAAGTCTTGTGAGAAAAATCTTGATAAATGAGAGGGAATTTTTTGGGGTACAACACACCTTCATTGCACTTAGGCGCCATCTCACATGGCTTAGGGAAAACTTTTAGCACCTAGGAGCCAAGTGAGATGGAGCCTCCCCTTTACTTTTAGGTGCATGTGCCAACTAGGTTGGCTCCTCCTTTGTGGGGTTTTCTGAAATATGGTTATTTGCGTAATTTTCTCTGAAACATGGTTATTTGTGTAATTTTTTTTCAAAACCTGGTTATTGCAAAAAAAAATCAAATATTGATGCCTTGATTCTTGAATTCTCATTGATTTTTCTTGATGGATCTTGCTTGATAATTGTGAATGAATCTTCTTTATGCAAATTTTGATATGAGTTTCTTGATTTCTTGATGATATTTGTTACTTTCGTTCCTTGTGCTCACATGTTCTCTTAGGATTATTAATTCAATTTTAATCTTTTAATGAAATTGAATTAATTAGACCTTAAGATTTGTAAACCAAGAATGATAACAATTAGGGCTTTAGTTCCCTTTATGCCAACTCTAAGTCCATGATGTATGACAACATTAGGATTAACTTTCCTTAGTACTTTCTCTTTCTCTTTAGCATTCATCTTTTCCTTTTAAAACAAAAAGTCATTTTCTTAATTAAACTTCAAAACACTTAACAAATAAAGATGTGAATCATATGTCATTGAGCCTTAAGTAATGGAAAAGGGTGATGTGGTACATTACAAACCTTATTCTTCTTTCATTCATAGACTTTAGTATCATTTAAATCACAAACCTTTTTTCAAATAAAGATGGAGAAATAGCTAAGTGTCTCTGCATTGGGAGTCATTTACTATTATCTCCAACAAAACACTTCAACCAATTCAAACCCTTTTTTGCCTCTTAGCTTTTATCTTTAAAACCTTTTTAAAAGGGCATGTTATTTTTGTTCTATCGCAAAACAGGTAACGCATGAGTCTCCACACAGTAAGCAGCAGCACCTAATGCTAGAACGTGAACGTCAATATCGTCCACTAAAAACACCAAACAAAACAATATTTTTTAGAAGAACTACGGGATTCTGATTTCTTCATTTCACTATAGGGATACGTAGGCACTAAGTTGCAAGGCCTAGGAAAACTCAATAATAAAAACCTTTTCATTTTCCCCATAATTCATTCATGCATTTCCTTAGCAAGTAAGTTTTAAATATACACACCCTTAGAAACAAACAACCGAAGTGGATCCCGTTGAGAACAACGAATGTGAAGGGTGTTAATATCTTTCCTTGCATAACTGACTTTTGTACCCTTCTCTTGGTTGCAAGACCATCTTATCCTTACTCTTGAGGTTTTATCGATATTTTCCCTTCCTTCGGGATAAATAAAGTTTAGTAGCAGCTCTATGTTTTTTTGCGGTGCGATAGGTTATACAGAAAATATAAAGGTATGTTACTCATGAGAGTCACACAAGATGGCAACATTAATATATTTTCAATTGCCTTCGCTCTAGTTAAAGGTGAGACTGCTGGTTGTTGGAGTTTCTTTCTCAAGTATCTTCGGTTACATGTCGCTCTATAACCCAGCCTATGTTTGCTTTCATACAAACATCCATTTATTAAGAATGCATACAAAAAACCTAATAATGGTTTGCAAGATCCTCCTTCTATGTATGTATACTACATCATACATATTGCACAAAACTTTATGTAGGAGATCAAAGACAAGACGCTTCGGAAAAAGTTGTGAACATAGATTATGTGTTAACAGAACCATTGTTCCAGCACTACCGCAAAGAGATCAGGTTGACAAATGTGCATACGTTAAGGTGGATCGATAATATTCTAGTGGGAAAGTGGACTAAGGCATTTGATAATGGTCAATAATGAGGTCACATGACAACAAATCTAGTGGGATAAATGAACTATGTCTTTAAAGGCATAAGAAACCTAGCGATAACTGTGTTGGTGCAAGCAACCTATTTTAGGTTAGGGTCATTGTTCGAGACCAGAGGTTCAAAATGGAGTTCAATGTTACAATCGAGACATTTAATGAAAGTTGTATAAAATTTATTAAGGAGGAAACTGCCGGAGCAAACAATTGTGAAAATGAATTGAAACATGAATTTTCTAACCAAGATGAGGACATTGATATTGATGCTCCATATTCAAATGAAGTTTTTGTCATGAAAGAAGGTATGCTTTAATAAATTTATGTAGAAAAATGGAGTTGATGTTTCGATGACATTATTATATTGGATAATCTTTGAACAACTTGATTAGTTTCTTTTTTTTTTCTTTTCATTTTCGATTCTGTTTTATAAAGTTGCAGGGAATGAAGTTAATCCAAATGAAGATGATGAAGTGGTTTAAAGTGTAGCTGCTAGTAAGTATTTTGTTTTTTCATGTCATTACTTTAATCACTTTATATGTAATTTATCAGTAGAATACTTGTAAAACAGTTATGCTGTGTGAAAAAAATTATTCAACTACATTATTCAATAGTTGAATAAGTATAATGGAATGTTGAATAAAAAATTGAAAGTGAGATACATTAATATGTGATGAAAATATTCAATAGGTTGAATAAGGAAGAAGTGAGATTATATATAATACTTTGTAAAATTTTATTGATTGTTGTGATTGTTTAGATTTTTAATTCACTTTAACTATTTACAATCAATTATTTTATAATAAATTAATTTTTTATTTTCACCAAAAAAAATTTTGTCTATAAATAAAGATTTGATTCATTTGATTTGGACAAAAAAATATACTTTTATCCTCCAATAAATTTTTGTTTTATCCATTTTTATTTATTTTAATAATAATTATATTTATAAAATTTAAAAAAAAACTTCAAATAAATTAAGAATATAAAATTAGAAAAAATTCAAATAAATTATTAAATTAGAAGAAAAAAAATATAAAAAAGTTATTTAACTCTTAATTATTTTAATTTTATTTTAATCGATAATTAATATTAATATAAAATTATAAAAATAAAAATATAAAAAAAATATATGAAATAAAAATACGAAATAAAAATGATAGGATAAGGTGTTGAATTTTATTAAACAAAACTATTATAATGAGTAAAAATTGAATGCGTATTGAATTATTAGATGGAAGAACAAGAAGATAATATGTAGTATAAAAAGTGGAGAAAAAATTATTCAATAGGTAAATTATTATACATGACCTTGATAATTATTATGTTTTTTTGTTTATGTCATTACTTTAATCACTTTATATGCAATGTATCCGTAGATACCTTTTTTTCAAGCGGTGAACACTTCACAGTTCACACAATGATGAATTATATATTTGTATATAAGTGTGTCATTAAAGCTTTTATATTCACATTTAATGATAAACTTTTATATTTCATTATTATTATTATTATTATTATTATTATTATTATTATTATTATTATTATTATTATTATTATTATTATTATTATTATTATTATTATTATTATTATTATTATTATTATTATTATTATTATTATTATTATTATTATTATTATTATTATTGATATTCTTTTGTTTCTCATGCAATGATAAACATGATTGAAATTTTGTTCCATAGATAAGAAAATGTCACATACGGTATTTATATGATAAGTATAATATGTAACTGATGACATAAAAATATGAAATAAATAATAAAAGAATTATTAACTCAGTTCGGTGCAATATCACATATATTTAGAGGGTATCAATTCAATGAAGTCAAATTCAATTTTAAAAGTAAGAAGTATAAATTGGTCTAATTTGTACTTTTAAGTGAATATTTTTTTTTTTAATACTACTCGTGAACTTCAATTTAGACTTCCTCTGAATTTGAGACACCTCTCACTTTCATTTGAGCAATATCCCAAGTATTTGGACAGTTACAAAAGAGTATGAATGATATAATAATATTACAACTCAAATACTATATTCTCATAACTTAAAAATAAAACGGATAAATAGTATTACACAAAAACAAATATAGAGAATTGACAAAACTCTCATACATAGAAGATATTTTCTCTTAAGAACTAAGTCTTCAAAAATTTAGAATTGACCACATCTTCTATTATTACCACCACTTTGACACTCACCAAAGTATCCACTCCTAGTCCTAATCGTCCCCAATCATGGTTGATAGAATGGCACAACCTCCCGCACAAGAGGATACTAGAGATAGAAATGATCCTAATGCCATGTCAAAAATGTGTTCCACCATGGATGGGTTTTGCCGTTAAAACCAAACTCTGAAGGACAACATCCTTAACATTCTACAACACCAACATGAGACTACCCCCAAATAAGAATCGGAAATTATGGATCTCCAGCCCCTCTCAGACGAGATATGGGAAACACTTGTTCTTGAAGGTTTCAATCCTCTGTCCTTGACAAAGTTCGATGGGCGTAGTGACCCTTACGAGCATGTCGCCTCCATCAACATGCAGATGGCCATCATCAAAGTGTCCAATTCTCTAAAATGCAAGCTTTTGTCTGGCACATTCGAGAATTCAACCCTACGATGGTACATGAGCCTCATCGGTCCTCTATCGCCAGCTACTAAGATCTGGTGAAGAAACTTGTGCACTAATTTACAGCAAGTTGACATGGAACGATGTCCACCACCAACCTTTTTAAAATTCGACAAGGTCATTCACAGTTACTGAGGGAACGTCTTGCCTATTTTAAAAAGGTCACGATAAAAGTCATCCATCCGTACCAGGAAATGTTCGCAAGGGCATTTTAGAAAGGCCTGAAGACAAGACACTTCAACGAGTCCCTCACACAAAGACCAACTTCTTTATTAGTAGATGTGGTCACAAAGGTGAAATGTTATATAAAAGGGTAGAAGGGTAATGTTGGGGAAAAATCATGTGACGTGAAAGAGTGTGTCCCTAACACCAAAGGCTCATAACACCTATTGAAGAACAACTACACCTCACCGGTCAGAGACAAGATGACGTTTAAGCGATGTGGTGAAACCTTGGAGCTTCATGCCTCTAAACACTTGTCACGAGCAGATATGGTAGAATATTTTTCACTTGCATGACATCACTCTTCCAAGACTAGTATCAGAAAAACCATTTCTTGATGCATCAGTCTTTGAAAATTCTAACAACGCTCTTAAAAGAAGTCCTCATCAATATTATTCTTCAAGGCATGTTGGTACATATGATATCATTTGTTGTGTTGATCAATTAATAATGGTTTTTGATAAATTAATAATCAAGTGTTTGTGCTTGATGTGTGGATTAAATAACGATACTTGATGCGCTGATCAAGTGAATGTGCTTAATATGTAGATCAAGTGTGGTGCCTGATGATTTAATCAAGTGATTATGCTTGATATGTGGATCAAGTGATGGTATTTGTTATGTTTATTAAGTGATTATGTCTAATATGATTACCAAGTGATGATGCTTGAAGATCAGGATGAGTTGATAAAGATAAATCTTGAAGATCATTTGATGTAGTGATCAAGTGGATGTGATTGAATATAAATTTGTGTTGACCAAGTTGTGGTGATCGATATTTTTATGCTTACATATCAAGGTATTTTAGCCCATATATGAAGACAATACCTTATGCCAAGTATTTTCTGGTGAAGTCTATAAAGATCTATGATCAAGTGATTTGTTTTATGATAGAGGTTATCATAAACAATCATCTCAAGCATCATCAAAAGAATATTAAAGTTCCAATTAAGTTATAAAATCAAAGATAGTGTCACAAGGAACTAAAAGATTCAGAATTGTGAAAGAGAGGAATTGTGAAAGCTCGAAAATCTGGGTCGAGTGACAATGCTTATAAAGGTATAAGACTAAATTTCAATTTTACTATAGTCAAATCACACACACACATACACTCACACATACATAATCAATTATAATACTTTATTAGCCCATGGATTATTTCCTAACTTACACAATGTTTTGTTCTAAAAATTTAAGTTTCTTCTATCATTTTAAAGCACCCATAAAATGGGGTTTGATTCCTCTTTCTCACTCTGTACTCTAGTTTTTTTTACAGATATCTCATTTATCACTTTAGTTTTGCCTTAATGCCTTTGTAAGTGAATACGTGCTTTTAGAGGATCATTGTGTCTTGTGTGGGGTAAAAATTTTAAATTACTAAAAAATGTATTGTATTTTATATAATATTTTTCTTGTAAGAAGGTGTTGTTTGGTTATGAGCTAAATCCTTAAAAGCTCTTGTTTGGTTGTTTAGGTAAGCCAAGTAAAACTTATGCTTGGTTGGAGAGGTCTCCGTTATTAAAATTCTCAGTCGACTCATGAGCTTATTCGTATGTTAAAATATCTCTCTTAGTTCATGAGTTTAGCATGTGCTAAAAGCTCGCACTTAGTTGAGGAGGTCTCTATACTCAAAACTTCGTCTTGGTGGAGAAGTTAACCATTGAAAAACTCTGATCCTTATTAAACGTGTGCATATCATGATAAAAGCTCTCAAGATTGTTGAGACTCTCAAGGAGGAATTCTGTAGAAGAGAAGTAGGTCACTTTATTAAGACCGGGCCTCTATAATTTTGGTGTTTTCTCTTATCCTTTAACTATTTAATTTTCAGTCATATATGTTCGTCGTATTTTGTTTTCTTTTCCGATACTTTTACTCTGTTTGTTTTACAAAATGTTTTTAAACTTTTATTTTATAAAAAAATTTGATTGAAATGTATTTTTAGTCCAACACAATCTCCCCTTTCTTATGGCATTAGAGTTATTCTCTTGTTTAAAGATTAATCGTCTCAGGAGGAAGATAATGACTACATATACTTCTCCTTTTAATAATAATTTTTTCATTGATATACCTCCACCATTTGATGGTGATATATTTGACTTATGAAAAAAAATAAAATTTTTATCAAAGTTAACGATTTTGAAATGTGAGATATTTTAAACAATGATTTATTTATTCATATATTTTCCTTTGATGATGTGGTAGTAAATAAAAGCAATTTTGATTGGATCTAAGAGGATTTCAGAAAAGTCAAACTTGATTTTAAAGTTAAATATTTTTTTTATAAGTGTTTTAAGTTTCAAAATATTTTATTAGGTTTTTACATGTGAGTCTCCCAAGAATGTGTGAAATACTCTCGAAATGATTTATAGAGTTTCTCCGATCATAAAGCAAGAAGGAATAAACACATAAGTCCAACAAAATTGAATAACAAATAAATGTGAAAGTTATCTTCATAGATGATGCTTATCAGTTGAACTCAAAAACCTGATTCAATCTTTAAATTGAGAGATAATAAATATTTTTGATTTTCAAGAGAAATCTAAGAAGAAATCCTTGAAAAGCTCGACGTATTAATAATTTCACGATGATAAGGATACTAAGTAACTATCTCACACAACATGTTTCTTGCCTTTTTTTTTTTTGAAGTCCTTTAATTCCTAGCTATCTCCCTTTTTGTACTTGAACTATGTTATTTTAATTAATGAAGTATGTTTTTCCTTTAAGTGTTTGAGCCTACTTGAATTTATGTGCTTAGATACTTGTTGTATTTGTCAATTTAATTATTTTCTCGCATTTTTATAATAGAAAAGGAGAGAAATATATTCTCATGAGAATAATGTGTACTTTTTAATTTTTCAGGGTGTGCAACTCTTCAACTTTATCACTCTTGATTCTTAATTTGTCAATCTCATTGCAAGATACGTTGTCATCATTAAAAAAAAGAGAATGTAAATCTATGTGTTTGCTTCTATGAATACTGCAACAATCTTTTGATTTGATTTTGATGCCGACAATACTTCATCACTCTTGTTGCTCAAGGCTTCAGATGGTATGTTGGTTGAGATGGTATAATATGTCTTATTTAATAAGTGATGAAGCTTGACAAGTTGCTGATTAAGATGTTTTGATCAAGATAAAGATGTTGGTTCAGAGTAACCAGGCTTTGGAACTACCCACACCCACCTGCGCTGGGCATCTTTAGTTATTTATCTTTGAATACCTTTATAAAATTCTTCCACCATAATGCATCTCACATAACACAAAACGCGTGTTCTTAATTAGTCCATATAATTAACTGCCTTAAAATTATTATTTAGAATAATCTTGACCTTTTGCATATCACATACACAGAAAATCTGCTAAATGGCTCGAAGGGACGCGAATATCATTCAATTAAAAGAGTTATATTGCCTTTAATAAGATAGTTATAGTCAAAATAAAATAAAAGTGTAATATACTAATAATTTTACGTTTAATACTCTCTTGTTTTTACAAAAGAAGAGGAATAAATTTAAGATAATAATAATTGGCATAAATATTCTTTTTCGAAAAAAAAGCAGATATTCATAAATATTCAAAGATACCATAAAATCTGCTAGAGCATAGATAGGTCTAAGGGACACGAATATGATTATTATTCAAAAAGTATATAATAATAACATATGACTACTATGTGTACCTGTATATATCATTATCATTCCTATTCACATCACAGCTGAGCTATCACTAATCCAGCGTAAGTGAAGTAAAACCGTCCACGGGATACTCAACAAAAACAGACCATGGGATATATCTGAGTCTCATTAATATTTCGGACAGCATGTTTTTCTGGAAAACTTATATCTGTATTATACAATTCAGCAAGAGTCCAATTGTGCGCCAGTCTTATGTTCCACCAATTCAATAGCGTGGAGAATGCCTCTCTTGCTAGTTGTAAATACAAAATATAAGTACATTGTGGAGATAATATTTTAAGGTAAAGTCAATAACATACAATACAATGTCTCCAAAGTTCAAACTTGTAATACAAACTTCAAAGATAAACATTTTGACAGCAAAAGTCAAAGGCTTCTCCAAAGTTCAAACTTGTAATACAAACTTTAAATATAAACATTTTGACAGGAAAAGTCGAAGGCTTCATCTCAGTTAGCAATTAGATATGTGAATGTCGAAGTTTTACTTGGAAAATGACCTATTTACAATTGAAATATAACAACTTAAATAAAGGATTAACTCAAAACCGATAATAGAATCTCATTCTGCAAATTCTATTTACAATTTCGCACTTCGTAATAATAGAATCTAAATCCAATGAAAGATCGAATTCGTCATGTTTCAACTAATCAACCATGACACACCAATGGTCTAAGTGAATTTTGGACGCACCACCATAGAACTAAGACACAAGAGGTCGTTCTTTAATGCAGAATATACTTCATATTTAATCCAAATCTACATGCTAGCCCGCAAGAGTTTGCTCCAGAAAGGCCAAATGTTTCTGTTAAGATCTTCCTGTGGAACACTTTCTGTAGAACACAAACTGAAACGTGGCTACAAAGTCAAGGAGGGGGCCATTTTTGGACCTCTCTTCCAAGACCCAATCCGTGCTGCCGCAGAATTTCGAAAATCTAATCTGATAAAACAAAATAATATAAACAAAACATGCATTTGATTTCCAAACGATACCGTGATGAAAATATTTAGTCAAAACTTGAGCAGCGACTCCATCTTCCTTGCAAATAGTCCTCCAATGAGACAGTTTGCTCAGTGCTACTGATAGAAACTGCATCATCCTCCAAGTCCAGCAAAGCAAGGTTAAGGTGGGACTGGATATTTGTTCGAACTGGTTCCTCATCAAATCCATCATGTGTCTCCGGTGCACAAACTTCTTGTTCTGCCCATCTTGTTACTTCTTCATCGCCATGAAGAAGTTTCAGTATCTGCATTATTGAAGAAACGTGATTGATATCCCAAAGGACACATAGAGTGAGACAAACAGAAGGGAATGAATTCGCGTAGGTAAAAGACTTACAACTCGGATTTGAGGACGCAATCTAGGAACTCGTCTAATACAAAGAGTAGCAGCTAAAACCATTCTCTTGATCTGGCAATCGTCGTATTCACTGCCAAGGCTTGGGTCAAGCAACTGGGAAATCTTCCCACTTTTCGAGATTGATGTTGCCTGAAATTGGATATGGTCATTAGTCATATTGACTTTCAACTCTTAGGATACAATACTTGTGGAATGCTGAGTTCTAGTATTAGCACATGCTTCATTTATATACATACAGTGTTGTTACTATCTTAGATGCTGAACTTTTATAAGATTATAAAAAAAAAACTTACCCACATAACAAGGCTCTCCTGGCCCTTCGGAGATTCATTGTTAATGGGTTTCCTATTGGATAGAAGCTCAAGGAGTACAACACCAAAAGCATATACATCAATTTTGTCAGTAACTCTACCGTGCATAAAATATTCAGGAGCTAGGTACCTGCCAGATAAATAAACCTTTTCAGAATGAATCAAATAAAGATAAACAAGCCAGAGAAGATAGAAAAAGGAATGCTACTCACCCAAATGTTCCGGCAACATCAGTACAAATAATATGAGAAGAAGAACCCCAACTAGCCAGTCCAAAATCTGAGAGCTGATGAAATAAACATGTGGCTTAGAGGAAGGGTATAACTGAAATCAAATCCGAAGAAATATAAAAAGATGACAATGCCCGTCAGAACAAGGAGAGTAAATATATTACAGCACCTGAGCCTCAAAATCGTCTGAAAGGAGGATATTAGAAGATTTGACATCCCTATGGATTACAGTTTGGGCACAGCCATTATGCAGATAATCCAAGGCCTCGGCTACACCCACAGCCACTCGGTACCTCTCTTGCCAGCCAAATGAATTATAGTCAATTCTGTTACCTATTCCAGAGACGCAAGAAAAGCAAATTAGAGAGAGTAAAGAATTACGCAATCACTAGCAATTTACAAACAATGTCAAGTAAATATCTACCGTGAAGGTTTTCTTCTAGGCTTCCTCTTGATAAAAAATCATAAACCAGTAATAAATGGCTTCCCTCTAAGCAAAAACCAGATAGAGATATTGTGTTCTTATGATGCAAAGTTGTAACAATCTCAACTTCTTGAGCGAACTCTTTTACAACATTCTCTGATGGCTTCAAAATTTTCACAGCCAATTCCTTGCCTTCAGGATGACACCCTCTGTAAACATCACTACTGCCACCTTTGCCAACCAAATTTTCTAAACACACAATAAGGAAAGATCAGAACATATCTCAAGCATGTGACTAGAATGAAAATTAAGAAACAAAAGTTGGATTGATGAAAAGCTTACCAGATGAGAAGTTTACAGTTGCAGCAACAAGTTCCTGCAAACTATACAATCTACAAGAAGCCGAGTACTTCTCTCGTAAAACCAACAATTCTTCGGGAAGGCTACCAGCCTCACTGCAAAGAGTGGGAGGGGGTAAGACAATAGCAGATCCAAACGGCACAATGGCACCACTCTCCCCATCCAGGGTAGACTCATCGACTTGATCAATATTAATCTGTTTATGATCCGGATAAACTACAGCTGAAGACTGGCTGCTGGAATGTCGTATTGCCCGTTGAAAAACATATGTATTTTTCGGTGAAGACTTCGATGTATGCTTTTTATGCTGAAACACATTCCGAATGAGTGACCAACCAGGTTTTGTCTGTTTAGAATTTCCCACCACGGAATCATCTTCAAGCTTTTGAAACGGTACCATAGCAAGCGGGTTTTCCGTTTCACAATCATCAAGCAACAACTCCCCTTTATTATATTCGGTTTCAGAAATCTCTCGCAGAGCACAACTTTCACAATTCTTCACACTTTTATGAGTAAAAATCACCATCGATCTCGATGATAAATGTGAACCTTCCTGTAATTTCCCTGCCATAA
Organism: Vicia faba; assembly: GCA_948472305.1. Classification (NCBI taxonomy): domain Eukaryota; kingdom Viridiplantae; phylum Streptophyta; class Magnoliopsida; order Fabales; family Fabaceae; genus Vicia; species Vicia faba. The sequence continues at coordinate 920,029,941 of OX451737.1, forward strand.
CAACAACAACAACAACAATCAAATAAACCTCCCAGAACGAGAAGAAAAAAAACCAACACAGGATCACAATTCACAACTAAAGCTGAAAATAGTAATAATTAATACACAAATAACTCAGAAAAAACCTTGATCACTAGCTTCTCTCTGAAAAGCAATTTTTCCATTATCAACAGCGAAAACAGAAACACACTTATGCAATTTCTTCGCACAATACTTAGCAACCCACGAAGACGAACGGATAGTATGATGAGATTTCGAAGTTCCTAGAATCACCGTCGAAACTCCAAACGCTCTCGCCTCTTGTACTAGAAGCTTCCGAACCGAATCACCTCTACACACTTTCAACCTAAGATCAACCTGAAAATCAAAAACAACACAGTGAATTCATTTCCAAAAACAGATAAAATCTTGAAACTGTTCATTCACCATTTTCCCTCCCTAAACAAACCTGCTTCAAATTGCAGAAGCCTTCGTAAACGGCGAGAACTGAATCGAACGTCTTCACGAGAGACAGAAGCGACGATGTTCCCTCTACACATAAACATTCACATTCTATATTCAGTTTCCAACAAAAGCAATGCTAATACAGAGAGAGAAAGAGAGAGAGAAAGACCAGTTACGGTGTCGAGAACGTGAAGAGCGATGACGAGGTCACCGGGCTCAGCGACCTTAACGAGTGCCCACGTCAGCAACTCGCGGCTGCGGGGATCTAATTTTACTCCGACCAACACTTTCCGGCCACCGGCGCCGTCGTCGATTAACTTCATTGGGAGAATCACTTTGTTATTTTCTAAGGAAATTATGATTCTCTCTCTTCGTGTTGTTTTGCTTTATCTTGGGAATAGAGAGGGGGAACGAATCATGGTTGAGGGAAGGACTGTAAAAGCAAACTGTTTCGGAGAAATGATACTCTGCTTCTCGGTTCAGTGTAAGCGGTTTTAGATTTAATCTGAGCCGTTCATACGTGTTAATGTAATTTATTTTGTTTAGTATTTCAATTATGTTAATTAATTATGGGTTGTCATGCACTTAATGGACCCGTTGCTGACGTGGCGGACTAAATCACAAAAACCGGGATAGTGTGTGAGAGGAAACAGTGTAGCGTAGACATCGGAGACCATGCTTTGAAAATGACTGATTTGAAGCCGTTGATTCTTTCACGGTGTTAAATAAATGCTTTGAAAAATCAAAGAAATTTATAAGTCATGTCCAAATTTTAATTTTAAAAAACAAAGAAAATTATATTTATTGTGTGAATCATTAAAGCTTTGATGCTGATAAGTGGTAAGAACCATTTTTATTCTGTTAATGATTGATTATTTATTCGGTTTTAAATTTAAACTTGAATTATCGATTTAGAAAAACCTTAATTCACTTTCCCTTTATAGTGATGTTATTCAGGATGATTTGGTAAGATATACTACTATAGTATAAGAGGTGAAGTTATTCAAAGTATATACTTTAATGCGATTTAATTATAAAAAGAAAATGATACTACTTTGATGCATGGTCCTTCCTTGGTTATTTAGAATGATTATGCTTCCTTGTCCATGTACTCTTTAAAAAATATTTGAAGGTACTTAACTGGTAAAAATGATGAAGAAACAAAACACCGTCTTACTCACCGTTTTAAAATTATTTTAATTAAATAAATTTCGCTTTTACTTATGAAATCTTATACATATAAATTATTAAGTACTTAAATAAGTTTTGACACCAAAATTAAAAATAATTTTATAATTATATAAATTTTATTTATTTATTATTATTCACTTCACTAACTTATTTTTTATTTTATTAATAATTTTTTATTCATTCTATTAATTAGTTTTTTTTGTCTTATATAAAAAAATTATTAAATCACTTAAACACGCAAAGTTAATAATAATTATATCACCTTTTAGTTTTATATTTTAAAACTATTTAATCAAAGCTAATTTTTTTAATATTTTTTTATATTTGTTATTTAGTAAAACTCACTTTCTTCTATTAATATTTTTTAATTAATAATTTTTTTTTTGTAAAAAGGAAAATTTTATTATTAAAAAGCAAAGAAAAACACGACGATTGCTAGGATTCAGTCAACAACAAAAAATTTATAAAAAAAACTAAGAAATAAAAGCCTAGACTAACATTAATCTTATAATCTTATCCGAAAAATAATCTTATTCTTGATATCTAAAAGAGTAGCTTCTCTATCCACCTTTGTTCTAAAATAATAGAGATTCTAAATTTCTAGATGCCATAAATTGTCTCAACTGCTGCAAACTTCAACAAGGTTTTTCTCCAACCTTGCTTATACCTTGAGAAATAATTCACTAAAGCTCTTCATCCCAACTTTTAGGGGAATGGATATGGTGAACCCAGCTCAGAATACGGCTCCAGATATACCTCAACTCCTCACACTCAAACAAAAGGTGCAGATTTGTTTCCTCCCTTTTGCACAAAGTACAATCCTTATTATCAACCAATCTAATCTTGAAAAGTCTGTTTTTTATTGTCAATCTCTGATGACAGGCCAGCCAGAAAACCAACAATGATCTTGGTCTAGCAGGGTTATTCCTCAACAGTTTATACCAACTCACTTCAGGCATGTTGAACAAATTAAGATACACTTTCTTCATATTAAACCTTTACTTAGCATTCATGTCCTCCCATAACACAATTACTATCAATGAAACCCCTCTGATCCAAAATTTTCCTAATGATCCAAGTGCTAGTAAATTTAACTTTCACCTCTCTAATATTCTGCTTCTTTATATAGTAAGAGTTATTCCACTTCACCCACAAACTATCCCTTTTACTGCAAATGTTCCAAAGGAGCTTTAACAAAGAGCACTTGTTCCAGATTGCAAGATCTATAAGACCTAACCCATCATGCTTCACTGGTTTACACACATTAGTCCAGGCAACAGTACTTTTCCTACTAATAGAATCCTTCCCAGTTCAAATAAAAGACCTACAAATAGCATCAATCTTCCTGATAATCTCTTTAGGCATAGGGAAAACCATAAGCCAATAGTTAGACATAGCAAAAGAAATATTTTTAATCAATTGAACTCTCCATGCATAACTCAAAAGCTTACAAGACCAATGATTAATCCTGCAAGTAATCTTGTCAACTAGAGTCAAGTAGTGACTAACATCCATTTTTTTGAAAGTGAGGGGAACCCCAAAATATTTGAAAGGTAAACTACCTTCTTTAAAGCCTGACTGATTCAGAATCCTATGCTTCACATTATCATCAACTCCACTAAAAAACATTTTACTTTTAATGGTATTAACTTTCATACCTATAGAAGAAGCAAAAGAGTTGAAGGTTTTTAGCATAAGATCCATGGTAAAGTAGTCACCTTTAGAGAACATGAGAACATCATCAGCAAACATCAGATTTGTTAGCTCAATTTTCTCACGTTTAGAATGGTGATTAAAGTTAGGATTAAGTTGCATTTGGTGCAAGCATCTCTGCAGATAGTCCATAATAATGGCAAAAAGATAAGGGGAAATGAGATCCCCTTGTCTAATCTCACGCTTAGCTTGCATAATCTGAGAGACAACACCATTCACATTGAATCTGTAGGAAACTATAGTGACCACACTTATAATCCAATTAATGAATTGATAAGGAATCCCAATCTCATGCATAATATTATGTAAAGCTTATCAAGAGACCACGTCATAGGCCTTATGAATATCTAGTCGAACCTTACACTTAGGGCCCCTCCCTTTGTGCTATAGTCCTTTATCAACTCAAAAGCAAGTAATATATGACTTTGAATTTGCTGACCAAGAATGAAAAGAGCCTGATTAGGGCTAATGATTTTTCCTATAACCTGGCCCAATCTAGCAGTCAGAATTCTAGAAATAACCTTGTAGACAGTTGTACAAACAGAAATTGGCCTATAGTCCTTTTCACTCATAACAGACTTACTCTTTGGGATACGAGAAACCAAAGTATAATTAAAAGCTTTGTAGAGATAACCTTTATAAAAAAACTCTTGAACTGCAGCAGTCAAATCACCTTTTATGATATCCCAAATGTACTTAAAAAATCTAGAGCTAAAACCATCTAGACATGGAGCTCTCATATCATTTATACCGTTAAGGGCATAAAAGATCTCTTATTCCTTGACAGGGCAAATCAAAGCCCCCCTCCCTCTGAACCATATTATACTGAGGACCACTCCTCATAACCCTCACATTGTTGAAGCGGTGTAGCGGCAAGCAACAAAAGTTTTGGAAATATTTATTCGGGAATTTATCGTATCCACAGAGATTGGTTATTGAATTGTCGTTCGACAAATCTCTCGTTAATGAGTTTGGGGATAAATGGGTTTGTAAAGAAAATATTATCAGCAGAAAATAAATGTCAACAAAAGTAAAAACTAAGGAAGAACTTATCAAGCTTGCATATAATCTACTCATCACAAACTTAAATCTACCGACCAGTTACATTCAACCTAATAATACTCGTCAATGTCACTATGTATCACTCACAACCTAAGTCATTTCTAACCCAAATTGAGAGACCAATTGTATCACCAAGGAAATGATCTCTCTACCTCCTTAACAACACAGAAGACAACTATGTAATCACACTGACGATCTCTCAGTACAGCACAACCACACAGAGGCATTAAGCTCTGATACCCAAGTAGATGTCAGCTCTAAATCTATCTCTAGAGTTTAGAAACTAACAGATAATCATCCTAGATAAGAATCTAAGCACTATATGACTATAACAACTCAAATCTCTAGCACAGAGAAAAAAATCTAAGACAACAATCCACAAAGATTTGTAAAATAAGTTTAATATAATACCATGGGCGACAAATATACATAAGTTCAGAGTAAATACATTTACAAACTCAACACATAAAGAATACACAAAGAGGAAGAGAAATGAACCATAAATCTTCTGGTTTATCAGCGCCAATTGATGAGTAATACACCTCGGATCATCTGTATGCAAGCTTCAATGTTGTTTTCTAAGCTAATCATATCACAAAATAAAGGGTGATGGAGTTGGGGTCAAAAATACCCAAAACCATACCAAAAAAAAGTGTTTTTACACCTAAATACACATATCTGACTTAGGGATGTCAGTTTGGACCTGTTAATGGGGATCCCCGCGGGGAACGCCCCGTTCGGGGCCCCAAAGATGGGGAATTTTCCCCCGTGGGGGCGGGGATGGAGAGAAAAATTCCCCCGAGAGAATTTCGGGGACGGGGACGGGGAATACACCCCCCGCCCCGCGGGGACTCCGCCCCGCCTATTATTTTAATATAGTTAATTTATCCCTTATTAGTTTTGATGAAGTATAGTTTTTTAAGCATAATTATGTTGTTGGATTTTTTTAGTTGTTTAGGCATATTGTTACTTTAAAAAGTATTATAGTTCATTTTGTTGAATTTTATAGCATTTTATAGAAATTTATAAAAAAAATATTATTATTTTGTGTTCCATTAGTATTTTTAATAAAAAATAATAAATGTCAAATACTAGTATTTTTAATAACATAATAAATATGTGAATTCTTTGTGCTTTTTATTTTTATAGAAAATATAAACATTTTAAAAAAATAAAATATTAATGAATAAATGTAGGATCTATGGGGATTCCCGCGGGGAACGGGGATGAGGATAGAAATTCCCCCGTGACGGAGATCGGGGACGGGGACGGGGAATGAATTTGATGGCGGGGAAAAAGATGGGGAAGTGTCCCCCCGGCCCCGCCCCGCCCCATTGACATCCCTAATCTGACTGTCCAGTATCGCCCGACGACCAAAAAGTGTCGCCCGGCGACCAAAAACAGTGTTTTTCCCATGCTACAGCTCGCCTAGCGTCGCACAGCGACCAAAATTTTCGTCCAACGACGGATGACAGAAGGTTGAAAAATTAGCACAACATTTTGCACTATTTTGGCCATAACTTTTGAACCGTAACTCCGATTCACGCCCGATTCGAAGCGTTGGAAAGCTTATTTAATGATCTTTCTAACAATGACAAAATATAAACCAAATTGATGATTTTTTTATTCTTTGATTTTGAGCCTTATTCATTGACGAGTTGCTCAAAATCTCGCGTTTGAAGTCGTGTCTTCGATACTTTATTGCTCATGCTCCAAATATGCATCAATACTTATAAAATGAATAGAAAAACATTAAACGGTACACTATGTACACCAAAACACAATTAAACATAAACTAAACGAATTTACACAAAAGTCGAGATTATTCAACAATATTAATAAACAAAAAGTCGAGATTATTCAACAATATTAACAAACAAAAAGTCGATAAGTGCAACAAAAAGTATATACAAAAATAGCTATGATTTTCACTTATCAAACTCTCCCCAACTTAAACTTTTTATCCTCAAACAAAGCCAAACAACTCAAAGAACCAAAAGTAATCAACCAAAATTTCATGAATCAACAAGTTTTAAAAACGGAATATAAATGCAATGGTTCAAATAAAAAACGGTACACACGAAGAAACATACTTACCACTAAACTAAGACGATAACATAAACATGAAATAAATTCTAAATACAAAGAATATACCAAACATTCTAAAACAATACTTGGTCACAAATGAATCACACCTAGCAAACATAATCATCGGTAGATGAAAAAAAACACAAAAATGGGGTATTTTCACTCATCTAACAATCTTGCAAACAATAGACTAAATTATGCATTCATCCAAAATTTTACATTGAAAATATAAAAGCAAGAATCTCAAGGGCTTTTCAGAGTTGTAATGTAGCTTGGTTAACAAATAAGTGATAAGTCCTAAAGCTAATCGAAATAAAAACTTGCCTAAACCTAAGAGATGAATTACTTCCACAAAGTTTCAAACAATAGAATTTCAATTAAACTTCTTCTTCATCCCAAATTTCAAACCAACACACATCACTTATTCAACACAACATTATTCTATACTCTTTTTGTTTTTGTTTTTCAAAGTTTTTCTTTTTTTTTCTTCTATCACTTTTTATTTATTTCTTTTTTCACTTTTTTTCTTTTTATTTTCAACTTCATAGCAATCAACCAATAAATACACAATCATTTTTCTCCCCAACTTGAATTCAACCATACATTAAAGTGAATACTCCCTACTTTCTAAGGCAAGGTAAAAGTTCAAACCAAAACAATGGTTGAGGGTTCAAGAAAACAACGAATCAACATCCATGCAAAAAGGGAAACAAAACACTCATAGACAAGCATTTAGCAAATACAACATGGATATCGAAAAAAAGCTCAAAGGGGTTACTAATGATAATACACTCAAAAGGTGAATTGACTTGTTTGGCCAAGGTAGTTGTGCTCAAAATGAAACAAAAAATAAATGCCTTGATCATGTTCAAGCTTTCAAACAATCAATACAAACAAAAGATTAAGCATAATAAAATCCAGTTAAAACAAGAATTGTGGTCTCCAACATATGTGAACAATGGAAAGCCACCTCACAAAAAGGGTAGGAACTAAAGTGGTTCACGAATGAACAAGTATACAAAAGAATGAATAGCATAAAAATTGTAAAAAGTCTAAGTATCATGCATATGCTAAAGTATAGAAAGCGATAAACACATACCTCAAACGTGTACAAAACTTTTAACAAATCATTACCACGCATTCACAAGTCGAAATGATCAAACTTGACAAATCACCTCAATATTCTACAAGTTATTGGACCAAAACTTGAGTGCATACAACAATAAAAGAATTAGAAAAATAATACTCCTACAAAATTTCAATATACAAAATTTACAATATATACAACGAACAAAACTCCTCAAGCTAAACACGACAAGCTTTCGAAAAACACAAATTGACATAACCAAACAAATACAAATAACGATATGAAAACCAGGTGAAAATGAATTAACAAGTTGAAAAGTGAAGATTTGAAATTCAGAATATTTCTTTGTTTCAACTTGTTAAAGCACAAATCACCACACACATAAACAAATACAAACAAACATACTTGTTTTACATCGTAAGCTCGACGCCTTTATTGTGCGAGCTAGTAACCTTCTCTCATCATGCCATAAAAAGCGTCCTAACAATCACACAGCAAACGTTACGAAAACGAGACAATTCACAACAATACGTGAAAATAAAGAAAAACACGGTTATGCATAAATATCATATACAAGTTAATATAGAATTTCTATACAACATATACTTTAATTACAAAACTCAAAAACAAAAGAATTATCGTAATGCAAAATCAATAGAATCAATCCCCGGCAACAACACCAATTTGTTGAAGCGGTGCAGCGGCAAGCAATAAAAGTTTTAGAAATATTTATCTGGGAATTTATCGTATCCACAGAGATTAGTTATTGAATTGTCGTTCGACAAATCGTTCGTTAATGAATTTGGGGATAAATGGGTTTGTAAAGAAAATATTATCAACAGAAAATAAATGTAAACAAAAGTAAAAACTAAGGAAGAACTTATCAAGCCTGCATATAATCCACTCATCACAAACTTAAATCTACCGATCAGTTACATTCAACCTAACAATACTCGTCAATGTCACTATGTATCACTCACAACCTAAGTCATTTCTAATCCAAATTGAAAAACTGACTGTATCACCAAGGAAATGATCTCTCTACCTCTTCAATAACACAAAAGACAACTATGTAATTACACTGACGATCTCTCAGTACAACACAACCACACAGAGGCATTAAGCTCTGATATCCAAGTAGATGCCAGCTCTAAATCTATCTCTAGAGTTCAGAAACTAACAGATAATCATCCTATATAAGAATCTAAGCATTATATGTCTATAACGACTCAAATCCCTAGCACAGAGAAAAAATCCAAGACAACAATCCACAAAGATTTGTAAAACAAGTTTAATATAATGCCATGGGCAACGAATATACATAAGTTCAGAGTAAATACATTTACAAACTCAATACATAAAGAATACACAAAAAGGAAGAGAATGAACCACAAATCTCCCGGTTTGTCAGCACTGATTGATGAGTAATCCACCCCGGATCATCTGTATGCAAGCTTCAATGTTGTTTTCTAAGCTAATCCTATCATAAAATGAAGGGTGATGAAGTTGGGGTCAATAATACCCAAAATCATACCCAAAAAATGTGTTTTTACACCTAAATACGCATTTCTGATTGTCCAGTATCGCCCGACGACCAAAAAGCATTCTCGGCGACCAAAAACGACGTTTTTCCCACGCCAAAGCACGCCTAGCATCGTCCGACAACCAAAATTTTCATCCGGCGACGGATGACAGAAGGTTGAAAAATCAACACAAAATTCTACACTGTTTCGGCCATAACTTTTGAACCGTAACTCCGATTCGCACCCAGTTCGAAGCGTTGGAAAGCTTATGTAATGCTCTTTCTAACAATGACAAAATATAAACCAAATTGATGATTTTTTTATTCTTTGATTTTGAGCCTTATTCGTTGACGAGTTGCTCAAAATCCCGCGTTTGAAGTCGTGTCTTCGACACTTTATTGCCCATGCTCCAAATACGCATCAATACCTATAAAATGAATATAAAAACATCAAACAATACACTATGTACACAAAAACACAATTAAACATAAACTAAATGAATTTACACAAAAGTCGGGATTATTCAACAATATTAATAAACAAAAAGTCGATAAGTGCAATAAAAAGTATATACAAAAATAACTACAATTTGCACTTATCACACATTAATACTATTAAGCTCATAATAATCTCTTCTTATCAAATTACCATAGAGATCTAAAATTTCTTTTTCAATGTCAACCTGAGAAGTGAATAGGGTACCATCTTCCTTTTGAGCATATTCATATTAGAATAGTTATGTTTTGCTTTGACTGAAGCATGAAAGAACGAGGAATTCCCATCCTCATCTTTAAGCCAACTCAACTTAGCCCTCTGCTTAAGGGTAGAGTCTTCAATTTCATTCCATTTTATCAAATCTTCAGTATATAATTTCACCATTTCAATTAACTAGTTGTTCATTTTGTCAACACTGAGATTGCTTTGGTTTATGCAATTCTGAATGTAGTGTTTATACATGATCAGAGGTTTATGCAATTTATAGAGAACAGGTTGAAGCCTCTTCAATTTCTTCCAAAGCACATATATGGGCCTCCCATCCATATGAGCATTCCAACTATCTTTAACTGCTTCCTTAAACCCATCAACCTCAGTAATATAATTAACAAATCTAAACCTCTTATGACACTTAGTGGTAATATGGTTAGATAAGTAGAGCAGGGCATGGTCAGACACATGAGGGGGCAAAATTTTTTGGGTGGTATTAAGATGGTTTTGAAACCATTCAGCATTCCTAATCACTCTGTTAATCTTAGAGTAAATGGTCCCAATAAGATGTTTATTAGACCAAGTGTAATAATCTCCAGTACCATCCATTTCAGAGAGGCCTTTATTGTCCATAAAGTCCTCAAGATCATTGTATTCAGCTTCAGTAACTAAAGAGCCACCAATTCTATCTCGAGACTTCAAAACATTATTGAAATCACTCAAAAGGCACCAAGGCCCTTGATGTTGAAGCTTTCCCAGATCCCTCCATAAATTCTTTCTTTGGTCTAGCTTATTAAGAGCATGAATTGCAGTAAGTCAATATTGGTATTTTCCATGCAAATCAAAAACACCACAATGCACCATTTGACTTGTGCAAATGATGACTTTGATATCTACATTATTAGGGTTCCACTGCACCCATATTCTACCATTGTCATGAAAACTATAATTATCAACAAGATTTCCTCCCATATATATTTTATTTCTAATACTACTAGCCTGACCAATTTTCACTCTAGTCTCTATCAAAGTATTAATATGAGCTCTAAGCGCATGGAAATGGGAGCTAATCTCCTTTAGCTTACCTAGCTTATTTAACCCCAAAACATTCAAAGCTGTAATCATTGGTCTGTGTTTAACATTAAGAGATCATTCAAAATATTTAGTGCATTGAATCTATTTTCACAAAGAAGGGTGTTTTTTGGTGGGAGAACTGACTTGGGATTTCGCGTTTGTATTTGCACTTGTTCGGTTTAGCAAGAGTCGCCACCGACTTTTTATTTTATCCAAAGGAAAGGTCAAAAAGCACAGGAAAGACCTTTGAGATGTTTTCTTGGGTTCGGGGGGTAGATTATGAAAAGGGAAGGTGTTATCACCCTTTTCATCCATGGTTATCCATGGGCTCTTAGTTACTTGTTTTAGATCACTTGCCTTTGCTTTTCAATTGTTTGAAATGGTGCTTTGTGTGTGTGGTTTTGAAAAAGATGCCTTGTCTAGGCAACCTTTGTAATGATTCTTGTTTGAATATATACAAATGTGTGTGTCTTTTTGAAAAGATATTCTAATGTGTTGAAAGTTGTTTTGAAGTTGTGTTGTGAAGTGTGTTTGAAAATGGCAAGGATGTTTTGCAAGTTTTTTGATCAAGTAACTAAGAGTTGTCTACCCTATTTTACTCAAAGATCTTTCTTGTGTTTTTTAACCCTTTTAACAGTGTTGTTTCACCATTGTATTTGGTGAACAACCTTGTGTTAGGATGTTAAGCGGGACAGGCGCGGGTCATCGTATACAATCGTTGAAAGCAACTTGTGAGACACTCTAGCAATTTTGTAAGGGACGAGATCGTTTTATCGAAGGCAACATCGAGGGTCATCGAGGGACTACGATCTTTGTTTATTAAAGGGGAATTTGATAGAGTGTCTCATACTCGAGGGACATGATTGCATTTCCCGATGCGACAAACTAGGTTACCCTAGAGGTGCAAGTGTGAATTGTGTATTGATTTTCATGCATTTATCTTGTATTAGGTCATCTAGCGATTGATTTTGAATCTTCGCATATAAACCCTAATTACTATACAGTATATAGAAAGCGATAAATTGCGGGAATTTAAAGTCTAAGTTATTACAAATAAGTATTCGGGGATGGGGGTACAAATGTTTACAAATGGGGATGAGTCTTATCAGAATAATAATGTCCAAAATATTATGGGTTACAACCAAATCGAACTGTCGCATTTTCAATGTAAAAATCATGGCAAATTGTAACAAAACATAAAAAATAAAGAGAATCAAAAGTGTATGTATTTATTTACAAATGATCAAATAAAAATTTTATCCTAAGAAAGATTAAGTATTTATTATTATTTATTGTGTTTTATATTTTTTAGGAACTTATGTAAAAAGATTAGTTAAACAAAAATTCTAGTATTCTTTTTGTATTTAATTAAATATAACAAATATTTATAGAAAATTATATCAAAACAAACTTAAATCTATTATTGGTTTTCTTTATTATTAACAAAACAAATTAAAAAAAGAAAAGTATTGGTTTAAAGAAAATTAATTAAAATGATACTAGTAAAGAAAAGAAAGAATATTAGTTTAAAAAAATAAAAGGGAAAGATGATGGGTGTTGTACCCCAAAATTTGCCCTCCCATATTCCTCAAGATTTGTCAAGAATCATTTTCAAATGGTTCAAGATTGCTCAAGAGATTGTACAGTCAAACCATCTCCTCAGCCAGCTAAAATTAGGGTTTTGGTTCTTTCAAAGAATTTTGGGTTTTCAATGGCTCAATCAAGTCTCATAGGCCTATATACATTCTCAAGCACCTACATGCCAAGTTTCAAGACTCACAGTGCCAATTTGCACAGTCAAAAGCCCCATTTGATCTACAGTCAACTACAAGGGCAAAATGGTCATTTTGCAGTCAAAAGTCAGAATTTTTGGTCAAAATCTTATTTTGAGTCCACAATCATCATTTGATCAAGTCTTGATCATGATTCCACAAGAATGGCTCAAAAATCATCAAGGTGCAAAAAGTTACTATTTTTAGACAGCAGAAAAGTCAACTGTATCTTGACCAGGGCATAACTTTTTCATGGTTTATCATAAAAATTCCATCCAATGCTCATTTTGAAGGGGATGTGATTTCCTACAATCCATATTCACACTCCAAGTCCAAGAAATGCTCTCACAAAAAGTTATCAATTTTTACTTTATAGGTCAAATTCAAAAGTCAACAAAAATGCACTTTAAGTCAAGGGCCATAACTTGAGATTGGTAAATCCAAATGACATGGGAACAAAGGCATTGGTTAGAGGACTTCAAGAGCTTTCCAAAATGTCCAAGAACATGTTCATATGATCAAAATTGAGCAAGTTGTGCATTGGGGAAGTTGGGAAATTTTCATGAATTTGCAAAAGTCAACTTTGCTCAAAACACCTTATTTTTGCTAATGGGCCTCAAATCTCTTCTTGAAACTTCATCCATGACTTGTGCACGACCCATCAAGCTTAATGGAATTTATTTTCTTATTTTTATTTGATTAATTGGATTTTTAATTAATATTAATTCATTTAATTAATTTAAATTGTAGGAAAATGCAAGATTTGATTTTTCAATCAATTTGTGAAGCAAATATGGTCAAGATATGATGGCAAATTCGTGCACAAAGTCAAAGATACAAAACATCCAAATTTGGCAACATTGTTCAATCATGAAAAATAAAAAAGATTTGATTTTCAATCAAAGATTCAATCACCATTGCACATGGATTTTTGTCAAGTTTTTGACCTAATTCCATTCCCCTATATATATGCAAGCAAACCCTAACCAAAGGACGTGAAAAAAAGCTGCAGAAAAAAAGCCATAGCATATTGAGAAATTTCAAGAAAAAGTGAAAACTGATCTTTGCATTCTAGGCCAATTCAAGGCGTGCTTTTCATTCAAACATCTTGCAGGAGTTCCCAGGAGTGAACTGCAATCAAAATCAAGCATTAAGGCTCAAGGAATCGATACCTACAAAACCACGGTTTGCCATTTTTTTCCAGAATCGTAACTCTTAAATCATGCATATTTAACGTGTTTTCTTGATTGATTTGTGTTGCTAGGAACCATATGAAGCTAATGGTATCATTCAATTGAATTATAATGCACTGAATCACAAGATGCCATGAGCGATTTCTAGGGTTCTTGAGCTTTGAAATTGGGGCTTTGCAATCCAGGAAAAATTAAGACTTGTGAGACATATGGTTGAGATCGTTAGATCAAGACGAATAAGACCCACCCATCGCGAAATATTTATGCTTGCTGTAGCTCTAATCGCTATTTTTCGTTGCCATGTTTAGTGGGGGTTAAAAACCCCCGCTATCTAATATTTTTTTTACAGGTACAACGAAGAAGATGATGAGGTGTTCACATATGGTTGGGCAATTTGAAAACACGCGCGTTTTTTGTGTTTTACAACATATTTGTTAATTTCCCAATATAATAAATGCCTATTATCTAAAGAACAAAAAGGTGCAGGTGGTGTAGTGGCTGAGCGATTGTCCAATGATCATTGGGACCTGGGTTCGAATCCCAGGTCCCCCAAAATTCTTGTTATTATTTTCTTGTACATGTTCACATGCAACTTTCCAAAAGGAGTCCATCATGCGCTCCCAATTCCCAGGCGCCAAGTGGCCTCAAACTCAAATCCTGTGGCCAAAGATGAAGGACCATTGTACTCCCAGTCAACACGCGCCATGGAGAATCAGAAAAGTCAAACAGGCTTGAGTATTGTTGGGCCTGAGATTTTCCAAACACACCTCCACAACTGGCCCATCACCCCCTGGGTTTTACTCCTTTTTCTTTTCTTCCTTTATATTTATTTATTTAATTATTTTATTATTAACTATTATTATTATTTTCACTAACCAAATTAATTTTTTTTTATAATAAATTCAGAAAAACTAAAATATTATATTTTTTATTATTATTTATTAAATTCACCCTTAATTTATTATTTTTTTGTAAATAAATACTAATGTAATTAATTTAGTTAATTAGGTTAATTTTAATATTTTTTCAATAATTTAAAATCAACATAGAATTAGGGTTTTGACAATTTTAATCATCTTTTTATTTTATTTTCCTTGAGACACTAAAAGACCAAAAAATATTTTTCTCTTATTTAATTACTTAATTAGTTTTAGGTTTAATTTAATTAAATGCAAAATAACTAAAACTCCTTTATTTCTCAAAAAAGGGTCAAAACCCTAAGAACTTCTCCGATTCAATTTTTTTCGCGCATATTATTTTTTCTCATTATTATGTAATTGCTCCGAGGATGTAATAGCTTTAATTAGGACTTTTTATCGCTTTTATTTATTTTCTCGCATTTACTTTTCAAGAGTTTTTTTTGGCGATGTAAATACCTGACGCCTTGTAATAGTTTAGATTTACTTTCCGCAACTATTAACTGTTAGATGTATGTTAATTAGGCTATGCATGACAAGACTTATCTCTGAAATTAAAATCAACCCGTAGCTCACCATAACATGTACAAAGATAACTTAACATGAAACCTGACACACGTGCACATGCCACTTCTAGGGTACGCTTCACTTGGTTGCCTCGACGTGGTCATTGAGTATAGGGTGTTTTAGAGGTCGCCCTCCTGTCTAAAGATCAAAAAGTTGCCTCGAAACGGTTGCCTCGGATAAAAAAATGATCTAAGACATTAGGGTTACCGCTAAGGTGTCCTACTATTACTTTGGTGACCACATGTCCCTATAATCGAATTGACCCAAAACTCCAACGACGGTGCTACCTACTTCTCAATAGTGGGATAGTACTGTCTAAAGGACATTTACACAACTTAATTTCTTTTGAGTAGGTAGAGGTTCTCAGGTACTTGCTCTTTCAAAAGAAAAAAATACTTTTCGCACTTACACTTTTCAAACAAAAGTTTTCAAACAACACTTCATACACTCTTGAGGACTGATACAAGAGTTAAAGCGAAGTTTTCAAAAACAAACTTTTTCAAAACCCACAAACACAATAAAAGCAAAACATTTTGAAAACATAGTGAGCAAGTACCTAAGAGCCCGTGGATAACCACGGATAGAAAGGGTGCTAACACCTTCCCTTTCTATAATCTACCTCATGAACCGAGAAACATCTCGAAAAGGAATTTTGTTGTGCTTTTGTCCTTTCCTTGTTGGAGAAAATAAAAGACGGTGGCGACTCTTGCTTACCGCGATATTTCGCGAACCAGCATTTCAAAACAGTCAGTTCTATTTCCACCGATCACAGAACTGGCGACTCTGCTGGGGACTTATAAGTGAGGTGTACCTTAGGATTAGATCACTTGTGTTTTTAATTGTATGCTTTAAATTTTTTGGGCTTGTATCGGAGTTTTATAGATCCTAACCCGGATCTGGGGGTACCCTTTTTTAGGTAAGTAGCAATAAACTGTGAGGGATCTGTCCAGCGTAGACCGACACAGATGAAGCAGTAGCTACGTTAGTGTGACACCTTGGTCTGTACCGATATCCCTTGTGTTGGAACGAGGAGAATATGGGTCTTCTGAGGAGTCATTAAGCACCAACTGATCTTAGAACCTTAAATTGACCAACTTGGCCATAGAACAGTAGCAGTATGCTACACTCATTGAGACTAAACTCTTGTGATGGTTCCGGCTGCAAGAAAAGGTTGCCAAACTGGAATTATGACCGATTGAGGGTGGTCAGTGATATTGAGATCCTCTAGAACCCGGTTACTATTTTTAGGACATGTCTTAACCAACTGAAACTGAAAGAGGGTAGTACCTAAACTTCATGCCAGCCTGAAATCTAAGGGCTCTTTTGTGTGACTTGTGTGCCTTTGTCATGTTTTCCTTTTGTGAATACTTGTGGTGTGCCTTTATCATAACATCATAACATCATAGCATTGCATATATCCTGCATAAGGACTAACCCATTTCAAAGACAAGAAGGTTTCATCTTTGCTCTGTTTTGTAGGACATCATGATGCTCATGCACATGAATACTATCCGGCTCAACTTTGTTCAACCACCTACTTTGCTTAAAGAATTGGTTGACAGGATTCCAAACACTACTTCCTTCATCCAGAGGCATGGTTCTCTTCTCGGTTTAGTCACCTCAAAGTGGGACCAACAATTGATGAGCGTCCTGGCCCAGTTTTATGATCCGCTATACCATTGCTTCACCTTTCAAGACTTCCAGTTGGTCCCTACCCTGGAAGAATTCTCTGATTTTCTTGGTATCCCTGTCTTGGAGCAGATCCCCTTTACTGGTTGGGAAAAGACTCTTTGGCCTGAAGAGATTGCTGCAGCCCTTCACTTGACCAAAGAGGAGGTAATGGCTAACTGGGAGACTAGAAGTGGAGTTAAGGGTTTTTTGGCTAAGTTTCTGGTTGGCAAAGCTAATTGTTTCTGGAACGACTTAGACTTCAAAGCATACGAGGACATTCTGGCTCTCTTAGTCTATGGTCTGGTATTGTTTCCAAATCCTGACACCTTTATTGATGTTAACGCCATAAGGATCTTCATCTCTCGGAACCTGGTACCCACTCTCTTGGGTGATATCCTGCAACAGCTTTATGCTCGTACTGCCAGAAGACGGGGAACGTTGTAGTGTTGTGCTCCTTTATTGGTGAGGTGGTTTATTTCGCACGTCCCTAAGTTCGTACTGAATAACAAAGAAGGAAGGGGATGGGCTCATAGGATAATGTCTCTTACTGATAATGACATCATTTGGACTCTCAAAGGTTTAGATGAGGTGGCTGTTATTGATCGTTACAGAGAGTATCCTAATGTTCCTTTGATCGGAACCCAAGGAGGAATCTATTATAATCCATGTTTAGCTCTCCGTCAGTTTGGAAGAGCCAGAAGAGAAGGGCCTCATGAGATGTTGATACCTCACATCAGTTTTGAGTTTCAGGTAGATAGTGACGAGCTGCGTCGTAGATTCATCCGGGCTTGGGATAGAATTCACAAAGCTGACCCACATGAGTTGGGACCGAAGACTTCTCTACCAATGGAATCCTACTTCAGATGGGTCCGCATCTGTGCTCAGAAGTTAGGTATGCCATACGAAGCTGTCAGGCCTATTACTCTTGAAGTTCCTGATAAAGACGGGGTTCCTCCAACCGTTCTCCATCCTGAGATACCCACTGATATTGGTACACTGAAGAGGTCTTGGGTGCAACTGCAGGAAGAGCGGGATTCTTATCGGGAAAGGTTCAATGAACAAGAACAGAAGATCCAGAAGTTGACGAAGCAACTGGAGAACGAGCGGATCCTGAATGACTATATATGCACCGAGAAGAAGAGGCCATGGGAACATTAATGGGCTTTGGATGTTTCTTTTACAACTTTTATTTACTTTTCAGTATTTCCATTCTTGTAACTCCTAAGGGCAATTTGTGGAACAGTTTAAATTCTAAAGTTGAATCTAATAAAGTGTGTTTCCTTTTTGTCTACAAAGTTGAATCCTGATTGTCTTTGAAAACATAAATCATACGCATTTCATCTCATCATATGCATAACAGGTACCCCTTTTACAGGTCACTTATCTTCTTCGTTGTTTATTTCAGCAATTATCATGACTTCTGAACCTTCCACTGAACAAGCTATCAAGGCCCTCCAGGCCCAGAATGCCCAGTTCTAAGAGTTGGTTATGAGTCTAGCCAAGGGTCAACAAGAGTTGAAGACCCTGATTCTGAAGAAGAAGAAGAAGATGACCGTCTTGTTCAACACTGGACGCAGATTTGGGAATGGACTGCAGAATGAGGTTGAGCTGACTACCTCATCTGTAGGCAAAGACAGTCCACAAGAGAGAAGGGTTCCTAGTCCCGTGGTCTCCGACAACGAGACGGATTATGATGATGAACAGTATCCTCCTGCTGAGGATAGGTACAAACAGATGGAAGACCGCTTAAGTGCTATGGAGATACAGAATGTGCCTGGGTTGGACTTTGGAGACCTAGGCTTATCCTCTGGGGTGGTGATTCCCCATAAGTTCAAAGCACCTGCTTTTGCCAAATATGGCGGAGCTTCCTGTCCTAAGCTGCACCTCTGGGTTGAAAACGGAAGAAGAGAGAGACGTGAGACCGATGGCGCTCCTTGGTGGCCAGGCGGAGGAAGATGATGACTGCTCGCTTCTGGTATTTCTGTATCTTTTGACTTCTCTTTGAATCGTTTGATGATGAGACTGCTCTAAGAACTGCTTGTTGTTTGGACTTGTATTGATGTTTGGTGATGATTTTGCTCTGAGAACCTTATATTGTTTTTGCTTCCAAGATTCTTCCTCTCTCTTTGTGGGTTATTTGATATTTGATGATGATGAACTCGTTTGTTCTTTGTTTGTCTTTGTTGGCTACTGATTCGTTGATGATGAAGCTATATTCTGAAACTTCTTTACACTCTTCCTCTCTCTTTGTGAATTATTTGATGTCAATGATGATGGTGTTCTGAGATATTGCTTGTTGTTGATTTGGTTGTTTTGACTTGATGATGGTGAAAACTGAAAACCAATGTTGTTGTCTTGCTTTTTGTTGAGCAAACAGGGTTATTGCAGTTTGTGGCTTTTTTGTATGTTTGTTGAGCTTGGCTCACAGGTTTGTTGTGTAATTTGATTTGTTGGTGAATAAGTTTTGGCTTGGACTGTATGTTTGGCCTGGACTTGTATGTTTGGCTTACAGGTTTGCTTCTAGTGTTTGAGATGCAGGTTTTTTAACTTGCAGTATTGGTGACTGTAGTTTGGGTTTTTGGTAAGGCAGGCTACAGGTCTATTGTGTAGTTGGGTAGGTTTTTGGTTGGGAGAAGGTTTGTTTGTTACTGCCTTTTGAGATGCAGTTTGTAACTTGCAGTCTTCTTTTTTTTGGAAGCAGACTATGCAGTTTAACAAATTTGCTTGTTATTGTCTCAATTGGGATCTTTTTGGTAAGCAGACTGATGAGTTTTAAACAGGTTTTGGACTTGCAGTTTTTTTGGGCTCTATCCTCTATCTGCTGGACTGTTAGACCTGTTATTTATTTGTTTTCTTACTGCCTTTTATTGCCTGCCAAAACTGCAAACTCTAACTTCACTCTCTTTCTCTCTCCATAAAAGCACTTTTGATTGCTTATTCTATTTTATTCTGAAAAGCTGCTGGCCAGAACATGATGAGGGCTAGGACAAGCTCTCTTGCTTGTAACTTGGTTCATCTCCTGCATTATTATACTTGTTTCCATATTTCCTGCATTGTACTTTCTTGGACAACTTTGCTAGTTACTATGCTTCTTGTAACTTAGTTTTTTGACATGCTTGGTTAATGCATTTTGAAACTTAGTTTGGCAGCTCAGTTTACTTTGTATGCAGCCTTGTGCCTTTGGTTGACTAATGCAGTTTGGAATTCAATTTGCTTTGCCTTGTGTGCAGCCTTGTGCCTTTTCATTTTGAATAACTTGTATGCTTGCAATTTTATATATTTTACTTTTCTCTCTGTGAACCGAGAAGAGAAATCTTATTGTGATTTGCAAAGAGAACAAGTAAAAACATGATGAATCCAATAGCATTCTGATTCCGGCCAACAAGCTTTAATGATGATTTTTTTATTTATTACCTGCTTCTGCTTGAAAATTCTTATACTAACTTCTTTCTGTCTTTTGCAGGTAAGTAACAGTTGGATGATAGAGGAAGCGGTAGAAGTAGAAGTCAAAGATCTCAAGAGATATAGGCTTAGATTTATTATATTTTTTGTTCCATATATTGTAAACAAATATTACTGTAAATACTGTAAATTGTAAATTTACAATATTCGAATAAAATTTGTAACAACATTTGAAATAAATAAATAAAAAAGTATTTGTCAAATATCTTCCAACTTTTACTTGTATTGTCTATTTAATTATTTAAGACTCTTAAATTAAAATAATTGGAAATGTATTCCAATAACTTTAATCCAGATGAAATAAATAATCAACAAATTTTGCCGTCTCGCAACCTTGCATTAATCACAATACGCCTGGTATTCCAATTAACGTATGCGTTGTACAGTTTAAACAAACAAGCATTACATACACCTTTCACTCCACTGATCAAACCAATGCCTCAAAGTTCCAAACAAAAGTCTCAGCTCCTGTCCCAAATAACTGGGTTTTGAGAAACAACCAGTAATCTTGAACAAACGTAAAAATAATGTAACAGTCAACTGAATTACTGTGGATTCAATTTCTTCTGAGAAATACGAGCGAAAACCCTAATTCTAGATTTATTGTCAAAGAAAAGTCTGCTTGATCAATTCTTGAGCCAATCTCAACAAAATCAGTGGAAACCCTAATTCTGGATTTACTGTCAAAGAAAAGTTTGTTTGACCGATTCTTGAGCCAATCTGAAAAATCAGGGAAAACCCTGAAGTTGTGATTTCTTGTGAAAAAGGGAGGGCAAATTTTAGGGTACAACAGTTGCCCCTGTTCAATCTTCTTGAACCTGAAGAGTTAGATTGGAAAGTTTGTCGTTCGTGACTCGAAGGTAAAAGATGATTGGACACTAGAGTGCCCAAAAAATTTGCACTCGTCAAAGCATAGTTGAGGGAATGGGCTTAAAGATGCCATTTGGAGATGTGACATAATCTTGTCGGAGATGGTCTTAAAGATGCCATACAAGAATGTTTGTTGAATTGTATGTTGCTGGTGAGTGGGTGAGTATCAGAGAGGTATCCATGTTTGGAACGTCTCTGAGCTGGTGGTCTGAATAGGCAACAGATTAGCATCCGTGTCGGGAGGTATCCGTAAACTATTTTCAGAAGTCCTTGAAGTTGAAAAGTGATCAGTCCATGTAAAACTGCATCTGGATTTGAGAATGAACCGGTGTAGGGTTGCCTGATGATGAGTCCGCGTAAAACTGCATCTGGATTTGAGAAGGAACCATTGTAGGGTTGCCTGATGATGAGTCCGTGTAAGACTGCATCTGGATTTGAGAAGGAACCGGTGTATGGTTTCCTGATGATGAGTCAGTGTAAAACTGCATCTGGATTTGAGAAGGAACCGTTGTAGGGTTGCCTGATGATGAGTCAGTGTAAGACTGCATCTGAGTTTGAGAAGGAACCGGTGTAGGGTTGCCTAATGATGATCAAGTAGATAGTTGTCCTGGCTTATTACATGTGTTAATCTGGAACTTAAAAAAAGTTGTTGTTGACTTTTTGCTGAAAAGATAACTTGTTAGTTGAAACACAAAGTCATGTTGTATGATGCAATGTATGTGTTATATGAATGTAATGAATGCGCATGTAAGCTGATCAGCCGTCTTGCTTAGGAGGATAAATCCTGGATGGCTGGAGGTAATAAAATCTTTAGCCGCTGTCGGGGGAAATAAATCCTTGACTGCCGCTGGGGATTGAAAATCCTTTGATCTTCGAAAATGAGAAGTCCTGGGACCACTGTTGAGGAAATCAGGAGTTTGGGTTGTATGCCAATCTACTGGGGATTTCTGTTTTGAGGAGATCTTCACCGGGGAATATCTGAAAACTATGTGAGGAATTGAGAATGAGAGTCTTCATTCTGCTTGGGGAATTAGAACTATGTGGGGAATAGCCATACTATTGCGGAGTGGCTATCCTATTGGAGAGTAAAACTCAGGATCTCGGAAAAAGCTTATTCCTGTTTGGAAGAAGTTCAGGAGTTTGTACGCCACTTTGAGAATGAGAAACTTAATTCTATTGGGAATATCAGAAATTCAGATGTTATACCACTTTGAGAATGAGAATCTTCATTATGTCGGGAATATCAGGAGGTTGGGTGTATGCCAATCTACTGGGGAAGCGAGAAATGAGAACCTTCATTCAGGCGTTTTGGGTCAGAAGGTTGGGAGTATACCAATTTACCGGGGTTTCAAGGATGAGAATCTTCATTTTTGAGAGAAACAAATTTTTAGGAGCTTCAGTTGTCCGTTATTCTGTTGGTGACTGTAACTTCTAGCAGGTGATGAAGGAATCTTTGATGACGACCGTAACTTCCAACAGGTGATGAAGGAAATTTTTAACGACCGTGAATTACAACAGGTGATGAAGGAAATTTTTAACGACCGTGAATTACAACAGGTGATGAAGGAATTTTTTATGACGACCGTAACTTCCAACAGGTGATGAAGGAAATTTTTAATGACCGTGGCTTCCAACAGGTGACGAAGGAATTTTTGATGACGACCGCAACTTCCAACAGGTGATGAAGGAAATTTTGAATGACCGTGGCTTCCAACAGGTGATGAAGGAATTTTTGATGACGGTCGTAACTTCCAACAGGTGATGAAGGAAATTTTGAACGACCGTGGCTTCCAACAGGTGATGAAGGAATTTTTGATGACGATCGTAACTTCCAACAGGTGATGAAGGAAATTTTGAACGACCGTGGCTTCCAACAGGTGATGAAGGAATTTTTTAACGACCGTGAATTCCAACAGGTGATGAAGGAACTTTTGATGACGACCGTAACTTCCAGCAGGTGATGAAGGAAATTTTTAACGATTGTGAATTCCAACAGGTGATGAAGGAAATTTTTAACGATTGTGAATTCCAACAGGTGATGAAGGAATTTTTGATGACGACCGTAACTTCTAACAGGTGATGAAGGAAATTTTTAACGACCGATCAATTTGAAATGTAATTTGTTTTGGAGAATAAAATCCTTGACAAATGTTGGAGAAATAAACCCATGACTATTGTTCCGCTAGAGAGGTGATGAACTTCTCGAGGACGCTTGAATTACTTTTTCAGAAAGATTTCAGAGAGATTCCTCATTGCCCCCACTATCAGATGCTTGTGGCACTGCCAGGAAGCTTGGACTATTCGTAACCCTTTGATGAGATTGGCGTTTTAAATTCCCCAAGTGATGGTGAGGGAGACTTGCCCCAGGTTATCCTGCATTTGAGAGATTTCTTAAAATCTTGACTGGACTGCCCCAGATTTAGTGGACTTTGAAAGATTTGTTGAAATCTTGACTGGACTGCCCCAGATTTGCTGGACAATACCAAACCAAGTCCCCTTCTTGTTGATAGGAGATTTTTGTAACGGAAGTGTCATCCCACTTGAAGTGATTTTATTCACTAAGAGAGCTTTCGTTCCTCGGAACATTCACTGTTGTGAATTTCTTCGCTTTCAAACAAATAAACATGTGCAAACAACAATATTCAAATAATGCAAAGTTTATGCTTGTCTCGAAGTTTTGAAAATGCGTTTTTTAGCAGAAAACTTTTTATAAGACAAATTCAGCACAAGATTTAGAGCAAAGCCTTACAGGAGTCAGGATACCTTTTGTAATAGTATGCTTTCGAACTAACCCATGCTTCAATTAGGACTTTTGAAGGGTTGTAACGTGGCTTGGTTCACGGTTTAAGAAACAAAGGATAAAGTCTCAAAGTATATTTGTACCCACCCGCTCTTCGTGATGTCCTTCAATCCTATACTCAGTTAATTGTGCGTCGAACTCTATTCGAGTTTGGGACGACGTTTTGGTGATGGTTCGCACAAGCTGAATTTTATTGGAAGGCATTCCTTTTTGCAACATTTTTCATGTTGTTGAGGATTTATAATGACCTTTTTCTTTTGATTTGTTATCCCTAATTTTTTCCTGACTATTCCTGTTTTCGAGATTACTGTCAACGGGATGCCCCAACTTTCTTAAGCCTCCTTTGTAGGTTTTTTGGCTCAGTGGGCTTTTCTCTTTTGAGAGATAATGACTGCCTATGAGATAAGGAACCATCACTGTCTTTTGATTCCAAAGGAATGTTTGTGATGTCATTCGTTGTGTTACGAACTGAGAGTTTGCGACTTCAATGCATATCTTTTGAATTAACTGAGAGATTATCCTGCCCCAGGTTTGATTAAAGGTTTCAACTTGTGCTTAGAACAGAAAACTTCTACTTCTTTGGCTCGAAGGGGTTGACTAGGGATTATCTTCCTCATAACTCCAGTATTTAGGATTTGAAAGAAACGCCTGTACATCATCAGCAAGGTCTGTCCAAAAGCATACTGTATGAGATTATGGTATTGTTTCGTCATCCTCCCTCTAAAGACTTTGTAACTTTTATCAAGAGTTAAATGTTATAAAGAAAGGAGAAAACATAGTTCAAGAATAGTGAAAACGAATGGATGAATTCAAGATAAACATATGCAATGCATTAATGAAACAGAGTTTGACATCAACAGATAATTGTTTGAATAACAAAGGAAATTACAACTTGAAAATTCAAATGAAACAAAAGCCTTTTAGTTCGAACTTGTCATTTCAGGTGGAGAACCCTCAGCGGAAAATTTTCATCTCGCCATCTGGCATGAATTTCAGCACTCCATTGTCAATCAAGTCTTGGATCTTGTTTTTCAAAGCCAAACAGTCGTCGGTGTCATGTCCAGGACTATAGGAGTGGTATACACAAAATTCGTCGGGGTGATAGCTATGAGCAGAGGTATTGGGCTTCCGAATAGGGTCCCTTAAAGCAGTCAGATTGACCTCCAATAAGCGTTCCAGTATTATAGATGATGGTATGTCGGTCTCAGTAAACTGTCTTCCAGACGTATTTTGCTTACGCCGATTACCCCGTTGATGCCAGCGAGGTTGTTGTTGGGCTTGTGACCCTGAAGCAAGTCGAGGAGCTTTTCCCTTGTCTTCTTGTCTCAAAGGATGTTGAATAATGACTTGATCTTCAACCCTAGTTGTTTGCCCCACTTGGTTATCTCGAAGCAGTTTGTTGACGAGAACCCTGAGCTCTTCTTGTCTTTGAGCCAGGTCTTGAATGAGAGCCATCTGGCCCACTAGTTGTCCCATCATTTGGATCTTCATTGTTGCCAGCTCAATCTGTAGTTCTTCCAACTAATCATTCCTGACGTCGTTTAGATTCCCTAGGACCATGCCCCTTGTGAGGAGAGCTTTCACTTCTTCTTGCCCCTGGGACAGGTTCAAGAACAATTCTTGAAGTTGAGCGTTTTGAGCCTGGATATCTTCGATAGTTCTTTCTAGAGCCATCTCTACTGAAATAAAAAGTAGGAGAATAAGGAAACCTAAAAAAGAAAACATGCTATGATACAATGCATGATATGTGGATGCATGTTTTCAAGAATCTCTCGGGGTAAACACAAGAAAATGTTAGAAGTTGAACTTTGATTAACAGCTTTGATTGGAGAACTTTGTATTGGTGGATGTCTTTCCAGGAGAATCAAGCTCACCATGTCAAGTGGGTCATAGCCCCCGATTCAAGTTGTTGCACTTGATCTTTGACGGTGTTTGTTTAGAGGAAAATCCTCTTGCCCTTTGGTAGACGTCTGGTTCAACGTGACCCTGCATCAAAGACCCTCGAGATCCTCGAAATGGTTATTGAAAATGCTATGGTATGATGTTATGATGTTATGTACAGGTATGCAAAAGAAGGCAAGCGTATATACAGATAATCACATTCACACAAAGCAGACAAGTCCTTAGGTTTAGGCTTGTATGGGGTTTGTAGGTAACTACCCTCTTGAAGTTAGTCGGCTCAAACCTATCCTAAAATAGAAACCGGGTTCTAAGGAGCTCAATATCACCGGATTATTTTCTGTGTTCATTGTTTTGGTTTAGCCACTTAACTGGCGACCAAAATATTCCAAGAAAACAATCCTCAATGAGTGTAGTATCGAGTATCTACCAACATCGGACTGCACCAAAGTCGGTCATCTCACCACCCCTAAAAAGGCCAAGATGGTCAAGTAAGGTTCTAAGAGTCCGTTAGTGCTTCATGACATCACTCAGCGGCCCCGTATTCTCTTTGATTGACTCAAAGGCTACCGGTACCCACAAATATGTCGCACTAACGTAGCCACTGCTTCAACCATGTCGGTATACCCCGCACAGTTCCCTCACAGTTTATTGCTACTTACCTAAAAAGGTACCCCCAAATCCGGGTGTAGGATTTAAAATAAACCCAAACATGGAACCCAACATGTAAAGCAATCAAAGCAATCAAAGTAAGCATGTAAAGGTGATCTAAAACCCTAAGGTAACCCCACTTTTAGAAATTTTCCCCAGCAGAGTCGCCAGTTCTGTGATACGGTGGGAGAACTGACTTGGGGTTTCGCGTTTGTATTCACACTTGTTCGGTTTAGCAAGAGTCGCCACCGACTTTTTATTTTATCCAAAGGAAATGTCAAAAAGCACAGGAAAGACCTTTGAGATGTTTTCTTGGGTTCGGGGGGTAGATTATGAAAAGGGAAGGTGCTAGCACCCTTTTCATACATGGTTATCCATGGGATCTTAGTTACTTGTTTTAGATCACTTGCCTTTGCTTTTCAATTGTTTGAAATCGTGCTTTGTGTGTGTGGTTTTGAAAATGTTTTGAAAAATATGCCTTGTCTAGGCAACCTTTGTAATGATTCTTGTTTGAATATATACAAAAGGTGTGTGTCTTTTTGAAAAGATATTCCAATGTTTTGAAAGATGTTTTGAAATTGTTTTGAAGTTGTGTTGGAAAATGGCAAGGATGTTTTGCAAGTTTTTTGATCAAGTAACTAAGAGTTGTCTACCCTATTTTACTCAAAGATCTTTCTTATGTTTTTTAACCCTTTTAACAGTGTTGTTTCACCATTGTATTTGGTGAACAACCTTGTGTTAGGATGTTAAGCGGGACAGGCGCGGGTGATCGTATACAATCGTTGAAAGCAACTTGTGAGACGCTCTAGAAATTTTATAAGGGACGAGATCGTTTTATCAAAGGCAACATCGAGGGTCATCGAGGGACTACGATCTTTGTTTATTGAATGGGCATTTGCTAGAGTGTCTCATACTCGAGGGACATGATTGCATTTCCCTACGCAACAAACGAGGTTACCCTAGAGGTGCAAGTGTGAATTGTGTATTAATTTTCATGCATTTATCTTGTATTAGGTCATCTAGCGATTGATTTTGAATCTTCGCATACAAACCCTAATTACTATACAGTATATCGAAAGCGATAAATTGCGGGAATTTAAAGTCTAAGTTATTACAAATAAGTATCCGGGGATGGGGGTACAAATGTTTACAAATGGGGATGAGTCTTATCAGAATAATAATGTCCAAAATATTTTGGGTTACAACCAAATCGAACTGTCGCATTTTCAATGTAAAAATCATGGCAAATTGTAACAAAACATAAAAAATAAAGAGAATCAAAAGTGTATGTATTTATTTACAAATGATCAAATAAAAATTTTAACCTAAGAAAGATTAAGTATTTATTATTATTTATTGTGTTTTATATTTTTTAGGAACTTATGTAAAAAGATTAGTTAAACAAAAATTCTAGTATTCTTTTTGTATTTAATTAAATATAACAAATATTTAGAGAAAATTATATCAAAACCAACTTAAATCTATTATTGGTTTTCTTTATTATTAACAAAACAAATTTAAAAAAAGAAAAGTATTGGTTTAAAGAAAATTAATTAAAATGATACTAGTAAAGAAAAGAAAGAATATTAGTTTAAAAAAAGAAAAGGGAAAGATGATGGGCCTATGAGTTATGGCCCAAAAAGAATGAAGAAGAACAAATTAATAGTATCAGAAACGGAGAAAAGGGGGGTGGGCGCTGGAAAATGTTTGGGCTTCAGTTTTAAGTGGGGCGAAGGCCCAAGTGTCATGCACAACGTTTTAGGGTTAATGTTTTGTGAGTTCAGAAATTAGGGTTTTCTGTTTTGGTACAACGACACCTCCTTCTTCTTTGCTCTCTTCCTCACTCTCAACCATGGGCCTCTGATATTCTTCACGCCCTGGCCACCGGAGCGTTGCCTCTCATCTCTCTCGTCTTCATAGCGATCCACATTGGCTATGCTCGAACGGTATGAATTTTATCTTGTTTAGGTTTTTTATAGTTTCAACATTTGGTTCTTGCATGTTTATCATTTTACAATGTTTAATCTTTGATGTTTTGTGTGTGAGATACAGCGATAGTTTGAGAGAAAAGACTATACCTTTGGCGTTTTTCTGGGTTGAAAACGGAAGAAGAGAGAGAGAGACGTGAGACCGGTGGCGCTCCTTGGTAGCCAGGCGGAGGAAGATGATGATTGCTCGCTTCTGGTATTTCTGTATCTTTTGACTTCTCTTTGAATCGTTTGATGATGAGACTGCTTTGAGAACTGCTTGTTGTTTGGACTTTTATTGATGTTTGGTGATGATTTTGCTCTGAGAACCCTATATTGTTTTTGCTTCCAAGATTCTTCCTCTCTCTTTGTGGGTTATTTGATATTTGATGATGATGAACTCGTTTGTTCTTTGTTTGTCTATGTTGGCTACTGATTCGTTGATGATGAAGTTATATTCTGAAACTTCTTTACACTCTTCCTCTCTTTTTGTGAATTATTTGATGTCAATGATGATGGTGTTCTGAGATATTGCTTGTTGTTGATTTGGTTGTTTTGACTTGATGATGGTGAAAACTGAAAACCAATGTTGTTGTCTTGCTTTTTGTTGAGCAAACAGGGTTATTGCAGTTTGTGGCTTTTTTGTATGTTTGTTGAGCTTGGCTCACAGGTTTGTTGTGTAGTTTGATTTGTTGGTGAATAAGTTTTGGCTTGGACTGTATGTTTGGCCTGGACTTGTATGTTTGGCTTACATGTTTGCTTCTAGTGTTTGAGATGCAGGTTTTTTAACTTGCAGTATTGGTGACTGCAGTTTGGGTTTTTGGTAAGGCAAGCTACAGGTCTATTGTGTAGTTGGGCAGGTTTTTGGTTGGGAGCAGGTTTGTTTGTTACTGCCTTTTGAGATGCAGTTTGTAACTTGCAGTCTTCTTTTTTCTGGAAGCAGACTATGCAGTTTAACAAGTTTGCTTGTTATTGTCACAGTTGGGATCCTTTTGGTAAGCATACTGATGAGTTTTAAACAGGTTTTGGACTTGCAGTTTTTTTGGGCTCTATCCTCTATCTGCTGGACTGTTAGACCTGTTATTTATTTGTTTTCTTACTGCCTTTTACAGCCTGCCAAAACTGCAAACTCTCACTTCACTCTCTTTCTCTCTCCATAAAAGCACTTTTGATTGCTTATTCTATTTTATTCTGAAAAGTTGTTGGTCAGAACATGATGAGGGCTAGGACAAGCTCTCTTGCTTGTAACTTGGTTCATCTCTTGCATTATTGTACTTGTTTCCATATTTCATGCATTGTACTTTCTTAGACAGCTTTTCTAGTTACTATGCTTCTTGTAACTTAGTTTTTTGACATGCTTGGTTAATGCATTTTGAGACTTAGTTTGGCAGCTCAGTTTACTTTGTGTGCAACCTTGTGCCTTTGGTTGACTAATGCAGTTTGAAATTCAATTTGCTTTGCCTTGTGTGCAGCCTTGTGCATTTGCATTTTGAATAACTTCTATGCTTGCAATTTTATATATTTTACTTTTCTCTCTGTGAACCGAGAAGAGAAATCTTCTTGTGATTTGCAAAGAGAACAAGTAAAAACATGATGAATCCAATAGCATTCTGATTCCGGCCAACAAGCTTTAATGATGATTTTTTTATTTATTACCTGCTTCTGCTTGAAAATTCTTATACTAACTTCTTTCTGTCTTTTGAAGGTAATTAACAGTTGGATGATAGAGGAAGCGGTAGAAGTAGAAGTCAAAGATCTCAAGAGATTTAGGCTTAGATTTATTATATTGTTTTTTCATATATTGTAAACAAATATTACTGTAAATACTGTAAATTGTAAATTTACAATATTCGAATAAAATTTGTAACAACATTTGAAATGAATAAATAAAAAAGTCTTTGTCAAATATCTTCCAACTTTTCCTTGTATTGTCTATTTAATTATTTAAGACTCTTAAATTAAAATAACTGGAAATGTATTCCAATAACTTTAATCCAGATGAAATAAATAATCAACAAACTTTGTTGTCTCGCAACCTTGCATTAATCACAATACGCCTGGTATTCCAATTAACGTATGCGTTGTACATTTTAAACAAACAAGCATTCCATACACCTTTCACTCCACTGATCAAACCAATGCCTCAAAGTTCCAAACAAAAGTCTCAGCTCCTGTCCCAGATAACTTGGTTTTGGGAAACAAACAGTAATCTTGAACAAACGTAAAAATAATGTAACAGTCAACTGAATTACTGTGGATTCAATTTCTTCTGAGAAATACGAGCGAAAACCCTAATTCCAAATTTGTTGTCAAAGAAAAGTCTGCTTGATCAATTCCTGAGCCAATCTCAACAAAATTAGTGGAAACCCTAATTCTGGATTTACTGTCAAAGAAAAGTCTGTTTGATCGATTCTTGAGCCAATTTGAAAAATCAGGGAAAACCCTGAAGTTGTGATTTCTTGTGAAAAAGGGAGGGCAAATTTTGGGGTACAACAAAGGGTACCTGAAGAATCTTAACAACGATTTTCTTGCCACGATCTTTGCCACTTTTATTGACTTCAGTCCAAGTCTCATTCACCTTATTACTTTCTACAACTTTCCCTTCAATTATACCATTGTCTGAAACCTGCTTCTTAACAATGGGGATATCAGGTTTCTTGACCTCCACTTGAGTCACTTGCTTTGGCTTCCACTGCTTCACTCTAGGTTTAGACTTATCGCAATTTTGACCTAATTTTTTCCCCTTCCATAGAAAACAGGATGCCATTCATACTCAATAGCCTGAGTCATCTTCTCACCTTCCTTATTCCTAATTGTTATCTCTTTAGGTAGCTCTTTAGTAACATCCATTTCAACGAGTACCCTAGCATATGAAACCCGAAGCCTATTTGATGTGCATTCATCAGTAACAATAGGATTTCCCAATGCACTCCCAATCTTGTTATGATTGATGTCTCCCCAGAGATACAGTGGCTGAAGGGGCAATTTAACCCAAATTGGAAGCGTTCTTAAGAGATCATCCTTCTAGGTGAAATCTGGGCGCCACTCCCAAATTAACAATGGCATATTCCTGATAGAGTAAGGCCACTTCTTAAGCACTTCATCTTTTTCTATAAAAGACTTGAATCGAAGGATAAAGTACCATTCCTCGTGATAGTACATATCTGGCAACTTAACAAAATTTCAGCTCTTAGTCATGAAGTTTTTGATTGCGTTCATACTTGGATCACCACCCAGCGCGTATAGAACCAGAGATGGTTGCCAAAAGCTAATTTCTTCAATAAAATCTTCCTCTTCAATCAAAACCTCAACCTCTCCATTAACAATTTTAAGTGCTATGAATTTCATGCTTATACCAGGGTTTCTATTGTCGTTCAGAACATTCACCCATAATTTCCGTCCCTCTTAAGACTTCAGATTTAGGGTTTCTTCTGGCTTTGAAACTTCAACAACATCATCTTCAACCACCTTACTAGGACCAACTTGATGGCTTAGCGACACAAATTTCATATTTTAACCAGCGAAACTTAGTGATACAGTGCTCACAATAGCAGGAATGGCAGATTCCAGCAGCTGTGGCACCGTCTTTTTCGGACGCCCTCGCCCCATCCTCTCTGTTCAATAGGATTTTTTATTCAAAAAAAAATTGGAGTTACTTTCTAATAAAATAAAATAAAATATTACTTTTTTGTTTTATTTTTTAAAATTATTTAATCAAAGCTACTTTTTTTAATACTTTTTTATATTTATTGAATTTTATTGGTTATTTAATAAAATTAACTTTTTCCCACTAACTTCTTATATTTATTTAAAATTAATTTTAATCCATCAACTTCATTTATTCATTTATTTATTTTGACTATTTTTCTTAAATTTATTTTCAAAAAGATACAATTGTAATTTATTAATTGTTATTTTGACTTTTTATTTCTTCCTTTTCATCCATCTTTTTAAAGTTAGCTTTCCATTTCATTAATCCATGTTTTTAGGTTAAGTTTCCATCTCATTTGTTTATTTATTATTGATTAAACTAACTATTTTTTTTCATTTTTTCTTGTATTTTTATTTTATAAATTTTCATTCAAAAACATTCATTTGTGATTTATTAATTATTATTTTGACTATTTTTGTTTGGAAAAGTCCATTTCCATTGTCGTCTTAGTAACAATTGTATTCTCTTTAACCTTTAAACTTTAACATTTAAATGTGTGACGGTAGGATGACATACTAACTTGTGATCTAAGTCATGGTTCTGTACACCACACAATATAGTAAATTTATGGCAAAATACCCTTTTTGGTCCCTTAAATTTATCCCGGGGTCCATTATGGTCCCTTATCTTTAAAAAGTTCCAAAGTGGTCCTTTAATTGTTCAAAAAAGTCCACGTTAGTCCTTTTCGTCCAATTTTCACAAACAACATTAATTTCTCCATGCTGGCATCTGAAGTGGCGTCTATTTGTACGCGTGGCATGTGACTTGACATACAGTCATCTTCAAGGTCATCAAAATTCCAAGAAAAATCTTAAAAAATTGTATTGAGCCAAGATTCAAACACAACTTTATTTAATTGCTTGACAATATTCCAACCACTAGGCCAGCACATACTTGTTTGTATATCTTAAAAAATTAAATAACTAATACACTTTATTTCAAAATAACTCAATAGCATATTTTACAAAATAACTAATACACTTTAAATCTTGTTTAATCAAACCAAAGGCTTATGTATTCAGCAACACAACATAAATGTCATGATGGCTGCTTGTGATACGTTTCGATCAAGAGCTGTTGAGCAGTTGCAGACTCATACTAATGAATTGAAATCATTTATCTTTTGACGAAGGTGTCAGCTATGTTATCTTCTTGGTATTACCATTTGAGTACTTGTTGTCTTGTATGAGATCAGAGCTTTCCATGGAGGAGAATCTGGTTCCGATCGTTTTTATGCTGACCAATCTCTTGCTGACAACTATAACTTGACACAACCCTCGGTAGGAGTACCATAGGGATTGAACTTGAGGCATATGGTGCTCATCCTGATTTATTGGATTCGCCGGTATGTTACTCATCCTGCCAATTTCTTCAATTTCATCTACATATACTGCTTGTAGTATGAAAACATCAACAATTGTATTAATTACAGCTTAAGTGATAACTGATGTAGATGTGGGAAGTATATGAAATTATACTTACTAATAAGATACAAAAAAATTAGCTGATGATGTCTTCAATGATTCACCTGATGTTATTAAATTATAATTATGAAGAACCAGCATTCAAAAGCAATCTATGGCAGGTAATCATTTTTGCATTGGTTACTGAGATATATCATGTATAAAATAACAATTTTCCCTACTTTAATTGCACAAATTGGTGTATTGATATTATTCTAATATATTATATTATATAGTATAAATGTTCACCTTTGTTTTTTTAGACGGGATTGAGCTAAATTCTTAACATGATTAATTAAGTATAGATTATAGATGTTCACCTTAGTAAACCAAAGTGCAAGGAGGCCACAAACTCATTAAATTAGGAGTGCATGAATGTCAACATATGAGACACTTGAATTCATTATTAATAGCTAATAGCTAAGTGGTTTAGTGGTAAGCTAATCTTCATGAAACTTTTCTAACCTGGGTTTGAATCCGGTCTGATGCAAAATTTTGGAATTCATTTTTAGATTGTCAATGACCTTGATGAAAAGAAAATGCCACGTCATATAAACATATGACACATCGAATGTCAGCCTGGAAAAATTAACGCCGTTAGTAAAAATTGGATGGAAAGGACTAACGTGAAACTTTTTAAATAATTAAAAGACCAGTTTGGAACCAAAAAATGTATTTTGCCTAAATTTATAAACATTTAAAGTCAAAAAAAAAATCTCATAACTAAAGATGGCCCGAAAATCCCCCACCCAACATATGAACTAGTTTGTCTCTATATAAAAATCTTAGAGATTAATTTATTTATGTTTTGCCAAATATTGAATTTGACCACACAAAAAAAAGGACCCCATAACTAATTTTTTTGTCGATGAGTATTCATGTGTGCATTCATCTCTGGCCATGAAACATGTGATCAATTTTTAAAAATTGGTTTGATCATCAACCTGATAAGATCATAAAGAAAATAGGTTGGTGGTTGAACCAAAGAGTCATTTGTTGAATTCTATGACTGACTCAAAACTTCACGAAAAAATAATAAGGATCAGAATTAATTTTTTTGACGATGTTGGGGTTGGTTGCTTAGTTTTGTCAAAGAAAATTGAGGCTTAAGAGACCAAAAAGAGTATTTTGTCTACATTTGTAAACATTTAAAGTCAGAAAAAAAATCTCATAACTAAAGATGGCCCGAAAATCCCCCACCCAACATATGAACTAGTTTGTCTCTATATAAAAATCTTAGAGATTAATCTATTTATGTTTTGCCAAATATTGAATTTGACCACACAAAAAAAGGACCATAATTAAATTTTTTGTCGATGAGTATTCATGTATGCATTCATCTCTGGCCATGAAACATGTGATCAATATTTTAAAAATTGGTTTGATCATCAACCTGATAAGATCATAAAGAAAAGAGGTCGGTAGTTGAACCAAAGAGTGATTTGTTGAATTCTATGACTGACTCAAAACTTCACGAAAAAAATAATAAGGATCAAAATTAATTTTTTTGTCGATGTTGGGGTTGGTTGCTTAGTTTTGTGAAAGAAAAGGGAGGCATGACTATATATAAGATTAAATTTCTTCTAAGTCTCATATTGATTAGTTTTGTGAAGGAAGAAGGAGTCCAAGACTATATATAGAATTCAAGTTCTTCATTTCAAGATGCATCAGTCAAAATAACTTTAAACTTGTATTTGACTTTCTTTGTTCTCTTATACTCTTGTATTAAAGTGTTGTGTGATGTAATTGAATATTTGTTTTGGAGGGTATGAGTGTACTGAAAGCTTGAGTTACTTGAGAGTATATTATATTATGTAACAATTTTCACATAATATTATTCTCTGATTGTCTATTGACAACGACTGTAGTTTTTCTCCAGTTTTAAAATTTCCACATTATGTTCTTGTGCTGTGATTGTGTTCTTCTTTTTCTCTATGTCAATTTTTTCCAACACGCTCATGTGTGCATTCATCTCTGACCATGAAACATGTGATCAATATTTTAAAAATTGGTTAGATTATAGACCTGATAAGTGTTAGTGTGTGAAACACTTTTAGTGAGTAGAGAAAGAGAGAATAATAAAGGAAATAAGGATTTGTATTATTGAATTGTACAAATAATAATACACACTATGACTATTTATATACAACCCTAATTGGGCGTGGGCTAACACAACTTGGATTATATTTAAATATTAAATCTAATCAAATCTAATTTAATATTTCAACACACCCCCATAATCCAAGTTGTCGAACATCCTCAAAAATAGTCTATCTGAACTATTCCTAATTTCTTTCTCAAATTCAGGAATCTGTCGATCTTCAATCCTTTGGTGAAACTGTCGGCCAACTGTGCTTCACTTGAGCAATGCCTAACTTCAAGTTCACCTTGATTTACTTTTTCCCTCAAGAAGTGAAATAGTGCTTCAATATGTTTACTTCTTCCATGCATAACTTGATTCTTCGCCAGATTTATGGCTGACTTGTTATCGATTTGCAATACTAGAGGTTTCTTCACTTCAACAGTCATTTCTTCAAGTATAAATCTAATCCAAATTGCTTGACATACAACATAGGATCCTGCTATATATTCAGCTTCACACAATGACAATGCCACTGCAGGTTGCTTCTTCGAACACCATGAGATCGGGGCACCAAATACTTGAAAGAAATATGCAGTTGTGCTTCTTCGATCTTCCTTATCGCCACACCAATCAACATCTGAAAAACAATTAACTATTGCTTCTTTGCCTTCAAAATCTCATCGAAATAGTATTCCATAATTTATTGAACCCTTCAAATATCCCAGGATTCTTCTTGCAGCCTTCATATGCGACACTCTTGGTTCACCCATATATCTTCTTACTAATCCGACTAGAAACCTATATCGGGTCGACTGTTGCACACATACCTCAGAGATCCCACAATTTGCTTGAACAAAGTTGCATCGACTTTGTCTTCCTCTCCAATCTTCTCCAACTTCACATTTGGTCCGACAAGTGAGGATGCAGGATTTGAATCATCCATTATGAATCTCTTGAGTATCTTTTTGACATACTTTCTTTTATGTAGCACCATACCTTGCTTCGACATTTGAAATTCCATGCCTAGAAAATAAGACAACTTTCCTAGATCCGAAATTTCAAATTCCTTCGTCATCAGCTCTTTGAACTTCAACAAGTTCTCTAAACTATTTCCAGTTACTAGAAAGTCATCAACATACAAGCAGATGATTTTTATATCTTATGCTACAACCTGAACATAGACACCATACTCTGATTTGTATTTGACAAATCCCAATTCGACTAAGTATGAGTCGATATTCTTGTTCCATGCCCTAGGTGCCTGCTTGAGGCCATAGAGTGATTTGTGCAATCTATATACTTTACTCGCTTCCTTCTGAATCACAAACCCAAGAGGTTGTGTGACATAAACTTCTTCGTCTAAAGGACCATTCAGAAATGCTGATTTCACATCTAGATGGAATGTCGACCAGCCTTGGTTGCATGCAAATGCTACCACTAGTTGAACAGTCTCTAATCTTGCTACTGGAGAAAATACTTCATAGTAGTCAAGCCCCACTCTTTGAAGAAAACCTCGAGCTACTAATCTTGCTTTATGTCTTGCTATTGATCCATCTGCATTGTGTTTCAACTTGAACACCCACTTTACTTTGATAGCTTTTGTATGTGCTGGAAATTCGACTAACTCCCATGTGTTGTTTCTTTCGATTGCCTGTAAATCTTCGACCATAGCTAACTTCCACTTGTTAATCTTCAAATATTCGCTATAGTTAATTGGTTCAGCACCTGCAAGTAAAGTAAAATGAACTAATTCTCCATCTGGTGTGATTTCATTGTTACCCATCACTTCATAATCATGAAGTCTTGTTGGAAGAACTATATTTCTTTGAGGTCTTTGGCTTGTTTCAGCCACAACCTCTTCGACTTCTACTGTGACGGGCGTGTCAGCAACTTCTTCTTCGACTTCGACTGGATTCTCAATAATTCCTTCAACCTCTACTTCATCAGTTTCTTCATCGAAATCAAAATTCATTAATGGCTTGTTGCTAGAATTCCAATCCCAGGAAGAATTTTCATTAATCACAATATCTCGACTCAACACAATCTTCTCATTAATTGGATTAAATAGTCTGTATGTACTAGTTTTATGATATCCTACCAGAATCATAGGTTCACTCTTGTCATTAAGCTTCCTTCTCCTTGCATTAGGAACATGCTTGTAACACATAGAGCCAAACACCTTCAAATGACTTACCGATGATCGTTTTCCACTCCATACTTCAGGAACCTTGTTCTTTAATATCTTAGTAGGACACATATTCAAAATATAAACTGTAGTCGAAACACCTTCTCCCCATAAAGACTTTGGCAAATTCTTTTGCTTCAACATGCATCTCACCATATCTAATATGGTTATGTTTCTTCTTTCAGCAATTCCATTATATTGAGGTGTATAAGGAGCAGTTACCTTATGATCAACACCATGTTCTGCACAGAAATATTCAAACATCTTGGATGTGTATTCGCCACCTCCATCTGTTCGCAAAACTTTGATCTTCTTCTCACTCTGGTTTTCGACAAGTATATTGAATCTCTTAAAGATTTCGAATACTTCGTCCTTTCGTTTGATCACATAGATCCACAGCTTTCGACTAAACTCATCGACAAACAAAACAAAATATCTGTTTCCACCAATTGTATGTTCTTCTAATGGACCACATACATCTGAATGCACCACTTCGAAAATGCAGGATGATCTCATTGACATAGTCAAAATGAAAGAATTTTTGGATTGCTTTTCCACTAAACAACCTTCACAAAGTTTTTCAGGTATCTCAAGACATGGAATACCAGTAACCATATCTTGAGTAATCAGTTGATTAAGTGATCAAAAATTCAAATGTCCAAACCTCAAATGCCATAACCAACTATCCCTGTGGTCGACAACAATTTTCAAACATTGAACTTCAGTCGAACTGATCATAGTCTTAAATATCCTATTCTTCGACAATGGAGATTTTAAGACCAAATTGTTCTTGGTGTCGAACAATTTCAAAACTCCATCTTTCATGACAAATGAGAAGCCTTTTTCTAATAGTTGTCAAATACTTAGCAAGTTGCATTTCATTCCAGGTACATAGAGCACATCTTTGATCATAGCTTTCCCTACATTACTCATTTGAAAGACTATGTTGCAAGTACCTTCTGCTTGCAACGAACTATTATCAACAAGTTTTACCTTGCTCTTCTTCGAATCGTCAAAATCTATCAACCACTCCTTTCAACCAGTCATGTGGTTCGAGCAGCTTGAGTCGAGAAATCAGATCTTAGATTCGACATGGTTATCTGAAACTGCAGCCATAACCATTATACCACCTTCAGAATCATCTGAATCTTGGTGTGCAAGGTTCACTCCTTCATCCTTTCATTTTGATCTCTTGTCTTTTCTGTACCAATAATTCTTGGTCAAGTGTCCCCACTTTTCACAGTTATAACACTGCATACCTTTCTTATCTTTTTTGTCCTTTTGATAGTTTCCTCCTTCCCTTTTCGAGGATTTAGAAGATCTATCTTCGGCCTAATTCTTATGGGAATTCGACCAAGACTTCTTGCCATGAGTCTTATTGAACTTGCCTTTGTTAGAACCACCATAATTTTCCATGACTGAGCTTACAATGCATGTATCGAGTCATGAACTCCTTTCCTTTCGACAATTCTTATCTCATGCGCCTCCAACGAACCAACCAAACCTTCCACTTTAGTGGTTTCAAGATTTTTGGATTCTTGAATAGCTACGATAACGTGATCAAAGTGAGAGGTCAACATTCTCATTACCTTCTCAACTATCATCTTATCAGTAATGGTTTCACCACAACCCTTCATGAGATGAACGAGTTTCTGAACCTTCGACACATATTCTGTAACTTTTTCATCTTCTCCCATCGACAATAACTCATATTGACGATGCAAGGTTTGTAATTTGACAACCTTGACTTTCTCACCTCCTTCGTAATACTTCACCAGAATATCCCATGCCTCCTTCGCCGTTTCAGCATGAGAGATTCTGTCAAAATTAGCAGCATCAACAACCGTTTGAATATAATACGCAGCCTTGCAATCTTTCTTCTTGACTTTGTTGTGAGCTTTTTTCTGTTCGTCAGTTGCATTTGCAGTCAACGCAGGAACGTCTCGGTAACCACTTCTAGGGTTTCATAGAAGTCAATCAAGGATTGCATCTATTTTTTCCATCGGATCCAATTTTTGCCGTCAAGCATTGGAAGAGAATTCAAAATGCCTTTATCACTAGCCATCTTCGCAGCGGTTGATTCACTCGCCCTAGAAAAACGATCTCTGACGTGAAATTCTTGAAAACTTGATCAAGAACAATAAACTGAAGTTCTGGATATCAATTTGTTAGTGCGTGAGACACTTTTAGTGAGGAGAGAAAGAGAGAATAATAAAGGAAATAAGAATTTACATTATTGAATTGTACAAATAATAATACACAATATGACTATTTATATACAACTCTAATTGGGCTTGAGCTAACACAACTTGAATTATATTTAAATATTAAATCTAATCAAATCTAATTTAATATTTCAACAATAAGATCATAGAAAATAAATATTGATAGTTGAACCAAAGAATCAAAATTCTATGACGGACTCAAATATAAAATTAGATCATTTGGTCACATAATTTGGTCTCGATAATAAAATTGTTTGGATATTAAATTGAGTTGAAATTGATGACGCAATCTTTAAAAAGTTCTTAAAAAATCACAAATGTCAAAAACATTTTAGTTTAAATGGATTTTTTATGTATATTAAATTTTATCACCAATTTTCTTTTGTGAAATGTCTAACTTATGAAGTTTATATTTTATACTACTTTCTATTCTAAATTTTATTTTCTCTATTAAAATTTTATTAAAAAATAATTAGAAAACGACTTTTTTTTCTACTTGTTTATAAAATGTAGAGAGCAAACATAAACTCCTTCAATTTGTAAAAATATCTTACTTTACCAATTTTTTTCTTTTTAATTTTAACACTTCACATTAGTTTGATTACACGTTAAATTCAATAGCTGATCTAAACCAATTATTAAAATAGTGACTGTGGTATGAGCCTACAACAAAATAGTTGTGTTCTATGTGTAGTGCACTATTATTCTCAATACACTCAATATTTTTTATAATAAAAGTTTAGGACAAATGGATGTTTTAATATAACATATTAATAAACATTAAACCATAGCCAAAGCACTATACGTGAATTTCAAGAATTGAGGCGTGGGAAACTATGGTGTAGTAGGGATGAAAATGAAGAAGAATATACATTAACGAAAAAGGCAACCGTAGCCGTTAGAAAGTAGAATAAAGTGTGTGGAAAACTAAGGATAGCTTATGTAGTAGGACATTCTCTAAATTCAAAACTTTTATTCCTTTCCCTCGTCAAACAATTATCTTTGAGTTTTATTTACTTTTTTATTTTATTTTTTTGTCTTAATTAATTAATTATGTGTAGTTGCTAGTATATAATTTCACCATTGATAAGTTGTATGAAAATTCAATTATAAAATTTGTTCGGATCTTATTTGAACTTATCTATTTTTATGAGTTTTATAATATTATTTGAAAGATTTAATTAAAGTAATCTATAATAATTTTATAAATTTTTTTAAATTTATTTTTATAAACTTCAAGATAGCTAATAAAAATAAAATAATATAGCCTCTCAACAATGAAAAATAAAATATTTTTATAAATTCTTCGAGATAGTTTAACTTTATTTTATTGGGTTAAATGCATTTTATTCTTATAATAGTAGTGAATTTTGATTTATCCTCCTTTTAAAATTTTTTTTTAACCTCTCAATAAAATAAGATTCTCTCCAATTTGACCTTAGGTCAAGATTTTAATAGAATCTGTATACGTGGTGTTTAACGTTTTTTTATTTTTTATTTTTTAAATCCTACGTGGAAATTCGATTATTTTATATTTTATATGTTTTTTTAAAAAAACTTAAAAAAAAATTTATAAATTTTTTAATTTTTTTAAAAATCTTTTTTTAATTTTTTTATATTTTTTATTTATCTCATATTAATTTGATACATTAATTTTGTGTTACTTAATTTTTTTGGTTGATACTTAATTTTGTTTTTTTAGACGATAGAAAATACGAATATAATAATATACACGATCGAAAATACAGTATACACATGAATATAAAATACGAATTTAATAATTAGTAGTTAAAATATATTGTATTTTATTGAGGTTTTTTTTTCCTTTTGAAAACAAATAATATATAAAGAGAGTATTAGGGATACTCAACCGCAGTTACAATAGCAGGATTCTAAACTAAATGCGTCCTATTTAAAACATGTAATTAAGTCCTTATATAAGCTACTATATTTATCTATCTCTAATAACTAATAATTCAGAATACGTATGAGAACCTAATAATAATACCCAAATAATAATAATTTAGACTAAATATTTCAAAGACTAATTAATTTTATACTATCACACAATTAGAATTAAAATTTTCTAATAATTATTTCTTTTATATTTTTCTCTTTTTATATGTCAAAATAATTAATTTTAATTAGATGACAGTATAAAATAGTTTTAAATTGACAGTGTATTTTAATTAATCTTAATATTTTATTACATAATGTGTGCATCACAAATTTTTTTTGCTGAAAAAATAATTCATGATTTTCATCAGATTGTTCTTTATATTGACTTTAATATTGTTTTTTTTTCTTCTAGTGTTCATTATGTCAAGCATTTATTTAAAATTGTATTATCGATGATTCAACTCGATCAGGTTGTATTTTATCCAACCATCAGTACCTATGAAATATTCTCGATAGTCGATCTTCGTCACCGTCATGTTGTCGGAATCAGGGAGCAAATCATTCAACGTTTGTCGGCAAAATCTCGATCGTAAAAAAAAAAATTAAATACCTACCAGAAATATTAAGTACCACACAAAGTTAACGTATGAAATTAATATGCGATAAATAAAACAAAACAATAAGTTTGTCTAAGTGGAAGAAAAAAAAATTAAAAAATTAAAAAATTAAAAAAACAATTAAAAAAGATTAAAAAAACATTAAAAAAAATATTAAAAAATATTAAAAAATATTTAAAAAATTAAAAAATAGTCGAATTTTCACGTAAAATTTTAAAAAATAAAAATAAATAAAAAACCACGTCAAACGTCACATATGTAGATTCTGTTAGAATCATGACCCAAAGTTAAATTTGAGGAAATCTTATTTTATTGAGGGGTTAAATTATTTTTTTTTAAAAGGGAAGCAAATCAAAATTCACTACTATTATTAAAAAGTAAAATATATTTAACTCTATTTTATTTTGATAAACACTTGTGCTATAAATTATAAATAAATTGTTTATTCAAACATCTAAAGACCTATTGTAATTTGTAAAGAACTCAAATGTGAAAAATTTAAATAAGGAATTCTGATGTTTAAAATTACTATTTTTAGAAACTAAAATTAATTTTAAATATAATAAATATTTATCATAAACATGTATTAATACAAATAATTTATATTATTAAATTAAAAAAATAATATAATAGTGATTAAAAGTAGTTGTTGTCGATAAATATCTGTTTGGGTGGTGCTAAATGTGGTTAGAGTTGTTGTTGATAGTAGTAGCTATTGTAGTAAGAGTGGTAATAAGTGGTGAGAGAGGTGGTTATTGGTGAGAGAGGTAGTTATTGGTGGTGGTTAAATTGATAGTAAGTGATATTGATCGGTGTGATTGAATGTGGTTGGAATAGTGGTTAAAGTGATAATTAATGGTTTTTTATTCAAGTCTTTTTGGCATTAAAGTTTTTTAAACTTTTTGTTAAATATTTTTTTACAAAATTTCTTAAAAACATTTATTGAATTTTTTTTATTTTTTATTGAATGAGATCAAGTAGATTATAAATTAAGTCAAATCATTTTTTGAAATTCAAATTTTGATTCGGTTTAGTGACTTGAGTCATAAAATCTCATGAATCGACTAAAGTTGGCATTCCATTCAAATATTTTTCATTTGAAATTTGTGAATCAATTCACAAAATCCTATGAATCGAATCATGGAGCCATTTTTTTAAACTTGTTTTTCATTCAGAATTTGTAACTTGAGTAAGAAATTTGGTAAAAGGGTTTAATTGTATCAATCGAATCATTATCCTACTAGAATCGGGTCATGACTTACTCACTTTGACTTGACTCACGCCTCTCTTTAAATCGATTCAAGTGTTATGTTTTCAATCTCATCCGTTCATTTCATTTATCAATTGTATATTGGCCATTCATCTCATTAATATATAATTCTGATTTACTAAATTTTCACTCATTTTACTTTATCTTTCTCCTCTGAACCTTAAAACCTTTCCAAAACCACTCTCACCATTGTTATTCAACCTCCAACCTTCAATCAAGCTTCGAGATTTATTTGTGGTTGCTCGTTTTTGTGTTTGAGTGTTTGATAAATGAAGGTTGTGTTAAAGATTCGTATAAGATGTTTTCAAAATAACATTGGGTTGTGTTTTCTATAAGGGTTTTGCTCTAGTTTATTCTT
Source organism: Vicia faba (assembly GCA_948472305.1). Lineage (NCBI taxonomy): Eukaryota > Viridiplantae > Streptophyta > Magnoliopsida > Fabales > Fabaceae > Vicia > Vicia faba. The sequence continues at coordinate 920,074,409 of OX451737.1, forward strand.
TGTTCATCTTAATTAACCGTCAAACTGGCTCCCAACAAAACTCTAAATGATACCTCTAAAAGTAAGAGCAAGTGTTTTGAAAGATATTCAAAAAGCTCAATCGGTGAAAGCTAATCTTATTTCAGACTTAAACTTTCTTCCGTACAAGGTAAATCATCGGCTTCCTTGAAGTTCTCAAGTTTGTTATCAACAATTCTTTTTGAACAAGAGTATTGATATTGGAAATTGTATCGCTTGAGATGTTGTTACTTCAATTACGTTAGACTTCTTCAATGTGTTTGATCTTCATAATATTGGTATATTTTATGGTTTTTCTAAATCGTACAACTCATACCATGTTAAGGTCTTCTACTGTTGTATTTTACCTGAAAGTTTTGGTAATGGCTTGGTCAATAAGTTCAACAAATAATGCATTTGATTCACAAACTGGGATTTTCTTGGTGTTCTAGGTTTATAAAATTACAATTTTGTAATTGATGATCAATGCAATGCTTGTGACTACAAGAGACACTACTACGGAAAAACCATACTACAACGGCTGAAAAAGGGATACAATAACGTCTGACCAACTATTATGAGTTAAGGGGTGGTTGTATGTTAGATACTTTCCATCACGACCGTGATAATGAGTCATGTATCACGCTACCTATCACAACGGTTAAAGTGAACAACAATTGTGATAAATATTTAGGTCATGTGTTCGAAACCTAGCATCAACAATTTATTTAGAATATTATTAAAATTTCACTACGGTTACAATAGATAATTGTTGTGGAAAGTACCATGAATTTATTATATAATATGTAGTTTGTTTGTTTTTTCCATTCACCTCATTAAACAAATACAACCATTCAAATTGATGAAGAAGAAAATAATCTAAAAATTAAACTATTCTTGAAAAACATCTTAAACAAATCACTGTTTTTTCGAATTGCATAGATGTGATAACTCATATTTGGCTCTTTAACATATAGAATATAGTCCAATGACCAAGTCTTTCATAGCATCGATTCCTTATCTTCTAGTTTATTTTGAAAAACATCAATTTTTTTTTACTAATTCTGACTTTTCATCATAACAATCACGATGATGAGTCAAAATTAGTTAATAATTTGATGCTACTCAAAATAAACTATAAGAGAAAGAATCTATGTTACGAAGGACTTAGGCCATTGAACCATATTCTATATGTTAAAGAGCGAGAGATGAATTATGAGACAAATGCAATTTGAAAAAAATTGATTGATCTAAATTGATTTTCAAATATAACTTAAATTTAAGTTTATAATTTTCTAAATCGATTTAAATGAATTCATTTCAGTGAAAGGTTAGTGAAACAAACAATCTACATACGTTATAATTAACTCAACTGGATCTTCTGTCAATCTGCATAAAAAATTAATGATGCAAGAATCACAAAAACAAAATATTGTTAAGTCACAAGAAGCTTTTCTTGTGACTTAGCAATGTTTTGTTCTTGCACTAAGAACATTAATCAACATCAACAACACAACAACAACATACAACAACATACCTTTTAACAACAAAACACCAATAACATATAATAACATAATACAACATAAAATATTTTACGAACATGGCTTTTATTGAAAAGATTTGTGGAATTAATGTTGAAGTTTGTAATACAGTGGGAGAACTGACTTGGTTTTTTTTTGCATTTTGATCGCAATTGTTGCAGATAGCAAGAGTCATCACCGACTTTTCTTTTATCCAACAAAGGAAAGGGTGAAAAAAACAGGAAAGACCTTTAGATATGTTTTCTTGAGTTCGGGGGGTAGGTTATGAAAAGGGAAGGTGTTAGCACCCTTTTCATCTGTAGTTATCTACGGGCTCTTAGTTGCTTTCTAAATCACTTGCTTTGTTTGAAAATATGCTTTGTGGTGTGGGTTTGAAAATATTTATAAAAAAAAGTTTTTGTAATGATTCTTGTCTCTATAAGAATGTGTTCAAAGTGTTGATTTTGAAAATAGTTCAAAGAGATGTTTGTTGTGGAAGATGTTTTTGAAAGTGATTTTGAAACGTATCTTTGTAATGATTCTCGTCTCTATAAGAATGCATACAAAGTGTTTTGACTTTTAAAATGTTTCAATTGAAAGTGTTGGTGTGAAAATGGTTTTTTTATTTGTGAGCAAGCAAGCAACTACGAGCGTCCTACCTACTCAAATGGTCTTTGTTCTTTTCCTCCTCCTTTAGATGTTGCTATCTTACGATTGATTTGGTAAGAAAATTCATCGTTGGATGTGAAGGGACGGGCGTGGTTAGTTAGTATAGTCATAGAAGGAAACCTATGAAACATTTTAGCAATTTTTTATAGGGACTAGATTGTTTAACGAAGACAACATCGAGGGACATCAATCTTTTATCGAGGGTCTTTGCTAAAAACGCCCATATTTGAGGGACATGACTTTTTCCGAGACAACAAGTGAGATTATCCTAGAGGTGAATGTGTGTGAATGGTGTGTTTGATTGCATGCATTTTTGTCTTGAATTTAGGGTGGTCTAAGTATTGTTTTTATCTTTCCATACACACCCTATTTACTAGCATTTTATATAAAGCGGTAAAAATGCGAAAAACAAGGTCCTACGCTATTACAACCATATTGAACAACAAGAAAATGTAAAAACAAAATAAAATAAAAGAAGGGAAAACAAGTTCTTCGATCCAGGCAATATGCTCCCTTCGATTCATCCCTTTCTCGCCTCTTTCTATTTGGGCCTGGAAGTTAGTGTGAGATGCACCCTTCGATTCACCCTTTTTCTGCTTCCTTCGATTACAAGAATGTAAGACTCCTATGTTGAGATTCGAAATGCTTTAATCTTCAGCCAATTGAAGGATACAAAAAACATGTCTAAGATTTGAAAATGAACCTAACAAGTGTAACTTTCGAAAGCTACGGGCTAGGGGTTAGCATAAGTTTATTTGGCACCAAAATCCAAAGGCTAACTAGTCAGAGTTGAGATTCTCAACATACAAGCAGTGAGAATCGAAAGTTAAGACATGGTCAACCTCCTAGATGGGATATCTATATTTTTCTTTTATTTATATGTACAAATGATATTTAAATGGAAAATTCCAAGTTTAGAGGAAACTTACCACTTGAAGTGCCAATCAAGGGAGTTGTATGTGACTTCCTTGTGGTGGATAGAGCTTCGCTGGAACCTTCCTGAAGCTAGTTCAGTTGCTGCTTTGTTTGGACAATCACTAAATCGAAGGTGGGTGTGTGATAGTGGTGAGTGAATCGAAGGTTATTATATAACAGTCTAGGGAGAGAATCGAAAGACTATTATGTTGTTTTTAGGGATTGAATCAAAGGTTGGTTATCTGGAAGTTGGGGAGTGAATCAAAGGGTTCACTAATGCATGAAGGGATCTGATATTTTTTGCGAGAGTTTTAGAGTTTGAATGTTTGATAATGTTTGAGAGTGTTTGAGAGTGTTTGAGATTTTTGAGAATTTGATAATTTTCTCACAATAAGAGTTTCTTCAGCTACCCAAAAGCCCCCTAAGATGTGTTATGGAAGTTCTTATTTATAGATGAAATTGGTTGAGGTTTGGGAGGGAAAATAAATGAGATTTGAACAAATTGGGTATGCTGTTTTTGTAGCCTTTGAGGTGCAGTTTTTGTATGCCAATTTGGTGCAAATATAGGAGCAGCGTAGCAGGACTGCTTTGTAGCAGTTTTGGAGTATTGTGACCAGTGCTGCAGTCTTATACTTGGCAGCACATAAAACTCTGGCCAGCAAGCATCTTTGGATATTTCAACCTTTTGTTTTGACCACCTAGGTCCAACCTTCGACCAGACTCTTCTTCAGACAACAATATTTAATTTTCACCCAAGGTGTGTCTTTCAAATGGATCATGTGGGTATCCTTTTGAAGGGGCCAAATGTGTATCCTTCGATTGGACTATATGTGTGTCCTTCGAAGGGATCACATGCAATTCTTTGAATGGGCTAATAAGGTATATCCTTAGAATGGGACACCTATGTATACCCTTTAAATCCACCAATACATGTCCTTTGAAGGGGCCACAAATTGTGTGTGTTGAAGGTTTTCAAGGGTGGGATCGAAGCAAGCTTATTTGAAAGGGAGATATTGTCCAGTCGAATCTAGTGTGAACATAACCAATGCCCTATCGAAGCCTGCATGCAGGAGGTCACTACTTTGTGACTCCAAGCAAGCATACAAGAGGCCATTGCTCAAACGAAGGTTTTCATGAAAAGCCAATGTCCAATCGAAAGTTGCATGCAGGGGGTCACTGCTTTGTGACTCCAAAGGAAAACATGTAAGGCTAAATGATGCAATCAAAGCCTGCACGCAGAAGGCCTAAATGCTCAAACGAGGCTTGCATGCAGGAGGTCCCTGCTTTGTGGATCGAAGGAAATCCTTCATAAGGCCATTGCCTTCTGAATCGAAGGAGGCTATTACAAAGGGAAACAAACGCCCAGTCGAAGCTTGTATAAAGCAAGCAAAAGGAAAATGCCTCAATCGGAGCTTGGGAATTTGAAGCAAGTTTAAAGGAGGCCAGATGCCCAATTGAAAGCTCTGGATCGAAGCAATATGTTTTTCTTCAATTTCGTAAAAAAATCAAATTTATCTGTTTTGCTCTTTTAATAGTTTCCTCTTTGACTTGATGCTTGAAAATCCAATATGATCTAATTGTACTTGTGCAAACTTGAACTAGTAGAAATTTTGTGAGAAAAATCTTGAGAAATGAGAGGGCAAATTTTGGGGTACAACAGTTGCCCTTGTTCAATCTTCTTAAACCTGAAGAGTTAGATTGGCGAGTCCGTCATTCGTGACTTGAAGGTAGAAGATGATTGGACACTAGAGTGCCCAAAAATTTGTGCTTGATGATGTGTTAGTTGATTGTGTAGGGATTGAGATTAAATATGCCATTTGGAAAGATGATGGAGAGTTGTCGGAGGTGGGCTTATATATGTCATCCAAAGGTAATTGTCGATAGAAATTAGACTAATTCTAAGCTTGATTTCAATTGGAAAAGAATCAGAATAAATCTTTGGTTGATTTAAACTGAACCAACAAAAATGCCTACTGGAAAAGTATCCGAATAAATCTTCGGAATTTAAACTAAACCAACAGATGTTTGTGTTCGTCTTTTAACTGGCAAAGAAACCAGGATAAATCTTTGGTCAATTTAAACTGAACCAGCAGAAAGTGTCTACTGGAAAAGTATCAGGATACATCTTTAATCGATTTAAACTGAACCAACAGAAGTCTTGAATAATCTTTAACTGGAAAAGAATCAGAATAAATATTTGGACCGATTTAACTGAACCATAAAAAGTGTCTACTGGAAAAGTATCAGGATAAACTTTGATCGATTTAAATTGAACCAGTAGAAGTCTTGAATAATCTTTAACTAGAAAAAATCAAAATAAATCTTTGGATCGATTTAACTGAACCAGAGGAAGTGTCTACCGAAACAGAATCATGATAAACCATTGATTTTAAATTGAACTACAGAAAGTGTCTATCGGAACGGAATCAGGATAAACCATTGATCTATTTAAACTGAACCAGTTGAGGTCTTGAATAATTTTTAACGTGAAAAGAATCAGAATAAATCTTTGGAGCGATTTAACTGAATCAGAAAAATTGTCTACCGAAACGGAATCAGGATAAACCATTGATCGGTTTAAACTGAACCAGCAGAGGTCTTGAATAATTTTTAACTGGAAAAGAATAAGAATAAATCTTTGGAGAGATTTAACTGTACCAGAAAAAGTGTCTACTGGAAAAGTATCAGAATAAATCTTTGGTCGATTTAAATTGAACCAGCAGACGTCTGAAGGAAGTGTTCATCATGTAGATAGTCATCCCGTCTTGTTTCGGGAATTGATCTTCAATTAATTTGTTCACAGATGGATGTCTTGTCTTGTTTCAAGTATTAATCTAAAACTTTGTTGAAAATTGGTAATGACATTTGTTTGCTTGCTAACTTTCCTGAAAAGGTAACGAGTTAGTTCTGTGCAGTGTCATGATGTATGAGATGTATCGAGTAATGATGTTATCAAAATAAATGAGATTGTGATATATGAATTTGTGCTGTCGATGCTATGATGTTTGTAAAATGATGTATGAATGTAACGTATGAACGTATCAGTTGTTCTACTGCGGTGTTGCTGGACTAGGGAAAATAAATCCCTGACTGCTGCTGGGGATGAAGAGTGTAAGTCTTCATATTTTGTTGAAGTTGAAGTGCTGATAGACGGATTTCCATTGTTTAGAGAAATGAACTCTGTTGAGGAAGGGAAACTTCATGAACTTGCTTGGGGATTTTTATGAAGTCCTGTTAGGGAATCCTGACATCATTAGGTTGTATACCGAGGATATGGCAGTGATTTTATAGTAGTATGCCCCTGCCTCTGTACCTGCTGGAGAAAGTGCATGAGGGGACTTTGTGGATGGCCTTTAGACATTGTCATGTTTCTTAAAGCCATTAGTAACTGTCTTTCTGTTTTTTATACACGCTTTTGTAAATGGTAATCACATTCAAATGCATATGTTCAAAAATAATCACTGGACGTTTTTGCAAACAAAACGAAAAAATAAAAAAACAAATACTTTTGTATTTTCCAAGAGATAATTTTGTATTAATTTGAATAAGTGTTTTTTTGTACAAGGAGACGAACATCCTAGTAATAGAATATCGTCGTAAGAATGAAAACTATACAAAATGATATACAAAGAAAAATAGCCATGTGAAATAATCTCGTTGATTTCCCATTCGACTATTGCCTTTATGTCTTCAGGCGTCTCATCTCTTTGCTGCTTGTCCGGAGTTGACTGGATTAATTAGTACCACTTAAGCTTGATAGTTGTTACCGAAGATTAGCCGTAAGGTGATCCAACGAGATGTAGTTATACGCTTTCGATCCCTAACTTTTTCATGGACCTCCCTTTCTGGTTTTCAGTCCACTGGGATACCCTTTTTTTTTTGCCCAAGTCGCCTTTTCAGGTTTTCGACTTACCGGGTGTACAAAATTTACATATGTATATCCCTAAATTTTGCCAGTCAACCTAGCGGGTCATTGTTCATGCGTAGTATCTTTTAACTATGTCCTCATTTACAGGGTGCAAAAGGTCGTCACCGTCCATAGTGGCTAAGATCATGGCTCCACCAGAAAATATGTTCTTGACCACAAATGGTCCTTCGTATGTAGGAGTCCATTTCCCCTGGGATCACCTTGCGGCAGTATGATGCACTTGATTACTAAGTCACCAGCCTGATATATCTGACGTCTGACCTTCTTGTTAAAAGCTATTATCATACGTTTTTGGTACATCTGACCATGGAAGACAGCCGCGAGTCTCTTCTCGTCAATCTGGTTCAATTGGTCAAGTTGAGTCTGAATCCATTCATCTTCATTCAAACCTGCATCTTTCATGATTCTCAATGAAGGTATCTGAACTTAAATAGGTAGGACAACTTCCATACCATATACCAAAGAAAAAGGAGTTTCCCATGTTGACGTGCGCACCGTGGTACGGTAACCGTGAAGAGAAAATGGTAACATCTCATGCTAGTCTTTGTAGGTCACTGTCATCTTCTGTATGATCTTTTTGATGTTTTTATTAGCAGCCTCCATAATTCCATTCATCTTCGGCCGGTAAGGAGAAGAGTTATGATGCTGGATTTTGAATTGAGCGCACAGTCTGGTGATCATAGTATTATTAAGATTGGTACCATTATCTGTAATGATTCTTTCTGGAATACCATACCGACAGATAAGGTTATATATGATGAATCGGGCCACAAAGTTCTTGGTAACAGAAGCAAATGAAGCCGCCTCGACCCATTTTATGAAGTAATCGATGGCGACGAGGATGAAACGGTGCCCATTAGAAGCTGTGGATATAATCTCTCCAATCATATCAATGCCCCACATTGAAAATGGCCAGGGAGCAGTCAATACATTTAGAGGAATCAGAGGCACATGTACTTTATTAGCATAGATATGGAATTTGTGACAAGTTTGAGATTGCTGATAACAGTCTGCTTCCATAGTGGACCAATAGTATCCTGCCCGTAAGATCTTTTTAGCCACCATGTGCCCACTAGAATGGGTGCCAAAGGTACCTTCGTGCAAATCAACCATAATTTTTTCTGCCTCACTCTTGTCTACATACCGAAGCAAGGTAGAGTCGTGGTTGTGCTTGTAGAGGATTTCGTTACTGAGGAAGAACTTGGCAGAGAACCTTCTTAGGAACTTCTTATCATTGACTGAAGCTCCCTCAGGATACTCTTGGGCTTAGAGATATCTTTTAACTTAATGGAACCAAGGTTTGTCCACTACTTCTTCAGTATCGATCTCATGGCAATATGTTGGTTCGTCCATTCTTTTAATAGTGATATGCGAAGCTTCATTATCCCAACTAACCTTGAACATGGATGACATAGTAGCTAGCGCGTCTGCTAGTTGATTTTCCTCTCGTGGAAAATGCTCAAAGGTAAATTCTTCAAAGCATGGAATTAATGCCAGCATATCTTCCTGATAAGGGATGAGATTAGGGTGCTTTGTGTCCCATTCTTCTTTGATTTGACTGATTACTAGGGCAGAGTCCCCGAATACACTCAATAATTTGATCCTCAAGTAGATAGCGGCCTTGGGACCCATAATACATGTTTCATATTCATCCATATTGTTGGTATAATTGAAACATAGCCTAGAAGTGAAAGGAGTATGACAGCCTTCAGGAGATATGATCACATCACGAATGCCATTGCCGAGTGCGTTGGAAGCTCTGTCAAAAACCATAGTCCATCGGGATCCTTGTTCAGGTCCATCATACGGTCTAAGTTCTTCACAATCATCCACTAACATGATGTCCTCGTCCGGGAATTCAAAATTCATGGATTGATAGTCGTCCACGACCAGATGAGCCAAATGGTCAGCTAGTACACTTCCTTTTATTGCTTTTTGGGTAGTGTATTAAATGTCGTATTCGGTCAGGACCATTTGCCATCTTGCTATTCTTCCAGAGAGAGCGGGCTTCTCGAATATGTATTTGATATGATCCATTTTAGATATCAATAAGGTAGTGTGAGTCAGCATATACTATCTTAGCTGGCGAGTAGCCCATGCCAGAGCGCAACAAGTTTTCTCGAGCAGTGAATATCTGGTTTCACAGTCGGTAAAATTTCTGCTCAGGTAGAGTATATTGCATGCTCTTTTCGACCAGACTCGTCATGCTGCCCTAGCACACACCCCATTGAATTCTCTAATATAGTTAAGTACATGATCAGAGGTCTCCCTTTAACCGGCGAAATCAAAATTGGAGACTCTTGAAGATATTCTTTGATTTTGTCAAAGGCGGACTGGAAATTGTCATTCTATTTCACTGCTTGATCTTTCTTCTGTAATTTGAAGATTGGCTCACAAGTAGCGGTTAGATGGGAAATGAATCTGACGATGTAGTTTAGACGTCCCAAGAATCCCCTAACCTCCTTCTCAGTGCAAGGAGTTGGCATTTCTTGTATGGCTTTTACCTTTGTAGGGTCTACTTCAATACCTTTTCCGCTGACAATGAAGCCTAAGAGCTTACCGGATCTTACTCCAAAGGTGCACTTATTCGGGTTCAGCCTTAGTTTGTATTTCTTTAGTCTTTCAAATATCTTCTGCAGGTGGTCAAGGTGTTCCTCTTAGGTTTAAGATCTGACTATCATATCATCAACATATACCTCTATCTCGTGGTGGATCATATAGTGAAACAAAGCTATCATGGCCCGTTGATAGGTTGCCCAGACGTTCTTTAATCCAAAGGGCATAACTTTGTAGCAGAAAGTGCCCCACTGCGTGACAAAAGTCATTTTCTCCATGTCCTCAGGTACCATTTTGATCTGATTATACCCGGAGAAACCATCCATGAAGGAGAATACATTGTGTTGTGCGGTGTTGTCAACCAGAACATCAATATGGGGAAGTGGAAAGTCATCCTTGGGGATCGCCCTATTCAGGTCTCTGTAATCCACACACATATGTAACTTATCGTCATTCTTAGGTATCATAACGACATTAGCAACCCATTATGGATAAGAAGTAACAGCTAAGAATCCGAAGATGAACAACTTTATGACTTCAGCCTTTATCTTTTCTGACATCTCTGGACGCATACGACGAACCTTCTGTTTCACTGGAGGGCAGTCTTCTTTTTCGGCAGACGATGAACCATGATATCAGTGTCGAGTCCTGGCATGTCTTCGTATGATCAGGAAAAGACCTCAACATAGCCATGTAGTGTCTGAATCAACTGCTCCTTGACACTATGCTCTATATTGACACCTATCTCGACTTCCTTCTTGTCTTCTTCAGTGCCCAAGTTTACTGTCTCAACTGACTCTTCATGGGGCTGTATTTCCCTTTCTTCCTGTTGTAACAGTCTGGAAATTTCCCCTGGTACTTCACAATCTTCCTCACCTTCGTCCTCGGCTTAGTAGATCGGATTTTCAAAGTCATGATTGGGAATAGCAGAACCGTTATTAATGGTATCCAGAGTGGATGTGGATCTTCATTTTGATATGTGGGTGTATGTAAGAGCATAACTATTTTTGATAAAGTAAAAAATAGAAAAGAAAAACAAGGAGCGTAAAATTTGCATGCAAAACGTCCCATGATTTATTAATGACATATGAAGATGAAGTGATAACCCTCACAGATAGACCATTGTGCCTCGGATAAAACACAAGGTTTTAGAGTTTCAATTGTTTAAATATTACATATCCAAAAACTAAAAGACAATTACTCTTGAATAAAAGTAATAGGAACAAAATCTTTAGCCTCCCAATTGTTGAATCCACCGCTGATAGTTGGGAAGATCCACTTGTCCATGTCATAGTCTCTATCACTGTCCTCCAACGCATTGACTCCATGGTTGCTGATGCGTAGTGGAGGTCCCCCAGCGCAAGCGACGAATAGCTCTTTGGGGCTCTGAAGTAAAACACAAACTAAACTTGTCATATTTGTAGGGAATATCCGGAAGTTGACCCCAAATGGTACATCCACCTTCTTCAACTACTGATTTAGAATCCTTCAAAGAAGCCATCTTCGACGGGGGTCTGGTAATCTTAGGAGCCTTAGTAGCAGTCTTGGTTACATCAACTGCTTGTGGAACATCCTCAAAGTTCTGTCAGGGGGTCTCAATGAGCTCACCGTCCATCTCAACATACCTGAAAGGGTTCAGGTGGCTCACCATGTACTCCTCCTCGCCATGGACTGTGATAATCTTTCCGTTAACTGGGTACTTCAACATTTGATGCAGATTAGAAGTAACAGCACCGACCCCATGGATCCAGGGGCGACCCAATAAACAGATTAAGATGGGCGGATATCCATTACGTAAAAAGTAGAGTCAAAATTCTGAGTACCAACTTTGATAGGGATGTCCACCTCCCCGTGCACCATTCTCTTATAACCATTGAAGGCCCTCACCACAATATTACTGGGCTTCAGTGTGAGTCCTTCACAATCTGATATGTCCAAAGCGTTCTTGGGTAAGACATTCAACGTTGAATCTGTATCTACCAGAACGTGAGCCAGGGTAGTGCCCTTGCACTCGATGGAGACATACAGGGCATCATTATGCTTTCTTCCCCGGGACATCAAATCTGCATCAGAGAAACCTAGTCCATTATCAGCTGTCAAACTAGAGATACAATTCTCAAATTGATCAGTGGAGGTCTCTTGAGGCACATGGGCCAACTTCAGGAGTTTTACCAAAGCCTTAGCATGGGATTCAGAGTATAACAACATGGCCAACATCGAGATTTTTGAAGGGGTCTTCCCCAACTGCTCTACAATGTTGTAGTCACTTTTCTTTATGATCTTTAGTATTTCTGTCATTTCCTTTTGAGAAGCCTCGGGAATGACTTCTTTGTATGCCTTCGTTTCGACAGGATCAACCAGTACCTCTTTGCCCCGAGTCTCGGCTGACTCAGTAGTGGGGATCATAACAGTAGGAGCAACAATGAGAGTACTAACAAGAGTGGCACCCGGAATAATCAAAGGGGTAGCACCAGTCTTTGGAGAGATTTCAGGAGAGAAAACTCTTCGGCTTCTCGTAATTTTACTAGTCTCAACGATGTTGTCGATGTCAGGATCAATATCTTTGGCAACCTTATCTTCAATAACCAATAGGTCTTGCTTGACGCCATGGTAATAGACGTCAGCCCCATAATTCCATGGAATAACTTTATCAGAGGAATATGGTATCGACCCAGGAAGAGTGATAATCAAAGGAGAAAACTTGAGAACGAATGTAATCCTGAAAGGTCTTTTGGTGGAGACCCTGGGAAGATTGTCGGAAATGGTAATTATTGAGACATCTTCACACAAATTTATTGCAAGGGGAACTTTCTCAAACAGAATTTCTTTGTTAATCATTAGGCGCTGGACACCCATTTTTAATGACAAACAACCATCTGGTAAAAACATACATAAGTGGCAACCTTCACCACAACCCAGAAATAATCCGGCTCGCAACAGATTCTTTTTTACAATCATAAGAGGAGTGGTTAATTCATCCACAAAGGAGACAAATAGGTCATCTTTAATAGCATTAACACCCTGGCCATGTTTGGGCATTGGTGCAGTTATTACATTAGGTGTCTCTGGAAGGTCAAACTCAATCTCCTTCGCCTCGATAAGATCTTGCACTTTATTTTTTAGAGACCAACAATCGTTTGTATCATGCCCCAGAATTTCAGAATGATAGGCACATCGAGCATTTGGGTTGTAGTGGGGAAAAGCAGTATTGGGATTCTTGGGAGCTTCCTTTAGAGTCACCAGATTAGACTTCAACATGTGTGAAAAAACCTGGGACAGTGTCATGTTGATCCGGGTGAACCGTCTTATGGGCGCATCCGGCATGCGCTGATTGTTTCGTTGTTGATTTGATACAGGATTGGAGATCATGATAGCCTCTACCATCGGACGATGTTCAGTTTTATTTTGATTTCTCTGGCCATAAGCAACATTGACCTCCTTCTTTCCAGCGAAGGATTTCTTCATCGTACTTGAGGATGCATCCCTCTGAATCTTTCTACTCTTAATACCAGCTTCTACCCACTCACCAATTAAGATCAGCTCAGTAAACCCAACTGAAGAGCTTCCAATCAGATGGTTGAAGAATGGACTAGAAAACATGCCCAAGAACATATCCACCAACTCTCTATCAGATAGAGGAGGCTGGACTCTTCCCGCAAGATCCCTCCATTTCTGGGCATCATTTTTGAAACCTTCGCCAGAACCTATATACATACTTTGCAGTTGTGTACGAGTTAGAGCGATGTCAGCATTATACTAGTACTACTTGTAAAAAGTAGTAGCCAAATCTTCCCAATTGCGAATGTTGGTTCCTTTCAACTGATAGAACCAATCCAACTGCATCCCTGACAAACTTTCTTAGAAGAAATGTACTCATAGGTTCCTATCAGCAGTATAGGGTTGAATCTTCCTGACATACGACCTTAAGTGCAACTTAGGACAGGAGACACCGTCATATTTAGCAAATGTGGGAACTTTGAACTTTGGTGGAATGACCACCCCAGGAACCAAACCTAGTTCTTCAAAATCCAGACCAGGTACTCTCTGAATTTCCATGGTATTGAGACGATCCTCCAGTTATTTAAATTTGTCATCAGCAGGAGGATATTATTCTTCAACATAGTCAGTCTCCTCTTCATCATACCCCAGACTGTGGTCTCCTTACTTTGCCTTCTCTTCCTGATTGTCTCTATTGTACCCCAAAATTTTCCCTCTCATATTTCTCAAGACATTGCAAGAAAAATCTCCAAGTGGCTCAAGATTACTCAAGAATTGGACAGTCAAGCTATCTCCTAAGGCAGTCAACCCCAAATTAGGGTTTTGTGTTGCATCATGATCCTTGAGTCCAAATGACCTCAAGTGCTCCCCAACATCCTAATATGTTCTCAATGTCATCCATGTCAAATTTCAAGCCTTGCAGAGGAAGTTTGCTCAGTCAATTGCTCAAAGGGTCCAAAAATCAAATGTGCTAGGGCAAAAGTCAACTATGACCTAAATACAGTCAAACTTCAAGATTTTTTGTCAACATTCTCATTTTGAAATATATTTCATCATTTGATCAAGGGTTGATCATGATTCATCAAGGATTGCTCAAAATTCATCAAGAATCAAAAGTTGCTAAATTAGGGTTTTGTAGGAAAAGTCAACTCAACTTTGACCAAGCATAACTTTCTAATACTTTATGAGAAATGACCCATCCAAAGCTAATTTTGAAGAGGATGCAATTTCCTACAATCCATCTTCATACCCCAAGATCAAATTATGCACTCACAAGAAATTATAAATTTGGACATTATAGGTCATTTTTGAAAGTTAACAAAAACACCTTTTTTTCCAAAGCTTATAACTTGAGCATGGAAAATCAAAATGATATGAGACCAAAAGGTTTTGTTAGAGGACATCTCAAGCTTTCTATAAAGTCCAAGAACACCTCCAAAAGTTCAAAATTGAAGAAGTTATGCATTGTTGAAGTTGGGCATTTTTACAAAATTGCCAAAAGTCAACTATCCCCAAAACATCAAATTTTGTCAAATTGGCCCATTCTTTTCCACTTGATTTGAGCTTGCATCATTTTCCACGTGTCCTAGCTTCATCCATGTGTCCATTTATCAATTTTATTATTTTATTTGATTTTTATTGAATTATTTCATTTTAAATCAAATTAAATCAAATTAAATCCCAAACTTTGATTACATGAGATTTTTTGCTATTTTCAGGATTGGATTCTCATCAATATCATCATCAAATTCGTATCACACAAGATCATGTGCAAAAAGATGGTTTTTTGACAAATTTGGCAAGTTTTTAAAAGTGAATCAAATCAAATATGGGTGCATTGATTTAGAGAGATTGGATTCATGATTCTTGACCTAATGCATTCCATGATACATATAGAAGCCAAAGGACACGAAACAGGGGTTGGAGGCTGCAAGAACAATCAAAATAAAACTTGAAAAAGTGTGGAAAAAGCTTGAATCTGAATTCATACTTAGAGGCGATCTCAGAAGCTAAGAAGGATCTCAATCGATTCCTGGAGGTTCACTGAATTGAAACCAACCCAAAGCAAGCTCCCATACACGCCCAAACGCGTTGTAAGTATCACGTTTCTTAGCCCTGTATTCGAAATCATAGCTCTCTATTCTTGCATCATTCTGGAAAATCATTGATATATTTGTGATCCTCGTGAGATTTCTAAACTTTTGGTAATACTTAATTTGATTTATATGGACTGTAACCTCATAACAGCATGGCTAGGGTTACGTTTTGGATTTTAGGAATTTGTGTTTCAGGTGAAATTGATTCTTATGATAGGCATGGTTGCACTCAGGAGAGGGAGACGGACCCAACCATGTCTTTGAAGGTCGTTTTTATGGCCTGGAAGTGATTTTTGGATCGAGCTACGCATTTTGCTGCGGATCCAAATTCGCAGGAAATATTACAGTGGTTGGAGGTAGGGGACGATGGCGTGTCACCTCCCCAGTGGCCAATTCAAACCATGGCGCGCTTAATTTTGTTGTGCTGGCATATTAGTTTGTTTTCTCTTATTATTATTGAAATTCCAGGTATGTCACAGACTCAGGATGTCTAATGGAACGTTAAGACATCTGATCTGACATTAAGTGCTGTACAGGTAGAAGAGGCTGTACTTTTGATATCTGTTCTACAACAGTCACTGGACTAACATACCAGAGCCAGCAACACACAGGTTCTGATTTACTGAAGTTCAGAACAGTTAAGGTTAATCTTATACATTGATGTTACGAGGAATGCTGTGACATCACAGTAAATAACCAATACAGAAAGTAAATAACACCCAGAATTGTTCACCCAGTTCGGTTCAACCAACCTACATCTGGGGGCTTCCAAGCCAGGGATAAAGTTCACTATTAGTAGTATCAATTCAAAGACCCTACAGCCAACATACCCGTTGACAGCCTTCTCACTTAATCACTACCCAATGACACTTTTACCTAAGATCCAATCCTAGATATGAGACCCCTCTCACTCCCCCTCAATCACCGCAGTGATAACTTTCTACAGTACATAAACTGTTCAGAAGATACACTTCCATTACACATCTTGATCATGCTTAAAAGCTTCAATCAAGTACAATGCATACATCCTTTAACCTACAGGTTTCAAGGAGTATGGTGACCATCCCACAGCCCGGGTGGTTCACAACTAAACTAGACCAGAAAATTACATCTTGTCAATCAGCGAACTCCCCTTAAATTAGGTTACAATGCTTCTATTTATAACCCTCTTTACCCAGCTGGATTTGAGCCTTCACATGACAGCAATGCAGCTCTAACAACCTGCATAAAATAAGCAGAAAACTTCTGCTACAAGTTAGGTCTTCAATCGAGCTTTTCTCCTTATCCTTAGCTTCTGATTGAATCTTCTAGGGCTCCACGTATGCCTTCAATTTTCGCTACTTGTTATGCATTCTATTTGGCAGAATATTCTGCATAACTTTAGGAACAGAACTGCATCAGTCTTGACAGTTCAGTAGCTTGATGTCTGGTATGATGTTATGACATCTCTTGAGACATGTTGTTCCAGAGCATGTTTAGGCATTTACAATAGAATTTTCAGGCTGTTCCTATTGTACATTACATTACATTATTGTTGCTATTTGTTTTACAAGAGATGAGCCAATCCCAAACGAAGGCACTTACAATCTCCCCCTTTGGCTAATTTTGGCTAAAACAAATACAACAATAATACTCACCATTCAGGACCTCTTGTGGCACAAGAGGTCCTGTGCCACAAGAGGTCCTGAATGGTGAGTATTATTGTTGTATTTGTTTTAGCCAAAATTAGCCAAAGGGGGAGATTGTAAGTGCCTTCGTTTGGGATTGGCTCATCTCTTGTAAAACAAATAGCAACAATAATGTAATGTAATGTACAATAGGAACAGCCTGAAAATTCTATTGTAAATGCCTAAACATGCTCTGGAACAACATGTCTCAAGAGATGTCATAACATCATACCAGACATCAAGGCACTTACAATCTCCCCCTTTGGCTAATTTTGGCTAAAACAAATACAACAACAATACTCACCATTCAGGACCTCTTGTGGCACAGGAGGAAGAGGATGCACCTTATTCCCTTTTAGACCACGAACCATTTCTTGTCACTGATGGTGGAAAAAGAGGACCGTGGGAGATAAACTATCCTTTCAGAGGCATCAGAGAACCTTTAAGGAGTGACCAGAATATCTCCCTTGTAACTCAGAACACAGGTCACAACTGTGTTCATAACTCAGATCACAAGTCACAAAGAAATTCACGCCATTTGAATTTCTGCTGAGTTTGTGACAAGTCTTTGTGATCAAAATTTTGAGTAGTAGCTGCTGCAACGAGGACAGTTTCTAACAGTACTCCTTTCTCCCCCTTTTTGGCCAAAAATTGCCAAAGAAAGCCCTCACAAAACCAGATCCAAGAACAGTTTTCCCAAATCCGTATAAACCCCATGATGGTTGTGAGAGAAAAGAATGTGTGACAGGAGGTTATATAAGGAGATAACAGGTTCAGGAAGATGGCAATATAAAATCTTGGTCAAGGATACCTGTTAAAGTTGTTGCATATTTCAGACTGACTGTGCATGAAATTTAGACGCATTTGTTTGTTTCTGCCAAAAGGACCAGTCCTAATACATGCATAAGTTTAGGTCAAAGCAATTCCTGAATAAAATCAGCCTTTGACCGACTTTTAAGGCTGAAGATTTATTCCTTCTGGGAAACAGAACACCAAATATAGCTCCTGAATAGCTACAATTACGTGGTGAAGTTATTTGCCACGTATTCTTCTTGATTTCCCCGAGGTTGCATTGTCGTTGGTAATGTCATGACACTTACTTAGACATTACCTTACATTCTTCAACAACAGCAGCCTTCTTTTTACTTCTCTCAGTTAGGCACAGAGAAGGACATTTTAAACATCTAGTAGCAAGAGACTAGTAGCATTAAGCATGGCCATCAGTCATGCTTTCTTAAGTGTTGCTGAGATCCAACACAGTTACCTTCTACCTTCTTCCAGACAGCAAAATAAGGTAGGAGGGAATAAACCAGAAGACTCCAAAATGCTTCACAAGACATCACAGATTAGTTCTAATACACCAAATTTAGATGCCACTTCTATTTCTTGTAGTAAAAGAACCCCTTGAACATATGCTGAATATATCAGATTTCTTAATCTGATTTACTTCTTCTGATCTTCAGATTAAGTCCAACAACTCAGTGACTTCCCTTGTTAAGGCCAATCAAAACAGTAGCGTGGAAACCAGTAGCACTAGCTCTGAGGTGGTAACTTCAAGCACCCTGAACTAGTCTTAGAATAGTAAGGACATCTCTGATTCATGCCCTTGCACTTCCACACTTATCATGACTCTCTGGATGGCTGAGAAATCATGTAGCCATAGTCTGAAACC
The DNA here is from genome assembly GCA_948472305.1 of Vicia faba. NCBI lineage: Eukaryota > Viridiplantae > Streptophyta > Magnoliopsida > Fabales > Fabaceae > Vicia > Vicia faba. The sequence goes on from OX451737.1 coordinate 920,092,927, forward strand.
AACCTCCAACCTTCTTAGTGTGCTTACAAGCTTTACTAAGATTCAGACTTTCTAGAAGGATTATCCTTTGATCATGTAATCCTTCTGTATAATATATTTACTAGTAGTTGCTAATACTAGTAAATTCTTCAAACCACAACAGTAGTTATGCATTGTTAAGCATACTACTTTTAAACACAAGTAGCATCTACTTATTCCAAACCAACACTAGAACTGCCACTTTTGAATGAGGCAATAGAATATTAAGATTCACAGTCCCAAGTCTCTGCCACAGACTTCTAACAATAATGATGTTACAGCATGAACCTATCTGCTTGGGTTCTGAAGTTAACATCCAGGGGATTGATGCCCTTTTATATTCCCCATAAGAAAGGTATGATCTTCATCTTCAGTAATAATTACTCACCAGAATATTCTTAGAGAGAAATAAACTCTCTACCAAGTTCTGAGAAATAGGTTCAGAATACAGCCTTGCATGCATATTATACAACCACTTAGTCTCCCATCAAAGTGCTTATATATATCTTTATGCAAGATCCTAATGAATACTTAGTCTCCCGTCAAAGTATTCATTATTAGTTAGATTATGCCATCTTCTCAAGGTAGGATAATTATTCTAACAATCTTCTGCTCCATGCACGAAGAACCAACTGGTCCTTACAAGCTTCCTTTGCTGAAGAGACCCTTCGTTTGAGATGATGTTGCAACATCAGATCTGACATTGATCTCAACCATATGAGCCTGGCTTATACTATGGTTTTGGATGAACATCCATAGCAATCAAAGCACACTTTTCTTACATCCTTTATGATCAGACCCATAACAACCACATAACCATGCAGCAACTAACATGTATCACGTTCACCTTGTCTGCTGACCCTTGAACAGTACAAAGGAGTTAATTGTACCATACTCCTGTAGACAAGAGCGGACCAGGATCTTCTCAGGAACCCATGATCTTTTGAAGATAACTCCTCCTTGCTACATACAACTAACAAGCTCATCCTATGTAAGGACTCCCCCTGAAACTTAGCTCAGATCTTTGTAGAGAATTAAGTGAATTCTCCTTCACATGCTGCAGTTTATGTGATTGGTAGACATAACCTGTTCTATTCCTATCCTCCTTGGAAATCACTAAGATCATGAGAAATAAACTCAAGCATCTTATAGAGCAAGGTAAGATGAACTCCCTTTCACATCAGCTTGATCATACTACTCCCTCTTCCCTCTTTATGGAAACAGTGTTGAGCTCTTTACTTTAGACACATAGTAAGTACTCTTTATTTGGAATTTGCCACAGGTTTCGAAATAAGAGTCCTTAGTTTGCTTGCTGTACAAGTTTCAGGTTGCCACATTCTGTAACTTGTACTAGAAGTAACTTCATTATCAATCATGAGGATGTTCACTATATCTGGAACTTATCTGTCTTTCCTCAACAACTGATGTCTTCAACAGTTGTGATGTTGTACATCCTTTATCATCACAAGCTTTAGAACTTTTGATTCTATTTTCCACATATTCATCACATAAAGATTCTGCTTCCATCATTTATTCAGTTAGAATTATCTAATCATACTAGAGGATCCTGACTGATTACTTCTTCATGCTTGCTAAGCATGATGTTCCACATGAGGGGAAACCTGGAAATCACAGCTTTAAAGTCCTTTTAAGTGCACTTAGCTCAGCACATATACTCCCTTAAACTCACAACTGGAGTAGATGACCTGTTGATCGTGTCCTGATTAATTATTTCAAAACAGATGTCTCCTCTTCCAGATCAGGAGTAGGTTCCAAACATATGTACTCACATTACATGTGTTTAGCACCCAGAACATCTGTTATTCAACTGGTAGTTGCTTAAGAACATCAGTTCCATCTCCTTGGAACACATCATCCTTGATAATCTTCAAGGTCTTCAAGCAGCTTGCAGATGTATATGAGAATCATTGATCAATTGATACTCATCAACACTAATAATAAACGCCTTTATGAGTGGACTTGAGGAAATCTCAAGTATCTTTGACATTATTGATAGATTGCAAAATCTGCTTACAAATTCTGTTGAAAATAATAACCCTAGAGTTCTTCTTTCACTTTAGGGGTTGTATCAGAAGCTATGCAGCGGAATAGCAGTACTTCACCAGAACTTACACAGTGCTTACTCCATATAGCAAGCATGACACATACGGATTGAAAATAAATCAATCCTACAAGTTGTTTGCTTCTTCACCAAGCAACTTTCTAGACCCAACTCTACTGCCCTGTTAAAAGAAAGCTTTATAAGCACATATGATGCTTTATCAATATCTTCACTCCCGCATGAAGGTTTTGATAATATTCTTCTCTGTGCTGAATACAGATTGAATAATGCACTCCAAAATCTTCACTCCCGCATGAGGTCTTTGAATTTGTTCAAACATAGCTGATCTAGTTTCTCCCAAATTGGTCCATCCTCCACTCCTAGGGACCAAACAATATGAACACTACTGGTTCAAACAATATTCTACCTTGTACACAACCGGAAAGTATCCCCCATGGATCTCATCCAGAGACAGACAGGATGCCTGCTCTGATACCAATTGAAATTCCAGGTATGTCACAGACTCAGGATGTCTAATGGAACGTTAAGACATCTGATCTGACATTAAGTGCTGTACAGGTAGAAGAGGCTGTACTTTTGATATCTGTTCTACAACAGTCACTGGACTAACATACCAGAGCCAGCAACACACAGGTTCTGATTTACTGAAGTTCAGAACAGTTAAGGTTAATCTTATACATTGATGTTACGAGGAATGCTGTGGCATCACAGTAAATAACCAATACAGAAAGTAAATAACACCCAGAATTGTTCACCCAGTTCGGTTCAACCAACCTACATCTGGGGGCTTCCAAGCCAGGGATAAAGTTCACTATTAGTAGTATCAATTCAAAGACCCTACAGCCAACATACCCGTTGACATCCTTCTCACTTAATCACTACCCAATGACACTTTTACCTAAGATCCAATCCTAGATATGAGACCCCTCTCACTCCCCCTCAATCACCGCAGTGATAACTTTCTACAGTACATAAACTGTTCAGAAGATACACTTCCATTACACATCTTGATCATGCTTAAAAGCTTCAATCAAGTACAATGCATACATCCTTTAACCTACAGGTTTCAAGGAGTATGGTGACCATCCCACAGCCCGGGTGGTTCACAACTAAACTAGACCAGAAAATTACATCTTGTCAATCAGCGAACTCCCCTTAAATTAGGTTACAATGCTTCTATTTATAACCCTCTTTACCCAGCTGGATTTGAGCCTTCACATGACAGCAATGCAGCTCTAACAACCTGCATAAAATAAGCAGAAAACTTCTGCTACAAGTTAGGTCTTCAATCGAGCTTTTCTCCTTATCCTTAGCTTCTGATTGAATCTTCTAGGGCTCCACGTATGCCTTCAATTTTCGCTACTTGTTATGCATTCTATTTGGCAGAATATTCTGCATAACTTTAGGAACAGAACTGCATCAGTCTTGACAGTTCAGTAGCTTGATGTCTGGTATGATGTTATGACATCTCTTGAGACATGTTGTTCCAGAGCATGTTTAGGCATTTACAATAGAATTTTCAGGCTGTTCCTATTGTACATTACATTACATTATTGTTGCTATTTGTTTTACAAGAGATGAGCCAATCCCAAACGAAGGCACTTACAATTATTATTTTGTATATAATTAACAAATAGAACACAATAGCCAAGTGGTAAGCGTGCTTGCCAATGACCAACAGGACCTGGGTTCGAATCCCAGGTCCCCCATGTGCTTTGTTATTTTTCTTCTTCATGTAATCAGGTACAGATCCAAGCGTGAAGCCTATCATACATCCTCAAGCATCTGATGGCCAGATGGCCATAGGCCAAATCTGGTGGCCAGAAGTTGATGGTCCACCATAGACCAAGTCAACAGGCGCGCAGGGAATCTCAGAAGTCAAACGAGGCCAGATCCAAATGGGCCTCAGAATTTGCTTCCCAAACACCTCCAAACAGGCCCATACCTCCATAACTCTCTCTATTTCATTTATTTTTGTTTTATTTTGATTTAATTATTTTCATTATTAATTAACCAATCAAAATTCTTTTTCTATAAAATTAAAACTACAAAAATATTTTCTTCATAAAATCAAATTTTAATTTTTATTAACAAACATTAATTTAATTAATTTAGGCCATTAATTAGAATTAACTTTAATATATTTCTTTGTAAATAATTAAAACTAATTAGACTTAATTAGGTTTTTACTAACATTAATTTATTTTATTTTATTTCTTTAAATACCAAAAAATCCAAAAAAAATATTTATTTTCATTAATTAATTAATTAATTTATTAATTTAATAATTAATTTAGGATAGTTTCTTTCTTAAGATAAAAATAACAAAAAAAAATCTTTTCTTTAATAACAAAGGGTCAAAACCCTACTCGCACTCGATTTAATTTTTCACACGCGATCTATTTATTCAATATTGTACTTGTTCCCGATTTGTAATAGTTAAATAGGACTTTTATTGTTTTTATCGCTTTATTTATTTTTCCGCATTTAAATTTCAAAGGGTTGCTTTTAGCGATGTAAATACCCGACGCTTTGTAATTTAATTTCCGCAATTTATTTTCCGCAAAATATAACTGTTAGATGTTTGATAATAGGTATGCATGACAAGATTGAATGTTTCAACCTAAAATCAACATAGATCACCATTAACATGTACAAAGATAAAATTAACTGAAAACGATACACCCGCACATGCGCACTCTTAGGGTACACCCCACTTGGTTGCCTTCGTACGCGATCATTGAGTATAAGTCACTTTAGAGGTTTCCCTCTTGTCCAAAGATCATAGTCGCCTCGAAACGGTTGCCTCAGATATTGTTTCCTCAAAACAAATGATCTAAGACATTAGGGTTACCGCTAAGGCATCCTAATATTGCTTTGGTGACCGTAAGTCCCTAAATTCGAATTGACCCTTAAAACTCCAACGACGGTGCTACCTACTCATCAATAGTAGGATGACATTGTCTAAAGGAAATTATCATATAATGATTCCTTTTTCGAGTAGGTAGATGGTTCTTAAGTACTTGCTCTTTCAAAAAACAAAAAGACTTTTCACACTTACACTTTTCGAACAAAGTTTTCAAAAACACTTCATACGCTCTTGAGGTCAGAAGCAAGAGTTAAATCGAAGTTTTCAAACAAAAACTTTTTCAAACCCACAAGCACAAAGAAAGCAATTTTGAAAACCATTGAGCAAGTACCTAAGAGCCCATGGATAACCACAGATAGAAAGGGTGCTAATACCTTCCCTTTCTATAATCTACCCCCCGAACCCGAGAAATATCTCGAAAAAGGAATTTTTCTGTGCTTTTTTCCTTTCCTTATTGGATAAAATAAAAGTCGGTGGTGACTCTTGCTTACCGCGACATTTTGCGAAAACAAACGCAAAACGCAAACCAACATTCCAAAAAACAGTCAGTTCTTTCCCACCGTATCACAGTCTCCCTCATTTGACGGAGTTGCGATTTCTAGAGCTCGCTTTGCTGGTTCTCTGAACCTCCTTCTCATATTCAGGACACCCACCGTTTTCTTCGTCTTCTTCTTCTTCTTCTTCTTCTTCTTCTTCTTGTCTTTTATCATGAGAGCCTTCAGGTCCTCTTGTCCTTTAGCCAGAGCCAGAAACATCTGTTGGAATTGAGCATTCTGTGCTTGAAGATTCTTTACTGTTTATTCAATATCCATCTCACTAAAATAAATAGTAGAAAGATAAGGAAATTTGTTGTGAAAAAAAAAACCTGTTTGTGTTATAATGAATGAAAATGCATATGCAAATGATTTCAATGAAACTAGGAGATTTAAATTTGTTTAGACAAAATAAGATTCCCTTCAATTTGACTTTAGGTCAAGATTTCAGTAGAATCTGCATACGTGACGTTTGACGTGATTTTTTTTTTAAAATTCTACGTGGAAATTCGATTATTTTTATATTTTACATATATATATATATATTTTTAATTTTTTTAATTTTTTTTTATTTATCCCATATTAATTTGATATATTAATTTTGTGTTACTTAATTTTTTCGGTAGGTACTTAATTTTGTTTTTTTGGACGATTGAAAATACGAATATAATAATATACACGAAAACATAGTATGCACATGAGTAAAAAATACGAATTTAATAATTAGTAGATAAAATACATTGTATTTTGTTGAGGTTTTTTTTCTTCTGAAAATAAATAATATATAAAGAGAGTATTAGGGATACTCAACCGCAGTTATAACAACAAGATTCCAAACTAAATACGCCATATTTAAAACATGCAATTGGGTCCTTATATAAGCTACTATATTTATCTATCTCTAATAACTAATAATTCATAATACGTATGAGAACCTAATAATAATACCCAAATAATAATAATTTAGACTAAATATTTCAAAGACTAATAAATTTTACACTATCACGCAATTAGAATTAAATTCTTCTAATAATTATTTCTTTTATATTTTTCTCTTTTTATATGTGAAAATAATTAATTTTAATTAGATAACAGTATAAAATAGTTTTAAATTGACAGTATATTTTAATTAATCTTAATATTTTATTCCATAATGTGTGCATCACAAATTTTTTTTGCTGACAAAATAATTTATGATTTTCACCGGATTGTTTTTTATATTTACTTTAATGTTGTTGTTTTTCTTCTAGTGTTCATTATGTCAAGCGTTTATTTAAAATTATATTATCGATTATTCAACTCGATCATGTTGTATCCAAGCATCAGTACCTATGAAATATTCTCGATACTCGATCTTCATCACCCTCATGTTGTCGGAATCAGAGAGCAAACCATTCAACATTTGTCGGCAAAATCTCGACCGTAAAAAAAAAATTAAGTACCTACCGGAAAAATTAAGTACCATGCAAAGTTAACGTATCAAATTAATATGGGATAAATAAAACAAAACAATAAGTTTGTCTAAGTGGGAGAAAATAAAAATAAAATAAAAAATAAAAAATAAAAAACATTAAAAAATTTAAAAAAATAGTCGAATTTCCACGTGAAATTTAAAAAAAAAAAAAAAAAAAAAAAACCACGTAAAATGCCATGTATGCACTCTTGAAATCTTGACCTAAAGTTAAATTTAAGGAAATCTTGTTTTGTTGAGGGGTTAAAAGATTTTTTTTTAAAGGGAGACAAATCAAAATTCACTACTATTATAGACAGGTAAAATATATTTAACTCTATTTTATTTTAATAAACGCCTGTGCTATAAATTATAAATAAATTGTTTATTCAAACATCTAAAGACCTATTGTAATTTGTAAGAAACTCAAATGTGAAAATTTAAATAAGGAATCCAGATGTTTAAAATTACTATTTTTAGAAACTAAAATTAATTTTAAATATGATAAATATTTATCATAAACATGTCTTAATAAAAATAATTTATATTATTAAATTAATTTAAAAAAATATATATATAATGATGGTTAAAAATAGTTGTTATCGATAAATATCTGTCCGGGTGGTGATAAATGTGGTTAGAGTTGTGGTTGGTAGTAGTGGCCATTGTAGTAAGAGTGATAATCATTGGTGAGAGAGGTGGTTATCGGTGGTGGTTAAAATGATAGAAAGTGATATTGATCGATGTTGATTGAATGTGGTTGGAGTAGTGTTTAAAGTGATACTTAATGGTTTTTATTATTTAAGTCTTTTTGATATTAAATTTTTTTTAAATTTTTGTTAAATATTTTCTAACAAAATTTCTTAAAAATTTCTATTGATTTTTTTTTATTTTTTATTGAATGAGATCAGGTAGATTATGAATTAAGTCAAATTATTTTTTGAAATTCAAATTTTGATTCGGTTTAGTGACTTGAGTCATAAAATCTCATGAATCGACTAAAGTTGGCATTCCATTCAAATATTTTCCATTTGAAATTTGTGAATCAATTCACAAACTCCTATAAATCGAATCATGGAGTCATTTTTTAAAACTTGTTTTTCATTCAGAATTTGTAACTTAAGTCAGAACCACAAATGAATAGAGTCTAGTAAGAAATTTGGTAAAAGGGTTTAATTGTATGAATCAAATCATTATCCTACTAGAATCGGGTCATGACTTACTCACTTTGACTTGACTCACGCCTCTCTTTAAATCGATTCAAGTGTTATGTTTTCAATCTCATCCCTTCATTTCATTTGTCAATTGTATATTGGCCATTCATCTCATTAATATATCATTCTAATTTGCTAAATTTTCATGCATTTTATTTTATCTTCCTCCTCTGAACCTTAAAACCTTTCCAAAACCACTCTCACCATTGTTATTCAACCTCCGACCTTCAATCAAGCTTCGGGATTTACTTGTGGTTGCTCGTTTTTGTGATTGAGTGTTTGATAAATGAAGGTTGTGTTCAAGATTCGTAGAAGATGTTTTCAAAATAACATTGGGTTGTGTTTTCTATAAGGGTTTTGCTCTAGTTTATTCTTTGTTCATCTTAATTAACCGTCAAACTGGATCCCAACAAAACTCTAAATGATACCTATAAAAGTAAGAGAAAGTGTTTTGAAAGATATTCAAAAAGCTCAATGGGTGAAAGCTACTCTTACTTCAGACTTAAACTTTCTTCCGCACAAGGTAAATCATCGGCTTCCTTGAAGTTCTCATGTTTGTTATCAACAATTATTTTTGAACAAAAGTATTGATATTGGAAATTGTATCGCTTGAGAAGTTGTTACTTCAATTACATTAGACTTCTTTAATGTGTTTGATCTTCATAATCTTGGTATATTTCATGGTTTTTCTAAATCGTACAACCCATACCATGTTAAGGTCTTCTACTGTTGTATTTTACCTGAAAGTTTTGGTAATGGCTTGGTCAATAAGTTCAACAAACAATGCATTTGATTTACAAACTAGGATTTTCTTGACGTTCTAGGTTTATAAAATTACAATTTTGTAATTGATGATCAATGCAATGCTTGCGACTACAAGAGACACTACTACAGAAAAACATACTACAACGGCTGAAAAAGAGATACCATAACGTCTAACCAACTGTTATGAGTTAAAGGGTGGTTGTATGTCTGATTTTTTCCATCACGACCGTGACAATAAGTCATGTAGCGCTCTACCTATCACAACGGTTAAAGTGAACAACAATTGTAATAAATATTTAGGTCATGTGTTCGAAACCTAACATCAACAATTTATTTAGAATATTATTAAAATTTCACTACGGTTACAATAGATAACCGTTGTGGAAAGTACCATGAGTTTATTATATAATATGTAGTTTGTTTGTTTTTCCATTCACCTCATTAAACAAATACAACCATTCAAATTGATGAAGAAGAAAATAATCTAAAAATTAAACTATTCTTGAAAAACATCTTAAATAAACCACTATTTTTCGAATTGCATAGATGTGATAACTCATATTTGGCTCTTTAACATATAGAATATAGTCCAATGACCAAGTCTTTCATAGCATCGATTCCTCATCTTCTAGTTTATTTTGAATAACATCAATTTTTTTGACTAATTCTGACTTCTCATCGTAACAATCACGATGATGAGTCAGAATTAGTTAATAATTTAATGCTACTCAAAATAAACTATAAGAGAAAGAATGTATGTTATAAAGGACTTAGGCCATTGAACCATATTCTATATATTAAAGAGCGAGAGATGGATTATGAGACAAATGCAATTTGGAAAACATTGATTGATCTAAATTGATTTTCAAATATAACTTAAATTTAAGTTTATAATTTTCTAAATCGATTTAAATGAATTCATTTTCAGTGAAAGGTTAGTGAAACAAACAATCTACATACGTTATAATTAACTCAACTGGATCTTCTGTCAATCTGCATAAAAAATTAATGATGCAAGAATCACAAAAACAAAATATTGTTAAGTCACAAGAAGCTTTTCTTGTGACTTAGCAATGTTTTGTTCTTATTCTAAGAACATTAATCAACATCAACAACACAACAACAACAACATACAACAATATATCTTTTAACAACAAAACACCAATAACATACAACAACATAATACAACATAAAATATTTTATGAACGTGGCTTTTATTGAAAAGATTTATGGAATTAACGTTGAAGTTTGTAATACAATGGGAGAACTGACTTGAATTTTTTTTGCGTTTTGATCGCAATTGTTGCGGATAACAAGAGTCGCCACCGACCTTTCTTTTATCCAACAAAGGAAAGGGTGAAAAGAACAGGAAATACCTTTAGATATGTTTTCTTGAGTTCGAGGGGTAGGTTATGAAAAGGAAATGTGTTAGCACCCTTTTCATCTGTAGTTATCTACGGGCTGTTAGTTGCTTGCTAGATCACTTGCTTTGTTTGAAAATATGCTTTGTGGTGTGGGTTTGAAAATAATTAAAATAAACGTTTTTGTAATGATTCTCGTATATATAAGAATGCGTATAAAGTGTTGGTTTTGAAAATAGTTCAAAGAGATGTTTGTTGTGGAAGATGTTTTTGAAAGTGATTTTGAATAATGTCTCTGTAATGATTCTCGTCTCTATAAGAATGCATACAAATTGTTTTGAGTTTTAAAATGTTTCAATTGAAAGTGTTAGTGTGAAAATGGTTTTTTTTTATTTATGAGCAAGCAAGCAACTACGAGCATCCTACCTACTCAAAAGGTGTTTGTTCTTTTCTTCCTCCTTTAGATGTTGCTATCTTACTATTGATTTGGTAAGAAGCTCCATCATTGGATGTGAAGGGACAGACGTGGTTCGTTTGTATAGTCATAGAAGGCAACTTATGAAACATTTTAGCAATTTCGTATAGGGACTAGATCGTTTGCCGAAGGCAACATCGAGAGACATTGAGGGACTATGATCTTTTATCGAGGGTCTTTGCTAAAAACGCCCATATTTGAGAGACATGACTTTTTTCCGAGGCAACAAGTGAGATTATCCTAGAGGTGCATGTGTGTGAATGGTGTGTTTGATTACATGCATTTTTGTCTTGAATTTAGGATGGTCTAAGTATTGTTTTTATCTTTCCATACACACCCTAGTTACTAGCATTTTATATAAAGCGGTAAAAATGCGAAAAATAAGGTCCTACGCTATTACAACCATATTGAACAATAAGAAAATGTAAAAACAAAACAAAATAAAAGAAGGGAAAACAATTTCTTTGATCCAGGCAATATGCTCCCTTCGGTTCAACCCTTTCTTGCCTCTTTCAAGTTGAGCCTGGAAGTTAGTGTGAGATGCACCATTCGATTCACCCTTTTTCTGCTTCCTTCGATTATAGGAATGTAAGACTCCTATGTTGAGATTCGAAAGGCTTTAATCTTCAGCCAATCGAAGGATACATAAAATATGTCTAAGATTTGAAAATAAACCTAACAAGTGTAACTTTCGAAAGCTACAGGCCAGAGGTTAGCACAAATTTATTTGGCACCAAAATCCAAAAGCTAACTAGTCAGAGTTGAGATTCTCAACATACAGGCAGTGAGAATAGAAAGTTAAGGCATGGTCAACTTCCTAGATGGGATATCTACATTTTTCTTTTATTTATATGTACAAATGATGTTTAAATGGAAAATTCCAAGTTTAGAGGAAACTTACCTCTTGAAGTGTCAATCGAAGGAGCTGTATGTGACTTCCTTGTGGTGGTTGAGTTATAGAACCGTGGCTAAGTGCATTTTAATAAAAAAATCCAGGTGTGCATAAACGAGTTATTACCACGGTTAACATGAAGATCATTGTAATAATGTGTTACAGAAGGTCTTTTTGTAGTAGTGGGAGGTCCTTGTGTTCGAGAAATTTCTAATGTGTTGTTCAATGATAAGTTGGATTATGCATATTTTCAAGTGAGTCACATGACTTATTACATGAGTTCTCTCTCTCACGTTAAAATGATGATAATGGTAATCGATAATTATCAAATTAGAGATCATAGATGGATAAAATGGTGATTAACGATAATCATATTAGTAGTTTATGATAGTCAGAATGATGTTTTGGTGGTGTCGAAAATGGTGATTGAAAGTGGTCATAATAGTGGTTGATGATGGTCAAAATAATGTTTTGGCAGTGTCTAAAATGGTGATTTACATTCTCAAGATTGGTGTTTAGTGTGGTGTTTCATGTGTTCAGAGTAAAGATCATAATGATAACTAATGGTGGACCAATATAAAGACTATAAGTGAATAAAATTATGATTAGTGGTGGTCAAAGTGGTAGTTAGCAGGAATAAAGTAATTACTGGTGGTGGTTGGAGTTGTAATTAATCACCATTGGTTGTTGATCTTACTGAATCAGAAATGGACCGTCATAGCTGGCTCGAGCAGAAGTTGAATGAGATGGGGGAGGGGGGGGGGGGGGTACCTGCAAGACACTCCGATGGCAAAGTAAGAAGCGGAATGAGCAAGCCAGTATGAGTTTAGAGATGAATTTGAATACATGACCCTCTTGAGAGAGAGGGTATATATAGCCCTCAACGCTAGGCCAAGGTTCCCACTCTTGGGTCACGTGGAGGTCCAATAACAGGAATTGACAGGGCTTACGTGTGTATGAAGTTCAACAAGTGGGCTCCCCTCTGGTCAACTGCTTCGCGAGAATTGTAACACCCCAATTCTACCCCAAGCAAATTATGCAAAATAAATCAGAGTTATAAAATTTCATTCATACAAACGAATCGGGACGTCACAAATGCTTCTAACAAATTCATTGCATTCGTCATGGATATATAACACTTTTAATAAAACATCGGATGAACCATCAATATAGCATCTTTAATAAAATAATTCAACAACAACGCAGCAGAATTCTTCAATAACATCTCTAGATAAAACAGCAACTTCGAAAAATCTCATATTTAATAATAATCAATTCAAAACTCAACAACTGAAAATCAACAATCAAAAATCAGCAAGTGTTCATCCCCCCGAGTGTTACATATCAGAGCAATGACACCGACTCGAACTATTAAAGGTATATAGCCTTCATTTGCGATTACCTGCACGTTACCAACATAAGGGAAACATTCAAACAGAAGGGGTGAGATATCTAACAATATAATAAAGCGCATGATAATTAATATATTAAGTTAGATCAATAATATCACCACTTCACATCTCATAATCAACAATAATTACAGCATATATACTCATTCATCAACATCAAATACGTTTCATTATTCAATCATATAATGCGACTCAAAACTATGCAAATGCATGTGGTACCATTGGAGCAGAACTCCTATCTCAAAAATATGCCAATTAATAGAGGCATCAACAAGGCATAGCCTTCATCTCAAAATTTGCCAATCCAGGCCATCTCAACGAGCATAAGCTCCATCTCAAAAATGCAATGTATGCGACTCATCATGAATGTAATAACAACACCCAAATTACTAACATCTCAAATCATCTCAAAACAACAACATCTCAATTAACATCTCAATTAACATAACAACATCTCAATCATCTCAAAATAACACATCTAAATCATCTCAAAACAGCAACATCTCAATCATCTCAAAACATCTCAATTACAGCATCTCATAAACATCTCAAAATAATTTATTAACCATAATTTATTATCACAAAATCATCGAACACAACTTCATCAATAACATCTCACTAATACTCAACTGTATATTAATAGCACAGTAATCCATCCTGTTATTCTGCTACTGTACATCATTACTGTCACTAATCCTACTGTCATAATTCTAACAGCGGCCTCTAACATCTCATATTCATCATTCTGTCCAAAATCCAGCATATGATCATTCGTGGGAATTAATTATAAATCCTAAACTAGGTACTAGGATTACACTTCTTATCCATCATTTAATCATCTAGAGTCAAGTTCATCGCGTTAACTCATCAACGCTTCGAACGACATCTCAAACAGCATCCTAAAACTCAAGTTACAACAACTTAAAACTGATTCTATCAAGATTAGTTAATATGGGTCGACGCGAAATCCTTGGGGTCGACGCGTAATGCTTCTCCTGCACAGCATGAGTCGACACATCCTCCTTATGGATCGACTCATCCTGGTCCTAATCACAACATGTATCGACACATGCCCCTCTCCGGTCGACTCATCCTGCGTCTTGTACTCATCATGCATCGAGGCAAGCCCTCCATGGATCGACTCATCCTGAGTCTTGTAGCCCACATGTATCGACGCATGCCTCTATGGATCGATGCATCCTGTTACAGTCTGCCTAATTTTCTGCGTTTTCTACTGTAATTTCACTACGGGAATTATGTTACAGTCCTTCAAAGCTCATTATAATCATGGTGATTCATCACCTAATCATTAACTTATCATACTACATCGATTAAACAACATCATAATGTCATTATTCATTCAAATTCATCAAATCTTCATCATACATCATCCAATTCAAGAACAAAAACAGCAATCCTCTAACCCCACATATCAAACATCATGAACCCAATTATAAATCCAGAACCCCATCCTTACCTTGGATTGAAGGTCGCTCTACAATTTCCGGGTTGAGTCTTTGTTCTTGCCATTTTCCTTCTATTTCCAGCAACTTCACGTTCTCCTCAAATCCTTATTTCCTCTACTGCTTATTTCTTCTATTCTTTCTCACAAATAATAAAATAACCTAATATTCTATTATTCCTGTTGGGCTCCAAATCTACACCCCCTTTTTACTTCCACTCACACCATATAGGCCCACATTAAATAATATTAACTTCTAACATTATTTCACCAAATAATAATATTATACCTCGAATATTATTATTTCTCCACTTAATAAAATAAATCCAATTATAATATAACACTTCTTCACAAATATTCCAGAAATAATTAATTAAATTACAGGCGTTACAACTCTCTCCCACTTAGAATATTTTCGTCCTCGAAAATTTACTTCAATCAAACAATTCAGGATAGGAGTCTCGCATCTTGCTCTCCAACTCCCAAGACATGCTTTCACTAGCAGCTCCTAGCCAAACCACTTTAACCAAGGCAATCTCTTTTCCCCTCAGAGTCTTCATTTCATGATCCGCGATCCGTACAGGCATCGTCTCCACCGTAAGGTTATCCCGTACTTGCACATCATCCATATGAATCACATGAGATGGATCTGAAATATACTTCTGAGGTTACGACACATGAAACACATCATGCAAATTCGAAAGATTAGGCGGTAAAGCCACTCTATAAGCAACATTACCCACTCTCTGAAATCTGATACGGTCCAATAAAACGAGAAGTGGGCTTCTTAGACTTCAATGCTCGCCCAACACTAGTCACAGGTGTAACTCTCAAAAACACGTGATCACCGGCTTGAAATTCTAAATCTTTCCTTCGCTTGTCATGATAACTCTTCTGTCTACTCTGCGAAGCTTTCATCTCTTCTCGAATCAACTTCACCTTCTCGGTAGTCTCACGAACAAGTTCAGGTCCAAGTACTACACTTTCACCAGATTCATGCCAACATAACGGAGTTCTACATCTTCGACCATACAACGCTTCAAAAGGTGTCATCCCAATACTGGAATGATAACTGTTATTATACGTGAACTCTATCAACGGAAGATATGCATCCCATGAACCTCCCTGCTCAAGAACACACACCCTTAGCAAATCTTCCAACGATTGAATAGTCCGTTCAGTCTGACCATCTGTATGAGGATGATACGCTGAACTCAACCTCAACTTAGAACCCAACGCTTCTTGCAAACTCTTCCAAAAATCAGAAGTAAATCTTGGATCTCTATCTGACACAATGTATAAAGGAACACCATGCAGCTTAACAATCACACTAATATAAATCTTAGCCAACTTCGACACTGGAAAACTGATGTTAATAGGAATAAAATGAGCTGACTTCATAAGACTGTTGGCTCCTAAATTCGACACCTTTGTTTTGATTGATGGCAGCCATTAAAAGCTGAAAGATGCTTTCGACTGGCTAAGCCTGTCGAAGTGCCTGTCGAAAGATGGCAAAAATACTTAGAAGATTTCTTCCAAGGAAGAAGGCTGAATTGCCTTCGACGTCGAAGGAGTTTTCGTCGAAGACGTCTCTTGACGAACGTGTTCGATGGTCCAGAGTGGAGCAGTTTGAAATTCAAAGCTTTGGAGGGAAAACGGTTTCCAGCAGTTACTACGTGCGAACGTGCAAGGATCTGGAGCGTCGAGCATGGAGAACGTGACAAGTGGCTTGATCTCGAAGCAGTGTAACTGCCCGACGGTTACTTGGAATGTTTTTGTATAAATAGGAGTAGAAGTGTAGTTTCTCGCGTGTGTTCACAATAGATACATAGTCACTCATTTAGATTCAAGTACCCAGTGTGAGCGAACGAATTGTTGAGAAATGTATGTGTGAAACACCAATTTATCAATTCAAGTCATTTACTTTTCCAGTATTTTACATGCTTTTTCCCTTTAAGATTCCTGTCGAACCTTTACCTTCAAGCCTTGTTATTTTACCAAGCCTTTTCCTTTATGCAATTTACTTTAAACAATTTACTTAAAGCCTTATCCACATTAATTAAACTTCAAAATCAACCTATGTCCATAGGATCAATCTGATCGATCCTGCGAGTAACCAAATAAGTAACCATTTGGAGGATCAGCGGTTGTTTACCAAATCCCAAGGTAAACAAATTGGCACACCCGGTGGGACTGTGTGTTGATTGTTGAAAAAATCTCATCTTTTCGAGTTGTATGTTATTGAGGAGTGGTAGAATATACACCAACGATAATAATACTGCCAGAAGAAGGGAAGAGATGGCGAATCCGCCAAACAATAATGAAATTCCACCACCAAGTGGGGGAGCAACGGTTAATATGACCGTTAGTGAAGCGACGAATGTTGGTTCGATGCCAGCAGTGTCAGTCACAACCACGGGGCCAATAACTTCGTTAACAGGCTCCAGAATGCCTTTGGGAACCCCCCCTCCAAGGGGAAATACTGGCCCAAGGCCAGTGGTTCCCCCAGGATTTATTCCATTCTATGGTATGCCAACTTCTGAACTGGCAAGCCTGACGAATGTTGCGTCCACTTATTCAGAACCTTTCGTGAGTGCCACTTCGCCACTCCAAGGCTCTGGAGTAGGCATGGCAAATAGAAATAGGACCCAACTCTTAGGAGGAACGTCCCAAGTAGCCCATGGCCTTACAAATGCCTCGACAGCAGTCTTGAGGCAACAGATGGACGAAAGCAACCATGATATGGTGCAAATGTTGGCACAAACTTTGAGTACAGTGCTAAATCC
Source organism: Vicia faba (assembly GCA_948472305.1). NCBI lineage: Eukaryota > Viridiplantae > Streptophyta > Magnoliopsida > Fabales > Fabaceae > Vicia > Vicia faba. The sequence goes on from OX451737.1 coordinate 920,110,244, forward strand.
TCTAATACAAAATACTACTCAGTCGAATCAGCAAGTTACAGCGCAAATGACGCGTTTGGCTGACTTCTTTGGAGTACCCCCACCAATTCGACAGCCCCAAAGGGCGCAAATAAGAGGAAATCAGGGGATATTTGTAGAGGAAGAAACCACCATTAATCAGGCTCAACAGCCTGTAGAACAACCTGTCGAAGAACCTAGGGTAATAGCCCCAGAGGTTAGGTTAGTTAACAGAAACCAAAATGCTGACGAAGTGGTTCAGCATATCCAACACCAAAACATGGGGTTGGAAAACAATCTGGCAACCATGATCGAAAGGATCATGACTCAGAATGGGATGAACATGGGCTTTCGAAGGCCCAACTTTACTTCTCCTTTGTCAGAATATGTGTTACAAACTGACTTACCCCCTAGAAACAAAGTTCCCAAATTTACTAAATTCTCTGGGGACACGACAGAGTCTACTGTCGAACACGTGGCTAGGTATTTGATCGAAGCAGGAGACATTTCAAATAATGAAAACCTAAGGATCAAATACTTCCCAAGTTCCTTAACCAAGAACGCTTTTACTTGGTTTACAACTCTACCCCCCAATTCGATCCACCATTGGACCCAATTGGAAAGATTGTTCCATGAACAATTCTATATGGGGCAAACCAAGATAAGCCTGAAAGAACTGGCGAGTGTGAAGAGACGTTTCACTGAACCTATAGACGAATATCTGAATAGGTTTAGGTTGCTTAAGGCGAGATGTTTTACACAAGTGCCAGAACATGAGCTGGTCGAAATGGCCGCAGGCGGTTTAGACTATTCCATTAGGAAGAAGCTAGATACCCAGTACCTAAGAGACATGGCCCAACTGGCCGATAGAGTTCGACAAGTCGAACGCCTTAAAGCTGAAAAAGCTAAGGCAACAAAAACTCAAAAGAGAGAGAGAATAGCTTACGTTGAGATGGATGACGAAGAGCTAGAATCCTTCGACGATACTTTAGCTGTCGAAGAAGGAGAAGTCGATTTAGCAGAACTAAAACAAGGGCCTCCATACTCTTGTAAACAATTAGTCCCCTCAAATGGAAAGAATCCCATTGGTCCAGACAAGACCAATGATAGGTTCCCAAAAAAGACTTATAGTTTTGACATCACAAAATGTGATGAAATATTCGACTTACTAGTTAAAGATGGCCAAATGATAGTACCCCCTGGGGTAAAAGTGCCTCCTCTTGATCAAAGAAAGAAGAGAGGTTTTTGCAAATATCATAATTTTCTGGGCCATAAAACTTCTCAATGTTTTCTTTTCAGGAATCTTGTGCAAGACGCTATTGAGGAAGGGAGATTAAAGTTTGCTGACAAATCCCCCATGGCTGTCGACTCCAATCCAATGAAGGCTGAAGCCCACTATGCAGAACCCTCTGAGGTGAACATGATAGAGGCTACCAAGATCCAGTCGAAGAAGCCAGGCATTAACATGGTCGAAGTCTCTAAGGATCACATCAACATGCCAATCTTTGGCAGTTTTTCTGGAAACTTATCCAGGAAGACAATTGAGGCTGTCCAGAAAGCGGTTGAAGATCCAAAGTCGAAGACTGCTAAAGTACAAAAAACTGGACTAAAGCCCAGTTCCCAATTGGCCACTGTACAAGGCCAGACGGAGAATCTGGAGACACAAATGAAACAACTAACTCTTGCTACTAAGGATACCATGAACATCAACATGGTTGAACTTTCTGACCCTAAAGCTTCAGAAGAAGCCATAAGGCAAGAGCAGGCAAATAAGACGGCTTTCCCTAAGGAAAACGAAAACTTGGCAGATTTTTTACAAAGATGCCAAAAGAAGAAATCAGAGGTTATGCTGTGTCCAAGATGCAGTTCTATCTTTGATAAAAAAGCTGCTGAACACATACAAGGAGTGAGAGCGGCAAACAAGAGAAGGGAGAATTCTGACCTTCGACATGATCCCAGAAGGGGTTCTAATCAAGACAAGAGGCCTTCGACTTTTAGGCCTCCAACAAATGTACCAGTAGACACTTGGTACAAAACATCTGGCCGGAAAAGGCCAAGTGAAGAGAAATGGCATTCTTTCGAAGTGCCAAGAGGTTCCTCTTTAATTCAGAAGAAAGATCCTCAAGTTGCTGCACCCAAGGTTGCTCAAGTGTCCAGCAACTACAAGGGAAAAAATCCTATGTCGAGATCCCAATGGAGGAGGTATCAAAGAAGGCGAAAAGCTGAAAGGGAGGCTACCAACGAACCTAAAGCTGAAACTAGTTCGAATGTGCCTCAAAGGAAACAAAGAAAGCCTCTTGAGAGAGAACCAGTTACCAACAGGCTAGTTTGGCCTAACCAGAGCGAAGTCGAAGACGAAGATGATGCTGAGTCCGACGATACTCTGGATATAATGGTGAACGTTGTTTCAATGCTGCCTAGGGAATTCAATCGACAAGTAGAAGTCGAAACCAGTGACTGGGAGATGGAACAAGAAATGGCCAGACACAGGCCAGTGTGCTATTTTGTCATGGACAATGGCACTACAGAGGAACAAAATGGCTTCTTCGAGCCACCCACAGAGGCGATGAAGAATCACCTCAAACCTTTGTTCATAAGGGCCAAGCTCGAAGAGACCACTGTGAACAAAATATTGGTCGACTGTGGGGCCACTATCAATATTATCCCTCATTCTGTGCTAATAAAGATTGGCAAAAGGGATGAAGAAATTAAACCTCACAATATGGTCCTTTCCAACTATGAGGGAGGCATTGGGACCACCATGGGAGTGATCCAGCTCGACATAAAAGTTGGGTCGATCCTTCGACCAACAATGTTCATGGTCATTTCGGCCAAACCTAACTACAACCTTTTGTTAGGCCGTGAGTGGATACATGGTGTAGGTGCTGTGCCTTCATCGATGCATCAAAGACTGCTTCTATGGCGCCCAGATGGGTTGGTCGAAAACATAGAGGCTGATCAGAGTTACTACCTTGGCGAAGTAAACCACTTGGGTGTAACAGATTTCGACAAAAACTTGGCTCACATAGGGCCATGTCCAGCCCCTGACTTCGACATGGCGCCAACGCCAAACACCTTTTGTTCCCTATACCTGCATCCTGAGCATGGCTTCCAATGGGACAGAGAGGACGTGTCCCACATAGAATTCAGTGGGCTAACTGGTATCCAACCAACTGGTTGGGGAAGTGAATTCAGTGATAATGACTGAGTCACAATCTCTGAAGCGAATTTCGGCCTATGTGGCTGAAACCAAGATGATAACGGCTCTCGAAGCCGAAGTAAAGTACATGGCCACACAGGCCAATGATCAACAATTATCTGCTGTTGGCCCAGGAAAGGATTTCGATCCAAGACCTCCTGATATCATGCCAGACGAAATGCAGGAACAGAGGCTCGACGCCATCTATGACGATGAGCCTTTGGGCTTCGAAAAGGATCCCTTGGCGAACAACATTAAGATGTTAGCACAAGACCCTTTAGAAGAAATCAACTTGGGCGAAGGATCAGAGAATAGGCCAACTTACATCAGCGCCAAAATTGATCCAGAACTTAGGTTGGAAGTAATCCAATTGCTGAAAGAGTTTAAAGACTGTTTCGCATGGGATTATGACGAAATGCCCGGTCTCGACAGAGGATTGGTAGAGCTTCAGTTGCCAATCAAACCTGGAAAGAAGCCAATCAAGCAAAATCCAAGACGCTTCGCTCCAGAAATTTTGTCGAAGATCAAAACGGAAGTCGAAAGACTTCTGAGATGCAAATTCATCCGTGTTACAAGGTATGTCGAATGGATTGCAAATATTGTGCCAGTAATTAAGAAAAATGGCACATTAAGGGTGTGCATAGACTTCAGAGATCTGAATGCTGCCACCCCCAAAGATGAATATCCTATGCCTGTGGCGGAAATGCTAGTCGACTCTGCCGCTGGCTACGAATACCTGAGCATGCTCGATGGTTATTCAGGATATAATCAAATTTTCATTGCTGAAGAGGATGTGTCGAAAACAGCCTTTCGATGTCCTGGGGCCTTAGGCACTTACGAATGGGTAGTGATGCCTTTTGGCCTAAAGAACGCTGGGGCAACGTACCAGCGCGCAATGAATACTATCTTCCATGATTTTATTAACACGTTTATGCAAGTTTATATTGATGATATTGTTATAAAATCTGTTTCCAGGAAGAGTCACATTGACCACCTTCGACAATCATTCGAAAGAATGAGAGAATATGGTCTGAAGATGAACCCTTTGAAGTGTGCGTTCTGTGTAAAAGCTGGAGATTTCCTGGGCTTCGTTGTCCACAAGAAAGGAATCGAAATAAATCAGAACAAGACGAAGGCAATTTTGGAAGCGAAAGCGCCATCGAATAAGAAGGAATTGCAATCTCTCTTAGGCAAGATAAATTTCTTGAGAAGGTTTATATCTAACCTAAGTGGGAAAGCTCAGGCCTTTTCACCCTTACTTCGACTGAATAAGGAGGGGTTCGAATGGGGGCAAGAGCAACAAGAAGCCTTCGACAAAATCAAAGGGTACCTCACTAAGCCACCTATTTTGGTGCCTCCTTGTAGCAATAGGAGTATGAGATTGTACATAGCTGCATCTGACAAAACTCTGGGAAGTATGTTAGCCCAAGAGGATGAGAATGGAGTCGAAAGACCCATTTATTATCTCAGTCGAGTCTTGAATGATGCAGAAACTAGATATAGCGAAGTTGAAAAATTATGTCTATGTCTGTATTTTTCTTGTACAAAGCTCAAACAATATATAAAACCAGTTGATGTTTATGTTTCGTCTCATTTTGATGTTTTCAAATATATGTTGTCGAAACCTATCTTGCATAGTCGAGTTGGCAAGTGGGCATTAGCATTGACTGAATATTCCTTGACCTTTATGCCTCTTAAGGCAGTAAAAGGACAAGTGGTTGCAGATTTCATAGTCGATCACTCTATTCAAGTCGAGGATATTAACTATGTGGAGATAGAACCTTGGAGATTCTACTTCGATGGTTCCAGCCATAAAAATGGAACAGGAGTAGGAGTCTTGCTTATTTCTCCAAATAAAATTCCAACAACATTCAAGTACCAAATCGAAGGTTCTTGTTCGAACAATGAGGCTGAGTATGAAGCTCTTATTACTGGCCTTGAAATATTGTTGGAATTGGGGGCAACTCGAGTCGAAATAATGGGAGACTCAGAGTTAGTCGTCAAGCAAGTCACAAAGGAGTATAAATGCATAAGAGAGAATCTCATTATGTACTTTGTGATTGCAAATCGTTTATTGAAACAATTTGAAAGTGTCAATATTCGACACATACCCAGAGTCGAAAATCAAATAGCCAATGACTTGGCACAGATTGCATCTGGGTATAAAATTTCAAAAACGAGATTACAAAGAGCAATCGAAGTTCGAGAGAAGATAAGAGCAACTTGTCTATCACCAACAGACTTGGAATCAACAAGGTTAGGATATGCTGATCACTCAAACTTCGAGATTTCGTTCATTGATAATTTGTCAGACCAGGATTGGAGGAAACCCATTGTGGACTATCTTCAAAATCCAGGAGCTCCGACAGAACGAAAAATAAAATACAGGGCGTTGAGTTTTGTACTCATGGGTAATGAGTTATTCAAGAAGACGCCTGAAGGGGTGTTGCTGAAATGTTTAAGTGAAACTGAAGCATACATAGCCCTTTCGACTACGCATGCTGGGGCATGTGGGGCTCACCAAGCAGGCCATAAGATGAAATGGTTGTTGTTTCGACAAGGACTATATTGGCCCACTATGCTGAAAGATTGTGTTGAGTTCGCCAAAGGTTGCCAAGAGTGTCAAGTTCATACAGGCATCCAGCATGTACCAGCAAGCGAACTTCACTCGATAGTGAAGCCTTGGCCCTTTCGAGGATGGGCGTTGGATCTTATTGGAGAGATTCGACCAGCATCATCAAAGAGTCAGAAATACATATTGGTAGGCATTGATTATTTTACTAAGTGGATCGAAGCTGTCCCTTTAGTCAATGTAGACCAAGAAAATGTCATTGAATTTATTCAAAAGAACATTATATTTAGGTATGGAATCCCTGAGACAATAACAACTGACCAAGGTTCAGTGTTCACTGGTCGAAAGATGCAGGAATTTGCTCAGGAAACAGGTTTCAAACTCCTAACATCCACGCCTTACTATGCACAGGCGAATGGTCAAGTCGAAGCAGCTAACAAAGTGGTAATTGGCTTGATAAAGAAACATGTTGGGAAGAAACCAAAGAATTGGCATAAGACGTTAGACCAGATTTTATGGGCTTGTCGAACGTCCCCAAAAGAAGCCACTGGTACAACATCATATAGGCTAACTTTTGGCCATGATGCAGTATTGCCAGCAGAGATTTGTCTTCAATCTGCAAGAGTTCAGAGGCATTATGATATTCCCTCTGAGGTTTATTGGAATATGATGTTAGATGAACTGGTGGATTTAGACGAAGAGAGATTACACGCTCTCGACTTACTCAAGCTTCAGAAGAAAAGAGTCGAAGACTCTTATAATAGAAAGGTAAAACCTAAGGTATTTTTGCCTGAAGATTTAGTTTGGAAGGTAATTCTTCCCATGGATCGACGGGATCGAAGCATGGGGAAATGGTCACCCAAATGGGAAGGACCCTTCAGAGTTATCCAAACTTTTTCTGGTGGAGCCTATGAAGTCGAAGAGATAAGTGGTGATAAAAGGCTCTTGAGAGTAAATGGTAAATATTTGAAAAAATATAAGCCTATACTTCAAGAGATAAAAATAAAATAATAAACTAAGTTAACCATAAAAATGCCAAAATGGAAATTTTATTAATTTCTGCCAAAATGGCAATTGTTGTCGAAAGCGATTACAGAAGATGGTTACAAAAGAGAATCAAAAAGAAAGAGAATTCTTCAGTCGAAGATACTTGGCATGCTGTAAGTCCAACCTCTTCTTGCACCAAGATTTTTCTTGCTCCAGTTTGGCAATTTGAGCGTCGAGGCTTTGGGCCTTCTCAGCGAACTCCAGGCCTTGCTTGATCTCAGTCTGGCTCTCAGCGTCTGAGATGGTCGAAAGAATTTCCTCCTGGAGCACAGCGTTGGCGTTTATCTTCGCCTCTATCTCTGCAATTTGTGCTCGGAAGGAAACATTCTCTCGCTCAATAGCATCGAACCTTTCCTGTGCAGACGCTTTCTGTTTCGACAACTCGGCAATTCGAGAAGTCGAACTTGAGACGGCAGTCCATGCAGATAGGCTCTTGCCATGCAACGTTTCGAGCTAACTGTTAAAAGTTCGTTGGCGCCGGTAATCCGCTGAGACTTGGTCAATCATAGAATGTAATTCCATGATTAAGTCTGAGATTTCTGGAGCTACAGCATCGAAATCAACAGCATTCAAAACCCCTTTTAAGCAAGATGGAGCAGTGGGGTCCCCCTCTAAAGCCTTCATTAAATCTCTCTTGAAGAACTGGGCCTTGACCTTCGCCAACGCATCATCAAGAGGAGAAGTCTCAGTAGATTTCCCCGACAGAGTAGGAATTTCCTGACTGGTGTCGGAAGAACTCTTACTCTCAACGATTGCATTGAGGTAGCTGACAGGGTCAGTTTGTTTCAAGATTTCCAAATCTTCTTTCGACCTATGCTTTGAGGAGGTGACCTTTGCCACAGTATTATCTTGGACTGGAGGCTGTTGAATGCTGAATGCCTTGTTTGGATGCTCTTCGACTTGAACTGAGGCGGTACTAGCGTCGACATGTGGTTCTTCGTTGACATCGCCTTGGGGTCTTTCGCCAGCGTCATTTTTTGGCTCTTCGCTGGCGTCATCCTGGTGTTCTTCGCCAGTACCACCTTCATGCTCTTCGTCAACAGCATCTTGATTCTCTTCGCCATTGCCTTGGTCTCTTCCTTCAGGATTCTCTTCTGATGACAAGACCACCACAGGAACCGTTTCTGGCTGTGTTTCCTCCGCCATAGGTTCTTCAGTTGTCTTCTCCACTGTTTCAGCATTGGCCTCGTGCTCAGTATGGGCTTCGTCATTGCCCAAATCTTGCACCTGAGGCCTGCTAAGGTCAGCAGATTCCAGAGTTTCTGAAGTCCTTGGTGGGGAACTTCCAGTAGTTTCCTGAAAAAAGAAGAAGAAGACAAATCTTCAGATGTCGAAAGAGATGTAATCAAATACTGGTATTTATGCCTAAAATAGATTACCTGTGGATTGGCTTCCGCCCCAGGGCTGGAATTATCACTTTCGACAGGCTTGTTAACTAGAGCGTTCAGTTCCTCCTCAGTTGGTTCTTCGATGACCACTGCAGGTGGCTTAGGCTTTCTTGCACCAACCTTTATTCTGACGGTTCGACCTTCAGGAGTTGGAGTAGGAACAGAAGCGTCCTTCGTTAACTTTCTCCTCTTTAGGGGAGTAGGAGGAGTATCGCTGTCGTCGTCACTCCCCGATTCGACCACCAATGCTGTCCTTCTCTTGGGCGAAGGGGCCTATAAAACCAATAGGAATTCGATTGAACAATTACGTCGAAAATAAAAAAAAAATCGAAAGCCAGAAGGAAAATGAAGAAAATCTGGTTACCGATGCAGGAGGTCTCCTCGAAGAGCCTTCCCCCTGTTGGTTGCCTGTTGTCTTCGCCGGCGCCATAGTCTTCGCCGGCGGTGGAGGTTTCGTCGAAGGGACCCCTCCTTGTGGGCCTCCTGTAACCTTCTTGGCCAAGGGTTTTCGAACAACTGGAAGCGAAAAGGAAAGTTAAGTTAACAAGCTAACAGTCAAAGAGAAAGATAAAAAGTAATGTGAGAGTATGAGCTTACATTTCTTTACTTTGTCCAACACAAGGACAAAAGACTTCTGCAACTCTGCTATGAAGTCCTTCTCGTCGAAGAAGTACTCAGCGTAATAGCTTCTCCACCATTCTTCAAAAGATGGCGAACAAAGGAAGTTAAGTTGGTAGTTGAACAGCGAGAGGATGGTTCGACCAGCATACCTTCCGATATGCTTGGTAGCAGCTTCTTCTGTATAATCGTTGCAGAAGTACAACATTGACTTCTCTCTTGGGAAAATGGGAGAAGGCAGGGTTTGGATGATACCAAACTGGCGAGATACCAGGTTTGGTTGATAGGCAAGCAGACTCAGATGAGTCTTAGAACTCTTAAATCGAAGAGGCATAATCCTTGGGGTAAGGAATGCCTCCCAAAGTATAGAGTGCTCATCGACATTGGGACCACTCGACTCCTTGGGATGCGGCCTTGTAAACCATGCTGGCCCCACCTTTCGTTGTGCAAAGGGAGCCATAGTTGAAACGAATTCCTTCCTTCGAGCGAACATCAGCACGAAGTTAGTGAAGGTTTGTTGGAACTCTAGCCCATCTTCCACAGGTGTCAGTAGAGCCAGCCTAATTCCTTCGATACGCCTATTAGCTATCGCTGGGGCTTGTTCATTTATCTGAGTCTTCTTGGGTATGAAAGACTCGAAAGTGGCATTAAGCCACAGTTGAAGTAGCCAGAAAGGCCCAGCGAGTAACAGACTGTTCCTATCTTCGATATGCTTCAAAAGAGTAACCCCATTGCTGATTGAGTCATAAAGACTGGCCAGAATTAGTTCTGCCAGACAGATGTTCTGGCGGTGATGCAATTGGGTGGCCAGAGTGACCATCTTTTTGGTCACTTGCAGAGACTTCGAACAGAACACGAAGCGGGTTAGCCATAAGGCTAGAAACGCTATATGTTCAACGTCGGACACTGCATCTGTCGACTGGTCATGGTAATGGTTGATAAAGGTGGTGAATGTTGGCTTCGTCTCAGAAAAGCCAATTTGGTCCTCCGACATCTCTTCCGGGTCGAAGTAATCTCCAGTTGGTCGAAGGCCAGTGATGGCTGCTACGTCGAAGAGTGTGGGAGTTAACATCCCACATGGAAGGTGAAAGGTGAAGTGAGAGTTATCCCAGAAAAGCATCGAAGCTATAAGCATCTCTGGGGAGTAGTTTAAGCCTGTCTTCGACAGCATTATTAGGTCAAAGATGCCCATTTCCTTCCAGACTGGAGTTTGATGTTTTTCCAGCTTCGTTAGCCAAGCAACGTAGTCCTGGGTCATATTAGGGCAAGACCTAAAAACTCTAACACTTTTGTTGAAGAAACGAAGGTCGATCTTCTCGTGTGTGGGGTCTTCGTTGTCTTCTGGATCCTTTTTAGCACAGGCTACTGGCTTAAGTTTCTCAACAATGGGGAAGTAGCTCTTGATCTTCAGAGCTTCAGAGATGCTGGGGTTCATGGGTCCAGCCATTGCGAAGATTTGGTTGGAGTATCCAACCGGAATCATCAAGTGACGCGAGTAAGCATCACGGACGGAGATGTCAGATGGTTCAGGGACCCTCCGTTTCCCTGTAGCGTTCACTACCGGAGCAGTTACAAAGACCTTGGGTTTAGCAAGTTGCTCAGTTGGTGCGTTAGTCTTGGGGGCAGTTGAAGCAGAAGCCATTGTTGAGGATGAAGATGAAGTTGGAAAAGGAAGAGTTTTTCTGCAAAGAAAACAAGTTTGCAAGAAAGCAAGGAAGTTTGAGAGATGGTTTGCGTGAAAAGTCCCACAATGGGATATTCACTACTATTTATAGTAGTGGGAGAAATTCCCAATAACGAGGGCATTAAATGTCATTTAATGCTGCAGGAAGTAGTGGGACGCGTGGCAGCATCCTGTTGTTTTGGCCGTTTCTGCAGAAACAGAGAGACGCAGCGTGCGTCCTCGTTTTTTGAATTTGTCATAATGACAAAATATTGAAGTGATGTTTTGGTTCTGCACGCCGTACTGACAGTGACGTCCTAGGATCAAATCAATGATGATTTCTTGGGATTGCCAATAGTTGGTAAAAAGAAAAAAAAAAAAAAAAAAAAAAAAAGTGCACAAGTTAACTTGTGACTAAGCGTGGAAAAACAGGTGTCGAATGGTGTTTCCAAAGAATGCCTTTTTCTTGCAGAGTCGAAATAAGGCATTCTTGGGGGGCAATTTGTTGGCTCCTAAATTCGACACCTTTGTTTTGATTGATGGCAGCCATTAAAAGCTGAAAGATGCTTTCGACTGGCTAAGCCTGTCGAAGTGCCTGTCGAAAGATGGCAAAAATACTTAGAAGATTTCTTCCAAGGAAGAAGGCTGAATTGCCTTCGACGTCGAAGGAGTTTTCGTCGAAGACGTCTCTTGACGAACGTGTTCGATGGTCCAGAGTGGAGCAGTTTGAAATTCAAAGCTTTGGAGGGAAAACGGTTTCCAGCAGTTACTACGTGCGAACGTGCAAGGATCTGGAGCGTCGAGCATGGAGAACGTGACAAGTGGCTTGATCTCGAAGCAGTGTAACTGCCCGACGGTTACTTGGAATGTTTTTGTATAAATAGGAGTAGAAGTGTAGTTTCTCGCGTGTGTTCACAATAGATACATAGTCACTCATTTAGATTCAAGTACCCAGTGTGAGCGAACGAATTGTTGAGAAATGTATGTGTGAAACACCAATTTATCAATTCAAGTCATTTACTTTTCCAGTATTTTACATGCTTTTTCCCTTTAAGATTCCTGTCGAACCTTTACCTTCAAGCCTTGTTATTTTACCAAGCCTTTTCCTTTATGCAATTTACTTTAAACAATTTACTTAAAGCCTTATCCACATTAATTAAACTTCAAAATCAACCTATGTCCATAGGATCAATCTGATCGATCCTGCGAGTAACCAAATAAGTAACCATTTGGAGGATCAGCGGTTGTTTACCAAATCCCAAGGTAAACAAAGACTATCAACAATCACCCAAATCGAATCATGTCCTCTTGAAGTACTAGGCAACCCCGTCACAAAGTCCATTGAAATGCTATCCCATTTCCATTCTGGAACTTCCAACGGTTGCATCAATCCTGCAGGCTTCTGATGTTCAACTTTCGACTTCTGACAAGTTAAACATGCATACACAAACCGAGCCACGTCACTCTTCATCCCATGCCACCAAAACAAACCTTTCAAATCTTGGTACATCTTTGTAGCTCTTGGATGAATACTCAACTTACTTTTATGACTCTCCCAAAGTATCACTTTCTTCATCTCAGCATCATCAGGAATACAAATCCGATTACGAAATCTCAACACACCTTGCTCATCTAACTTGAAATCACTATTCTAAGATTGATCAATCCCCACCATCAAATCTACCAGTTTCACGTCCAACTTCTGAGCTTCTCTGATACTGTCTAAAAATTCATTATTAATCTTCAACATACCCAACATAACACTCTGCGGAGTAACCTCGCAAACTAAGCTCATATCTCTGAACTGCTCAATCAATTCCAACTCTTTAATCATCATTGCTGACATATGTAAAGTGTTTCGACTCAACGTATTAGCTACCACATTCGCCTTTCCTGGATGATAATTCAAACCGAAATCATAATCCTTTAACAATTCCAACCATCTTCGTTGCCTCATATTCAACTCCTTCTGATCAAATAAATACTTTAAGCTCTTATGGTCACTAAACACTTCAAATCTAGAACCATAAAGATAATGCCTCCAAATCTTCAACACAAAGACCACTGCAGCAAGCTCTAAATCATGCGTAGGATAGTTCTTCTCATGAGTCCTTAACTGCCTTGACGCGTAAGCAACTACCTTACCATTCTGCATAAGCATGCCTCCTAAACCCATCTTAGAAGCATCACAATACACCACAAAAGGCTCTTCTGGATTAGGCAACGTCAAAATCGGAGCCGATGTCAACCTCTTCTTCAATTCCGTAAAACTTTCTTCGCATTGAACATCCCAAACAAAAGCTCTACCTTTACAAGTCAACTTAGTCAACGAAAGTGACAACTTAAAAAACCCTTCAATAAACCTTCTATAATAACCATCTAATCCCAAGAAGCTTCTAATCTCAGTAGCTGACTTTAGAGTTTCCCATTGCAACACAGCACACCAGCAGGAGCATCTCCCCCACTAGTCCTCTGCCCATGAGCAACTCTCTGCTTACCCTTACCAGCTGAGGCATCATAAGGCTTACCAAGACTCTGCGGGTGCTTACCCCTTTTCTCACTAATAATCTTGTAATGAGCATTACTATCTTCCTCATAAATCCTGCAGCTATCAACCAGAACAGCAAAGACACGAATTTTCTGATATCCAACTGCTTTCTTAATCTCCGGGCGCAACCCATTCTCAAACTTAATACACTTTGAAAACTCAGCATTTCCTCAGCGTAATGCGGATAAAACTTAGCCAACTCAATAAACTTGGCAGCATACTCAACAACAGACAAATTCCCTTGCTTCAACTCAAGGAACTCAATTTCATTCTTACCACGGACATCTTCATGAAAATACTTTCTCAAAAACTCCCTACGGAACACATCCCTAGTGACATTCTCACCTGCAACTTCCAACTTTTGGCAAGTCTCTAGCCACCATTCATTAGCCTCGAATGTTAGCATATGAGTACCATAACGAACCTTCTGCACTGGAGTGCAATCCATCACACGAAAGATTCTCTCAATCTCTTTCAACCATTCCAATGCTCCATCAGGATCATACTTTCCCTTGAACGTAGGTGGATTCTCTCTCTGGAAAGTCGCCAAGCTACGAGATCCAGCATTCCCGTCAGCATTCGGCTGATTTTCCATCGCATGAGCCATTGCTTCTAAAGCAGCAGCAAGTGCAACATCATTCCTTCCTGCCATCTCAACTTATCACTACAACATAAACAACGATTAGAACATCAAAATAACAATACTCGATTGTTAGACAACTACGACTCGATGACAAGGTCGGACCAACCTTTTGCTCTGATACCAACTTTGTAACACCCCAATTCTACCCCAAGCAAATTATGAAAAATAAATCAGAGTTATGAAATTTCATTCATACAAATGAATCGGGACGTCACAAATGCTTCTAACAAATTTATTGCATTCATCATGGATATATAACACTTTTAATAAAACATCGGATGAACCATCAATATAGCATCTTTAATAAAATAATTCAACAACCACGCAGCGGAATTCTTCAATAACATCTCTAGATAAAATAGCAACTTCGAAAAATCTCATATTTAATAATAATCAATTCAAAACTCAACAACTGAAAATAAACAATAAAAAATCAGCAAGTGTTCATCCCCCCGGGTGTTACATATCAGAGCAATGACATCGACTCAAACTATTGAAGGTATACAATCTTCATTCGCGATTACCTGCACGTTACCAACATAAGGGCAACATTCAAACAGAAGGGGTGTGATATCTAACAATATAATAAAGCGCATGATAATTAATATATTAAATTAGATCAATAATATCACCACTTCACATCTCATAATCAACAATAATTACAGCATATATACTCATTCATCAACATCAAATACGTTTCATTATTCAATCATATAATGCGACTCAAAACTATGCAAATGCATGTGGTACCATTGGAGCAGAACTCTCATCTCAAAAATATGCCAATTAATAGAGGCATCAACAAGGCATATCCTTCATCTCAAAATTTGCCAATCCAGGCCATCTCAACGAGCATAAGCTCCATCTCAAAAATACAATGTATGCGACTCATCATGAATGTAATAACAACACCCAAATTACCAACATCTCAAATCATCTCAAAACAACAACATCTCAATTAACATCTCAATTAACATAACAACATCTCAATCATCTCAAAATAACACATCTAAATCATCTCAAAACAGCAACATCTTAATCATCTCAAAACATCTGAATTACAGCATCTCATAAACATCTCAAAATAATTTATTAACCATCATTTATTATCACAAAATCATCGAACACAACTTCATCAATAACATCTCACTAATACTCAAATGTATATTAATAGCACAGTAATCCATCCTGTTATTCTGCTACTGTACATCATTACTGTCACTAATCCTACTGTCATAATTCTAACAACGACCTCTAACATCTCATATTCATCATTCTGTCCAAAATCCAGCATACGATCATTCGTGGGAATTAATTCTAAATCCTAAACTAGGTACTAGGATTACACTTCTTATCCATCATTTAATCATCTAGAGTCAAGTTCATCGCGTTAACTCATCAACGCTTCGAACGACATCTCAAACAGTATCCTAAAACTCAAGTTACAACAACTTAAAACTGATTCTGTCAAGATTAGTCAGTATGGATCGACGCAAAATCCTCGGGGTCGACGCGTAATGCTTCTCCTGCACAGCATGAGTCGACACATCCTCCTTATGGATCGACTCATCCTGGTCCTAATCACAACATGTATCGACACACGACCCTCTCCGATCGACTCATCCTGCGTCTTGTACTCATCATGCATCGATGCAAGCCCTCCATGGATTGACTCATCCTGAGTCTTGCAGCCCACATATATCGACGCATGCCTCCATGGATCGATGCATCCTGTTACAGTCTGCCTAATTTTCTGCGTTTTCTACTATAATTTCACTACGGGAATTATGTTACAGTCCTTCAAAGTTCATTATAATCATGGTAATTCATCACCTAATCATTAACTTATCATACTACATTGATTAAACAACATCATAACGTCATTATTCATTCAAATTCATCAAATCTTCATCATACATCATCCAATTCAACAACAAAAACAACAATCCTCTAACCCCACATATCAAACATCATGAACCCAATTATAAAGCCAGAACCCCACCCTTACCTTGGATTGAAGGTCGCTCTACAATTTCCGGGTTGAATCTTTGTTCTTGCCGTTTTCCTTCTATTTCCAGCAGCTTCACGTTCTCCTCAAATTCTTATTTCCTCCATTGCTTCTTTCTTCTATTCTTTCTCACAAATAATAAAATAACCTAATATTCTATTATTCCTGTTGGACTCCAAACCTACACCCCATTTTTACTTCCACTCACACCATATAGACCCACATTAAATAATATTAACTTCTAACATTATTTCACCAAATAATAATATTATACCTCGAATATTATTATTTCTCCACTTAATAAAATAAATTCAATTATAATATAACAATTCTTCACAAATATTCCAAAAATAATTTAATTAAATAATTAATTAAATTACAGGCGTTACAAGAATAGGGTTGGACACGTGATTTTCGGAGGGCAGTTTAAGATGTCCGTCATGGGATCGTGGACCACGTTCTCCAACGGTCGGATAGGGAGTTGTCCAATAGTTCCTAACTTGGACTGTCTTTGGGCTTCCTGTTCGAAGGACAAGTCCAGGCCTAATCCAGATCAGTTGTGATGTCTTAGTATTAAAATATAAATAACATTATAAAATTAATTTTTTTTTGTTGAATTTACTAAAAAATTATTTTAAAATAATTAAAATATCAATTCAATTTCATTTGAAGTAAATATATTTTAGTTTTAAAAGTAAAAAAAAAAAAAGTAATAACTACATGAACGATGCTGTTAGTTATGATAAACAAATATGTTATTCTTATACAGTAAACAAATATGTTATTCTTACACAGTGTTGGTGAACAATAAAATATGGTTCAGTGTATCATTTAACTGTAGTAATATCATTTCCCTATTATAAATTGTGATAATATGTGAAATTCAGAGACAAAATTTAATTATAAAATGGAAAGATTAAAATCTTGTTTTTTTCTTTAACGTTTTTATATGTATAAAAAAATATTGTTTTTTTGAGAAATTAAAATTTATATATTTTTATAGAACTTAAAATTAGTCACACTGACTGTATGCATGTGCATGAAGCTAATTCGTTGAATAAAATATTAAAGTAATATTTTAGTGTAGAAAAAACCCTTTTATGCATCTTAGGAGTTGTAACCATTGAGAAACGTCGATTCTCTTTTATGGTCTTTTCTGCAACCGTTTAAGCCAAAAAAGAGAATAAGTCAAATATATCCAGTAACAACAATCGAGTAATCTTTTCACATAACAAGTTAAATTTGAACTGGTCAATGATGAGTCAATCCCATTCCAAAAACCAATCCTTAATAAAGAATAGCATTGCACTGATTTTCTACGATTTAACAAGATTTAACATGATGTGATACTTGTCACAAAAATTTCCCATTTTTTAGTGTGTGGACCTTTCAACTTTATGTCAATTTTTTTAATAAAGAGAAGAAGTTTGTATTAATTTATTTAATGTTCTAGACTAGTGGGCACATGTTTTAGACTAGTAATTTGTCTTGTTGGAATCTTTGCTAAAAAAAACATATGCATGTGTAGTTACCTAACGTGGGTATAAAGTGATGGGTATAAAAATTTAATTTTTATTTCTATGGCTTCTCCATACCTGGAAACCCATGATGTATCACCGTCAAGTCAATTTTAAACACACAAGAAAAGCTAAGGGTAGCTTTTGTTGCATACGATGCAAAAGGCAAAACAGCATTTTAAAATACTGTAACTAGAGGTATTTTAGTTGTTGAAAGAATATATGACATGCTTCTTTTCTATGTTTGTGAGAAAATGATGCCACCTGGCACCCACTATTATCATTTTATGTGTGGTGGTATAAAATTTGATGTCTCATCATGAGTGAGGTATCACTTTTTAAAAACAAGAGGAACATGCTGCATTGATTACGACGGAGAGACATAGCAATACATACAAGTATATAATAATATTGTGATCAAATTACGTTATAATAAAAAAAAGTTATATTCACTCAATAATATCATTTCAAACAAGTATTATTTAAAATTAACAGTTAAATTATAAAATATTATCTTATAAATCATGTTTATAAAATTTAATATTAATTTATAATGATGATGGTGTGAATATAACTTTTGGTGTAATTTAATTTAATCACTCGTCACTTTGTATTAAGGTTTTGATATAAGATGTACTAGAGAAGCCAATTTTTTAATTGCAATCTCCTAGTATGATTTCTTTTATTGAGGTCTAGGTTGACTTTCTTGGTAATTCCTTTGTTTTTGAGATACATATTATTCGTTTTTCTATGAAAATTTTTCAAATAATTTTTTCATTTTAGATTGTAAATGTTTTTATATGGATTCCAATTTATCATATAAGAAAATGAGATGTTCTGGTTAATATCAAAACATCCTTTTTTCTGATTGGTCAATCACATCTTTTTGGGGTAAAACAAGTCCATTAATATATTTACTCAAACAATTAATTTTTAGCACGACTAATCAATGCATATTTGATTTTCAAGATATTTGGTTCATTTTCTTTGAAAAACACACCTCAATGCAACGTTTCATTTGGTCTTCCAACGTTTCATTTCTAATGATTTCAAAAGGGACACATCATATCAAAAACCCTACCTCTCTTTCTCTCACACCATTCTATCTTCTTTCCAGCCCTGACTTTCTCTTTCTCTGCTCCTACATCCAACTCTCTCACTTTCTCTTTCTTTGTTTCTCTCTTCATCCCATTCATTTTGTATTGTGGTATGGTGATTACACTAACTTCATTTGATTTAACTATTTTGATTTCGGTTCATCAACACTCTTCAACTCCCTTCCATTTCGTGTATATTCAAACTGGGTGGAGAGAGTGAAAGCAATCTTAGAAAAGCATTTCGTGTATATTCAAACTGGATGGAGAGAGTGAAAGCAATCTTAGGAAAGCATTTGAGGAAGCTGAAAAGAATGCCCCATCCATCATCTTTATTTGTGAGATATTGGATCAAACTCTATTGAATTGAAGGATAGCTTCTTGGTTTCAAAAGTTCGACAAAGTTGTAGCATGCAGTCGAAGTTTGCTCACATGCTAGTGTCGAAGTATTGTACGTTATAGTCGAAGAAGGTTCAAGCATGCAGTGGTCAAAGAATGCTAGGACTATTAGCATCGAATTGGGCCTGTTTGTTATGTCCAATTGTTTTAAGTTAACTTGTACCTTGAGTTAGCTAGTAATAGGTATTTATGATAAATCCCATTAGTTTAGTATGCTAGGTTTATTATAAATAGCATACTAGTCTCTCATCATTGCATACTGTAAATCTTAATTTAGGGTGAAAGGGTTATTTGTTATTCTTGAGTACTTATAATCTTGTTTGAAGAGAAAGGAAAGAATAACAGATAATAACAAATTCCTTGTGTTCTTCTTGTTTGTCCATCTTTTCAACCCTAATTATTTATTGTTCATTAAGAAACAAGTTTATACTTTGTTTTAAGGTATCGTTTTTCACAACAAATTGGTGCAGTGAGTATGGAGAAGATGCCTTCAACAAAGTATGAGATTGAAAAGTTCACCGGAGTGAACAAATTCGGTTTGTGGCGCTTGAAGATGAAAGCCCTACTGGTTCAACATGGTTGTTTGGAAGTGTTGAAGAGAGAAGCAACCATGAATATTACGTTAACGACAACTGAGAAGACGATGATGATAGAGAAGGCCCACAGTGCAATCTTGTTGAGCCTTGGTGTTGTACCCCAAAATTTGCTCTCTCATGTTTTCAAAGATATTTTCTTACATGGTTGGTTACAAACACTGACCTAAAGAAAATGAATTTTTTTGAAGATAATCAAGTGTCTTTTGATTGGTATCTTGACAAGCTTCGATTGGGCATCTAAATCCTTCGAGCAAGCTTCATTTCAAAGTCTTCGATTAAGCATTTGGAACTCTTCGATGCAGGTTTGATTCACAAGCTTTAAGTGGGCGTTGGGTCCCCTTCCTATCACGTTCAATCACAAGGATTTGACTGCGCATTGTCTACTTCAGGCTTGCATTTGATTCACGAGGCTAACGGCCTCTACAAGTGCATTTCGATTCACAAGGCTAAATGCCTCTTCAAATTCCCTTTGATTCACTAGGCCAAAATCCCCTTCATGCTTGCTTTGGATTCACAAGGACAAAGGTTTCTTCTATGATTGCCTTCAAAGGAAAAGACTTCCTCTGTGCTTGCTTTCAAGGCCAAGACCCTTCAACACAGTTTCTGCACTATGGCACACAATATGACCCCTTTAAAAGAGCACTCTAAAAGTCCAGTCGAAATACATATATTGGTGGCCATTCGAAGGAGACACATAATTACTGAATGCAAGTTTATCTTATGATGAGTCTTGGTCCTACATGTGGCCAGGCCCAGACTTCCTGTGCAATGAACCATTCAAAGGAAGTGAAAAGGAGGCTTCGATTGACAGAATGAAGTTCTCACTTGGGGGTATTTGAATCAAGCATATAAGGCAAATAGATGGGTCCAATCTAAAGTCATTCGAAGGACATGTAAATGATTCATTCGAAGAAGCAGTTCAAAGGCCCATTCAAAGGATACATAGTGTTGTCTGAAAGAAAGGGGTTTAGTCAAATATTAGATCTAGTTGGCCAAAACGAAAGAGAAATATGCAAAGATGCTGACTGGCCCAAAATTCCACATATTTCCATACTCAAGCTTCCTGCACAAGCATTCATGCTAAAGGAAGCTTCGATTGGCCTGGAAAGAGTTTTCGTTTGGGCTAGCTGAGTAGGGGCTCAATTGAAGAGGCCCTAATGATGAAGCTTGAACCATTCTAAGGAAGTAACTCAGAGTTAATCAAAGGGCGAGACTCGAGCCATTCGAAGGAGACAATTATGGGCCAATCGAAGAGCAAGGATAAGGGGTACTTCGAAGGCATGATCAACAAAGTGTCCTTCAATTGACATATCAGAGCAAGATGTTTTTAGATACGCATATTGTGATACGGTGGGAGAACTGACTTGAGGTTTTGCGTTTGTTTTCGCAAATGTTTCGGTTGAGCAAGAGTCGCCACCGACTTTTTATTTTATCCTAAGGAAAGGTTAAAAAGCACAGCAAAAACCTTTGAGATGTTTTATTGGGTTCGGGGAGTAGATTATAGAAAGGGAAGGTATTAGCACCCTTTCTATCCATGGTTATCCATGGGCTCTTAGCTACTTGCTTAGATCAACTTGCCTTGATTTTCAATTGTTTGAAATGGTGCTTTCAATTGTTTGAAATGGTGCTTTGTGTGTGGGTTTGAAAATGTTTTTGAAAAGAGGCCAATGTGGTGGCAACCTTTGTAATGATCCATGTTGGGATGTATACAAAGGTGTATGTCTTTTGAAAAGTTTTCAATATTTTTGAAAGTGGTTTTGAAAGTGTGTTGTGATGTGTGGTTTTGAAAAATAGGCAAGTGTTTTTGTTTTGCAAGTTGGCAAGTAACCAAGAGCTAATCTACCCTAAATTTCTCAAAGATCATTGCTATGTTTTAAACCTTTTAACAATTTGTTCCACCATTGTATTTGGTGGACAATCTTGTGTTAGGATGTGAACGGGACGGGCGCGGGTCATCGCTTAGACCATGATTGCAATGGTGCAAAGTATCTTTGGGCAATTTTTCCTTTAAGGGACTTGATCATTTTTAGGCAACTTTTGAAAGCGTCATCGAGGGACTATGATCATTTGATTGTTTTGTTTTTGCCAAAGATACCTAACATGCAATATGGCCCATTATTGAAGGCAACAAGTGGAGTACCCTAGGGGTGCAAGTGTGATTAGTGTTGTCCATTTTCATGCTTGTTTATCTTGAATTTAGGTCAAACTATTTGTTGTTTTTTTTATTTGCATACAAAACCCTAATTCTAACATGTCATAATTAGAAAGCTTTTAAAGTGCGGAATTTAAAGGTCCTAAGTTATTACAACACAAATATGGGATGGGGGGTACAAATGTTCAAATGGGGATATTTTAGCAAGAAATTAAACCCTAACTATTACATCCAAATTGAAATTTTACAAGGTATTTAATTGCACAATAATTAAATAAAATAAAATAAATATGCAAGATGCAAAAATGATTTTTATATGTATGTAAAAAAGTATTTATCATGTGTCAAATAAACAAAAATAAAATGAATTAATTTTTGGTATTTTTAGGTATTTAGGGCAAAACCCTAATTTGCTAAATAAAAATGTATTAATTATTTATTATATGCAATATTTATTAATTATGTACAAAAAATAAATAAAAGGAAGTATATTATCAAAAAGTGATTTTTTAAGTTAAATATTAATAAAAATAAAAATGTATTATTTTTTATGTTTTTATCCTAAATATTATAATAAATATATAAGTGTTTATATTATTTATTAAATATATATTATATGTACAAAAATAAAGATATTTAATATTTACAAAAAAAGTATATTTTTTATAAAATGTTTTCAAAAGGTAAAATAAAATAAAAATCAGAAAATAAAAGTGTTTGTATTATTTTTTGTATTTTTTAAATAAAAGGTATTTATGCATTTATTTATGTACAAAACTAAAGGAAACCAAATAAATATCAAATAAAATGCAAAAAATGTGGGAAAAATAATTTTAATATTTTTTCATGCTTAAATAAAGATATAGAAACAAAATCAAAAGGAAAAAAATAAAAAAAGACAAATATAACTCAAAATGGGTCAGGGGGTGCATGTGTAAAACAGTGGTGTGAAAAGGAAAAGTATCTCAGGCCCAGCCCAAGAGAGGTTGTCTTCAACCTCCAGACAAAAAATGTCAAAAACGCGCGCCTCTTCCTCCTGGTTCAAACATCCTGATTCCTGGACTTTTAGCACAAACTTATAACATGAAAGATGTCAAGCATCAAGCCACGATTCCATACATATAAAAAACTTAACTTAACTCTCAGAAATGAGAGAGAATTTCTCCATCCCTAATTCTTAACCTAAGTTTTTGTCAATGTTCATGTCTTAAATTCTCTAAGCATATGCAATATAAATGGAAAGTGAAGACATGAGTGGCTTCAGGGACATGAGTATAACACTTTTCATTCACAAACTTAAAGCTAACTCTTCCTAGATTGAGAGATAGAAGTCCATGAACTTACATGTTCAGCTTGGATCGTATCTGGCAATGGAGGTACTTTCAGTGCAAGGTGAGGATTGGTACAACTTGCTTGAAGTCCAGGGATGCTATTCCAACCTTTAGCTTGCTTTGAAATCAAGTGAATCAAGTTATGGCAATCAACCTGCAAAACAGAAAAAGTGAAAATGGTGAAGTTGGTTAGAGGTGTTACAGGTCGTGTCCAATGCTTGGGATAGCTTGTATATGTGGTATGGAGTGTGTATGAACTGGTTTTAGCAAGAATGCACGAGTGGATTGAGTTATGGAAGTCCAACTGCAGAGGTGACTCTGTTTTCTGCAGTAGGATGGTATTTTGATGAATGGTTAGGTTTTGAAGGTGTTTTGGTCATGCCTTAGCTCAGTTATGTTGTTTGGAATGTGTCTAACAAGTTTGTCTAAGCTAGTTCTTGCAGCAATGAGAGTTGTTGTGAGTTATGCAAGGTTTCTTCTAACTTAAGCAAGAAAATGGCAAGTTGGTTTACAAGCTTCTCTAGGCCCCTCAAGTATGCTGCATCTTTTTGTCTTGATCAGTGTGTTATATCCCTGAACTTGTGCCAAAAGGATTTGCATTGTACTTCTTGATTTGCAAACTTGACATAAAGTTCCACTTTTCAAAAATGGATAAATTGCTTTTTCCATTTATGGCTCAATCTTATATGCAATGCTTAAACACACAAGATAAGGCTTAAACATGAATGATTGGCATTAAATTTATGAGTGTGGATGAGATAAAAGGCCTGTAATCTAGCTTAGAGCATGCTGAGTTCAAAAATGCAAAGTTATGGATATGGAAATGGTTCATGAACAAAGTGAGTTTTGCCCATATTGCCAAATTCGATTCTCCCTAACCACAAGGTTGTTTGATGAGTTCTTGGACATTTTGGAAAGCTTGGAATGTGTAATACAATCCATCTTTGTAATGAAAATTGAAATTCCAAGTGGAAGCATGTGAAAAGTAGCCATGAAGTTAGGCAAAAATCCTGCCTAGAATAGGTCAAAAAATTTCTAAGTTAAGAATGTTTTATACCCTTGTTCCAAAAATCATAACTTGAGCTACAAGCTTCTTTTGAGGAAACTTTGTGAATCAAAGTTGTAAATTTTGAAATGGACTATAACTTTCATGTTTTGAGTTTTCCTTGAATCCAAATGTATCTTGATGAAAAAGTGGGACAAAGTTAGGAAAAAAATTAGGGATTTTCATAACTTAGAAAAATTCTAAGTTATGAAAATTCTTCATTTTAAACCCTAATTTGCAATTTTGTGTTTCTTGATGAACAAGTTTCATGATTTGACATGTTTTAATGGAAAATGAATCTTGACACTTGATTTTGATCAAAAAGTCAAAGTTTGACTTTTCAGTATACAGTCAAAAATTGATCAATTGACTGGAAAATTCATCTGTCAATCTTGTGCACTTGGGATCTTTTGAATTTGTTGAACATGTCAAGAAAATTCCATTGGGTCCTTGAGTCCAAATGTGAGCTTGGTTTTCCATTGGCTAGGTCAAACAGTCAAAAATTGCCTTTGTGCAGTCAAAACCCTAAAAATGACCATTTTGCCCTTTTGGTGATCTGATCAACTTTCTTGAGGATTTATGATCCAAACTTGACCAAATGGTTCATATGAGTTCATAATGTTGATGTGGGTCAAAAATCATGAGGTTTGACTGTCAATTGGCCACAGTTGACTTTTTCCCCAATACAGCTGATTTCTAGGTCAACTGTCCAATTGACTGGGCAAAGTTTGGAATCAAGACTTGAAACTTTGTATGGATAAACTTGTGAGTCCAACATGAAACATGAAAGTCATCTTAGGCATTTTAGGTTAAAACATCTTTGTGCAAACACAAACCCTAATTTGGGTCAACAGTGCAAGGAGAAGTCTTGAGCAAAGCAAACCCTAATTTGATCCTGAGCTCCAAGGGTCTTGTGGTGAGAAAATGTTGAGGAAATGGGAGGGCAAATTTTGGGGTACAACACATATCAACAGTATCAAACAATCAATGTAGAAGTTGACTGATCGAAGAAGCTCTTTCTAAACGCTTTGAATCGAAACTCTAGGCTAATCGAAGAGCAACTCTGGAGGTCATTCGAAGGAACCAAATGTGTCCAGGTTCATCTCAAGGCTCAAAGAGGCATAAACATTTCAAAAATGGAAGTTTCTTAATGTGTCTGATTTTGGTCTCATGGCCTTTAAAGCTGGATTAATGGCTGACTCTTGCCATTTCCATGCAACCCCATCTCCTATAAATACAAGACACTCACACCACTGGTGAAGGAGGAGATACACACACGCATTGGAGACACGCTGCCCCATAAACCACCCCAAAGCTATCAAAATCCTCATAAGTGGTCCCAATCGAAGGAATTTTCAGCAACGCTCCATTCACTCCCTAAAGTCTGCAGGAAGTATTCCCAAACACTAGCCAATTCACGCCCAAGTCGAAGCATCTCATCCTTGATAAAATTTCAAATTCATATTCTTGTTTTCATGATGTACTGATGTTTCATAGTGTCTGATTTATGCCTAGGATATTATATAGCACAGCGTTCTCATGGGCATACAAAGATGGAGGGCACGATATGTACTTTTCATCGAATCCAAAGAGACCATGGTTTTTCTAAGGCAAACGAACCCAAATTCGAATTCAAAGAAGTCTAATTAATGGGAGGTCAAATTGGGAAAAAGACTTGGGTTCACGCCCAGGTCATGCTTTTGTATTGTTGACACTTTTTCTTGCAGATTTTAGTGCTTTCCTCCACAGGCAAAGTCATCAGGCGCCTCCAGCAACGTTCTTTGCTGGATCGAAGGTCTGTCTTCACAAGATCTAAGGTCTGTCTCCATGGATCGAAAACCATCATTTTTCCCTGAGTCGAAAGTCCATGTTTTCCCCTGAATCGAAGGAGGACTCTTCGTATCTTTAATTTTTCTTTATTCATTTCTTTATTGATTTTAAATTAACTTTAAGTCCAATAAAAATAATTAAAAAAATATTAGTCTTAGGATTTTCTAATTGATTTTTTAATTTTGAAAATTAATAAAATTAAATATTTTAACTTCTTTTTATCAATTTAAAATCAACTAGACCTAGGTTTATTTAATTAAAATATTTTCTTAACAAAAACAACAAAAAAAGGATTTTCTTATTTACTTAGAAATTTCTTAGACGTCTCTTTTCCGTTTCGTGCGCGTTATTTATTTTTCGCACTTTTCATATTTTTGTATCTGCTGATGGAATGTAATAGATAAGTAACTAGGGCTTTACTGCTTTTTCCTTTAATTTCTTTCCCCCATTTGGACATGTAAATATCCCCCTCCCGGAAGCATTGCAATAGCGTAGGATTTACATTTTTGCACTTTTAATTCCTGTACATATATTAACTGCTTAGATGTATGCTAATAGGATTGTATGGCAAGACTAATAACAAAATGCTAGCAAACGTAAAAACAAAAGATAAATGAACTGAACTGAATCATTTTCACATATACACCTCTAGGGTACCCCACTTCAGTTGTCTTCAGAAAAATAGTCACAACTCTCGAAATGTGAGAGGTTTTAGTGGCTACCCCTGGTTTAAAAAGATCATAAGTCCCTCGATGACCCGCTCAATGTTGCCTCAAAAAAAATATGATCTCAAACCCTTAGGGTGGTTACTAAAGCTTCTTGCCCAGTTGCCTTTGTGACTATAAAACATCCCTTCGAATGTCCATCATACATCCAACAATAGGGCTACCTACTCACTAATAGTAGGATATCACTTTCTAAAGGATATGAGGAAAAGAACAATCTTTTCGAGTATAAGTAGATAGTTCTTAGATGCTATTCTCAAAATAAACTTTTTACACTTACACCTTTCAAAAACAACTTTCAAAAACATTTACTTTGTCAACACTCTTGAGGACTGATACAAGAGTTATCACAAAATGAATCGCCGCACTAAGGCATTTGAAAACATTTTTCAAAACCCACAAAGCACAAGGTACTTTTAAAATGAGCTAAGCATCTAAGAGCCCGTAGATAACTACGGATGGAAAGGGTGATGACACCTTCCCTTTCCATAATCTACCCCCTTACTCAGAAAATTCTCGAAAAGGTCTTTTTCTGGTCTTTTCACCCTTTCCTTAATTTGGATAATTGAAAAGTCGATGGCGACTGTGATCGGTGGATCTGGAACTGACTGTTTTAAAGCTGGTTCGCGAAATGTCGCGGAAGCAAGAGTCGCCACCGTCTTTTATTTTCTCCAAATGGAAAGGACAAAAGCACAGAAAAATTCCTTTAAAGAGATTGCTCTCGGTTCGGGAGGTAGGTTATAGAAAGGGAAGGTGTTAGCACCCTTTCTATCCATGGTTATCCATGGGCTCTTAGATACTTGCTCAATGTGTTTTCAAAAATGTTTGTTTGCTTTTCAACGTGGGTTTAAAAAGTTTCTTTGAAAAAATTCAGTTCGACTCGTACGTCAGAGTGTTTGAAAAATTTGCTTTTTGAAAGCTTTTGAAAATGTGTTGGTGAAAAGATGTTTTGATTTGTTTGAAATTAGAGCAAGTATCCTTGAGAACCTACCTACCCTAAGGAATTCGTCTGTGTAAATGTCCTTTAAAGTAGTGCCATCCCACCATTGAGAGGTAGGTAGCACCACCATTGGAGGGGTTCGGGTCAATTCGAGTTTTAGGGACGTGGTGATCACCAGAGCAATGGGAAGACACCTTAGAAGCTACACTCATGCCAGGTTCCCGGATCATGAGGACTTACTAAGACGTCCTCTACTCGACGATCACCTTTCGAAAGGCAACAGTGAGGCGTACCCTAGGGGTGGTGTGTGCGAATTGTGTGTCATGTTTCAGTTTTTTTGTCTTGTCATGTTTATTTGTGTTCTACGCTTGATTTTATTTTATCCATTCATTCTTGCATGCTTATTTAACAGTTAATATTTGCGGGAAAATAAATCTAAACTATTACAAATGGCGCGGGTCCACATCGCCAAAATTAAACCGGACCCGATTTGACTGAAGGTAAAGAAGCAATAAAAATAAAAGTGCGAGAAATAAAATTGTTACAAGGCTTTGGGACATGTACATAATTATAATAAGCGACAAAGTAAAATGCGCGAAACAAAATAATTAAAGCGACGGGCGTTGGACCCTTTTGCAAAATATCAAATTAATGAGGAATTAAAATGAAAGTTAAAAATTAAATGTTTTTTGGTATTTTTGTGTTTTTTAAGATTTAAAAGAAAAAGAACTTTTTAGAATGAAATTTGAAATGCAAATCCTAATTCTAATGTTTTTTAGTTATTGTGAAAATGTTATATTAATCTAAATTAAACCCTAATTTTTACTTATGTACATTTAATTATAAAAATAAAATAAATAAATAAATAATATTGTGATAAAAAAAAGGAAAATTTAAAAGGTATAAAAAGTCATTAAACCTAATGCTATATTTTTGGATTTTTAGTTATTAAGAAAGTAGTAAAATCTAACCTAAATGCAACCCTAATTAGTTTACAAGTTTAATTATGAAAATTACTAATATTATGGCAAAAAACAAGGAAAGTTAAAAGGAATAAGAAAAGTCATTAACCTAATGCTATATTTTTGGATTTTTTTATGGAAGAAAGAATTAAAGTTAAAACCTATTTTACTAAATTTATTTACATGTAATTTATTTATAAAAGTAATTAAAATAAAAATTATATTTTTTGCCTTTTTCTGATTTTTTATGATATTTTTCATATTTTTGTAGAAATAATTAATTAATTAAAACAAATAAATAAATAAATAACATAACAATTGAGAAAATGAAATATAAAAAGAAAATCAAACCAGGGGGGGTAGCCCCAGAATTGGAGGTAAGGCCTAGCATTCTGGCCCATTAACATTGAAATCCACTTGACTTTTCAGTTCACGTGCCAATGCGTTGACCATAGCGTATCATGTGCCTTGAATCTGAGCCCTTTGATTGATCTACTGGGACGTGTGGACGATGAGTTTTGAGTGTGTATGGTATGCCCTGGACGTTAGCGCTGCGCAAGATCTTGTATTGAAAAATATTATTGAAATTTATACAGACCTGGGGTTCGAACCCAGGTCTTAGACAATGCAAAGGAATACGCCTGCCACTGAAGCACTTGAGTTACTTTTAACATATAATGATTAATGAATATAATAAAAAGAAAAGAGAGTTAGTGGCCTTCAACGCGCCAATTTTTGAACTGACGAATCACAGCGTGCCATGTACTCATCTTCCTCGCGTGCCTGAAATACAAAACACAGAGGCAACGGTTTCAACGCGTTGTGTTAGGCATGTTTATGAAAAATAGCGACTAGCGCTGTGACATCAATAAATTGATCGCGAGGGTCCATATCTCCTCGTCTTGATGAGCTGGTTTGAATGGCATAAGTCTGGAACCCTAATTTTACTGTATTGTGAAAGCCCTAAATCAAGCTCTGAAAAAACCTAGAATATGAAAATGGTAGAATCGCGCATGGCCAATGAAAACTCAATTGAACATGATGGTTAGTCTCAAAACATTATGCTAAACATGAATCAATGGACAAAATGCTGTAAAAATGTTTAAATCATGATGCACGATTTTGGAAATTTTGCTATACAGTTCGAGTTCTAACTACCAATTCTTGGAGATTGGCTTGTTGTTTGTGATTGATGCACGTTCAGAATTGCCCAAGGAAGCTAATGGGATGATTTTTATGCCTTGAATCCACCTCTAACCTTGAAATCAGTTTTGTGTTTTTATGGAAAATTTTCAAGTTGTCAATAAGCTTTTGAGCGCAGCCTTTGGTGTGTTGTGGTTAGGGTTTGACTTAGTGCTTATGATGGAAGAGAATTAGCTTGTTATTTGACCTTGATTCATGCCCATGAGAGAACTAGTCCTAGGGTTTTTTCATTAACAAACTTTTCCTTCTTTTAAGCCAAGACCAAGACTTAGTGTGCATTTTAACCCTAGCATAAGTTTGTGAGCTGGCCCATGATACATGGAAGTTGTCCAAATTCAAATGACACTATTCCATTGGTTTTTGAATTTTATTTGAATTTTTAAAGATTTAAAATGAATTAAATTATCAAAAATTAAATAAAATAGAAAAATCAATATTTGGTCTTGAAATTAATCATGGGACACGTGTGTGGCATGACAAGGATGAATCAAGTGGAAGAAAGTGGACCCTTTTGTCAAAAATTGGAGTTTCAAGGATAGTTGACTTTTGCCATTTCACAAAAATTTCCCAACTTCTACAAGGCATAACTTGCTCAATTTTTAAGCTTTTCACATGTTCTTGGATATTTTGGAAAGGTCTTTGAGTCCTATAACCAATGCCTTTGGTCCCATGTCATTTTGATTTTCCAATCTCAAGTTATGGCCTTTGACTTAAAGTCCCTTTTTGTTGACTTTTGAAAATGACCTATAATGTTGAAATTGATAACTTTTTGTGAGAGCATTTCTTGGACTTGAAGTATGAAGATGAGTTGTAGGAAATGTCTCTCTCTTCAAAATGAGCTTTGGATGGAATTTTTCTGATAATCCATGTGAAAGTTATGCCCTGGTCAATTTCAGTTGACTTTTTCAGCTGTCCAAATATAGTAACTTTTGCATCTTGATGATTTTCTGAGCCAAATTTTGAGAATCATGATCAAGCATTGATCAAATGATGTTTGTGGCTTCAAAATGATATGTTGACCAAAAATTTGAACTTTTGACTGTCAAATGACCATTTTGCCCCTACAGTTGACTGTAGTGCAATTTAGGGTTTTGACTGTGCAATCTTGAGCTGAATGCCTTGAAATTTGATATGGGGATGCTTGACCATGTTTGTAAGCATGTGAGACTTGATTGAGCCTTTGAACACTTCCTTCTCTTGATCAGACTCAAAACCCTAGTTTTGACTGTATAGGAGACAGTTGAACTGCATAACCCTTGGGGAATTTTGTGACTTGGCTTGGCAATTTCTTGAGGAATATGGGAGGGCAAATTTTGGGGTATAACAGTTGCCCCTGTTCAATCTTCTTAGACCTGAGGATGCAGATTGGCTGACGTGCCTTTCGTAATCCGAGGGTAGAAGATGATTGGACACTAGAGTGCCCAGAAATTTGCGCTCACATGTTAGCAATGATGGGGGAATGGGCTTATAGATGCCATCTGGATGTTTGATTGCGTAAGAGATTCCTTGGCGAGAACCTGCATACCTGCAAAACAGAAAATGAGTACCTGACACGTTGCAGGAGCTGATATTTAGATGCCTGGTATAGATGTGTCCTGACTGGTTACAGGAGCTGAGTCTGGAGCTTCAAACGGCGATGAAAGAACCAGGGATGATTACTTCCTTAGCATGAATGGTAAGAGAGCCTTGGGCGACTTTAACTTCAACAACGCTTGTTGAGAAAAATCTTGGGGATTTTAACTTCAACAACGCTCGTTGAGAAAAATCTGGGGGATTTTAACTT
The DNA here is from genome assembly GCA_948472305.1 of Vicia faba. Lineage (NCBI taxonomy): Eukaryota > Viridiplantae > Streptophyta > Magnoliopsida > Fabales > Fabaceae > Vicia > Vicia faba. The sequence goes on from OX451737.1 coordinate 920,141,504, forward strand.
CAACAACGCTCGTTGAGAAAAATCTGGGTGATTTTAACTTCAACAACGCTCGTTGAGAAAAATCTGGGGTGTCTTCTACTGGGATAAGAATCAGGGAGATCTTAGGGTCGATCTGACTGAACCAGAGAGGCCTTTGACTGGGTAAGAATCAGAAAAATCTTAGGGTTGATTTAACTGAACCGGTCTAGGTCTTGAAATGTCTTCAACTGGATAAGCATCAGGGAGATCTTAGGGTCGATCTGACTGAACCAGAGAAGGCCTTTGACTGGATAAGTATCAGGAAAATCTTGGGACGATTTAACTGAACCGGTCTAGGTCTTGAAATGTCTTCAACTGGATAAGCATCAGGGAGATCTTAGGGTCGATCTGACTGAACCAGAGAAGGCCTTTGACTGGATAAGTATCAGGAAAATCTTGGGACGATTTAACTGAACCGGTCTAGGTCTTGAAATGTAGCTTGAGAACTTAACTGGATCTTTCCTGAAAGATAAAAGTCAGTCATATGCAATGCATGATATGGATCAAGCAATGATGTTCTCAACATAAATGAGATTCGTATGATGCAGTGCGTTATGCACGCTATAATGATGTATGTGATGTTTCATGTATATTTTTGTCTAGGAAAGTGAATCCTTGACGGGTGCCGGGAAGTCGTATCCTGGGCTGATGTCGAAGAATAGATTTTGCTTCCGCTGGGGATGATAACTGCAAGGATACCGGTAGGAGAAGATGACTCCGTTGCGGAATAAACTTGGCGAATGGAAGATTCTGCGGGGAGAAAAGATATTCTAGCGATCATGCTGGGAAGCAATACTCTGTGGGGATAGAGATGCTTTGCTGAGTGTTGATAGCAGTAATTTGCTGAGGATGTCTTTGTTGTTGGAAGTGTTAATGGACTTCGCTGGGGATAGGAAAGAACTATGTTGACGATGACCTTTCCGTGGCTTTTGGCTGAGGATAACCCAGTTATATCCTGTTAAGGAAATAACTCTTTGAATAAAGCCGGACGACGCGTTCGTGCTCTGCGAGGGGATAAGCTTCCAGAATCTACTGGGGATAAGCTTACTGCTTGGAGAGATGAATTCCAATTTTCCTGGGGAAACTGGATTGGACTCTTCTGGGGAGTTTTGGAATGTAATTTTATAAGTTGAAAGGGGGAACCTATGTAGGGTTGCATGCTGATGAGTTTGTGTAAAACTGTATCTGAAATGGAGAAGGAACCTGGGTAGGGTTACTTTGATGATGAGTTCGTGTAAAACTTCGTTTTTTTGGAAAGGGAGAACCTGTGTAGGGTTTCTGGGTGACGAGTCCATGTAAAACTGCATCTTGAAGAGAGGGAACCGATGTAGGGTTGCTTGGTGAGGTAAGTTCATGTAAAACTTCTTGATGAACCAGGGTGAGGTTATCTTGAGCTAAATCCATGTAAGACTTTTGGGGGGAACCAGGGTTAGGTTGCCGCAGGATAAGTTCGTGTAAAACTTCTTGACGAACCGAGGTAAGGTCATCTTGAGATAGGTCCATGTGAGACTCTTGGAGGAACCGGGGTTAGGTTACGGCAGGATAAGTTTGTGTAAAACTTCTTGATGAACCGGGGTTAGGTCATCTTGAGATAGGTCCATGTGAGACTCTTGGAGGAACCGGGGTTAGGTCACTTCGGGATAAGTTCGTGTAAAACTTCTTGACGAACCGGGGTAAGGTTACTTGTGATAAATCCATGTAAGATTTCTGGAGGAACCGGGGTAAGGTTACTTGGATAAGTTTGTGTAAAAACTTCTGGAGGAACCGGGGTAAGGTTATTTGGTTGAGTTTGTGTAAAAATCTCTGGAGGAACCGGGGTAAGGTTACTTGGATAAGTTTGTGTAAAAACTTCTGGAGGAACCGGGGTAAGGTTGCTTCGGGATAAGTTTGTGTAAAACTTCTTGATGAACCGGGGTTAGGTCATCTTATGGAGGAGGAGTCTGTGTATGACTTTGTCTGAAGGTTGAGCAGAAACCGGTGTTGGGTTGCATGATTTTGATTAAGTGGATAATTGTCCTGTTTGGTCTCGGACGTTAGCCCACGATCTGGAATTTGTAAAGGTAGATGGTAATCATTTTTATGTTGATTTGTCCTTTGTAATTTGGTTGACAGAGCAATTGGATCGCCTGGATAACTCATTATTGCCCCTGCTTCGGAGGTGAGGGAAGAGGATACCTGTGTGGGTGGTTGACAAATCTTCGGGTAGACAAGTGACGAGATACCGGAACATAGTCGTACGCTTTGATCCCTAACTTTTGCCTGAACCGCCCTTTCGGGTTTTCAGTCCACCGGGATACCCATTTTTGCCCAAGCCGCCTTTTCAGGTTTTCGACTTGCCGGGTGTACATGTTTTTTTTTTCTTTTTCATTTCATCCCTTCATTTTGCCCGAACCCTTTTGGTTCGCCGGGAAGCCCTTATTTTTGCCTAGGTGTGTCAACCTAGCGGGTCTTTGATTGTGCATAGTATTTTTTCGACTATGTCCACGCTCTCAGAATGTAGGGAGTTGCCCCTGTTGGAAGTATTTTTCCATGCCCCAGGTAATGGGCAATGCTCCTACTGTGCCCCTTGATTGGAGGTACTTCTGTTCACAAGGTGTTCATCGTGCGAATTTCCCTGCTGTTCAAACAAATAGTCATATGCAAACAAGGTTATTTTAAGAATGCAAAAGTCTATGTCTGTCTTGAATTTTGAAAATGCATTTTTTGTAATACAGTGTGATGTCAACTCAATATTTTACAGCAAACCTTCAGGAGTCAGGATACCTTCGTAACAGTATGCTTTCGAACTAACCCATGCTTCAGCTAGGACTTTTAAGGGTTATATCGTGGCCTGGTTCACGGTTTAAGAAACAAAGGATAAAGGCTCAAATTATTTGTACCCACCCGCTCTTCGGGATGTTTTCCAAATCTAAACTCAGTTGATCATGCGTTAGACCTTGTTCGAGTCTTTGTTTTGATTTTCCGGTGATGATTCGGATGTTGATGATTTCTTTTGAACAGGCAGTCATTTTTTGCTTTGGTTGAGGGTTTGTGAGACCTCTTTCTTGATTTTTGTTATCCCTTTCTTTTTTGCCTGAACTGTTTCCTTTTTGGAATTACAGTTAGCGGGATGCCCCAGTTTGGTAAGTCTTCTTTATTGGTTTTGACTTTTTGGGCTTTTCATTTATGATTTTTTTTTTGATAATGACTGCCTGTCCTTATGATTGTTCAGAACCATCACTGTCTTTTGTTTTTGAAAAACCCATTTAGTGCCATTCATTGTGCACTTGGATCAACTGAGAGAACTACCCTGCCCCAGGTTATGATTAAGGGTTTTGATTTTCGAAAATAAAAACTCCTACTTCTTTGGCTCTGATGGGTTGACGAGGGATTATCATCCTTATAACTCTAGTGTTTAGGAATTGAAACAATGCCTGTACCTCATCAGCGGGGTCTGTTCAAAAGCATACTGTAAATTGTGGTATCGTTTTCGTCATCCTCCCTCAAGAGGTTTAGAATTTTCAATTAAGAATTGACCATCGCAAAAAATATGAAAGCAGTTTTAAGCATAGTAAACATAATTAATTCAAGACAGACATGTGTAATGCATTCATGAAATAAAAGAGTTTAACACAATAATTGTTTATCTGAACAAGAAAAGGAAAAATACAACTTGAAATCAAATGAACAAAAATTTAGCCATGCTTTGGCAATGGAGCGGTGATCACGTTGGGAGTCTCCGCAGGCTCGAACTCGATCTCTTTGGCATTGATCATGTTCTGAATTTTGTACTTCAGTGCCCAACAGTCCTCAGTATCGTGCCCCGGGCTATCAGAATGATAGGCACACCTTGCTTCTGGATTGTAGCTAGGAGAGGAGGTCTTAGGATTGGCAGGAGGGTTGATTACTGCAATCAGGTTCATCTTCACCATATGCTGCAATGCTTGTGACCAAGGCATGTTAATGTTGGTGAATTGCCTTTTAGGCCCTTCCGGCCTTTGCTGGTTTCCCCTTTGTGGTTGACGGCGTGGTGCAGAACCAGAGATCATGACTGCCCCTGCATGTTGATCACGGCGACTCTTTTGACTGTATACAGCATTGGATTCCTTCTTTCCCGTGTAAGGTTTTTTATGAATATCAGAAGGTGTGGCCTCTTGAATCTTCCCCGACTTGATACCAGCTTCAATTCTTTCGCCAGTCAGGATGAGGTCGGTAAATCCAGCAGATGAGTTACCAATGAGGTGATTGAAGAATGGCCCGGATAGGGTCCCCAAGAACATATCAACGAGTTCCCGGTCAGTTAACGGAGGTTGCACCCTTCCAGCAAGGTCTCTCCATCTTTGTGCGTACTCCTTGAAACCTTCACTTGACCCCAACGACATACCCTGGAGTTGGGTACGTGTGGGAGCAAGGTCGGAATTGTACTGGTACTGCTTATAGAAAGCAGTCGCCAACTCCTCCCAGTTACGAACTTTGGTCCCATCCAGTTGATAGAACCATTCGAGGTGAGTCCCTGAAAGACTTTCCTGGAAGAAGTGGATCCACAAGTTCTTGTCTGCTGAGTATGGTTGGATTTTCCGAACATAAGACCTGAGATGCAACTTGGGACAAGACGCCCCGTCATACTTGGTAAAGGATGGTGCCTTGAACTTCCGAGGAATAATCACACCAGTTGACAAACCCAGATCTCCAAAATCCAGCCCAGGTACCTGTTGGATCTCCATAGCATTCAGCCTATCCTCCAACTGTTTGTACTTGTCCTCAGCCGGAGGGTACTGTTCGTCGTTGAAATCTGTCTCGCTGTCGGAGACCACTGGACTAGGCACCTCTCTCTCATGGTGACTGCTTTCCCTCACAGATGGGGTTGTCCCCTCAGTTTCCTCCTGCGGTGTATTCCCAGATCTGCGTCTAGGGCTGAACAGAACAATCCTCTTCTTCTTCTTGTCCTTCTTCAAAAACAAAGCCTTCAGATCTTGTTGACCCTGAGCCAAGCCTTTGATCAGCTCCTGAAATTGGGCGTTCTGTGCCTGAAATTGGGCGTTCTGCGCCTGAAGAGCCTTGATAGATGCCTCGGTTGATGATTCAGGATTCATGACGAGACTGCTGAAATAAACAGCGAAGAAGGTAAGCAACCTGCAGAGGAAGGGTACCTGTTATGTAATGATATGTATGATATGCATGCAATGATTTCAAGGACCTCGTGGGGTAAACAGAGAAACTTGTTAGAGTTGGAAACTGGCAACTTGATTGAAAGTACTTCATGTTGTTGAGAGTCCTTCGTCACGGGTCAAAGGCTCACCATATCCAGTGGGTCATAGCCCCTGACTTTAGTCATCATGTCTGGTTTTGATTTCCAAACAACCTTGGTTAGGGAACCTTCTTCAGGAGTCAGAGCTCACCATATCAAGTGGGTCATAGCCTCTGACAACATTGGCTAGAGGAAAATAAATCCTCTTTGCCCCTTGCTAGATGTTTGATTTATATGACCTGTATCACAAGCCCTTGAGATCCTTGAAATGGGTTAGGAGGTATGCAATGGTATGATGTCATGATATGCATGGGGTAATGTGAGTAACCCTGTTATGAGTCCCAATTAAGGACTATAAACAGACCCTGCAAGAAATTCAGTATACTTTGTTATGAGTCCCAATTAAGGACTATAAACAAAACCTGCAAGAAATTTGGTAAACCTTGTCATGAGTCCTAGTTAAGGACTATAAACAAAACCTGTAAGTAGTTCATGTGTCAGCTAACAAGCATGCAAGTAGGCAAGTACAAAGGCACACAAGTCACACAAGAGAAACCCTTAGGGTTTAGGCCAGCATGGGGTCTGGGTAGTACCCTCTTGAAGTTGGTGGGCTCAACCTGTCCTAATCAAAGTAACCGGGTTCTAAGGTTCCCAATATCACAGGATTGCTTTCATTGTTCATCGTTTCGATTTAGCCACTGAACTGGCGACCGAAATATTCCAGGAAAGCAACCCTCAATTGAGTGTAGTATCGAGTATCAACCAACCTCGGACTGCACCAAAGTCAGTTATCTCACTACCCTAAAGAGGCCAAGATAGTTCAATTAAGGTTCCTAAAGTCTGTTGATGCTTCACGACACCACGCGGAGGCCCCGTACTCTCCTTGACTGAACTCAAGGGTTACCGGTACACACCAAAGTGCCACATCAATGTAGTAGACTGTTTCAACCATGTCGGTATACCCCGCACAGTTCCCTCACAACCTTGTTGCTACTTTCTAAAAGGGTATCCCCCAGATCCGGGTTAGGATCTATAGAACTCCCAAGACAGTCCCACAATTTAAAGCAAACAAAGCAATACAATTGAAAACACAGTTATGAACTAACCCTAAGGTACACCTCACTTTAAGTTTGTAATTCCCCAGCAGAGTCGCCAGTTCTGTGATCGGTGGATCTGGAACTGACTGTTTTAAAGCTGGTTCGCGAAATGTCGCGGAAGCAAGAGTCGCCACCGTCTTTTATTTTCTCCAAATGGAAAGGACAAAAGCACATAAAAATTCCTTTAAAGAGATTGCTCTCGGTTCGGGAGGTAGGTTATAGAAAGGGAAGGTGTTAGCACCCTTTCTATCCATGGTTATCCATGGGCTCTTAGATACTTGCTCAATGTGTTTTCAAAAATGTTTGTTTGCTTTTCAACGTGGGTTTAAAAAGTTTCTTTGAAAAAATTCAGTTCGACTCGTACGTCAGAGTGTTTGAAAAATTTGCTTTTTGAAAGCTTTTGAAAATGTGTTGGTGAAAAGATGTTTTGATTTGTTTGAAATTAGAGCAAGTATCCTTGAGAACCTACCTACCCTAAGGAATTCGTCTGTGTAAATGTCCTTTAAAGTAGTGCCATCCCACCATTGAGAGGTAGGTAGCACCACCATTGGAGGGGTTCGGGTCAATTCGAGTTTTAGGGACGTGGTGATCACCAGAGCAATGGGAAGACACCTTAGAAGCTACCCTCATGCCAGGTTCCCGGATCATGAGGACTTACTAAGACGTCCTCTACTCGACGATCACCTTTCGAAAGGCAACAGTGAGGCGTACCCTAGGGGTGGTGTGTGCGAATTGTGTGTCATGTTTCAGTTTTTTTGTCTTGTCATGTTTATTTGTGTTCTACGCTTGATTTTATTTTATCCATTCATTCTTGCATGCTTATTTAACAGTTAACATTTGCGGGAAAATAAATCTAAACTATTACAAATGGCGCGGGTCCACATCGCCAAAATTAAACCGGACCCGATTTGACTGAAGGTAAAGAAGCAATAAAAATAAAAGTGCGAGAAATAAAATTGTTACAAGGCTTTGGGACATGTACATAATTATAATAAGCGACAAAGTAAAATGCGCGAAACAAAATAATTAAAGCGACGGGCGTTGGACCCTTTTGCAAAATATCAAATTAATGAGGAATTAAAATGAAAGTTAAAAATTAAATGTTTTTTGGTATTTTTGTGTTTTTTAAGATTTAAAAGAAAAAGAACTTTTTAGAATGAAATTTGAAATGCAAATCCTAATTCTAATGTTTTTTAGTTATTGTGAAAATGTTATATTAATCTAAATTAAACCCTAATTTTTACTTATGTACATTTAATTATAAAAATAAAATAAATAAATAAATAATATTGTGATAAAAAAAAGGAAAATTTAAAAGGTATAAAAAGTCATTAAACCTAATGCTATATTTTTGGATTTTTAGTTATTAAGAAAGTAGTAAAATCTAACCTAAATGCAACCCTAATTAGTTTACAAGTTTAATTATGAAAATTACTAATATTATGGCAAAAAACAAGGAAAGTTAAAAGGAATAAGAAAAGTCATTAACCTAATGCTATATTTTTGGATTTTTTTATGGAAGAAAGAATTAAAGTTAAAACCTATTTTACTAAATTTATTTACATGTAATTTATTTATAAAAGTAATTAAAATAAAAATTATATTTTTTGCCTTTTTCTGATTTTTTATGATATTTTTCATATTTTTGTAGAAATAATTAATTAATTAAAACAAATAAATAAATAAATAACATAACAATTGAGAAAATGAAATATAAAAAGAAAATCAAACCAGGGGGGGTAGCCCCAGAATTGGAGGTAAGGCCTAGCATTCTGGCCCATTAACATTGAAATCCACTTGACTTTTCAGTTCACGTGCCAATGCGTTGACCATAGCGTATCATGTGCCTTGAATCTGAGCCCTTTGATTGATCTACTGGGACGTGTGGACGATGAGTTTTGAGTGTGTATGGTATGCCCTGGACGTTAGCGCTGCGCAAGATCTTGTATTGAAAAATATTATTGAAATTTATACAGACCTGGGGTTCGAACCCAGGTCTTAGACAATGCAAAGGAATACGCCTGCCACTGAAGCACTTGAGTTACTTTTAACATATAATGATTAATGAATATAATAAAAAGAAAAGAGAGTTAGTGGCCTTCAACGCGCCAATTTTTGAACTGACGAATCACAGCGTGCCATGTACTCATCTTCCTCGCGTGCCTGAAATACAAAACACAGAGGCAACGGTTTCAACGCGTTGTGTTAGGCATGTTTATGAAAAATAGCGACTAGCGCTGTGACATCAATAAATTGATCGCGAGGGTCCATATCTCCTCGTCTTGATGAGCTGGTTTGAATGGCATAAGTCTGGAACCCTAATTTTACTGTATTGTGAAAGCCCTAAATCAAGCTCTGAAAAAACCTAGAATATGAAAATGGTAGAATCGCGCATGGCCAATGAAAACTCAATTGAACATGATGGTTAGTCTCAAAACATTATGCTAAACATGAATCAATGGACAAAATGCTGTAAAAATGTTTAAATCATGATGCACGATTTTGGAAATTTTGCTATACAGTTCGAGTTCTAACTACCAATTCTTGGAGATTGGCTTGTTGTTTGTGATTGATGCACGTTCAGAATTGCCCAAGGAAGCTAATGGGATGATTTTTATGCCTTGAATCCACCTCTAACCTTGAAATCAGTTTTGTGTTTTTATGGAAAATTTTCAAGTTGTCAATAAGCTTTTGAGCGCAGCCTTTGGTGTGTTGTGGTTAGGGTTTGACTTAGTGCTTATGATGGAAGAGAATTAGCTTGTTATTTGACCTTGATTCATGCCCATGAGAGAACTAGTCCTAGGGTTTTTTCATTAACAAACTTTTCCTTCTTTTAAGCCAAGACCAAGACTTAGTGTGCATTTTAACCCTAGCATAAGTTTGTGAGCTGGCCCATGATACATGGAAGTTGTCCAAATTCAAATGACACTATTCCATTGGTTTTTGAATTTTATTTGAATTTTTAAAGATTTAAAATGAATTAAATTATCAAAAATTAAATAAAATAGAAAAATCAATATTTGGTCTTGAAATTAATCATGGGACACGTGTGTGGCATGACAAGGATGAATCAAGTGGAAGAAAGTGGACCCTTTTGTCAAAAATTGGAGTTTCAAGGATAGTTGACTTTTGCCATTTCACAAAAATTTCCCAACTTCTACAAGGCATAACTTGCTCAATTTTTAAGCTTTTCACATGTTCTTGGATATTTTGGAAAGGTCTTTGAGTCCTCTAACCAATGCCTTTGGTCCCATGTCATTTTGATTTTCCAATCTCAAGTTATGGCCTTTGACTTAAAGTCCCTTTTTGTTGACTTTTGAAAATGACCTATAATGTTGAAATTGATAACTTTTTGTGAGAGCATTTCTTGGACTTGAAGTATGAAGATGAGTTGTAGGAAATGTCTCTCTCTTCAAAATGAGCTTTGGATGGAATTTTTCTGATAATCCATGTGAAAGTTATGCCCTGGTCAATTTCAGTTGACTTTTTCAGCTGTCCAAATATAGTAACTTTTGCATCTTGATGATTTTCTGAGCCAAATTTTGAGAATCATGATCAAGCATTGATCAAATGATGTTTGTGGCTTCAAAATGATATGTTGACCAAAAATTTGAACTTTTGACTGTCAAATGACCATTTTGCCCCTACAGTTGACTGTAGTGCAATTTAGGGTTTTGACTGTGCAATCTTGAGCTGAATGCCTTGAAATTTGATATGGGGATGCTTGACCATGTTTGTAAGCATGTGAGACTTGATTGAGCCTTTGAACACTTCCTTCTCTTGATCAGACTCAAAACCCTAGTTTTGACTGTATAGGAGACAGTTGAACTGCATAACCCTTGGGGAATTTTGTGACTTGGCTTGGCAATTTCTTGAGGAATATGGGAGGGCAAATTTTGGGGTATAACAGTTGCCCCTGTTCAATCTTCTTAGACCTGAGGATGCAGATTGGCTGACGTGCCTTTCGTAATCCGAGGGTAGAAGATGATTGGACACTAGAGTGCCCAGAAATTTGCGCTCACATGTTAGCAATGATGGGGGAATGGGCTTATAGATGCCATCTGGATGTTTGATTGCGTAAGAGATTCCTTGGCGAGAACCTGCATACCTGCAAAACAGAAAATGAGTACCTGACACGTTGCAGGAGCTGATATTTAGATGCCTGGTATAGATGTGTCCTGACTGGTTACAGGAGCTGAGTCTGGAGCTTCAAACGGCGATGAAAGAACCAGGGATGATTACTTCCTTAGCATGAATGGTAAGAGAGCCTTGGGCGACTTTAACTTCAACAACGCTTGTTGAGAAAAATCTTGGGGATTTTAACTTCAACAACGCTCGTTGAGAAAAATCTGGGGGATTTTAACTTCAACAACGCTCGTTGAGAAAAATCTGGGTGATTTTAACTTCAACAACGCTCGTTGAGAAAAATCTGGGGTGTCTTCTACTGGGATAAGAATCAGGGAGATCTTAGGGTCGATCTGACTGAACCAGAGAGGCCTTTGACTGGGTAAGAATCAGAAAAATCTTAGGGTTGATTTAACTGAACCGGTCTAGGTCTTGAAATGTCTTCAACTGGATAAGCATCAGGGAGATCTTAGGGTCGATCTGACTGAACCAGAGAAGGCCTTTGACTGGATAAGTATCAGGAAAATCTTGGGACGATTTAACTGAACCGGTCTAGGTCTTGAAATGTCTTCAACTGGATAAGCATCAGGGAGATCTTAGGGTCGATCTGACTGAACCAGAGAAGGCCTTTGACTGGATAAGTATCAGGAAAATCTTGGGACGATTTAACTGAACCGGTCTAGGTCTTGAAATGTAGCTTGAGAACTTAACTGGATCTTTCCTGAAAGATAAAAGTCAGTCATATGCAATGCATGATATGGATCAAGCAATGATGTTCTCAACATAAATGAGATTCGTATGATGCAGTGCGTTATGCACGCTATAATGATGTATGTGATGTTTCATGTATATTTTTGTCTAGGAAAGTGAATCCTTGACGGGTGCCGGGAAGTCGTATCCTGGGCTGATGTCGAAGAATAGATTTTGCTTCCGCTGGGGATGATAACTGCAAGGATACCGGTAGGAGAAGATGACTCCGTTGCGGAATAAACTTGGCGAATGGAAGATTCTGCGGGGAGAAAAGATATTCTAGCGATCATGCTGGGAAGCAATACTCTGTGGGGATAGAGATGCTTTGCTGAGTGTTGATAGCAGTAATTTGCTGAGGATGTCTTTGTTGTTGGAAGTGTTAATGGACTTCGCTGGGGATAGGAAAGAACTATGTTGACGATGACCTTTCCGTGGCTTTTGGCTGAGGATAACCCAGTTATATCCTGTTAAGGAAATAACTCTTTGAATAAAGCCGGACGACGCGTTCGTGCTCTGCGAGGGGATAAGCTTCCAGAATCTACTGGGGATAAGCTTACTGCTTGGAGAGATGAATTCCAATTTTCCTGGGGAAACTGGATTGGACTCTTCTGGGGAGTTTTGGAATGTAATTTTATAAGTTGAAAGGGGGAACCTATGTAGGGTTGCATGCTGATGAGTTTGTGTAAAACTGTATCTGAAATGGAGAAGGAACCTGGGTAGGGTTACTTTGATGATGAGTTCGTGTAAAACTTCGTTTTTTTGGAAAGGGAGAACCTGTGTAGGGTTTCTGGGTGACGAGTCCATGTAAAACTGCATCTTGAAGAGAGGGAACCGATGTAGGGTTGCTTGGTGAGGTAAGTTCATGTAAAACTTCTTGATGAACCAGGGTGAGGTTATCTTGAGCTAAATCCATGTAAGACTTTTGGGGGGAACCAGGGTTAGGTTGCCGCAGGATAAGTTCGTGTAAAACTTCTTGACGAACCGAGGTAAGGTCATCTTGAGATAGGTCCATGTGAGACTCTTGGAGGAACCGGGGTTAGGTTACGGCAGGATAAGTTTGTGTAAAACTTCTTGATGAACCGGGGTTAGGTCATCTTGAGATAGGTCCATGTGAGACTCTTGGAGGAACCGGGGTTAGGTCACTTCGGGATAAGTTCGTGTAAAACTTCTTGACGAACCGGGGTAAGGTTACTTGTGATAAATCCATGTAAGATTTCTGGAGGAACCGGGGTAAGGTTACTTGGATAAGTTTGTGTAAAAACTTCTGGAGGAACCGGGGTAAGGTTATTTGGTTGAGTTTGTGTAAAAATCTCTGGAGGAACCGGGGTAAGGTTACTTGGATAAGTTTGTGTAAAAACTTCTGGAGGAACCGGGGTAAGGTTGCTTCGGGATAAGTTTGTGTAAAACTTCTTGATGAACCGGGGTTAGGTCATCTTATGGAGGAGGAGTCTGTGTATGACTTTGTCTGAAGGTTGAGCAGAAACCGGTGTTGGGTTGCATGATTTTGATTAAGTGGATAATTGTCCTGTTTGGTCTCGGACGTTAGCCCACGATCTGGAATTTGTAAAGGTAGATGGTAATCATTTTTATGTTGATTTGTCCTTTGTAATTTGGTTGACAGAGCAATTGGATCGCCTGGATAACTCATTATTGCCCCTGCTTCGGAGGTGAGGGAAGAGGATACCTGTGTGGGTGGTTGACAAATCTTCGGGTAGACAAGTGACGAGATACCGGAACATAGTCGTACGCTTTGATCCCTAACTTTTGCCTGAACCGCCCTTTCGGGTTTTCAGTCCACCGGGATACCCATTTTTGCCCAAGCCGCCTTTTCAGGTTTTCGACTTGCCGGGTGTACATGTTTTTTTTTTCTTTTTCATTTCATCCCTTCATTTTGCCCGAACCCTTTTGGTTCGCCGGGAAGCCCTTATTTTTGCCTAGGTGTGTCAACCTAGCGGGTCTTTGATTGTGCATAGTATTTTTTCGACTATGTCCACGCTCTCAGAATGTAGGGAGTTGCCCCTGTTGGAAGTATTTTTCCATGCCCCAGGTAATGGGCAATGCTCCTACTGTGCCCCTTGATTGGAGGTACTTCTGTTCACAAGGTGTTCATCGTGCGAATTTCCCTGCTGTTCAAACAAATAGTCATATGCAAACAAGGTTATTTTAAGAATGCAAAAGTCTATGTCTGTCTTGAATTTTGAAAATGCATTTTTTGTAATACAGTGTGATGTCAACTCAATATTTTACAGCAAACCTTCAGGAGTCAGGATACCTTCGTAACAGTATGCTTTCGAACTAACCCATGCTTCAGCTAGGACTTTTAAGGGTTATATCGTGGCCTGGTTCACGGTTTAAGAAACAAAGGATAAAGGCTCAAATTATTTGTACCCACCCGCTCTTCGGGATGTTTTCCAAATCTAAACTCAGTTGATCATGCGTTAGACCTTGTTCGAGTCTTTGTTTTGATTTTCCGGTGATGATTCGGATGTTGATGATTTCTTTTGAACAGGCAGTCATTTTTTGCTTTGGTTGAGGGTTTGTGAGACCTCTTTCTTGATTTTTGTTATCCCTTTCTTTTTTGCCTGAACTGTTTCCTTTTTGGAATTACAGTTAGCGGGATGCCCCAGTTTGGTAAGTCTTCTTTATTGGTTTTGACTTTTTGGGCTTTTCATTTATGATTTTTTTTTTGATAATGACTGCCTGTCCTTATGATTGTTCAGAACCATCACTGTCTTTTGTTTTTGAAAAACCCATTTAGTGCCATTCATTGTGCACTTGGATCAACTGAGAGAACTACCCTGCCCCAGGTTATGATTAAGGGTTTTGATTTTCGAAAATAAAAACTCCTACTTCTTTGGCTCTGATGGGTTGACGAGGGATTATCATCCTTATAACTCCAGTGTTTAGGAATTGAAACAATGCCTGTACCTCATCAGCGGGGTCTGTTCAAAAGCATACTGTAAATTGTGGTATCGTTTTCGTCATCCTCCCTCAAGAGGTTTAGAATTTTCAATTAAGAATTGACCATCGCAAAAAATATGAAAGCAGTTTTAAGCATAGTAAACATAATTAATTCAAGACAGACATGTGTAATGCATTCATGAAATAAAAGAGTTTAACACAATAATTGTTTATCTGAACAAGAAAAGGAAAAATACAACTTGAAATCAAATGAACAAAAATTTAGCCATGCTTTGGCAATGGAGCGGTGATCACGTTGGGAGTCTCCGCAGGCTCGAACTCGATCTCTTTGGCATCGATCATGTTCTGAATTTTGTACTTCAGTGCCCAACAGTCCTCAGTATCGTGCCCCGGGCTATCAGAATGATAGGCACACCTTGCTTCTGGATTGTAGCTAGGAGAGGAGGTCTTAGGATTGGCAGGAGGGTTGATTACTGCAATCAGGTTCATCTTCACCATATGCTGCAATGCTTGTGACCAAGGCATGTTAATGTTGGTGAATTGCCTTTTAGGCCCTTCCGGCCTTTGCTGGTTTCCCCTTTGTGGTTGACGGCGTGGTGCAGAACCAGAGATCATGACTGCCCCTGCATGTTGATCACGGCGACTCTTTTGACTGTATACAGCATTGGATTCCTTCTTTCCCGTGTAAGGTTTTTTATGAATATCAGAAGGTGTGGCCTCTTGAATCTTCCCCGACTTGATACCAGCTTCAATTCTTTCGCCAGTCAGGATGAGGTCGGTAAATCCAGCAGATGAGTTACCAATGAGGTGATTGAAGAATGGCCCGGATAGGGTCCCCAAGAACATATCAACGAGTTCCCGGTCAGTTAACGGAGGTTGCACCCTTCCAGCAAGTTCTGTGATCGGTGGATCTGGAACTGACTGTTTTAAAGCTGGTTCGCGAAATGTCGCGGAAGCAAGAGTCGCCACCGTCTTTTATTTTCTCCAAATGGAAAGGACAAAAGCACATAAAAATTCCTTTAAAGAGATTGCTCTCGGTTCGGGAGGTAGGTTATAGAAAGGGAAGGTGTTAGCACCCTTTCTATCCATGGTTATCCATGGGCTCTTAGATACTTGCTCAATGTGTTTTCAAAAATGTTTGTTTGCTTTTCAACGTGGGTTTAAAAAGTTTCTTTGAAAAAATTCAGTTCGACTCGTACGTCAGAGTGTTTGAAAAATTTGCTTTTTGAAAGCTTTTGAAAATGTGTTGGTGAAAAGATGTTTTGATTTGTTTGAAATTAGAGCAAGTATCCTTGAGAACCTACCTACCCTAAGGAATTCGTCTGTGTAAATGTCCTTTAAAGTAGTGCCATCCCACCATTGAGAGGTAGGTAGCACCACCATTGGAGGGGTTCGGGTCAATTCGAGTTTTAGGGACGTGGTGATCACCAGAGCAATGGGAAGACACCTTAGAAGCTACCCTCATGCCAGGTTCCCGGATCATGAGGACTTACTAAGACGTCCTCTACTCGACGATCACCTTTCGAAAGGCAACAGTGAGGCGTACCCTAGGGGTGGTGTGTGCGAATTGTGTGTCATGTTTCAGTTTTTTTGTCTTGTCATGTTTATTTGTGTTCTACGCTTGATTTTATTTTATCCATTCATTCTTGCATGCTTATTTAACAGTTAACATTTGCGGGAAAATAAATCTAAACTATTACAAATGGCGCGGGTCCACATCGCCAAAATTAAACCGGACCCGATTTGACTGAAGGTAAAGAAGCAATAAAAATAAAAGTGCGAGAAATAAAATTGTTACAAGGCTTTGGGACATGTACATAATTATAATAAGCGACAAAGTAAAATGCGCGAAACAAAATAATTAAAGCGACGGGCGTTGGACCCTTTTGCAAAATATCAAATTAATGAGGAATTAAAATGAAAGTTAAAAATTAAATGTTTTTTGGTATTTTTGTGTTTTTTAAGATTTAAAAGAAAAAGAACTTTTTAGAATGAAATTTGAAATGCAAATCCTAATTCTAATGTTTTTTAGTTATTGTGAAAATATTATATTAATCTAAATTAAACCCTAATTTTTACTTATGTACATTTAATTATAAAAATAAAATAAATAAATAAATAATATTGTGATAAAAAAAAGGAAAATTTAAAAGGTATAAAAAGTCATTAAACCTAATGCTATATTTTTGGATTTTTAGTTATTAAGAAAGTAGTAAAATCTAACCTAAATGCAACCCTAATTAGTTTACAAGTTTAATTATGAAAATTACTAATATTATGGCAAAAAACAAGGAAAGTTAAAAGGAATAAGAAAAGTCATTAACCTAATGCTATATTTTTGGATTTTTTTATGGAAGAAAGAATTAAAGTTAAAACCTATTTTACTAAATTTATTTACATGTAATTTATTTATAAAAGTAATTAAAATAAAAATTATATTTTTTGCCTTTTTCTGATTTTTTATGATATTTTTCATATTTTTGTAGAAATAATTAATTAATTAAAACAAATAAATAAATAAATAACATAACAATTGAGAAAATGAAATATAAAAAGAAAATCAAACCAGGGGGGTAGCCCCAGAATTGGAGGTAAGGCCTAGCATTCTGGCCCATTAACATTGAAATCCACTTGACTTTTCAGTTCACGTGCCAATGCGTTGACCATAGCGTATCATGTGCCTTGAATCTGAGCCCTTTGATTGATCTACTGGGACGTGTGGACGATGAGTTTTGAGTGTGTATGGTATGCCCTGGACGTTAGCGCTGCGCAAGATCTTGTATTGAAAAATATTATTGAAATTTATACAGACCTGGGGTTCGAACCCAGGTCTTAGACAATGCAAAGGAATACGCCTGCCACTGAAGCACTTGAGTTACTTTTAACATATAATGATTAATGAATATAATAAAAAGAAAAGAGAGTTAGTGGCCTTCAACGCGCCAATTTTTGAACTGACGAATCACAGCGTGCCATGTACTCATCTTCCTCGCGTGCCTGAAATACAAAACACAGAGGCAACGGTTTCAACGCGTTGTGTTAGGCATGTTTATGAAAAATAGCGACTAGCGCTGTGACATCAATAAATTGATCGCGAGGGTCCATATCTCCTCGTCTTGATGAGCTGGTTTGAATGGCATAAGTCTGGAACCCTAATTTTACTGTATTGTGAAAGCCCTAAATCAAGCTCTGAAAAAACCTAGAATATGAAAATGGTAGAATCGCGCATGGCCAATGAAAACTCAATTGAACATGATGGTTAGTCTCAAAACATTATGCTAAACATGAATCAATGGACAAAATGCTGTAAAAATGTTTAAATCATGATGCACGATTTTGGAAATTTTGCTATACAGTTCGAGTTCTAACTACCAATTCTTGGAGATTGGCTTGTTGTTTGTGATTGATGCACGTTCAGAATTGCCCAAGGAAGCTAATGGGATGATTTTTATGCCTTGAATCCACCTCTAACCTTGAAATCAGTTTTGTGTTTTTATGGAAAATTTTCAAGTTGTCAATAAGCTTTTGAGCGCAGCCTTTGGTGTGTTGTGGTTAGGGTTTGACTTAGTGCTTATGATGGAAGAGAATTAGCTTGTTATTTGACCTTGATTCATGCCCATGAGAGAACTAGTCCTAGGGTTTTTTCATTAACAAACTTTTCCTTCTTTTAAGCCAAGACCAAGACTTAGTGTGCATTTTAACCCTAGCATAAGTTTGTGAGCTGGCCCATGATACATGGAAGTTGTCCAAATTCAAATGACACTATTCCATTGGTTTTTGAATTTTATTTGAATTTTTAAAGATTTAAAATGAATTAAATTATCAAAAATTAAATAAAATAGAAAAATCAATATTTGGTCTTGAAATTAATCATGGGACACGTGTGTGGCATGACAAGGATGAATCAAGTGGAAGAAAGTGGACCCTTTTGTCAAAAATTGGAGTTTCAAGGATAGTTGACTTTTGCCATTTCACAAAAATTTCCCAACTTCTACAAGGCATAACTTGCTCAATTTTTAAGCTTTTCACATGTTCTTGGATATTTTGGAAAGGTCTTTGAGTCCTCTAACCAATGCCTTTGGTCCCATGTCATTTTGATTTTCCAATCTCAAGTTATGGCCTTTGACTTAAAGTCCCTTTTTGTTGACTTTTGAAAATGACCTATAATGTTGAAATTGATAACTTTTTGTGAGAGCATTTCTTGGACTTGAAGTATGAAGATGAGTTGTAGGAAATGTCTCTCTCTTCAAAATGAGCTTTGGATGGAATTTTTCTGATAATCCATGTGAAAGTTATGCCCTGGTCAATTTCAGTTGACTTTTTCAGCTGTCCAAATATAGTAACTTTTGCATCTTGATGATTTTCTGAGCCAAATTTTGAGAATCATGATCAAGCATTGATCAAATGATGTTTGTGGCTTCAAAATGATATGTTGACCAAAAATTTGAACTTTTGACTGTCAAATGACCATTTTGCCCCTACAGTTGACTGTAGTGCAATTTAGGGTTTTGACTGTGCAATCTTGAGCTGAATGCCTTGAAATTTGATATGGGGATGCTTGACCATGTTTGTAAGCATGTGAGACTTGATTGAGCCTTTGAACACTTCCTTCTCTTGATCAGACTCAAAACCCTAGTTTTGACTGTATAGGAGACAATTGAACTGCATAACCCTTGGGGAATTTTGTGACTTGGCTTGGCAATTTCTTGAGGAATATGGGAGGGAAAATTTTGGGGTATAACAGCGACTCTTGCTTACCGCAACATTTTCAAACACAAATGAAAAACCAGTATAAACAGTCATTTCTGCCACCGTATCACAGAACTGGCGACTCTGCTGGGGATATCTATAAAAATTGGGGTTACCTTAGAGTCTAGTTCATTTTAAATTGCTTTACCTTGTATGCTTTGTCTGCTTTACTTTTGAGGGCTTGTTGTGGTTATTTGTTAAAGATCCTACACTCGGATCTGGGGCACCTTTTAGGTAAGTAGCAATAAATCATGAAGTTGTACGGCATATACCGATATGGATGAAATGATGGCTACGTTAGCGTGATACTCTGGCTTGTACTAATGTTCCTTGAGTCAGTCAAGGATAACATTAAACTTCCTTATAGTGTCATTAAGCGCTAACTGACCTTTAGAACCTTTAATTAACTCATCCTAAGACATTAGAAAGTAGTGAGATGGTCGGCTTTGGTTCCAACCTAAGATTGGTTGATACTCGATGCTACACTCATTGAGATTGGACTTTTGGGATATTCTGGCCACAATACTTCGGTGCTTGAGCTTGAACAATGCCTAAAAGAAAGGCCAGTGATATGAGACTCCTTAGAACCCGGTTACTTTTAATAGGACAGGTTGAGCCAACTGAAACTTCAAGAGGGTACTTACCTTTAAAAACCCATGCAAGTCTAAACCTAAGGCTACTTATTTGATTTGTTTGCTTTCATTACCTAACAACTTGAACTCATTGCAGGGCTTTTGTTTGTATTCCTTACAGGACCTTATTTGTATATATCATCCAATAAACTAGTTTTATTAGAAGACATACTTGTTGTTGTGTACCCCAAAATTTTCCCTCCCATTTTCACTCAAGACATGTCTCTAAAGGTCCTAAATTGCTCAAGGATGACTAAGAATTGACCAGACAAATTCTCCTCCTAAGGCAATGAGCCTCAACTAGGGTTTCAACTTTAAGAAAGATGTGTGAGTCCCAAGGAACCCAAATATTCTCCATTGTCCTAATATGTCCTCAAGATCATCCATGCCAAATTTCATGCCTTGAACAACAAGTTTGCTCAGTCAACTGCTCAAATGCTTAGAAATCAACTGTACTAGGTAAAAAGTCAATTGTGGCCCAAATACAGTCAAACTTCAATAGTTTTGGTCAACATCAACATTTTGAAGTATTATCCATCATTTTATCAAGGGTTGATCATGATTCCTCAAGAAATGCTCCTGACTCATCAAAAGTCAAAAATGGCAAATTATGGTTTCTCTAGGAAAAGTCAACCAAACTTTGACCAGGCATAACTTTCTCATACTTTATCATAAATTTTTACTCCAAGGCTAATTTTAAGAGAATCCAATTTCCTACAACTCCTCTTCAGCCCTCAAGTTCAATAAATGCCTCAATCAAAATATACAAGTTCATACATTATAGGTGTGATACGGTGGGAGAACTGACTATGGCTTTGCGTTTGTTTTCGCAAATGTTTCGGTTGAGCAAGAGTCGCCACCGACTTTGTATTTTATCCTAAGGAAAGGTTTAAAAAGCACAGCAAAAACCTTTGAGATGTTTTCTTGGGTTCGGGGAGTAGATTATAGAAAGGGAAGGTATTAGCACCCTTTCTATCCATGGTTATCCATGGGCTCTTAGTTACTTGCTTAGATCACTTGCCTTTTGTTTTTCAATTGTTTGAAATGGTGCTTTGTGTGTGTGGGTTTGAAAATGTTTTGAAAAGAAGCCAATCTGGTGGCAACCTTTGTAATAATCCATGTTGGGATGTATACAAAGGTGTATGTCTTTTGAAAAGGTTTTCATTTGTTTTTGAAAGTTTGTTTTTGAAAGTGTTGTGAGGCGTGGTTTTAGAAAATAGACAAGTGTTTTATTTTGCAAGTTTGATTCAAGTAAATAAGAGGTTATCTACTCCTAAGTTTCTCAAAGATTATTCCTATGCTTTTAACCCTTTTAACAAGTTTGTTCCACCATTGCATTTGGTGGACAATCTTATGTTAGGATGTGAAAGGGACGGGCGCGGGTCATCGTTTAGACCATAATTGCAATGGTGCCAAGTATCTTTGGGCAATTTTTTCTTTAAGGGACTTGATCATTTTTTAGGCAACTTTCGAAAGCGTCATCGAGGGACTATGATCATTTGATTGTTTGTTTTTGCCCAAAGAGACCTAACATGCAATATGGCCCATTTATTGAAGGCAACAAGTGGAATACCCTAGGGGTGCAAGTGTGATTAGTGTTGTCCATTTTCATGCTTGTTTATCTTGAAATTAGGTCAAACTATTTTTGTTGTTTTTGATTCGCATACAAACCCTAATTCTAACATGGTATATTTAGAAAGCAATAAAGTGCGAAAAATAAAGTTACTAAGCTATTACAACACAATATATGGGAAGGGGGGTACAAATGTTCAAATGGGGGTATTTTGACAAGGAATTTAAACCTAGACTATTACATCAATATTGAATTATTTACAAGATAATTGATTGCACAAATTAAATGGAAATAAAATAAATATGCAAGATGCAAAAAAGGTTTTTTTGTATGTATGAAAAAAAGTATTTTTATATGTCAAATAAACAAAATAAAAAAGTATTATTTTTTTGAGTTTTTTATGTTTAGGGCAAAACCCTAATTTTATTAAGTATAATGTATTAATTTATTAATATATACAATATTTATTTATTATATACAAAAATAAAATAAAAATGAAGTATATTGGTCAAAAGGTATTTTTTAATGTTTAAATATCAATAAAAATATAATGTATATATTTTGTATTTTTAACCTAAATATATTAATATATATGAATATTTATATTATTTACTAAATATATATTATATATACAAAATAATAATATTTAATAATTATAAAAAAAAAGTATATTTTATATCAAATATTTTCAGAAGATAAAATAAAATAAAAAATAAAAAAAATGAATGTATTTGGTATTTATTCCTAATATTCTAAAAAAAGTATTATGTATTTATTTACATACAAATATCAATATAAATAAATAAATGCCTAAAAAATATAAAAATGGTATGAAAAATATTTTTTATATTTTTAATATTATTAGCAAAAATAAATAAGTCAGAATAAAAAAAGAAAAGTCAAAAAATCATGAAAATAAGCAAAATGGGCCTAGGGGGTGTGAAAGCAAAAGCATGGTGTAAACAGAAATGACAAACAAAGCCCAGCCCAAGTGGAGCTTCTTCAACCTCCAGCCATTCTTTGTCCAAAAACGCGCGTTTTGTAACCTGATTCAAACACCTTGATTCCTGGCTTTTTAATGAAAACTCACAACATAAAAAATGTTCAGCATCAAACAACGAATCCATACATACCTAAAACTTGATCTAACTCTAAAAAATGAGAGAGAATTTCTCCATTCCCAAATCTTAACCTAATTTTTTATCAATGTTCAGACATCAAATTCTCATGACACACGTAACATAAATGAAAACTAACTACATGGGCATGTTCAGGGCTATGAATGTGACATATTTTCTTCACAAACCTAAAGCTAACAATGCCTGGATAGAGAGATACGAATTCATGAACTTACCTGTTCAGTTGAAGTTGTATCTGATGATTGAGGTACTTTCAGTGCAAGGTGATGATTGGTACAACTTCCTTGAGGTCCAGGGATGCTATTCCAAGCTTTACTTTGCTTTGAAACTAGCTGAATCGTGTTATGGAACTTCAACTGCAAAACAAGAAAATGAAAATGGCCAAACTGATTAGAGGAGTTACAGTCCACTTCTAATGCTTTGGATAGTTTGCATTGATGGTAGGGAAGGTGTTTGAAGTGGTTTTAGCAAGAATGCACGATGGAAATGAGTTGTGGGATTCAATCTGCACCAGGCCCTGTTTTTGTGCAGTTCAATGGTGATTTTTTGAATGAGAGTGTTTGGGACTTGGTTGGCTCGTGTTCTAGCTCAGAATGGATGTTTAGAATATGTTTGATAAGTTTGCTTAAGGCTTGGTTTGCTGAGATGAGAGTTGGTATGTGATATGCTACGTTTCTTACACTTTAAGCAACCAATGGCCAAGTTGAGTTTCTAGCTTGTACAGGCCCCTCTAATATGCTGCATAACTCAGTCTTGATCAATGCAATTAGTCCATAAACTTGTGCCAAAGAGATCTCAAATGTACTTGCTTGGATTTGCATATTGACATAAAGTTCACTTTTCAAGAATGGATATTTTACTTTTTCTATTTATGGCTTAGTTCAACATGTAATGCTTAAACTCATAAAACAAGGCCTTGGCACAATGAATTAGCATTAAATTATTGAGTGCAAATGGGATATAGGACCTGTAATCAAGGAAATCATGCTGAATTCAAAATGGCACAAATGTATGAACATGTAAATTGGCCAAATCAAAAGTGAGTTTTTCCCAACTTGCCAAATTCGATTCTCCCTAACCATGAGGTTGTTTGATGAGTTCTTGGACATTTTGGAAAGCTTGGAATGTGTACTACAATCCATCTTTGAAATGCAAATTGAAATTCCAAGTGGAAGTATGTTAAAAATGGTCTTGAAGTTAGGTAAAAACCTTGGCTAAAATAGGTCAAATTTTCTCTAAGTTAAGAATGGTTTGGTACCCTTGTTCCAAAAATTGTAACTTGAGCTACAAGCTTCTTTTGGGAAAACTTTGTGAATCAAAGTTGTAGATTATGCAATAGGCTACAACTTTAATGTTTTGACTTTTTCTTGAATCCAAATGAATCTTGGTGAGAAAGTGGGGCAAAGTTAGGAAAAAATTAGGGTTTTTCATAACTTTGAAAAATTCTAAGTTATGAAAAATCTTCATTTCAAACCCTAATTTGCAATTCTTGATTTCTTGATGAACAAGTTTCATGATTTGGCATGTTTTGATGAAAAATGAATCTTGACACTTGACTTTGACCAAAAAGTCAAAGTTTGACTTTTCAGTATACAGTCAAAATTGATCAATTGACTGGGAAATTCAACTGTCAATCTTGTGTATTTGGGATCTTTTGAACTTGTTGAGCATGTCAAGACAATTCCATGGGGTCCTTGAGTCCATATGTGAGCTTGGTTTGCCATTGGCTAGGTCAAACAGTCAAAAATTGCCTTTGTGCAGTCAAAACCCTAAAAATGACCATTTTGCCCTTTTGATGATCTGATCAAATTTCTTGTGGAATTGTGATCCAAACTTGATCAAATGGTCCATGCGAGTTCATAATGTTGATGTGGGTCAATTTTCATGAGATTTGACTGTCAATTGGCCACAGTTGACTTTTTCCCCAATACAGTTGATTTCTAGGTCAACTGTCCAATTGACTGGGCAAAATTTGGAATCAAGATTTGAAACTTGGTATGGATAAACTTGGGAGTCCAACATGAAGCATGAAAGTCATCTTAGGCATTTTAGGTCAAAATATCTTTGTTCAAACACAAACCCTAATTTGGGTCAACAGTGCAAGGAGAAGTTTTGAGCAGAGGAAACCCTAATTGGATCTTGAGCTCCAAGGGTTTTGTGATGAGAAAATGTTGAGGAAATGGGAGGAAACCCTAATTTGTTTGGAAAAGTGAACTTGTATTGATTTTGAAATTTGCCTGTGAATAGGCGTTTTTGTACAAGAGGCTGACATCCTAGTAAGAGAACGCCGTCGAATAACATAAAGTTTATACAATTTTGAAAAGGAAACAAAACAGCTATGTGCACAATATTCCCACTGGGTTCCAACTCTGCTATCGCCTTTATGTCTTCAAGCGTCTCATCACTTTGCTGCTTAGTTGAAGATGAAGCTGATTGGTCGATGCCGAAGTCTGAGCCAGATAGTTGATGCCGAATTCTGGATGCAAGGTGATCCAATGAGACATAGTGTTACGCTTTATCCCTAACTTTTGCCTGGACCGCCCTTTCGGGTTTTCAGTCCACCGGGATACCCATTTTTGCCCAAGCCGCCTTTTCAGGTTTTCGACTTGCCGGGTGTACAGATTTTTTTTCATTTCATCCCTTATTTTTGTCTGAACCCTTTTGGTTCGCCGGGAAGCCCTTATTTTTGCCTAGGTATGTCAACCTAGCGGGTCTTTTATTCATGCATAGTATATTTTTACTATGTCTGCATTGGCGGGGTGAGGAAGGTCG
This sequence comes from Vicia faba, assembly GCA_948472305.1. Taxonomy (NCBI): domain Eukaryota; kingdom Viridiplantae; phylum Streptophyta; class Magnoliopsida; order Fabales; family Fabaceae; genus Vicia; species Vicia faba. Next base: position 920,166,508 of record OX451737.1, read on the forward strand.
TCACCATCCATGGTGGTCAGAATCATGGCTCCTCCTGAGAACACATGTTTAACCATAAATGGCCCTTCGTATGTAGGGGTCCATTTGCCCCGGGGATCACTTTGAGGAAGGATGATGCGTTTGATTACCAGGTCCCCAACTTGATACTCTTGTGGTCTGACTTTCTTGTTAAATGCCCTGATCATTCGTTTTTGATATGTCTGACCATGACAGATAGCGGTGAGTCTCTTTTCGTCAATCAGGTTTAATTGATCAAGTCGAGTCTGGATCCAGTCATCTTCGCTCAAATCTGCATCCTTCATTATCCGGAGAGAGGGTATCTGGACTTCAATCGGCAAGACTGCCTCCATGCCATAGACCAAGGAAAAAGGAGTTGCCCCGGTTGACGTCCTTGCTGAGGTACGGTACCCATGAAGAGCAAATGGTAACATCTCGTGCCAATCTTTATAGGTCACTGTCATCTTCTGCACAATCTTTTTGATATTCTTATTAGCTGCCTCTACAACCCCATTCATCTTCGGCCGGTAAGGAGAAGAGTTGTGGTGCTGTATCTTAAATTGCTCGCAGAGCTCAGTGATCATCTTGTTATTGAGATTGGTACCATTGTCCGTAATGATTCTTTTCGGGACGCTGTACCGACAGATCAGGTTATGCCGGATGAAACGTGCCACGACGCTCTTGGTTACCGTGGCGTAGGAAGCTGCCTCAACCCACTTCGTGAAGTAATTGATCGCTACCAAGATGAAGCGATGCCCGTTGGATGCCGTCGGTCGGATCTCACCGATCATATCAATGCCCCACATTGCAAAAGGCCAAGGTGCCGTTAGGAAGTTCAGAGGAACCAGAGGGATGTACACCTTATCAGCATAGATCTGGAATTTGTGACAAGTTCGTGAATGTTGGTAACAGTCGGCTTCCATTGTGGACCAGAAATATCCTGCCCGAAGGATTTTCTTTGCCATGGTATGTCCACTGGAATGTGTTCCGAATGTACCTTCATGCAACTCTATCATGATCTTCTCTGCTTCAGCCTTATCCACACAACGCAGTAGAGTTGAATCATGATTCCGTTTGTAGAGAATGCCGTTGCTGAAGAAGAATTTTGCCGCAAACCTTCTCATGAACTTCTTGTCGTTGACAGATGCACCTTCAGGGTATTCCTGAGCTTCCAAGTACCTCTTCACCTCATGATACCAGGGTTTTTCAGTCACTTTTTCGGCCTCAAGATCGTAGCAGTATGCCGGTTCGTCCAATTTCCAGATAATGATCCGGGGCGCCTCGTTGTCCCATTTGACTTTGAACATAGAATACATCGTAGCTAGCGCGTCCGCCAACTGATTCTCCTCTCTTGGGAAGTGTTCAAAAGTTATCTCTTCGAAGTGGGGAAGCAATGTCAACACGTATTCCTTGTAAGGGATAAGATTCGGGTGTTTCGTATCCCACTCGCCTTTGACCTGATTGATCACGAGAGCGGAATCTCCGAAGACACTCAGAAACTTGATCCTTAAGTCAATTGCAGCCTGAAGACCCATGATACATGCCTCATACTCCGCCATGTTGTTGGTGCAGTTGAAACACAATCGGGCGGTGAGTGGAGTATGAGTTCCTTTGGGAGATATGATTACAGCGCCGACGCCGTTACCCAAAGCGTTGGAGGCTCCGTCAAAATGCATAGACCATCGGGATCCTTCCTCAGGTCCTTCATCCGGTCCAGGCACTTCACAATCAGTTACCACCATGATGTCTTCGTCCGGAAATTCAAAGTTCAATGATTGGTAATCATCCACAGGTTGGTGTGCCAAATGATCTGCCAGTACACTTCCTTTGATTGCTTTCTGAGTTGTATACTGGATATCATATTCCGTCAAGATCATTTTCCATCTCGCTATTCTTCCAGACAGAGCAGGCTTTTCGAATATGTACTTGATGGGATCCATCTTTGAAATCAACAGAGTAGTGTGAGTCATCATATACTGTCTCAGCCGGCGAGCAGCCCATACTAGAGCGCAGCAAGTTTTCTCGAGCAGTGAGTAACGAGACTCACAGTCAGTAAACTTTTTGCTCAAGTAATAAATAGCGTGCTCTTTTCGGCCAGACTCGTCATGCTGCCCCAGCACACACCCCATAGAGTTATCAAGTACTGTCAAGTATAGTATTAGAGGTCTCCCTTCCACTGGTGGCATAAGAATGGGTGGCTCTTGGAGATACTCTTTTATCTTTTCGAAAGCGGACTGACATTCACCGTTCCAACGTACTACTTGATCTTTCTTCAGTAATTTGAAGATTGGCTCACAAGTAGCAGTTAGATGTGAGATGAATCGGGCAATATAATTCAGTCGTCCCAGAAAGCCTCTGACTTCTTTCTCTGTCTTGGGAGTTGGCATCTCTTGTATGGCTTTCACCTTGGCAGGGTCCACCTGAATGCCTTTATCGCTTACAATTAAACCTAGCAATTTTCCGGACCTCACCCCAAAGGTGCATTTGTTGGGATTCAACCTCAGCTTGTATAACTTCAATCGGTCAAACAGCTTCCGCAAATGGTCAAGGTGTTCCTCCTCAGTTTGGGACCTTGCAATCATGTCATCAACATATACCTCAATCTCATGATGGATCATATCATGAAATAAAGCAACCATGGCACGTTGGTAGGTTGCCCCAGCATTTTTCAACCCGAATGGCATGACCTTGTAGCAGAAGGTGCCCCACTGAGTCACAAAGGTAGTATTTTCCATATCTTCCGGAGCCATCTTGATCTGATTATACCCTGAAAAACCATCCATGAAAGAGAACACCTTGTGTTGAGCAGTATTGTCAACAAGAACGTCGATGTGAGGTAGGAGGAAATCATCTTTGGGGCTGGCCCTGTTCAAATCCCTGTAGTTGATGCACATTCTGACTTTACCATCCTTTTTCGGCACTGGCACCACATTAGTAACCCACTGAGGGTAAGAGGTCACTGCAAGAAACCCGACATCGAATTACTTCATAACCTCAGCCTTGATCTTTTCGGACATCTCTGGGCGCATACGGCAGACCTTTTGCTTTACCGGAGGGCAGTCTTCTTTGGTAGGCAGGTGATGAACTACAATGTCGGCGTCCAAACCAGGCATGTCTTCGTAAGACCAAGCAAATATCTCCATGTAATCATGTAGCATCTGGATCAATCGTTGCTTCACGCTGAGCTCTAGATTGGCCCCAATCTTGACTTCTTTCCTATCTGTCTCAGTACCCAGGTTCACTGTTTCCACCGGCTCTTCATGCGGCTGAATGGCCCTCTCTTCCTGGAGTAGCAGTCTTGCGAGTTCACCAGGCACTTCGCAATCATCTTCACCTTCGTCCTCGGCCAAGTTGATCGGATTCTCGAAGTCATAACTGGTGGTATCAGAACTGTTACCAGTGAGATCCAGAGTGGATTGAAACCTGTATAAGTGAGTGTGTGTAAATATAGCTGTTTTGCAATATATATAACACAGAAAGAAAAAGAGCGCAAGATTTGAAATGCAACAAACGTCCAATGTTTTAATTAATGATATATGGAAATGTCATACAAAAAGCCCTCACAATGGAGCTACGATGCCCTGGGTAGGACACCGAGCCAATTAAAAGTTTCAACATATTGTTTGTTACAAATTGAAAATCAAAAGAGTTAATTACTGCGTGACAAATGTGATAGGTGTAAAATCCTTTGCCGTCCAGTTGCTTGGTCCGTTGCTGGTGGTTGGATAGATCCAACTGTCAAACTCTGCTTCCTCTACGTCCTCCTCGATAGCATTCACCCTTGGATTGGTTATGAACACCTGAGCCTTTCTGATCCTTTCCTTGCGCACAACCCTCTGAGCCTCTGCAGTGAAGCCCAGCCCAAACTTGTCGTTCTTTTGAGTGAAGTCAGGAAGCTGACCCCAGTTTGCACATTTGCCTTTCTCGATTACAGCCCGGGCATCCTTCAAGGACGCCATCTTCAACGGAAAGTCTTCTTCAACCACTGTTTCAGCCGATGCCAACGTTGGAGGTACTTCCTCAAAATGCTGAAAGGGGGTTTCAATAAACTCCCCGTCCATCTCGATATACCGGAATGAATTCAAGTGACTAACCATGTATTCCTCCTCACCCTGCACAGTAACAATCTTCCCTTTGACAGGGTATTTGAGCTTTTGGTGTAGAGTGGATGTTACTGCCCCAGCCTTGTGAATCCAGGGTCGACCCAACAAGCAGGAATAAGATGGACGAATATCCATTACATAGAACGTTGAGTCGAAGACTTGGGAACCCACACGAATAGGAATGTCTACTTCACCGTGCACCATCCTCTTAGAACCGCCGAAGGCTCTAACAATGATGTTACTAGGTTTCAATTCCAGGACCTCACAATCCAAGCGATCCAATGCCTTTTTGGGCAAAACATTCAGGGAAGAACCGGTATCCACCAATACGTGTGCGAGAGTAGTGCCCCTGCATTCTATAGAGACGTGAAGGGCATCATTGTGATTTTTCCCTTTGGTGGTAAGGTCAGCATCCGAGAACCCCAAGCCATTGTCAGCTGTCAAATTAGCCACACAGTCAGTGAATTGATCTGCAGAGGTCTCTTGCGGCACATGGGCCGTTTTCAGAAATGAAATCAGGGCTTTTGCGTGGGCCTCTGAGCACAGCAGCAATGATATCATAGAGATTTTGGAGGGGGTATACCCCAGCTGTTCAACGACATTGAAGTCACTCTTTTTAATGATTTTAAGGATTTCCTCCATCTCTTGTTGGGAGGCTTCAACAGCGGTCTTTTTTGGTGCCTCCGTCCTGGCAGGCAAATCGGTAGAAACTTCTTTGCCCCGAGCATCAGAGGACTCGGCGGCAGTAGTAGACACAGGAACTTGATTTGGAACATGCACACTTGCGGGTGTGATGATAAGAGGCTTTCGGATAACTGGCGGTGCAATGTCAGGCGAGAAGAGCCTGCCACTGCGAGTAATCTTGGCGGGACCAGTGATGTTACTGATACTGGTACCGGTGTTGAACTCCTACTTCACTCCAAGCACATACACGTCTGCCCCATAGTGCCATGGGACAGCCTTGTTAGATTCATAGGGGAGAGGCCCCGGAACAGTAATAGTAATGGGTGCAACAGACATAATTTGGACTGGCTTCCTCGGGGGAGCTTTGGTAGGATTGTAAATTGTGACAACAGATACTTCTTCAGCGGAAACAAATGGAACAACAGTTTTCATGAACAAAATTTCTTTGCTATCCATCAGGCTTTGGTTGCCTGATTTCAGCAGCGGACAACCGGTAGGGATAACGACACACAGGAGACAACCCTTGCTACAACCCGAAAATAAACTGGCTAGTAGTAAGTTCTTCTTAACAGTCAAAATAGGGGTAGCAACATCATTCACCGAAACAGCATACAAATCTTCCTCAATGGCATTTACTCTATGCTGGGGAATATGAGCAGTTACAACATTTGGCCTCTCAGGCGCCTCAAACTGAATTTCCTTCGCATCGATAAGGTCTTGCACCTTATTTCTCAAGGCCCAGCAATCATCAGTAGTATGCCCGGGGCTATCGGAATGATAAGCACAACGGGAATTTGGGTTATACTTAGGAGATGCAGTATTCACGACCTTTGGAGCCTCTTTGATGGTCACCAAGTTGGTTGATAACAGTTGCGGCAAGATTTGTGACAAGGTCATACTCAGCCGAGTATACTGCCTCTTGGGCCTTTCACCTCTTTGTTGATTATACTGCTGAGGAGCAGAAACAGGTTTTGAAATGACCAAGGCATTGACGGCTTGGCGACTTTCTGGCTTGACTTATCTTCTAGGACCATAGACGGCACTTGTTTCTTTCTTGAAAGGCCTCTTTTCAGTACTTGCGGAGGCAGCTTTTTGTATCTTTCCTGATCTGATGCCAGCTTCAATTCTTTCACCCGTCAGAATCAAATCCGTAAACCCAGCGGAGGAGTTACCAACCAAATGATTGAAGAATGGACCAGACAAGGTCCCTAGAAACATATCAACCAGCTCACGATCAGTCAATGGAGGCTGCACCCTGCCAACCAAATCTCTCCATTTTTGTGCATATTCTTTGAACCCTTCGCCCGTTCCTAGAGACATACCCTGAAGTTGGGTACGCGTAGGAGCGAGGTCAGAATTGTATTGATATTGTCTGTAGAATGTTGTCGCTAAATCTTCCCAATGTCGGATACTAGTTCCATCTAGTTGATAGAACCACTCAAGCTGTGACCCCGAAAGGCTATCTTGGAAGAAGTGAATCCAAAGGTTCTTATCTGCCGTGTAAGGTTGGATCTTCCTTACGTACGACCTTAGATGCAGCTTTGGACAGGAGGCCCCGTCGTATTTGGAAAAGGCAGGCGCCTTAAACTTGTGTGGGATTACTACCCTAGAAGATAAGCCCAAATCTCCGAAATCCAGCCCCGGCACATTCTGAATCTCCATGGCACTCAAGCGGTCTTCTAATTGCTTGTATCTGTCAGCAGCAGGTGGGTATTGTTCGTCATTGTAGTCCGTCTCGTTGTCAGAGACTGCCGGACTAGGAGCTCCTCCCCCTTGGGGACTGTCTTTCTCAGCAGAAGAAGTAGTTGCATCAGCCTCGTTATGGAGTGTGTTCCCAAACCTGCGTCCGGTGTTGAATAACGCAGTCCTCTTTGTCTTCTTCTTCTTCAGGAGTAAAGCCTTTAACTCTTGCCGACCTTGGGCCAGACTCGGGACCATTTCTTGAAACTGGGCACTTTGGGCCTGAAGGGCCTTGATTGCTTGCTCACTGGATGAATCTGGATTCATGATGACTGTTCAAATAAACAGCGAAGAAGATTAAGCAACCTGTGGAAAAAGGGTACCTGTCATGCATATGGTGCAATGAGATGCGTATGTTTTATGTTTTCAAAGACAAACAAGATTCAACTTTGTAGACAAAAGGGAAACACACTTCATTAGATTCAAATTTTAAATTGTTCAACAACTTGCCCTTAGGCATTACAGGAATGAAAAATACTGAAAAGGAAATAAAAGCTGTAAAAAGGAAACATCCAAAGCCCATCAGTGCTCCCATGGCCTCCTCTTCTCAGTGTGGATGTAGTCATTCAGAACCCGCTCTTCCTCCAATTGCTTAGTCAGCCTCTGGATCTTCCGTGCTTGTTCGTTGAACTTTTCCCGATAAAAAACCCGTTCTTCCTTTAGCTGCACCCAAGATCTTTTCATTGTGTCAAAATCAGTGGGTATCTGAGGAGGGAGGACAGTTGGATGAACCCCATCTTCATCAGGAGATTCAAGAATGATAGGTCTGACAGCTTCGTACGGCATACCTAACTTCTGAGCACGGATACGGACCCATCTGCAATAGGGTTCCATTGGTAGAGAAGTCTTTGGTCCCAGCTCATGTGGGTCAGCTTTGTGAATTCTGTCCCAAGCCTTAATGAATCCATGGCGTAGTTTGTCACTGTCTACCTGAAATTCGAAATGGAAGTGAGGAACCAACATTTCATGAGGCCCTACTCTTCTGGCTCTTCCAAACTGGCGGAGAGCTAAGCATGGATTATAAGAGATTCCTCCTTGGATACCAATCAATGGAACATTAGGGTATTCTCCACAACGATCAATAACAACTACCTCATCCAAACCTCTGAGAGTCCAAGTGATGTCATTATCAGCGAGAGACATTAACCTATGAGCCCAACCCTTTCCTTCTTCATTCTTCAGCACGAACTTAGGAAGGTGCGAAATAAACCACCTCACTAGCAAAGGAGCACAACACCACGGAGTTCCCCGTTTTCGAGCAGTACGAGCATAGAGTTGTTGCAGGATATCACCCAAAAGAGTGGGTACAGGATTCCGAGACATGAAGATCCTTATGGCATAGATACTGATAAAGGTGTCAGGATTTGGGAACAATACCAGACCATAGATTAAAAGAGCCAGAATGTCTTCGTACGCCTTGAAGTCTAAGTCATTCCAGAAATCATTAGCTTTGCCAACCAGAAATTTGACCAAAAAGCCCTTAACTCCACTTCTAGTTTCCCAGTTAGCCAATACTTCTTCTTTGGTCAAGGGGAGAACTGCAGCAACCTCTTCAGGCCTAGGAGTATTTTCCAAACCAGTGAATGGAGTTTGCTCCAAGACAGGGATCCCAAGCAAATAAGAGAATTCTTCCAGGGTAGGAACCAGCTGGAAGTCTTGAAAAGTGAAGCAATGATACAGGGGATCATAAAACTGGGTCAGGACACTTATCAGTTGTTGGTCCCACTTTGCAGTGATCAGGCCAAGGAGAGAACCATGCCTTTTGATGAAGGAAGTAGTGTTTGGAATCCTACCAACCAAATCCTTGAGCAAAGTTGGTGGTTGAACAAAGTTGAGCCGGATAGTATTCCTACGCACGGGCATCATGATGTCCTACAAAACAGAGCAAAGATGAAACTTTTTTGTCTTTGAAATGGGTTAGTCCTTATACAGGATGCATGCAATGGTATGATGGCATGATGCTATGATGAAGCACACCACAAGTATTCACACAGGCAAGCATGATAAGGCACACAAGTCACACAAGACAACCCTTAGGTTTCAGGCCAGCATGAAGTTTAGGTATTACCCTCTTTTAGTTTCGTTGGTTAAAACTTGTCCTATCAAAAGTAACCGGGTTCTAGAGGATCTCAAATCATTGACTACCCTCAATCAGTCATAACTCCAGCATCGCAATCTTTTCTTGCGGCCAGAACCATCACGAGAGTTTAGCCTCAATGAGTGTAGTATACTGCTATTGTTCTATGGCCAAGTTTGGTCAATTTAGGGTTCTAAGGTTGGTTGGTGTTTAATGACTCCTTAGAAGACCCATATTCTCCTTGTTGCAACACAAGGGATATAGATACAGACCAAGGTGCCACACCAACGTAGCCACTGCTTCACCCATGTCGGTCTACGCCGGACAGGTCCCTCACAGATTATGCTACCTAAAAAGGGTATTCCCCAGATCCGGGTTAGGATCTATGAAACTCCGATGCAAAGCCCATAAATATAAAAGAAAACAAGGCAAACAATTGAAAACAAAGGTGATCTAAGCCCTAAGGTTACTCCACTTTTAATTTTGTCCCCAGCAGAGTCGCCAGTTCTGTGATACGGTGGGAGAACTGACTATGGTTTTGCGTTTGTTTTTGCAAATGTTTCGGTTGAGCAAGAGTCGCTACCGACTTTTTATTTTATCCTAAGGAAAGGTTTAAAAAGCACAGCAAAAACCTTTGAGATATTTTCTTGGGTTCGGGGAGTAGATTATAGAAAGGGAAGGTATTAGCACCCTTTCTATCCATGGTTATCCATGGGCTCTTAGTTACTTGCTTAGATCACTTGCCTTTTGTTTTTCAATTGTTTGAAATGGTGCTTTGTGTGTGTGGGTTTGAAAATGTTTTGAAAAGAAGCCAATGTGGTGGCAACCTTTGTAATGATCCATGTTGGGATGTATACAAAGGTGTATGTCTTTTGAAAAGGTTTTCATTTGTTTTTGAAAGTTTTTTTTTGAAAGTGTTGTGAGGTGTGGTTTTAGAAAATAGGCAAGTGTTTTGTTTTGCAAGTTTGATTCAAGTAACTAAGAGGTTATCTACTCCTAAGTTTCTCAAAGATTATTCCTATGCTTTTAACCCTTTTAACAAGTTTGTTCCACCATTGCATTTGGTGGACAAACTTATGTTAGGATGTGAAAGGGACGGGCGCGGGTCATCGTTTAGACCATAATTGCAATGGTGCCAAGTATCTTTGGGCAATTTTTCCTTTAAGGGACTTGATCATTTTTTAGGCAACTTTCGAAAGCGTCATCGAGGGACTATGATCATTTGATTGTTTGTTTTTGCCCAAAGAGACCTAACATGCAATATGGCCCATTTATTGAAGGCAACAAGTGGAATACCCTAGGGGTGCAAGTGTGATTAGTGTTGTCCATTTTCATGCTTGTTTATCTTGAAATTAGGTCAAACTATTTTTGTTGTTTTTGATTCGCATACAAACCCTAATTCTAACATGGTATATTTAGAAAGCAATAAAGTGCGAAAAATAAAGTTACTAAGCTATTACAACACAATATATGGGAAGGGGGGTACAAATGTTCAAATGGGGGTATTTTGACAAGGAATTTAAACCTAGACTATTACATCAATATTGAATTATTTACAAGATAATTGATTGCACAAATTAAATGGAAATAAAATAAATATGCAAGATGCAAAAAAGGTTTTTTTGTATGTATGAAAAAAAGTATTTTTATATGTCAAATAAATAAAATAAAAAAGTATTATTTTTTTGAGTTTTTTATGTTTAGGGCAAAACCCTAATTTTATTAAGTATAATGTATTAATTTATTAATATATACAATATTTATTTATTATATACAAAAATAAAATAAAAATGAAGTATATTGGTCAAAAGGTATTTTTTAATGTTTAAATATCAATAAAAATATAATGTATATATTTTGTATTTTTAACCTAAATATATTAATATATATGAATATTTATATTATTTACTAAATATATATTATATATACAAAATAATAATATTTAATAATTATAAAAAAAGTATATTTTATATCAAATATTTTCAGAAGATAAAATAAAATAAAAAATAAAAAAATGAATGTATTTGGTATTTATTCCTAATATTCTAAAAAAAGTATTATGTATTTATTTACATACAAATATCAATATAAACAAATAAATGCCTAAAAAATATAAAAATGGTATGAAAAATATTTTTTATATTTTTAATATTATTAGCAAAAATAAATAAGTCAGAATAAAAAAAGAAAAGTCAAAAAATCATGAAAATAAGCAAAATGGGCCTAGGGGGTGTGAAAGCAAAAGCATGGTGTAAACAGAAATGACAAACAAAGCCCAGCCCAAGTGGAGCTTCTTCAACCTCCAGCCATTCTTTGTCCAAAAACGTGTGTTTTGTAACCTGATTCAAACACCTTGATTCCTGGCTTTTTAATGAAAACTCACAACATAAAAAATGTTCAGCATCAAACAACGAATCCATACATACCTAAAACTTGATCTAACTCTCAAAAATGAGAGAGAATTTCTCCATTCCCAAATCTTAACCTAATTTTTTATCAATGTTCAGACATCAAATTCTCATGACACACGTAACGTAAATGAAAACTAACTACATGGGCATGTTCAGGGCTATGAATGTGACATATTTTCTTCACAAACCTAAAGCTAACAATGCCTGGATAGAGAGATACGAATTCATGAACTTACCTGTTCAGTTGAAGTTGTATCTGATGATTGAGGTACTTTCAGTGCAAGGTGATGATTGGTACAACTTCCTTGAGGTCCAGGGATGCTATTCCAAGCTTTACTTTGCTTTGAAACTAGCTGAATCGTGTTATGGAACTTCAACTGCAAAACAAGAAAATGAAAATGGCCAAACTGATTAGAGGAGTTACAGTCCACTTCTAATGCTTTGGATAGTTTGCATTGATGGTAGGGAAGGTGTTTGAAGTGGTTTTAGCAAGAATGCACGATGGAAATGAGTTGTGGGATTCAATCTGCACCAGGCCCTATTTTTGTGCAGTTCAATGGTGATTTTGTGAATGAGAGTGTTTGGGACTTGGTTGGCTCGTGTTCTAGCTCAGAATGGATGTTTAGAATATGTTTGATAAGTTTGCTTAAGGCTTGGTTTGCTGAGATGAGAGTTGGAATGTGATATGCTATGTTTCTTACACTTTAAGCAACCAATGGCCAAGTTGAGTTTCTAGCTTGTACAGGCCCCCCTAATGTGCTGCATAACTCAGTCTTGATCAGTGCAATTAGTCCATAAACTTGTGCCAAAGAGATCTCAAATGTACTTGCTTGGATTTGCATATTGACATAAAGTTCACTTTTCAAGAATGGCTATTTTACTTTTTCTATTTATGGCTTAGTTCAACATGTAATGCTTAAACTCATAAAACAAGGCCTTGGCACAATGAATTAGCATTAAATTATTGAGTGCAAATGGGATATAGGACCTGTAATCAAGGAAAGCATGCTGAATTCAAAATGGCACAAATGTATGAACATGTAAATTGGCCAAATCAAAAGTGAGTTTTTCCCAACTTGCCAAATTTGATTTTCCCTAACCATGAGGTTGTTTGATGAGTTATTGGACATTTTGGAAATCTTGGAATGTGTAATACAATCCATCTTTGAAATGCAAATTGAAATTCCAAGTGGAAGTATGTGAAAAATTGTCTTGAAGTTAGGTAAAAACCTTGCCTAAAATAGGTCAAATTTTCTCTAAGTTAAGAATGGTTTGGTACCCTTGTTCTAAAAATTGTAACTTGAGCTACATGCTTCTTTTGCGAAAACTTTGTGAATCAAAGTTGTAGATTATGCAATAGGCTACAACTTTCATGTTTTGACTTTTGCTTGAATCCAAATGAATCTTGGTGAGAAAGTGGGGCAAAGTTAGGAAAAAATTAGGGTTTTTCATAACTTTGAAAAATTCTAAGTTATGAAAAATCTTCATTTCAAACCCTAATTTGCAATTCTTGATTTCTTGATGAACAAGTTTCATGATTTGGCATGTTTTGATGAAAAATGAATCTTGACACTTGACTTTGACCAAAAAGTCAAAGTTTGACTTTTCAGTATACAGTCAAAATTGATCAATTGACTGGGAAATTCAACTGTCAATCTTGTGTATTTGGGATCTTTTGAACTTGTTGAGTATGTCAAGACAATTCCATGGGGTCCTTGAGTCCATATGTGAGCTTGGTTTGCCATTGGCTAGGTCAAACAGTCAAAAATTGCCTTTGTGCAGTCAAAACCCTAAAAATGACCATTTTGCCCTTTTGATGATCTGGTCAAATTTCTTGTGGAATTGTGATCCAAACTTGATCAAATGGTCCATGTGAGTTCATAATGTTGATGTGGGTCAATTTTCATGAGATTTGACTGTCAATTGGCCACAGTTGACTTTTTCCCCAATACAGTTGATTTCTAGGTCAACTGTCCAATTGACTGGGCAAAATTTGGAATCAAGACTTGAAACTTGGTATGGATAAACTTGGGAGTCCAACATGAAGCATGAAAGTCATCTTAGGCATTTTAGGTCAAAATATCTTTGTTCAAACACAAACCCTAATTTGGGTTAACAGTGCAAGGAGAAGTTTTGAGCAGAGGAAACCCTAATTGGATCTTGAGCTCCAAGGGTTTTGTGATGAGAAAATGTTGAGGAAATGGGAGGGCAAATTTTGGGGTACAACAATAGGCCCTTTTAAAAAGTCAACAAAAACACTTTTTTGGGTCAAAGCTCCTTACATGAACACGGAAGATCCAATGGAAATAAAACCAAAAAGGTTGTTTATAGGACATCCTAAGCTCTCTAAAAAGTCCAAGAACACCCTCTTAGGGTTAAAATTTAGAGAGATATGCATTGTTAAAGTTAACCAATTTTTGGAAAAATGTATGAAGCCAATATTGACCAAACTTGAATTTTCTCCAAATGGACCTACCTTTTTATGTTTGAAACTTGTTTCTAACATAGTCCACGACCTCCAAGCCCATCCATGCCTTATTTTCTCATTTATTTTATTTATTGAGATTTTTAATAATTAAAAATTCAATTTAATTCAAATAAATGATAAAAAAAAATATATGAATATTGCATATGCTTGATTTCCAAATCTCTTAAGGCCTAAAATAACTCAAGATAGATGGAAAAAACGTGTGGGAATCATTTGTGCAATATTTGGCCAAATTTGGAAAGATTTCATATTATTCCCAAAATAAATATTATGTGATGAAAGCATTGGATTCTTTCCACAATTGAAACCCTAAATTGATTTACTATATGTACACAAGAATCCTAGGTCAAAACAACACGAAAAATCTGCCTCCAAACCAAGAACAAATTTGCAAATACATTCAAGTGTGGTGCAATTCAAAAGCTCATGTTCCAAGCATATTTGATCCATTCCAGGAACTCCATCTTCCTCCCAAGGTTCCCAGAAAGACAAATCAGTCCTCACACACGCCTGAAACACCCTGAGATTGCACAACCGAATCTCAAATTTTTTGATAAAATCTTGGATCTCAAACTCTCATAATAGGCCATATAAATTTTGTTTGAGTTTATATTTGTGTTGCTAATGGTGTTTGATGGCTTTTTGACGTATTACATGATACCATAGGGCCTGGAATCACACATTGCCATGGATGACCTCCGTTAGGGTTTAGATTTGAACCCTATGATGTAGGAGGAATTAGCCATTTTTGAGGCCAGATTCGTGATCAGCGGATCTTTTTAAGTCAATTTGCATACTTTGTTTTTTTGTTTGGCCACTTTTTCAGGTGACTCCACCAGAGAAGATGGTGGAAACCACTGGCTCCGGTGGTTGGACTGGCCGGTCTTCAGTCAACCAGCAGGCGTGGCAAGATGACAACACTCCATTGGTTGGATTCAAACAACCCTCTCTCTATCCGCGTCTGTTTGGACCATTTGAAATATAAGGGCCCCAATTGCTGGCGCGTGTTTGATGACTCAGCCATGGCCTTGTTTTCCTTTATAATATTATTTTGTGATTATATGTATGAATGAGCAGGCAGCGCAACTGGCAAGAGCAAAGAGTTGAAGGCGTTGTACGTGTGGGAGGTCAGAGGTTCGACCCTTGCCTCCTGCATATTATTTTTCTGAATTATTATTTGCATATTCAGTGGTTCCACATCCCAGTCGCGCATCATGCACCCTCATACTCGGTCATAAGATCACTCCTTCTCCAAGATCTAACGCCCAGCAGCATATCACCATGGTGGACATCCCAACAAGCCATACCACTGAATCAAGCGCAGGGGTCTGGGCCAACAAGATTTGGGCCCTGGAAATTCAATAGCATCACCCCCCCAGTCTGGGTTTCACACCCCCTCTCAGGCCCATTTCTCAATTGTTTTTTTATTCTTTTTAATTATTTTATATTCTATTTATTCATTCTTTTTCTAATCATAAAATGTGAAAATCATCACAAAAAATTAAGACTTAGTTTTTTTCTTAATAAATTAATTTTTGTAAATTAATTAATTTAATTAAATTTAAATTATTTTCTTTAATTTAAAATTAATTAGAGAATTAGGTTGAATTTCAAACATTTTTTTCATAAAATACTAAAAAAATATTTTCAATAAACAATTAGATTTTTTAGGATTTAGAACTTTTTCCCGTTTTAATTTGTGCGTGTCATTACTTTTTTCATACGATTATTTTTCATCATTTATGTAACTGCGCCAGATTTTTAATAGCTAAATTAGGGTTTTTTATTTCTGCATTTTACTTTTCGTTCATTACTTATGTATCTACACCAAAGCCTTGTAATAGCGGTAGGACTTTATTTCTCGCTTTATATTTTCTTTATATGCTTGTATATAATTGCTAGTAAATTAGGCGTTCATGACAAGATTAATCAAGTAGCCGTTAGGTCACTAACATCAAGATAAATATCTGAAAAAATACATTGTTACACACTTGCACCCTTAGGATACACCTCACTTGGTTGCCTCGGAAAACAATTGTCATGTCCCTCGAACATAGGGATATCTTAGCAAAGACCTTCAATATAAAAGTCATCATAAATATCAAGGTCCCTTAACGTCCCTCGAGTTGCCTACGAGAAATGATATTGTCCCTCGATGTTGCCTATATGATGGCAGTCCCTTTGAAATGATAAGGTATCCTTACATGTTGCCTTCAATGACCATAAGCGTCCCTTTTGATTGTCCCTCAACATCCGACGATAGGGCTACCTACTCACTAATAGTAGGATAACACTATCTAAAGGGAAGGAGGAAAAGAACATCCTTTTTCGAGTAGGTAGACAGTTCTTAATTACTTGTTAAAAAACAACTTTTTTCACACTTACACACTTTTCAAAAACGCTTTATCACACTCTTGAGGACTGATACAAGAGTTATCATAAAGCAAATAAAATCTTTCAAAACACACAAACACAGACAGTTTTCAAAAATGAGCAAGTACCTAAGAGCCCGTGGAAAACCACAGATGGAAAGGGTGCTAACACCTTCCCTTTCCATAATCTACCCCCTTACTCAGAAAATCTCGAAAAAAGTCCTTTTCTGTTCTTTTCACCCTTTCCTTTGTTGGATAAAAGAAAAGTCATTGGCGACTCTTGGTTACTGCGACATTTGCAAACAAAAAATGCAAACCAGTATTAACAGTCGGTTCTGCCACCATATCACAGAACTGGCGACTCTGCTTGGGATAAATTAAGCGGGGTTTACCTTAGGGTCTAGATCGTTTTGCTTCTTTGTCCATTTGCTTGCTTTACTTTTAAGGGTACTGTTTGGGTTACTATAGATCCTACATCTATATCTGGGGAAACCTTTTAGGTAAGTAGCAATAGATCGTGGAAACTGTATGGGGTATACTGACACGGTTGAAGCGATGGCTATGTTGATGCGATACTTTGGTTGGTACCGGTAGCCATTGAGTTAATCAAGGAGAATACAGGGCTGCTGCTTGGTGTCATGAAGTATCAACTGACCTTAGAACCTTTAATTGAATAACTTAGCCATTAGGACGTAGTGAGATGGCCGTCTTTGGTGTATTCCTAAAGTCGGCAGATACTCGATGCTACACTCATTGAGATTTGACTCCCGAGTTTTGTTTGGTTGCAAGTCAGTTGCATATCCAAACGAAACTTTTGAGAAATATCAGTGATATTGAGATCCCTTAGAACCCGATTACTATATATAGGACAGGTTGAACCAATCCAAACTTCAAGAGGGTATTACCTTAAAACCCATGCAAGCCTTAAACCTAAGGTCTTAGTGTGATTTGGTTGTGCTTGCTATATATGTGATTTATTAGCATAATCATGACATCATAACATGGCATATCATACTAACCATTTCAAGTATTTTCAAGGGCTTGTCTTTGTCTTGTTTTGTAGGACATGACATCCGCTCGCAGGAACATTATCCAAGTCAACCTTGTGAAAGTACCTCCTCAACACAAGGAGTTAGCGTCAAGGATTCCCAAAAGCTCTCCCTTCACTGAAAAACATGGTCGACTTCTCAACTGGTCATTTCAAACCCTGATGAAGAAATGTTAAAGGTGCTCTTGCTGTTCTTTGACCCGTTGCACCACTGCTTCACTTTTCCTGATTACCAGTTAGTGCCTACTATGGAGGAGTTTTCTCAGTTATTGGGGGTACCTATCCTTAATCAGCTACCATTTAACAGTATGGAAAGAGACCCAAAGCCTGAAGAGATTGTTCAAGCTCTATCTTTACAACGGTCTGGTGTAGTGGAAAATTGGGAAACCAAAAGAGGCATCCAAGGATTTCCAGCTAAGTTTTTATTTGAGAAAGCTCACTATTTTTGGGATAGCCTAGATTTACAAGCTTTTGAAGAAGTGTTGGCCCTTCCCATTTATAGGATGGTACTATTCCCAAACACATACCAACTCATAGATGTGAATGCGATTAAAGTTTTTCTGTCGCATAATCGGGTGCCTACTTTACTTGGGGATATTCTACACTCACTGCATACTCGCACTCTAAAGAGAAGAGGGACTCTTATGTGTTGTACTCCTCTATTGGCAAATGGTTTATTTTGCACCTACCCCGGTCTGTCTTGAGAAATGAGAAAGGTATGAGATGTTCTCATAGGTTGATGTCCCTTACACATTAGGATATTCATTGGTGTTCACGATCTTCAGAGAATGTTACCATCATTGATCACTGTGGGGAATTCCCTAATGTCTCTCTCTTAGGCATTAGGGGAGGAATAACTTATAATCCTTGTTTTGCATTGCGACAGTTTGGTTATGCTAGAAGGGATGGTCCTCACTATACACTCGTCCAAGGAATCACATTTGACTATGAGAATGATGTTCAAGGTTATCGTAAGAGGTTCATTCGAGCTTGGGGTATGATAAACAGAGTTGATAGCAAGACACCGGGGCACAATAATTCCATCCCTCTTGAGCCTTATCTCAAATGGGTACGAGCTCGTGCTCAATGTCTTATGATGCCTTACCCCACCATCTTACTCGTGATTATGGATCCAATTGCTGAGGGAGACACTCCTTATGTTGTCCTCCATCCTGACATGCCAACTGATTTTGAGGAGCTACGGAAATCCTGGATCCAACTCAAAGAAGAACAGGATACCTTTGAAACCCAATTTTACACCAGCGAGAAGAAGGTTTTATTACTCACTAGGTTACTTCACAAAGCGAAGAGTATAAATGCTTACATTGAACCAAAGAGGATGCGCCTGTGGGAAGCTTGAGTCCTTCTTTGCTTGGAGAGTTTTATTTTTGCTTTGTTCCCTTGTAAGCCCGAGAGGCATTTTGGTGACCAATAAAACTTCTTAATGCAATTAACGTTTGTTCCTTTTCTGTTTTAACAAGTTTAAGTCTTAGAAATCCTTGAAAACATTGCATACATATATCATACATATCATTGCATAAGCAGGTTTCATAACAAGTCTCTCGTGTTCTCGTTGTTTATTTCAGCAATGGCTCTCAAACAAGACAACATAGATCTCCAAACTCAAGAGGCTCAGTTCATGGAAATGTTCCTGAACCTATCCAAGGGGCAGGAAGAGTTGAAAGCACTCCTCATTGGGAACCTGGCCAAGAAAAATCCTGAAGACAATAAGGACGAATGTTTAGAACAACTGCAAACTGAGGTTGAAACAATGAGAACCCAGATGCTGGGGCAGATGGCTCTTATCCAAGGCCTAGCCCAGGGACAAGAAGAGCCGAGAGCCATTATCAACAAACTTTATCAAGACGAATGCAACCGTAAGAAGAAAATAGTCGAGGTTGGGGACCAAGTCATTGATCAACCTCCAAGAAGACAAGAGTTTGGTTTGATGAAGAGTGGACCTTTCCAAATTGCTACTACTACACGGTTCCAACAACAACCTCGCCAAAAATAACGGGTTAATTAGAGTAATCCGGATACACCCAAGAGGCAGTTTACTAAACTCGACATGCCGTTGTCTCAATCTTTACAACACACATTGAGAATGAATCTGGTTTCGTTGATAGGGCCTCATCGGAATCCCAAGACTTTTTCCCCTAACTACAATCCTGATGCAAGGTTTGCATATCACTCCAATAATCCAGGGCATGATACTGATTATTGTTGGATGTTGAAATATAAAATTCAAAACTTGATTGATGAAGGAGTGCTGGAGTTTACACAAGACGGTCAAGCTGAGTTCTTCTACCATCCCTCCAAGGCACGCCATCTGAAGTGACAAGATTAGACGAAGAAGGTTTTGTTCATTAGAATTTTCAACTTGTAATTTTCTTTTAATTGTTCGAACATTTATTCATGTCAAACTTTGTTACTTTATTAATGCATTGCGTATGTCTGTTTTGAATCAATTCATTCGTATTCACTATATTTAAACTGCTTTCCTTTTTGTGATATTCAACTCTCGATCAAAATCTCTGGGCCTTTAGAGGGAGGATAACGAAAATGATACCACAATATCTACAGTGTGCTTTTAAACAGTCCCCGCTAATGATGTACATACATTGTTTCAAATCCTAAACAGTGGAACAATAAGGAAGATAATCCCTAGTCAACCCTTTTAAGCCAAAGAAGTAGGAGTTTTTCTTTTGACACAAATTAAAACCCTTAATCATAACCTGGGGTAGGGTAGTTTTCTCAGTTAATTTAGAGGCGCATTCAGTCGCAAGCTCATCCTTCATACATGACAAATAGTGTAGAAGATACCTTCCAAAAGATGGTGATGGTTCCACATAATCATCAAAGAAGGCAGTCATTATTTTTCAAAAGAAAAGCCCGCTAAGTTAAAACCTATGAAGGAGACTTAAGAAAAAAAACTAGGGCATCTCGCTGACTGTAATCACAAAAGAAACAGTTCAGGCAAAAGAAGGGATAACGAAAAACAAAAAAGAGGCTACTACAAATCCTCGACAAAAAGAAGATTACAAAAATGACTTCCTCTTCAAAATAAACTTTCAGTAGCTGAACCATCATCGGAACATCAAGGACAAGATTCCAGACTCAATTGGGATCTGAACGCATAATTAGCTGAGCATAGGATCAAAGAACATCACGAAGAACGGGTTGGGTACAAATAAAAATTGAGCCTTTATTCTTTGTTTCTTAAACCGTGAACCAGACCACGTTATAACCTTAAAAGTCCTAGTTGAAGCATGGGTTAGTTCGAAAGCATACTATGACAAACGGTATCCTGACTCCTGTAGGGTTCGCTATAAATCCTGAGCTGACATCACACTTTTACATAATTTGTTTATTTTAATAAAAAATGAATATTCAAACTTCAAGACAGACATAAGCTTTGCATTCTTAAAGTACCATTATTTTCATATGACTATTTGTTCAACAGCAGAAAAATTTGCACGACGGATATTTGATGAACATAAATCTTCTCAGTGGACAAAATCATCTCAGATGGAAAGACATTCCAGTAATAGGCCTTTTATGATCAAGGGGCATAGAATGATGTCCAACTGATCTGGGGCAGTCAAGTCAAGGTTCAAGGAATCCCTCAAAAGTGCCAAATAGCCAGGGGCAGATCTCTATCTGAGTCACTTGGAGCATTGGACATGAATTCCAGCAACAAATCATGTACAATCAAAGAAACATCTTCTGGAAGTGTGGCAACACTTACTACTATGGACAACAACAATTCTTTGCACCCTATGAACGTGGACATGGTCAGAAAATACTATGCATGAACAAATATCCGCTAGGTTGACTGGCCTAGGCAAAAATAAGGGCATCCCGACGAACCAAAAGGGTTCGGGCAAAAATTAGGGATATACATATGAAAATCTGTACACCCGATAAGTCGAAAACCTGAAAAGGTGGCTTGGGCAAAAAAGGGTATCCTGGTGGATTGAAAACCGGAAAGTGCGGTTGTGATGCGGTGGGATAACTGACTTGAGGTTTTGCGTTTGTGTTTGCAAATGTTGCGGTTTAGCAAGAGTCGCCACCGAATTTTATTTTATCCAAAAGGAAAGGTAAAAAAGCACAGGAAAGACCTTTGAGATTGTTTTTTGGGTTCGGGGGGTAGATTATGAAAAGGGAAGGTGCTAGCACCCTTTTCATCCATGGTTTTCCATGGGCTCTTAGTTACTTGTTTTAGATCACTTGCTTTAGATCACTTGCTTTTGCTTTTCAATTGTTTGAAATGGTGCTTTGTATGGTTTTGAAAGTATTTTGAAAAGAGGCCTTTATTTAGGCAACCTTTGTAATGATTATTGTTTGAATGTATACAAAGGTGTTTGTCTTTTGAAAAAGGTTTCAATGTTTGAAAGTTGTTTGGAAATTATTTTGAAATTGTGTGTGTGTTTGTTTGAAAATAGCAAGGATTATTTGCAAATTGATCAAGTAACTAGGAGTTGTCTACCCTAATCAAAAGTCTTTCCTATACATTTTTATTCCTTTGATATTGTTGTTTTACCATTGCAATTGGTAAACAAGACTTTCTTAATCTTTCTAATTAACCTAATTTCTTATTATTATAACTAATCCTAATAATAATATTATTATTCCTAATGGGCTCAACAACACACCCTCTATATTTCTACTTCCAACCATTAAAATTAGGCCCAACATAATTATTCTACTATTATTCTATACTTTCTAATATTATTTATTAATATTATTTATTAATATTATTAATCAACTTAATTTAACTGACTAATAACAACATCACAACTTATACCGACATAACACAACATTTTGACAAATAATTCAAAATTAATTGAAAATATCTAATTAAATAATTAATTAAACTAATCGGGCATTACAACCCACATATGAACCACCTTGGAAATGGAGGTCGAAATTCCAAAGCCAAATCTGAACTTGGCAAAGTTGGAAACTTAGGTGGGTGAAATTTGAAACCAAACTCATACCCAACTTTGTCTTTAACATATGAAGGACTTTTTAAATCAGGGAGTTTCTTTAGAAATTCTTCTTTTAAACAAACGACATCATCGATGATGGTTCGACTAAGATCGTTGGGTCTATACACAATTCTGAAGTAGCTTTGGAAGGCTTGGATCTCCTTGATATGTTTTTCTTTACCTTTCTTTAATATGTCCTGTATGGATAAAAAGGAATCTGTTAGATGTTGCGACAGGGTAAAGGCATAAAAAAAAGCATAAGCAAAATATTTTCTCCACCAAACATCAAATTACTGAGTGCAGTAAAAGGAGGGTCGAAAATAGATTGGAGTAAGCTTGGAAATATCATCATAGTGGTGATCTAGACGATCATGGTATTCACTCTCAAAGAAGTAGATAGTGCAGAGGCATAGTTCACCTTTTCGATTGAAAAATAATTTTTGCAAGAGTTTACTGAGACCAAAATGTCGAGCGACAAGATTAGGTTGATAACTTAATATTTTCACATGATCCTTGGAGGTCACTTACAGCTGGTTGGTAATCGTGGGACACAAGTGTTACGATTAGGGGGTAGTCAGATTATTTTATTCTTAAGATTCATCATCTCATATTTTTCCTTAAGCTTCATCATCTCATATATCTATTGTCGAAGTAGAAAATCCAATTATTTTAGATTACATGAGAAACACTCTTCGAGTGTTTCTATCTTGTCCCTTGTTCAATGACCCTGAAAACTATCTCACATGGCTGGTGAAAGTTGAAAAGAAAAAGGCCAAAACTTGGAAGAAAATGGGGATTTATAAATTGGTCCACCTGTCGAAGATAGGTCATGCGTATTGCCAAAATATGTTAGTCGCTTTGTTATACTTATGGGAAAGGACGACGAACACCTCCCACCTCCCATGTGGGATGATTACAACAACAATTTTTGATGTCACAACCATCACTGATCTTCGACCAAATGTGGAATCTTTTGATCCCAATGAGATAAACGAAGACACCATAAATTTCAATATTGAACGAGCCAACTTTGGCCCTTACATAACTGATCATCACAATAAATACACTGAGAAAGTATCATCTCATATTTTCTACTTCATCATATCATATTTTTAATTAAGCTTCATCATATCATCAACGATTTTAGCCGTAGGAGGTTTGGTTGGAACCTTTGATTTGGCACTGAGATTCTCAGTGTTAGCCAATGGCTTTTTCAAGCTGGCAATTGGATTAGTACGATGATAAGTAGGAAAAAATCTTTCATTTTCTCAACATATACCTTAGGGTCAGAAGTGGACCCAAAAGGGCATGAGTTTCACCAGAGATTATGAAGGGAATCAGTACTTGGGATTGATAAATGTGAGATTTCGCTTCTTGAAAGGGATGTTCATGTACGTATTCTTGGTTTCCAGATAGTATAGGACTTAAAATTCGGTTAGCTGGAGGAAGAGCATCCTTGGAACTTGAGAAACCCTTGGAGTTCTTTGATTTTGAGGTAACCATGATGAATGTGGTGGTAAAATTGAGAGTTGAAGTGTGTTTTTAGTGTTTTGGGGAAGAAATAAGCATAAAATTTGGAGGAGATGAAGAATTAAAGGAAGAAAAAAAGAGAAAAAAATGAGAAAGATGAAGAATTTATTGAGAAGTGAAAAAATGTTTAGTTTATTCTTTTTGACAACTGGTTGGTAATCGTGGGACACATATGTTACGATTAGGGGGTAGTCAGATTGTTTTATTTCCATGACCCACATTTTCCTTAAAAATAGGAGCCATGATTACTTTTCTGGACCGTGCACGTCTTAAAGAGACTGAAATTCTGGCACTTGCAACATAGATGTTAAAACCGATGTCCTAATACCATACAATATCAAGACATGTGTTATAACATCCATTGACAGAACACTTACTAAATCTGGAGATTATGCAGAAAATTAAACAACACAATCAATTGTTAACCTAATTTGGTGCAACGTCACCTACTCTGGGGGCTACCAAGCCAGGAAGGAAATTCACTATGATAGTATTAGTTCAAAGCCTAAACAATACCAGTTTACAACTTCTCTCCTAATCACTACCTTGTGCAACTTCTACCTAGACACCTCTAGATATGAGATTCCTCTCTCACTTCCAATCACCTCAAGGCTACCTATTGTTAATTCACTATTTTATGATTGAAATAAATTTTGGTAAAACCAATTTTGAAATAACATGTTAAATAGGATGTTCTAATGTTAGTATTCAAACATGTTGGACACGATGTCCTATCCAAGTTACCTGACATCTTGCTTGTTACAACAGCTAGCTTGGATTTATTATGTTATTAACAGATCTTGAATATTATGGGAATATTAGGATATTATGTGTGTTGTCTAAGACTAAAGAATCAAGAGATTCCATCTGTTTTTAGAAGATTAATTTGTTTCATTAAAAGTTGACATTTTTAGGAAACAAATCATTGAAGCCCTATTTTCATGCAGAAGTTTATGCAGATTTTCTACAACAGATCAACTATCTTTTTGAAGCCCAAATCCAGTCCATTCAAGGTTATAATAAGAAGGCTTAAATCCTAGTACAAGTGAGGAAAGGAAGTGTATTTTGTAGCTTTGCAAAACGTAATTTTGTGGGATCTTATGTGCTGATTGAACATTGAGTCTTAGTTAATATATTTAGATTGTTTTTTATTGCGAGCCTCTCTAATATCACTTTAATAGAAGAGTGTGACTGTCTCTATTGAGTTGTAAGTATTGACAATCACTCTTAAGCTTCTAAGTATTGAGTGATTGTGTGTTTTTGAAGTTTGTCCTCTAATCCTTTTGAATTGTGTTCTTGTCATTGTTTTGTGACTGTATGGGAAGTGAGAAAGGTCTCATACCTAGGCGAGTCTTAGGTAGAAGTAAGCACAAGTAGTGATTAAGTGAGAAGTTATAAACGAGGGATTTTAGCTTCAAATTGATGATATTATAGTGGACTTCCTCCCTGGCTTGGTAGCCCCTAGAGTAGGTGTTCTTGTACACCAAACTGGGTTATCAATTCTGTGTGTTCCTTTATTTTTCTGCACTACTTTTTTGTTTGAAATTGTCATTATATTTTTGTTCAGAGATCAATGTATCAACATCTCTTAGGGCATATGAGATCTGAATACCATACTTTCACCTACAATCACAACCCATAACTAGACCAAAAGAATCAAATAGAATATTACACTTCCAATAAACAATACTTAGTTTTGTTTAAAAGCTTAACTAAGAACAATACTCAACACTTTGCTTAAAAGCTCGTGAGTGAGAACAATCAGTCAATCTCAGTGTATCAAAAGATACATGAGTGACATACAAAGAACAAAAACACAAAGAATTTAAAAGACTCCTAAAATCCTATACCCTTATATTGAACCCACGATTTCTTTAATGTGAATGCTTTCTATTTTAGGTTTACCAAGTCCTTATTTATAGACTCTTGCATAATGGGCTTGGAATCTTCAATCAAATCAAATCTTCTGTTTTAAATCAACTGTAAGATCTTCATATAAAAATAGGAACAAATCTTTTAAAGTTTCCTAAAAATTCTCCAAGATCTTTTTTAATGAAACCAAATCAAATATGCTTTTGTTCATGATAAATCTCGCTGACCTGTACAAAATAATGAGATATATCCAAAAGGATCTCTCAAAAACAAATAAAATCTGTCAAGAGATACAACAGAAGTGTCTGCTGTATAACAGGCCAAGATGTAATGACATTTGGCTCAACATCTGTCTTATAAGCATGACAGTAGAACCTGACATGACAGTTGGTCAAGATGTTATGACATCTTGCTCAACATCAGTCCAAAACCATGTTTTAGCAAAATTTATGCCAAACCAAAAAACCATGGATTTAACAAATACGTTTAGAAAGAGTGTTCATGATGACCATGATATCAGTCACGTAAGAGTCAGTTCGTCAAAAGCTTCAAAAAATGTCCCTTTCTTTCTGAAATTCTGGTTGTCAGGTCCCAGATGTCCTAAGAGATGTCGAGACACCATATCCGACTTCAACATACAACAACAGCATATATAAAGAAACAAACAGTGTTGAAGGTAAATAACGCACAAATATGTTTACCCAGTTCGGTGACATCAACACCTACTTTGGGGGCTACAAAGCCAGGGATGAAATTAACTAGATGGTATAAATTTGTAGACCACATAGCAAAAACACCAATTTACAATCTACGCACTTAATCACTACCCTTTTCTTAACTTCTACCTAAGACACACCTAGGTTTGAGGCCCTCCTCAAATCCCTCTCAATCACACTCAGTGGTTGTACCAACTTTAAACACAATAGAGAAAAAAACAGGAAGTCACTTTTCGAAGACACACAATCCTTAATGCTTAAAAGCTTATAGAGAACTGACTGTTAAATACTCAATGCTTAACAGTTCATGAGCATCTGACACACAAATGTTTAATGCTTAAAAGCTTATGAACATTTGACATAACTTACAACCAACAATGAGAATTCTAAAAACCCTAACAAAAAAAAACACGTAAGTTCAACCTAAAACTAGGTATATATCAGTCTATTTATAACTTTATTCTGGACTAGGTTGGGCTTCTAAAATGCAGCAGTGAGGCTGCACAAAGTCTGCAAAATCTTCTCCAAGAAAATAGGTCTTCAATAATTAGTTTCCTAAAATGTCTCCATATTTAGAAACTTTTCATATCTTCAACAACCAACATAGAATCTCTAATTTGTCAATCTTGGAAGCCACATAAGTTAACTAAATATTCCCTAAATATTCAGTAACTAACATATCAGCTGAAACATAATTGTTAGTTGCTGCAGACACGATGTCTTATCCTATTGGTTGTGACATCTTATTTGACATGTAGAAAACTGCAAGTTGGAACATCTTGTTCAACATGTTGTTTCCGAGTTGGTTTTACCAAAATGTATGCCAATCATAATTTTAGAGAAATAACACTTTTGCTGTCGAAAGTAACATTTTTGGGGGAAATTTGTTAGCTGGTATTTTTGATTTGTCTCAAACATTAGCATGTTGAGAGTAAAGAAAACACTTAGTAAAATTTGGATGATTGTAAGTCTATATTTCGACAGGTATTGTGGGAAGATTTCGACATCTTTTGGACAAAATGATTTTTCGAAGGTCCTGGGCTCACTATGATGTGTTAAGGACTTAGAGGTTTTTTCAAATTCGTATAAAAGACCATTTCCACCGCATGGGTTAGATTTATAAAATCGCTAAATAAATGTTTTTTGCCTTATCTACATCGAGGGACGCGTGGAAGCAAGACGAAGGCGAAATACATTTCAGTGTGTTATCATTACTACAGAAAAATTAATATACTCAAAGTATGTATCCAAACACCACCTTTTATCAATTCAATGCCTTTTACATTAAATCATCTTTCAGCATTTTAATTTTTTTCAAAAAAAATTTACATTTCCTGCACTTGCATTTAATCTTTCATTCTACTTTAAGGATTTTGTTTAAAATTGAAGTCCTTCTCTTCTACCCAGAAAATCATATAAAAATTTAAGAAACTTTATACACAACATGTCCTAGGATCAATCTACTCGATCCTGCAAGTAAATTTTTTTGGAAGACTAACGTTTATTTGTCAAACTTCACACTAAACACTTATAGAGAGACAAAGATCTCACTTAAGGATCTAGAATTTTGATCTCCTCAAAAGGAGGCAAATATCCTACTTAGGAATTCAACATTTTGATTACCTAATTGGGCGGCAAGGATCCTACTTAGGGACCTAACATTTTAATTTCCTCATAGGGCGGAAAGGATCTCACTTAGGGATCTATCATTTTGATATCCTTGTGACATGGATCCCATTTAGGGATCTATCATTTTGATCGCCTCATTGGGAAGAAAGGATCACACTTATGGATCCAACATTTTGATTGCCTCATCGGGCAGCGAGGATCCCGTTTAAGGTTCTAGTATTTTGATCGTCTCATTGGGCGACAAGGATCCCACTTATGGATCCAACATCTTAGTCCTCTCACCAGGAAATGTTCTCTCGAGCTTTTAGGTTTCCTGCAAAGAAGGGAATAGCCAACAAACATAGGTTCTATAAGATGATAAAATGAGAAGCCTCATTAAAAACTTCCCATCCTATGAAAAGCGCCAAGGGGAAAGAGTTCACCCTACAAAATAACTTATTCTTACAATCGACAGAGATATAATACTCGCCTATAAATATAAACAACAAAATATCTAAATAGTGGTAAAAAGAAACAAATAAATGATTATGATGCATGTGGATTAAGTGGGCATTCCTTCTAGGCTTTCAGTCTTCAATCTCCTCATTGGTTATAAAGGGGAGACTCCTCGCCCTTGCATGTTCCTTCTAGCAACTTTATTCCTGAGCCCGATATCTTGGCTTTCTTCGCCTAGAGTGCAGACCTTTTTCAACTTGAGACTCTTTATGTAACACTTTCTGGCGAACTCCTGATCTCCTTGGATAACTCTAACTCGCCCATTAGAAAATAGGTACTTCATGCATAAATACATAGTGGACAAAGCAACACCCAGTTGGTAAAAAGTTGGTCACCCTATAATCATATTGTAAAAAGATGGGTAGTCGATAATCAAATACCTGACCTTTATTTCTTTGGCTTGGTGATAAGTGCAAATTGTAGCTATTTTTTTATATACTTTTTGTTGCACTTATTGACTCTTTATGGTTAATATCGGTTGAATAAACCCAACTTTTGTGTAAATACATTTAGTTTGTATGTATTTGCATTTTCATGTACAAAGTGTATTGTTCAATAGTTTTGTTTCTATTTTGTAGGTATTTGAGCATTGTTGGAGCAAGAGGAATAAAAGCTCCAAAGTGCAATTTTGATCAATAAAGGAATAAGGCAAAAGAGGAAGCAATTTAAAGTTGTGCAGAGAAAGTAACAAAAGTTGATATTCTGGTGTGCATCGTCGGACAACGGTAGGGCGAGAAGCCATCGCATCTGCGTCACCAAACGGTGGTGGAGCAATGAGAGTTTGTCATTTTTCCAGTTTCCCCTGCCTTGCTTCGCTGCTGTCTCTCCAGGCGGGGAATAATGGTGTCGCCGGGTGATGGAAGATATTTTTTCCAGCTTGCCTGCATGGCGCAAGCTGGACCAAGTAATAAATGTGCGGAGATGGACGATAAAGTTTCAGCTTATAAAATAATCAACCCTCATTTTTCTCTAGGGTTATCTTATAAAATAACTACAGAGCTTGCATACGGTTGATCCGGGGTAGATTGCTCTTTGATCAACACTGACGAACCGAGATATTTGTGGTTCATTTCTATTATTCTTTATGTATTCTATATTTGTTGAGTTTGTATATGTATTTACTTTGAACTCGTGTATACTTGTCGCCCATGGCGTTATACGAAACTTGCTTTACAAATCTTTGTTGATTATTGTCCTGGATTTTTGCTCTATGTTAGGGGTTTGGGTTGTTATAGACATATACTGCTCGAATTCTTATCTAGGATGATTGTCTAATAGTGTCTAAATTCTAGATATATATTTAACACTATTATTCATTTCAGTGTCTGTGATTAATGCCTCTGTGCTGGTTATTTTGTGCTGAGAGATTGCCAGCGCGAGTAGCACGGTTGACTTCTATGTTGTTAAGGTTGGTTGAGAGATTGCCACTGAGATGATATAGTGGGTTTTTTGTTTGATACGTGATGACATTTATGAGTATTATAGGTTGAGTATAACTGGTTGATAAGTTTAAGTCTGTGAGGAGTGGATTATATGTATGCTTGCTAAGTTTCCCCTTTGAAGAATGAATATTTTTTTGTTGATACCTTTTACCTTTCCTTACATTCAAACCCATTCAAACCCAAACTCATTAACGAGAGATTGTCAAATTGCAATTCAGTACCACTAATCCCTGTGGAGACGATAAGATATAACCTAAATATCACCTGGTAATTAATACTTACTTTTTGCTTGCTGCTTTACCACTTGAGCAAAATGGCGTTGTTGTCGAGGATTGATGCTTTTATTGGATCGCATTGCGATAGTTTCTTTGTTTTTGAGTTTTGTAGATATCATATATATTGTTTATTTTCACTTGTGTATATGGATACTTGTACATTTTTATTATACTTGTGAATTTGTATGTGTTTTCTTTATTTGTGGATATAGTATACTTGTTTGGTTCCTTTCATGTTTGCTTGTGTGTTCTGGTTAGGAATAGTCGGGCGGAAGAAACTTGAAGGAATGTGTGTAAATAACAATTGTCGAGCTTATGACGTAAAACAAGCATGTTTTATTGTTTTTCAATGTTTTAGTTTAGGTAGTGTGGTGATCTCTGTTTAAACAAGTTGAAATTGGAGTTGTTCTAAAATCTCAAATCTTCACTTTCCAACTTGTTTAAACTTCTGAGAGCTTTCTTTTATTAGCTTGAGGAAATGTGTATGTGTTGTAAGTTCTAATAATATTTATTGTTTGTACTCTAATTTTGGTCCGGTAACTTGAAGAATTTTGAGGTGATTGTCCGCATTTGAGTGTTTCAACTTGCGGATATATGATAATGATAATTTTTGAAGTTGGTACATGCCAAGTACTCGTTTATCACTTTCGATAGCATAACATCTTTAGGAAAAATTTAATTTGTATAATTACCATACCATTAATTCTTTTTGCATTGCTTGATTTTGATTTAATCACTTTAGTTCCCTTTTACCCCAAATTGTGAGGAAGCTTTTCATTGTTCATATATGCTGGAGGCCATAATTCTTGTTTTAACTGTATTTTATTTTCTTTAATCTTTTGTTTATGTTGATTGTATGAATGCATGAAAGTTATCAAGTAATTTTGTTTGATTTTGAGCTCAACTACCTAGCCAAGTAGTCAATTCACTTTGTGAATGTGTGATCATTAGTATCCCCTTTGAACGTTTTTATCAATGTCCATGTATTTTTGAACTTAATACTTGCCTATCAGTGTTCATTTTTCCTTTTTGAATGGATATTGATTCTTTGTTTTCTTGAATCCTCAACTATGATTTTTAGTTGAATTTTTACCTTGCCTTATAAATTATGGAGTATTCACTTTAATGTTGGTTGAATTTAAGTTGGAGAGAGAATTGTTTGCTCACTTATGTTGTAATTTCTATGAGGTTATGAAAGAGAAAATGAAAGAAAAGAAAAGAAAAAAAGAGAGAAAGAAAAAGAAATAAAAAATTGAAAAAGTTTTGAAAAATAAAATAAAAACTAAAAGAGTATGGAATAATATTGTGTTAATAAGTATGGTGTTTTGGTTTGACAATTTGTGATGAAGAAGTTTGATTCAAATTTTATGTTTGAACTTTTGTGAGTTGATCACTCCCTTAGGTTTAGGCAAGTTTTTATTTTGATTAGCTTTAGGACTTATCCCTTGTTTATTAACCAAGCCACATTACAACCTTGAAAAACCCTTGTGATTCTTGCCTTTATATTTTCAATGTGAATTTTTGGATGAATGCATAATTTAGTCTTTTGTTTACAAGATTGTTGGATGAGTGCCTATATTTCTCACCTATGTGTTATTCATCTACCAATGAACTTTTTCTAGGTGTGATTCATGATTGAGCTTGTTTTGTTTTAGAATGTTACTTAGGATTTGTTTCGTTTACATGTTGTCATTGTAGGATTGTGGTAAGTATTTGCCTTGCGTATGTGTTTTTTTTTTAACCATACATTTGTTTTCCGTTTTTAAAACCTGTTGATTCATGATTCTTTGGTTGATCATTTTTGCTTCTTTAAGTTTGTTTGGCCTTGTTTGAGGACAAACAAGTTCAAGTTGGGGAGAGTTTGATAAGTGAAAATTGTAGATATTTTTGTATATACTTTTTGTTGCACTTAACGACTCTTTGTGGTTAATATCGGTTGAATAAACTCAACTTTTTTGTAAATATGTTTAGTTTTGTATATTTGCATTTTCATGTACAAAGTGTATCATTTAATAGTTTTATATCTATTTTGTAGGTATTTGAGCATTGTTGGAGCAAGAGGAATAAAAGCTCCAAGGTGAAATTTTGATTAATAAAGGAATCAGGTAAAAGAGGAAGCCTTTTGAAGTTGTGCAAAAAAAGCAACAAAAGTTGTTGTTCTGGTGCGCATCATCAGGCAGCGTGGGGCGAGCAGCCATCGCGTCTGCATCGTCGGTCAGTGGTGGAGCGATGGAAGTTGGTCATTTTTCCAGTTGCCTCTTCCTTGCTTCGCTGGTGTGTCGTCGGGCGAGGAATAAGGGTGTCTTCGGACGAAGCTTTCTGACACCGGGCGATGGAAGATATTTTTGCAAGCTTGCGGAACAATATTTTGTTTATATTTCTATTTCATTTAATTTGTTATGGTTATGGGTTTGGGGATAGTTTTAGCTCCCAAATTCACCGACCCTCTTTTTTCTCAAGGGTTAGCTTAGAAAATAACTATGGAGCTTGCATACGGTTGATCCGGGGTGGATTGTTCTTTGGTCGGTGCTGACAAAAGTGGAAAACTTGTGGATCATTTCTATTCATCTTTGTGTATTCTCTATTTTTTGAGTTTGTATATGTATTTACTTTGAACTCATATATATTTTTCGCCCATGATGTTATAAAAAACTTGCTTTTCAAATCTTTGTCGATTGTTGTCTTGTATTTTTTCTCTATGCTACGGGTTTGGGTTGTTATAGACATACACTGCTCGAATTTGTATCTAGGATGATTGTCTAATAGTTTCTAAATTCTAGAGATAGATTTAGTGCTATTATTCACTTGAGTGTCTGTGATTAATGCCTCTATGCTGGTTGGGATGTGCTGTGAGAGATCGTCAGTGCGAGTAGCACGATTGACTTCTGTGTTCTTGAGGTTGGTTGAGAGATCACCACTGAGATGATATAGTGGATTTTATGTCTGATACGTGATGACATTGATGAGTATTGTAGGTTGAGTATAACTAGTCGATAACTTTAAGTCTGTGAGAAGTGGATTATATGCATGCTTGATAAGTTTCCCCTTTGAAGAATGAATTTATTTTATGTTGATACCTTTTACCTTTCCTTACATTCAAACCCATTCAAACCCAAACTCATCAACAAGAGATTGTTAAATGGTAATTCAGTACCACTAATCTGTATGGAGACGATACAATATAACCTAAATATTACCTGGTAATTAATATGTACTTTTTGCTTGCTGCTTTACCGCTTTAGCACTTGGTCTTGCTCTCCAAAAGTGGTCTTCAGCGTGATGTATCCTTTTACTTGTACCTTCTTCCTAGAGAAATCAACCAGTGAACCTTTGAGGGGTTCTAAGTCCTTTAGGTTGAGGCGGAGTCTTTCAAATACCTCCAAATATAGAATTTCCACATAACTTACTTGGTCTACGAGAATTCTTTATATATCGCATTCACCGTATTTCATGGTAATGACCATAAGGTTATCATTGTGAGGGTGAATGCCTGTGACATCTTTCTCGGGGAAGGCGATTGTGGCTTATGGTTCCTTTTCCACGGCTTCGGCATTGGGGAGATCTTCTATATTCGGAATTTGACGAGTGTACCTTATACAAATAGAGACGGTCTCATTGCCTCCGACGAATCCTCCTATTATGATGTTGAGCGTGTGATACACAACATTCCTGCCCTCACCTTAGGATGTCTCATTTGGTTTGTTGGCCTTGGAGCTCCCACATCATATTGACCTTGCAAATTGGACTTGTCTGATCCATGGAAAGCGTCTTCATCCACATACTTTTTTAGGTGTACCTCCCGGATCTGCCTCTCGATTTCCTTCATGAGCGAGTAACAATCCTTGGTGTGGATTTTGTTGACTATATGGAACTTGCACCACCTTCCTGGTTCGGTACCCATCACATCCACCTTTGGAGTTGGAGGTGTGGGAATGTTGTGCAGGTGAAAAACCTCACGTCAAGTATGTTCACTGCGAGTGTTCAAAGGCGTGAAGCTCGCCGCCATCTTTCTTACTCTTTTGAATGCATATTTATCTTTGATGAGAGGTATTATTACTCTTACTCTAGTGGTATGAACCTTCAACTTTGGTAACAACCTTCTTGACGTCTTGCGCCATCTTCTCAGTGTTACTCTCCTAGTTTTTTATGTAGCATTCTGCCCCGATGACCATTTCCACCAATGAAAACGTTGGTTTCTAGGCGAGAGACTCGTTGAAGTGTCCCTCCTTGAGTCCATTTTGGAATGCCCCCCCACAAACACTTATTGGCTTTGGGGAACGAACCTGATGGTGGCTTCATTAAATGGAGCAAGATAGTCCCTCAGCGACTCTGATGGACCCTATAATATATTGAACAACCTGGTGGTGGATATCTTCATGTGACGACTGGCAACAAACTTGTGCATAAGTTTCTTTACCAGCTCCTGATAGCTGGCAATAGAGGCACGTGGTAGACCCATATACCATTGAAGAGCAATATCCTTGAAGGTTGTAGATAGTAGTTTACACTTCAAAGAGCCAGTTGTCCCAATGATAGCCACTTGTGTGTTGATGGAGGTGACATGCTCATAGGGAACACTGCGACCATCAAACTTAGTCAAGGATGGGGGTTTGAATCCTTCAAGGACAGACCTGTCCCATATCTCATTCGAGAGTGGTTGGGAATCCAACACTTTTATTTCCTTCGGGGGATTAGATTCTTGTCGGCGTTGTCTGATATTGCGGACATTTTCCTCTATTATTTGTTTATCGGCATAGTTCTTCCATGGTGGCACGCACCTCTGCCATGGTGTTGATACCATTGCTACTACTAGTATACTCCAGCGTAGAGGATGAAGCCCTCGTGTTAACCATGAGTGGAAGAAGCTAGGTACAAGAGTGGATGGTGACAATGAGTATGGGGACTATGATGAAGAAGGTGTGGTCCAAGTTGGTTTTGTTGGGGTTCCAGAATGGACGCCACTATACTAGTAAAAAACTACATGTGTGCATGTTATTCCTCCAAGAACATGGATATTTAGAGACCTTAGTTTACAATATATGGTGGTTAGAGTTTGTGCACAGCGACGAGAAACTCTATTTAGTGGTGTTTATGAAACTTAGAAGACCTACTCATATAGAATGAGAGACTCTATTTATAAACATGATGCTTTTATGGTAAGAGTACATAAGGTGTGATATGTATAAGTTAATAATTGTCATTATGAAATATTTAGAGACCTTTTAGCCCCCGTGGTTTAGGCCTTATAGAATATTCCTCTATGCTCGGGTGGTGGTAAGTATACTTAATTCAAAGTGTTTAATTTTCTCTCTTGTTTCAACAAGCAAATCATAAATCAATTTATCAATTTATCGATGACAATTAATAATAAACATAAGAACAATAGATTAAACTATCCCTCACAAGATTTTTCATAAGATCAAATACACATTTTTGAAGAATATTTAATTATTCATAATGCAATTAAATATAATACACCGATCAATGTATATATCAATATTTTTATGTTTTAAATAACAATTTTCTTTTTTTAAATATCGATACAATATTTATTGATTTTCTTACTAATATATCTTTATTTCTTGTAGTTCAGCCCTTCTAACTAATTCTATTCCTCTTAAAAATCATTCTATTTAATTTGTGTTGTTCTTAAAAAAATTATTATTTGTTATGATTTTTAAGATAAAATTAGTATTGTTTTTAAATTTTTGTACTAATTATTGTTTGTGGAGTAGTAAAAGTAAATAAAAATCAATAAATAAAATATATATCAACAAAAAATAGTATTATAATGATATTTTAATAAAATAATTATTTAAAAAATATATTCTAGTTGAGTTGTTATTGTAACTTCAATAATTTTGAAATACATCATTAGTTCTTGAAAGAAGTTGCATTGTAGTTAGAATTAATTATGTAGATACTACTATTTATAAGACAGCATGTTTAAAATATATTTTAAGAAATTAATAATATAATTAATTAATAATATTATTTTTACACTCAAATCACACACTAATATTTATATTTAATACTATTTACCGTATTTATTCAGTGAATAATATTTTTTAAGAAATTATAATATTTTTTTAAAATAATTTCTTTTACTTTTTTTAATAATAAAATAAAGTTAAATAATAAAATAAAAAATTGATTAATGAAATGATGAAATTAATTAATAAATATCAAAATATTAAAAAATAATTTAATAATAAAAATTATTTAAACGTTTATTAACCAACTTTATAATTTTATTAACTAACATTTTTTACTTCATTAATCAATTTTATATTACTATTAAAAATTATTTATGATATCTGAATAATTTTTAATCAACTTTAATATTTTATTAACTAATTTTTTACTTTATATTAATTAACTTTATTTAGTACTAAATTATTTTTAATATTTGAATATTTATTAATTAATTTCATCGATTTTATTAATCAATTTTTTATATTTTATTAATTAATTTTATTTTACTACTATATATATATATATATATATATATATATATATTATATTTTTTTTTTAATTTCTGTGAAAAGGATAACTATAACGATTATTTTAAATCGGAGAAAGTATAATTTAAAAATAGACGGCAAAAATAGGCATTGACGCAGGTAGTGATTGATGGCTATTTATAGAATTGTCCGTATCACACTATTTTGGAGGGTCACACGAGAAGTGATTGATGACTTTGAAAAATCTTCAATATCACTTCCTATTCCTAATGTCCACAGGCCATATTTAAACAAAATCTTAATATCAAGTTTTAACAACTACCTTTTTTAGTACTATTTTGAATTCGTGAGGATAAAGATAAGTTTAATCAACATCAAATTTGAGTTTCTTGAGATTACAATTTTAATGGTGTCGGAACAGCGTTCCAATAAATTTGAATTTAAACTTGCTTGTTGCATTTTTTTTTATAATATTTCTTCTGTTTTATGTTATAAATTATTTTTAAAAAAAAATTGTACTCGTTTGATAATTTTAATGAATGATTAATAATATTTTTCTATTATATTTTTAAATATTTATTATTCTCTCTATTTTTAATTATGTAAATTTGTTTTTCATATTTCATCAATATTGAAAATAATTTTATAAAAACTTTATAATTTTTCATTTTTATACAACAATTTTTTTTAATGTGTGAAAAATTTAAAAGGATTTATAATAAAAAACATTAATAATATTATTTTTCACTCTAAATCTATATTACTGTAAAATCGGGAACAAAGCTTAAAGTGAGCAATGTAAATAGTTTTTTTTATATATTAAACAACATCATGTATTATGTATTATGTAAAAT